>OX422209.1:415038681-416238681 GCA_949130495.1 Sambucus nigra | reverse complement strand
ATTTCAACAATAATTTCTAGATTTCCAAATGAATTTAGCAATTCAAATATGAGTTCAATAAAACATGAAATCAACAGGACAACACTCGCGAGATTAAGGAGCATATTGTGTAAAACCCCATACCTTAAAACACAAAAAATAATCCAACATAAATCTGTCCATAAAAGTTAGATTACTCCATCAAAATCATCTCCCAAGCTCCGCCTCAAAACAACTCCAAGAACACACCTAAAACTAAGGTTGAATACATAAATATAAATGGCCAAGTTTATATACATAAAAGGAGAGGAATCAAATATGCTTTCTGCATATTATTGTGCCGAAAGTTGCTTCAAAATAGTCAAAAAGTGTTGCCCACCATCCCTTTAATTAAGGCAACAATAATTCAAGTTTAAATTAATAAAAAAACAAAACTTCTCAAATAAGATTTTTTGCCGAACTGAAAAATGGCTTAAATCGGGTATAATAACGTTTTTTGGAAATGTCAAAGAAGGGAAAGTTGCATTAAAATTACATTTTGAGTCGGTATTGTAATTTTCTGAGCACTTTTATTTTTTTGAATAAAATAATAATATTTTATTTATTTATTCATTTTTTGTCTTTTGACCCCATGGCACTCCTAGGCCTATTTTTATGATCCAATAAATATGGTCAAATTATTTTTAACCTCAATAAAACATCCTACAAAAATCACGCAAGTTTGCGTCCTGCGCGTCACATGTTGACAAAAGTCGCGTATATAAAAATACCCATTTAAAAATCCAGGTTGTTACATTTGGTCAGAGGATGACCGTGAATAAAGAGTGGTACGAGTAAGGAAACCGTACGCCAAAATAAGACAGGTGCAAGTAAGAAAGAGCCTTTCAGTGGAATGATAGGCTCATGAATAAGTATTGTTAACACTTCTTGAGAAGTAGTGTTCATGGCACCCCCATTTGTGGGCATCACCCGGGGAAAACTCATTGAACTAGGGCAAGGGAGGCCGGTAGCATGTTCTCTTTTGTTGGGGAGGTTAAGGGAACTACGCGAGTAATCGACAGGGTAGCTAGAGATGGAGAAATAGTTCTGACGGGGAATGTAGAACCACGCATTTTGATCTTGTCGATTGAAGAACAAGGGCAAGAATAGGATGCCTAGTCGGGGCATTAAGGGAAGTAGTTTGGTTCAGATAAGACTAGAGTACGGTGTCTGAGGACCATTGGTAGTGGCCAAAGAAATTGGCAAGAGTGCGAGCGGGAGTTCCACCTTAGTTAAGGATGGTGCATTTTGTATGATAAGATGGAGTAGTATGGTATTAACCCTAGGTTAGGGTGTGTAAATCAAGCTTGTGGTATTATCTATATTATTATAGTGAGTGTATCTATATGACTTCCGTGGAAGGGAGGTTCTATATTTTACCTTCACTCGTTATAAGGCGAGTGATGATATTTTAAAAGTATATGTGTGGTATGGGCTACTCGTATTATATGTATTATACGAGTGGAAATATTCTTGGCTTGGTTGGAGCGATAGTAAGCGAATAAATTGTGAGGCTATCGCATTTGTAGTTCCAGAATGGAACTAGTTGTTCTATAATATCTCACCTGGATACAGGATTGAGACTTTATAGAGATCGTTTAAGGTATATAGAAATTTTTCATTTTATTTCTCTTATTTTATTTCTTTTATTTTGCATGTATGATGTTGCCTTATCTCCATGACTAACAAAGTTAAGTAGTAATGCATAGGAGGGGTTCCTTGTTTGGATTTTTCTTTGCGAGATGCTCCATGCATGAACCTTAATGACATTGGAAGTGGAGAGATGCTGTATCTTTTTTTTTCTTTCTTTCTTTTCTCTCTTTATATTGGTAGAGTGATGGGTTGGAAGGTTTAGCCGAGAATCACGTGATTGAGTGATCAAAGGGCTATTAAAGTTAGATATAGAAGCAGTGTGAATAGTTATCTCCTCTGATCGATATGAGGGAGACCTAGTTATGAAAGTCGAATTGAGACTTATGGTCATGCCTGGATGAGAAGGCCATTTAAAAAGATATGTGTACATATTGGGGTAAAGTATTTGTGAGACTTTACAGAAAGTAAATGTCCAATTAGTTGAAAATTTGAATTATTTGAAATGGTAGGACATAGAAGCAGAATAGCATTAGTAGAGTTACGAGTTAGAAGTTTAGCGGTCCCGATTATGTGTCCTAGACCGTTATATCATGATGACCGACGATGCGAGGTAGTAGTGTAACGGGAGGGTTCCTTGTTTGGATTTTGCTCTGCGAGACGTCCCATGCACGAAACCTAGAGAATGTCAAAAGTTGGGAAAGCTCTTGGACACTAGGGATATAATTAGTATAATACTTATACGAATCGATTAGAATATATATCGACCTTAGGACTATTAGGACTTAAGGCCCTTAGGGCAGGTGACATTGTTTTAGGAAAGCGGTCGGGAGTTGACCACGAGTAAGTTGTGGGTTAACTTTAAGCGGGATTAGGTCCCTAGAAAGAAGAAGTATAGGATCTCGAGTGATTCGGAATGTTAGGCCAAAGTGAGACCTCTCTTAGATAGAGCATTACATTGGTAACCTAACTTTCGGGGAGTTAAAAGGATGAACTCACCTTTACTCATGCACTCATGTTCTTAAGCTCGATAGTGGATTTAACAAACGAGTTTCTGCCAGGAATGGGAAGTATTCATACTGGAGGATGGACCCATTGTTTATGCATATCACAAATTTAAACCCTGTGAGAATTATTATCCCACGCTTGATTTAAAGTTCATAGCGATAGTATTCTCCTTAAAGAAATAGAGGCACTACTTCCTGGGCAGGAAAATTTTCTATTTTACGAACAACAAGTTGTTATAATATATTGTTGGGGTGGCAGAGTTGGTGTTTAAAGTTAGTAAAGGACTATCAATTGCATATTCCCTTTCGCTAAGCAAATGCGAACGAGGTAGTAGATGCGCCGAGTAGAAAACCCATCGGAGAGATTGGCAAAGGCATGGAAAGCCAAATAGAATGAGCCTAACTAGGAGGACTTTGTATCAAGAGCATTCATGTCCTTGATTTACCATTTCACTTACTCATGTGAAAAGAGTAGGGTGGAGTGAGGAAGGGTATGTCTGTGGACATTCTTATCGAATTGTTGATATTGCAATGGTCATGATTCTATTTGAGAAAATTGTTGATCATTTGACCCACTCGCTATTTTTTCGACCAAGGTGGGCGGACTGTTTATGGAGGAGTACACCCAGCTCTTTATGGTAGAAATATGGAATGGTATAAGGTGCCTATCAATATAGAGATGGACCAAGACTAGATTTTTGGGTTGAAGTTTTGGTAAAGATTCCCGTAAGTGGATGAATGAATGGATAAAGTTAACCTCTTGCCGAAAGGCGTACTTCGAATGGGCGTGTTTGACTTAAAGGAAAGATAGGAGTAGTAGCTTTTATGAATCGAAATTCTGTACAATAATTTTGGGTCGTTTTCTACATGTTTGGCACCGTGGGTGGCCTGGTGTAGCCGGCTGAGTAATTCACCTTTTCGTTGGATGGAACCAGCGGACAATATATACCTTGGGCTTGAAGTGGTCCAGGAATATTTCTCTAATGTTTGGGGCTCATCGAGCCGCATACTTTCGAGGGATACGCCGACTCGAATAGAGGTCATATAGTATTGGAGGTAGCGAATTAATTTTAAAGCGTTATTCCCTAAGAAGGGTATAAAGCGATTCATGAGGAAAGGCAACTTATGCCGAGTCATGTAGGCATCTTTCTTTTCGTCGTAGAAAGGTAGGATCGGTAGTCCATAGGGAACGACTAGATGCTATTTTAGAGCATGAAAAGTGTGGACTGAGATCGATAGTAGTAACCTTAGTCCAAGTCCAATGGGGACACCACATTGTCGAAGAGTTTGCTAAGGATGATAGAACGATAGTTTGGAATAGTATACCCTTTGTATGATTATAGGGTACGCCTGAATTTTGAGGGCAAAATTCCCTTCTAAGGGGGGGAGTATGTAACAACCTAGACTTTTGAAAGACTAATTTATATTATTTTGCCTGATGGGCTAATCCTATAGAATAGAGGAAGTTGGAATAAATATTATTTCCCATGAGTTAAGGGATAATATTTACTATGTTTTGTCTATTTACCGTTATGAGAAGGTAAATGGCATTATATTGTGTTTTATTGCGTCGTTGTGTTTTACATGACGATTATAACATATATATAAATTGGAGCTTACTTAATGAAATAAAATGGATTTGGAACATAAAAATAGTTCACATTACTCCGAATGCCAAAATAGGGGGTGCGATTGGTTTTATAATAGTCGAGATAGTCAAAAAAAGTGCCAAGTTGTATTTTTGAGTTTCGGACACTTTTGACAGGTTATGACTCAATTATGTAGTTACGAGTCATTTTAATGGTGTATCAACATTTAAACGAGGGGAATTAATGTTTAGAACCCGGTTAAGTTGCCCAAACCCCTTTTATCCCTTATCTTATGTTATAAGCCAAGAGAGAGAAGAGAGAGCTTGGGAGAAATGGGAGAAAAGAGAGAAAAATGGAAGATTGGGGCTGGAATTCGTTGCTACCGGAAGAGAATCCGAGACCACAAACTTGAGGCAAGTTTCTTACCTTTTAGATATTGATTTAATTATGGATTGCATGTATAGTTAGTTTTTGGGAGATTTAAACCATTTTTGGGTTTGGGGGGGTTCTTTGGTGTTTAATCCCTTAATCTTTAATTTGATTTGATTTGAGGAATATAAATTAGTTATTAGTTGTGTAGAAGTGATTGGTGTGAATAAGTTGTGGTTGTTGTTGAAAGAAATTGGAAGATTAGGGTTTTGGGGACTTTTAGGGTTCTTAAACCCGTAGCCCAAATTGGGCAAATTCTGCAGGGCCGAATCGATTCACCCCTAACGAATCGATTCAGAAATGGGGAAGATGTCAGGTCTGAGTTGACCGAATCGATTCGGACCATCCAAATTGATTCGGGGTTATGCAAAATGTCAGGGTCTTCTTGATCGAATCTCCGAATCGATTCACTTTCAAGACCGAATCGATTCGGCCAAGGCGAATCGACTCGGAATTCCTGCATTTTTTAGATGTTTTGCTAGATTAGTTTTCAGTCCTTTTCTTTTAGGGTCTAATATTAGGGGCCTTCCTTTGGGAAGTAATATAGGGTCCTAGAGGTATGTATCAATGGGGTAATGGTCCTAGGCTAGCATGGGGATATTTGGGCTTATCCCGAGGGTTATTTTATAGTGGTTAATGTCTCGTTTGATATAGGATGTTAACCGAGAATCTATCGAACATAAAATGATAATGTTGGGACTTTTGGGAGACTATTATGGAGGGAGACTCACTTTGATGATTTATGGAATTGTGTGGACTCTTGGAGACTAGTTTGAGGATAATGGCACTTCGGGTCTTAGGTCATTAATAAAATATGACTTTAAGAATAAGAAATGCACATTCTAAAATTGGTATTTCATCACTGAGAATAAATGATTTTTGAGAATGTAAAATATGAATGTTTTCAAATGGAAAAAGAAATTATTTTCATAAATGATAATTTATGTAAACACACCTCTCTAAATCTTTATCTTAAGGGAAGTCCGCGCGTGAGGTGAAGCCCCCTGGCTAATGAATTTAGGGTGGATATATCCCTAGGCCATATAAGCATTTATTGTATGTTTTTCTACGATGGTGAGGTAATTCTGGGTGTGGTTATGACTCTCCCGCATGCATATGGCCACTTCCCGACGTTTCGTTAGGATCCCAGGTTGTCTTGGTGATAGGCCCTGGAAGATTATAGCCATTTAGGGGCACGCACAGTGGGGAAACCCGGACGGGCAGTCTTAGAAATGTTATATGATATGATATATATATATATATATATATATAACTATTCTAATAATGTGGGACATTATTGTTATTAAACCATTTTATGATAATGAAATGGCTTTAAATTACATTTCCTGGATGGAAGAAAGGAAATGGAAAGTTGATTACATTTCCTGGATGGAAGAATGGAAATTGGATGCTATGAAACGAAAAAGCATTTTTATGATAATAAAACCTGCTTTAAATATATATTTTTCCTGGATGGAAGAAAGGAAATAAAATTGGTAAAGAATGTTTTGAATTGATATTGATTTGGTAAACATTTGATAAAATGAATTGCCATATACATATTCCTTTAGGAGAATAGGAACTGTGAATGTAGAGTTGTGAATATTAATTTGATGACTCCTTGAGTATTGTAGATGAGTTCTCCCCTTTCATATATGTTCATTGAGCATTTTCATTGATATGCGCTAGTTGGTGTTTTTAGAAGTGAGAGGTGAGAAATATTATGTTAATGGCGAGAGAATTACGCACTGAACTGTCATGCATTTTAGTCACTTGGTAATCATATCAAATCGGGCTCTGACCCATCTATATTTCTTTGCTTTGCATGCAACTCTTTGTCCGTTCAGGTGCTCTACCGCAAGGACACCCATATTGACCTCTCCATTCCAGTTATCCGGGTGCTGTAGCATTTTGCGGATGTTGTAGGATATTTGTATTAGACGTTTCTCTCCATTGCACTCTAGTTATGTTCAGTTTATTTATTCAGGCGAGTTGCCCATGCCTTGTACTCATTTATTATACTGTGATATTTAAATTGTAATACTCGGTGTAACCTGTTTGTATTTTTCTGTTAACCGACAGCTTATTCGGTTATTAATTATGCATATTATATTAGTTTCCTTCTTGATTTTTGGTATCCACCATTTTTACAAATGGGATTGTCGAAGTGATTTTCTTTTACTTGCAAAATTTCAATTTGACAGTCCGTTATCTTAAATAATTGGTGGTTATCTCGTACTATTATTTTAATCGACAGTGATGCTGAGAATGGACCATCTATGATTTTTGTGATTATTGGAGTATTGAGCTGGCCACCCCTTATGTTAGTTGGTGGGTTGTCACATATCATTCGATAGTTACTATTTATTAATGGAAGTTGGATTTATATTAGAGATTATCTTGGTGATGGATATTATTGGCTGGATGTTTCCATATATATATTTGTTGGATATAATTGCATATCATCTTGTGGAATTAATGTTTTGAATGTCTCATATTTCGGTTACACGGTAAGAATGGTATTTAATTTAGCAACGCCCGGCGTAGTCTTAGTGGCGGCCCATGCCAGAATGTGCGGGGTGTTATAAAGGTGAAGTCAATTAGGCCTGATGTATGGAGTTCAAAATATCTTAATTCTCTAATTATAATATAAAAATCAACGTAGGACTATAACATAAGTTATTTTTGGAATTGTTTATGGAAACTAAATAAATGTTTGTTTTTTCGCTATGTGGGTGCCTTAGTATTGTGTTGATTATATTTCGATTTTTTAATTTCTACATATTTTTTGGTTGTATTTTATTTATGTTTATCTATGTGTTGGAAAGGGATAAAAATGATATATTTATTAAAATCTTATTACTCTTTTAGTTGATGTTGGGAAATGGTATGTCCTTAGCGTATAAGAGTATTCTAATATACTTTATTTCCCCATATGAAATGAAAGATTAAATCTACAAAGCCTAAATCAATCAATCCATGTCTCAATAATAAATCAATTTTCAAATGTTTACACCCAAATCAAGTTCCAAATTCCCTACCCACTACCACCACTTTGTGCGTATACTTGAGCCCCGCACCCACACCCACACAAGCAAGCTTAAAATCAAACATATGTGTATTTGGTGTTAGGGCAAAACATGCAACGAAAAGAGACTCTATGTCAGGATAGTTAAACTCAATAAGTTGTTACATAATTAGGTATAAGTCAATTATTAGTTAATTAAAAAGGGTAGTTATTGCTAGTTGTTTTACCATTAGGAATCTTTAGAGGTGGGTGAATTTTTGTTATAAATAGGGATTTACACACCATTATAAACATAAATTTAGACATAATACAAATTTTGTTGTTTTCCTTTTACTTTATAATTATCTTCTTTATTAATCTACTCCATATCTCCCTTAAACTTCTTTTTTTATAACTCTTTTCTTTTCTTCAAATTTGATTATCATCTTTTCTTCATCATCCTCTACATTTAATCCACTCGATCAATTATCTAAAAAGAGGTCATCCATTCCTAGGAAAATGATAGCCTAGAAGCCTCAATTAGGGTGGAGTAGAGTTTGGTAGTGGTTTGAAATGGAAGGTGGAAGTCAACGATAGTGGTGGATGGTAGAAGGGTGTAGTCTTTTTTCTCTAGGAACAAAACTCCATTTATCTTTCTCCACTTCTCTCCATCTCTCTCTCTCTCTCTCTCCCTATATATATATATATATATATATATATATATGGAATAATCGATTAGAAAATTGATTTCTACTCAAAATCGATTTTGGCTCAAATCAATAAACTTAGAAACCAAGTTGTAAAGCATACTTAAATCACGTCGCATGTGGTTTATAGATTATTATGGAGAGAGAGATTAGGGTTTTGATGGCGGCAAGGAAGAAGGTGTGGACATTTTTGTCATTAAAAACAAGAAAACAATGACGTGACTTTGCCTCCATTTTTAGTGTGATGTTTAATTTCAATAAATAAAAGGATAATTCTTAAATAATATATCTTTTGGTGTGGATGTCCACAAATTTTCCATGTATACGTGTATTAGGATATCTCACCGTATCCTATAAATATGGTGATCCTCAAATGAGTTTGTACATACATGAGGAATAAAATATTATCTATCCCCCTAAATTCTCTCTGCGTTCCTTCTTTTATAACACATTATCAGCACGAAAGCACTCAAAAAATTCCAGTGTCACAAAATAAGCCTACTCTTATAAGGTATCAACAGTTTTGAGACTATTTCATTATTTTTTGGCATCCCTCATCAATTATGGATCAAGATGGTATTATAATTGGATTTAATGATGAGAAATATTGATCTCTAATATTAAAAATGTGAAACTTTAAGTTCCTTGAGAAAAATAGCTTAACTTATACTTTTGGTCATTTATAATGTGGCTCCTACACTTTTGAGTGTCTTCGCTTTGACCACGTATTTTAATTTCAATCCTAGAACCTTTGAATATTTATTATTCTATTGATAATTTTTTGGCATTATTTTTTTACTCCTAGTTTTATAAGTTAATTTGGAATCAAAATTTCTCAACTCATTTAAAATAGGGACTTAAAGCTCTTAATTTCTATTCAAATTTGGGACCTGAAGTTCTCAATTTTTGTTTAAAATTTGGGGCCCTAAGTTCTTAATAATTAGTTGAAATTAGGGCTATAAGTTCCAATTGTTATTTAATTTTGGGACTAAAAGTTCTAATAAACTATTTCCTTAATTCAAGCCTAAAAGTTTTGATTATTTTTATAATAAGGTTGGGGACAATAAAAATTTCATAATGATTATTTATAGTTTGGCCCTGGAGTTTCAAAATAATTTTATCCTTTATCAAACTTAATATTTGGATAAAATTGGACCCGATGTTCCACTAATTATTAGGGTGGGGTGGAGTTTGGGAGTGGACTGAATTAGATGGTGGAAGTCGGTTGTGGTGGTGGATGGGGAGGGGTTTTTCTGTATGAACAAAACTCTCTCTCTCTCTCTCTCTCTCTCTCTCTCTCTCTATATATATATATATATATATATATATATATATATATATATATATATATATATATATATATATATATATATATATAATAATAATAATAATAATTCTCTTGTGCGAACCAGTCCGTATTTTAAGAGTGCGGGCTAGACATGTGTCACCTGGCGGTGAGCCTATAAATTATCGATTAAATCATAAGCACAATCTCTCTCTTTTCTGGGCACACCGCCAGGTGACACATGTCTGGTCCGCGCTCTTAAAATGCAAATTGGTCCGCACAAGAGCAGTACTGTATATATATATATAAGTAAGGCTCCCAAACATATCTCATTGAATATACCTATTTTTTTTAAATATTAAAAAAATATTTTTGAGTTAACATTTTTTACATGGGTTCAAGATATTTCAGTATGTCATGTAAACATATTCATCTCAAAATAATGTAATTTGCTATTTTAAAAAAATAGGTAAAAAAAACTGTCAGTTTTAAAGGATAAAAATTGTATATTTTTACCTATTTTTTAAAAATAGCAAAATACATTATTTTCAGTTGATTTTTTTATATGGGAACATTGAAATATCAAGAAACCATATAAAAAAATATCATCTCAAAATTATTATTTTTACTATTTTAAAAAATGGGTATGTTCATAGGTATATTATTAGGAGGTATTTTGGAGAGCCTAACTATATATATATATATATATATATCCTGTCAGGACTCCTTATGGTGCAGACCCTCGTACATACCATTTGTTTAAATAGTAAAAACGTGAATTTGTTTATGAAACTTCATGGATATGATCTCCACAGTGATAAGAGCATCTACAAATGTTTTCAACAAAAAAATCAATAAAAAATCTTTGGATGAGGTGATATGTAAAAATATTGTATAAATATGCATTTTCGATCGTTGAAATTCGATGATCACCTCACCCACTTTTGTTTGATTTTTTTTTATGATACTTCATGGATATGATCTCAATAGTGAGAAAATCATATCCATGAAGTTTCATAAAAAAATCAATCAATCAAGTGGTCAGTACAGACCCAAAATTTCAAGGGTCGAAAATGCATATTTATATCATTTTTTTATATATCACCTCATCTCAATGGTTTTTTTATTGAATTTTTTGATGAAAAAAATGGTATATGATCTTCTCACTATGAAGATCATATCCATGAAGTTTAAAAAATACATTATTTTCTTTAAAAAATGGTATGTACCGATGTCTGCACTATAAGGAGCCCTTAGAGGAGACATTTTTTTTTGTGTATATATATATATATATATATTGTGTGTGTGTGTGTGAACTAATAAATTAGAAAAAATATTTCTACTCATATTATTTTGGCTCAAATCAATAAACTTACAAACCAAAATGTAAAGCAAACCGATATATATAGTCGCACATGGTTTTCATATTGTTGTGGAGAGAGAGAGAGAGAGACAGGGGAAGTGGTTTGGGGTGGGGTGGGGTGGGTTGTTTTGATATGAGTTAGGATATAATATTTACGGTTCCAATGGGGGCAACGAAGCAAGTATAGGTATTTTGGTCATTAAAAACAATAAAATAATGACATGACACCCTCCCCATTTCTGGTGTGATGTTTAATATTAATAAAAAATGGTAATTATTAAATAATAGGTCTTTTGGGGTGGATGTCCACACATCTTTCATGGATATGTCTATTAGAATACCTCATCATATCCTATAAATAGAGTGATCCCCAAATGAATTTGTACACATATGAGAAATAAAATCTAATCTATCCCTATAAATTATCTCTGTGTCCCTTATTTTATATCACGTTATTAGCACGAAAGAACTCAAAATTTATCAATGCCACAAAATTAGACTATTCCTATAGGCCCCGTTTGGTTGTCCCAAAATTGTAAATTGGATCATTAATAAATTGATCCATTTACAAATTGATCCATTAATTGTGTTTGGTTTCATTAATGAAATGATTCATTAATTGCCCCATTTTAGCTCATGTGCAAAATCTAAAATTGAATCATTACACAAAAAACTTGAAATGAATCCATTTGAAATAGGAGCCACATAAAGTGCATGTTTCCTCTCCCTCTCCCTCTTCCCCTCTCTCTTTCCTCCTCCCTCTCTCTCTTGATTTGTTTTTATCCTTTTTTCATATAACCTTAACATCAATTTCAAATTACCAAACATTGTGTAAAATTGGATTTAACTCATTTCAAATTCACTAATTTATAATTCACTAATTCACAATGAACCAATTTACATAATCAAACAATTTGCGCAACCAAACTGGGCCATAAGGTATTAGCAATTTTGAGATTATTTCATTATTTTCTTGCGACTCAAATCAATTCTGGATCAAGATGTTGTTAGATCTGGATTTGATTATGAGAAATAGTAACCTCTAATATCTGTTTCCCCTCATATGGATGTGGAATATAGCATCTTGGACCTTGATATGGGAGTTTAATTCATGGTCAAAATCTTAAAGATGTTGTTATTATAGGCCAACATTTTGGCCCTTCGAATTTCAAAAAGTTTATCTGTCAAGTTTTGAACAAATATGATTCTTCATAATTAGATTTTGAACAAATCTAGAATTTTTTTATAAAACTAAAATTCGGACATAAAGTTTCAATAAAAATTAAAAAAAATGATAAAAGCATGAAGCTCCTAATCAATGTTTAATTACTAGTGAAAATGTGAAACTTGAAATTCCTTAAGAAAAATAGTTGAACTTATACTTTTGGGCATTTAAAATGTGTCTCCTACCCTTTCGATTGCCTTCATTTTGACCACACATTTTTATTTTAATCCTAGAACCTTTGTGTATTCATAGTTCTATTGATAAATTCTTTGGCATTCCATTTTAACTCCTATTTTTATAAGTTATAATAAAATCAAATTTTGGAATCAAAAGTTCCCAATTCATTTAAAATTGGAAATTAAAGCTCTCAATTGTCATTCAAATTTGAGACCTGAAGTTCTCAATTAAAAGTTAAAATTAGGAGTCCAAAGTTTTCAATAATTATTTGAAATTAGGGCCAAAAGTTCCCAATTGTTATTTAATTTTTGAACTCGAAGTCCTAATAAATTATGCCTTGAATTCAAGCCAAAAAGTTTTGATTTTTTGTAAGATAAGTGTGAGGATATTAAATGTTCCATAATTATCATTTATAGTTTAGACTTGAATTTACAAAATAATATTACCCTTTATCAACAGGACGTTCGGATACAATTGGACCCGATCCTAAAAGTGTGAAAGAAAATATATCACAATCAAACTTGAAGTTTTTATTGTCAAATATACAGGGTATATACCAAGAGTCCCCCAATTATATTTGTGATATGAAGATCTATATTAATTCTAACGACCGAAAGTTCACAAAATATTATTTATAATTTGGATATAGGTTTTCCTCATTAATTTTTAAAATATGATGCCTGAGGTTCTCATGGTATTTCAAAACACTTGGACCTAAAGTTTTAACAAAAAATATTTTATAAACTAAAATATGAGTTTTGATTATTCACGGAGTATGAATATTGAAATATTTCAAAATAATTATATATAATTTGGACTAGAAGATCTAAATATAAATTTGTTGGGATTAGTTTTAAAAGAGATTAGATTTGAAAACATTACATTTTCACTTCTTGTCTTTTCATTTTGTTTAATAAATGAAAGACTTTTTTACATACTCTTTTAATGGTTAAATGTCTCTTAAGTAATCCTACTAATGATTTCACCATTAAACATTTCTCTCATGTCCTTTCGCTTCATTTGACTATTAAACTTATCATTGTAATGATATTCAATTTTATCTAATCTTCACATTCCAATAATTTACTATACATTGGAGCCTTGGGAATCTTAAAAATAAGCCCCTCGTTTTTAAGGCGAATTGCGTTATCATCAATAAAATGAGATAGAAATATTTGAGACTTATTTGGAAGATTCTCTAATATTTTTACTCCTATTCAAACCTTAATGTTCTATTATAAAGAGGGTGGAGAATTTAATATGCTTTTACATTAATAACATTGATCCTAAAATTCAATAATTTGTGTAGACCCAAAAGTTCCAGCACACAAATGATAAAACTTAAAATTTCATATTTCTCGTAATTTTCATCAGGCGCTTTGTGAACTTGAAATCCAAAGTTTTAATTTTTATAGTTTATATGAATCTAATGTTCTAAACTTTAATTGGCTAATTTTTCCTCCTTTAAATATACATCCTCATTTTATACCTTTATTGTAAACACCACATTATAGGACCCCCTACGTCTCACATTATGTCTTTAGCACCTCCTCATTTCATTACAAAACCCTAAGTCATACTCCGAGTACTTATCTAAAGGCCATCGGTCACTCCTGAGCACCGTTTGACACCGATTGACCCTATCGTCAGAGAAAAAACTCAATGAATCTTTGAAGGGCTCTGAATTCCCTTTCCAATGGTATGTCCCATGCACAAATCGGCATAACGGATCGGACAAACGTACCATTTTACTATAGAAAATCGATCTGGAGGCCACCGAGTGCTCCTGGGCCCCAATTTGACCCAATTAACTTCATCGTCAAGGTGAGAGCTCTTTGAATCTTCAAAGGGCACTAAAACCCCTTTCCAACAGTCCACCCCGTAATTGAAATGGCATAACCATTCGGACGAACGATTCATTTTCCCTTGAGACCCATCCAGAGGCCATCGGGCACTCCCGGGATCCATTTGACCAAGGTTAACTCTTTATCTTGAATGACACTGAATGACTCTTCTAAGGGCACTACATACCTTTTTCCAACGGTACGACCCGTGGGAGATTCGGACTTACGGTACAAACTAATGATCCGTTTTACTCAGAGAGGTCACCGGGCACTTTCGGACTCAAGTTGACCAAGGTCAAATTTTCGAACAGAGCGAATCTCTTCGGAATGTCAAATTACATCACCTAACCTTTCCAGCGGTCCACCCCATATGTGATTATGACTTACCGTTAGGACGAACGATCCATTTTCGTTCGACAATCTCCCGTCGAAAGGACTCACGTTCTCTTCTGAGCAACATTTCACCCAGAGTCAAATCCCGGACCAGGGAGTGGATCAAAGGACTCTTGAAGTTCTTTGAATTACTTTCTAGCAGTATTCCTCATGTGCAATTTGGATCAACGGAATGCATTCAATGACCCTTTTTTTGAACAAATTTGCACGAGACTGTCAATTGGCAGGTTCATTTCCTACCTATCGGGAATGTGCCTAGGGTTACCTGCTAATTGGCAGGACTGGGACTATACCGATCGGTACCCCCCTTACCCTATAAATAGAGGGTATAACCTTACTCCTAAAGGCACCTCAGATCTATCAGCATTAGTGATCTCCACAATATTGTGTCGTAATCAGCGAAGTTTCCTTATGTGAAATTTCATTCCATCTTAAATTTCCATCCTTTTCGCACCTAATTTGTCAAAATCTCATTCTCTCTCATACAACATTCATATCAAGCTTCAAGGGAGTTCATCCAAGATCAAGATCAAGCTTCAATTATTTAAAGAAGATCCAAATTCTTCCCTCTCTCTTTAAATTTATTATTTTCACATTAATTACATAAGTTCATAATTTAGTTCTTTTACTTTAGTTCATACTTAGTAACATCTCACATTTTTATTAGTTATATTGCACACACTTTATTTTCTATAAAAAAAAGGGTGGGGGTTAGACATTTAAATTCCAAAGGGATTATCCATCACACTTTTTCAAAACTAAAAACACATTTTCTACACACACATATAATAAAATTTCGTTAGAATATATGGGATAAACCTCACCCATGTGCCGCATTCAAACTAAGTGGACTGGGCGTCTTGGGTTAAAACCCAAGAATCGAGCCCAATTTTCTAATTCTCTAAAATTTCTAATTTTTTAATTTCCCAATTTCCGTATTTATCATATTCTTGCATTATTGTAATATATATTATGTTTGTAATACTTATTAACATTTCATCCAACATATATTATCGTTTCATTATAACGATTAATGATAAATGCATAAATCATATCTTTTATACATTATTTCGGGAACATTCCTATGAATGACCTCTCCCCATATTTTCCATGGTATGAGTTGGGCGATTCTGATCTCCATTATATATACACGCACACACACTTCACCGAGATATAAAGGAAAAATAACACAATCCCATGAGAGACCGAAAGGGAAAGATAGGTGCCTAAAACCTTTCCATTCCGTAACCTAGCCCCCGAACCCCTCAAACTATTAGTTTTGTAATCATCAGTTTATCTTTGATGTCCCTCTCTTAAGGTGACGACATGTTCCTTTGCCTATTTTGTGCAATATAGGTTGGAAACTCCTTCTCTTTACATTCACCTCACATCGGCTACGGTAGAGAGCTCCTAGAGAGTACGAGGGCGCGACACCCTTTTCTTTATCCCTTCCTTTTTCCCCCAGCCCACGGGGGGAGAGAGGATAGGAGATAGCCAAAAATCTAGGGATGGCCACAGTGGCGACTCGGCTGGGGAAGCATTTTCATAAGAGGGATAAACACTCTTTGCATGTTTTTTTTTTCAACTGTGCATATGCACCTACCTGTATTTTCCCTTTTTCTCCTCTATTATTTCTTATATACCTCATGCTTGTATCACTACTCACTCACACTCTTATAGATATCTCCATGTACACCTAGGATCACTTATACCCACATGTTGCAAGCACCACTTAGAATATCCATGCTTAGGTGTGACTAACACACACCTCCACTTATCACACATGTATATATCCATGCTCACTCACACTTATCACACCACTACTTGTAGTTGATCCATGCTTAGGTTCACTACCACACAATCACTTGTAAATATTCACACACTCACCATGCTTAGTGTAATCTTCATGTTCCATATTAGATTTACTTTTTATACTTGTACATTCGCCCTTGATTAGTATAATGCTCATCATGCCAAATAAAGATACTCTCTCCATAATTTACCAATCAAGAATCATGCATTTTGCACACTACATCACCAAAGATCATGGATATTGACCAAATTTTATCCCGTAACTAGAGGGTCTCTTCATGATGGGCACTGGTCCGACAAGTTGCAGTTATCCTAAATAATATGATTTTCACCTTTCATTGGCCAAGTACCTTCGACGTATATCGAATGGTTCCCCCCCCCCCCCCCCTCCATCGTACCGCTTGATCGAAGTCATGACGGGAGGTATATTGCAGGGAACATGTTCACGTATGTCTAGTATATCGAATTCTCTCTCACGCGTTCTGTCCCCACAAGGTATATAGTGAGGCAATTCATGTACACTCGGGTATATCAAATGGCTTTCCCACACGTACCGATTTCCCTCAAAAGCAAGACATATATCATGAAAGTCATGCCAAAGGAGGAAACCCTTCCAATTAACCCAACAAGTGCATACCCTCATATAGGTGTCAAACCTAGGGCACTCACATTTAGTTTGTCGGTTTTTACTAGAAACTTTGCCAAAATGATGAGTCGACATGCTGTCCAATTTTTTGCACGATTTTGTCTTCCTTTTAAAAATGGGACCCTGTCCATGAGCTTAGCAACAAGTCTAACCGTATTTTTACATATTTTCCAAATAAAATTTTCCCAGGCTTGTGTCCCATCTGGCATTTCTTTTTTCATTTAGGTAAACCTAATACAAGTGAGAACATAATAAACATAATACTAAATAATCATGTTGATACCCTTTTCTCTCATTTTCCCTCTTTCTTACCAAAAATGTCAAAAACATTTTTCCTTATTTTATCAAAAAAAACAAAAGATTTTTACCTTCCTTATATCGAAAACATTTTGTCCTCTCTTTTTTCGAAAAAATGTCAAAAACATCTTCCTTCCTTTACAAAAATAAGAATTTTCCCCTTTTCTCTTTCAAAAATAAATCTGAGTTTTTCTCCTTCGCAGGTCGATCGCATACCTGACCCTTGGTCTGGCTCCCTTTTGGCTTTGATCTTTTCTTGAACCGCCCTGAGGCTCTATCAGTTCCTTTTTTACTTCTTTCGAGTCTGGAATTCATTTTCATCCACTCTCCATGGAGAACACGGACCAAGTACCGAATGGGTAGTCGTATTTGATGACAGTCCTTGCCCAACTCACTACCAAGATTGACGACCTTCAAACCGAGCTTCATGAGATGCAATGAAATCATGTCCCTATTCCCGAAGAGCCTGAGGTCCTCTTCCATTGCGCTATGGGTCAGGCAGCACCCGAGCCTATTTGGGTCCCCGAGGAATATCAGCACGCTCCACATGCTCCTCCTGCTAATGGGCCACTGCCAGCTCAGCTCCTTATGTCGAATCTTACCCATCCAGGGGCTCACTTACCCATCACTATTGATCCGAAGGAGGAAGAATAGAACAAGGTCAAGGAGAACCTCAAAAATTTGACCAAAAAATTTGACCAAGCCAAAATATCTGGAAATTACATGGACTACACCCATATGTCTCCCTATCCTAAATCAAGGCTGCCAAAAGAATTCAAGATGCCTAACATCTAAAAGTTTCAGGGTAGTGGACCCCCAATAGTTCATCACCGCAGTTACCATTGAGCCACGACTCTCCTAGGTGCCTCCAGGGAAATAATAACCCAAATGTTCTAACAAACTTTGAAGGAAAACGCTCTTCACTGGTTATTATCTCTCATGGAGTCTAGAATCCATAGTTGGGAAGATGTGGCCCGTGAGTTCATGTCACAGTACAAGTACAATGAAGATTTAGAAGTTACCCGTCGTGATTTAGAGCTTGCTCAAATATAATCCTAGGGAATCAGTCCGTAACTTCATCACAAGGTAGAAAGAGAAATCATCCAGCAATCCAATACTTTAAATACATCATGGGGAAAATTATATGCTTCTATCAGGTTTCGAGTCAACCCACTTCTACTCCCAATAGGAGACGATTTCAAATATAGGGTTTGCCCAGAGTGTAACCCTCATGGAAACATCAATGTGATTCAGATGTTTAAAAATATGCACTTCATGCGCCGACTGCGGCTAGTACAATGACAGTAGGGGATACTTGAACCCATTGTGATGAAAAATGGCTTTCCTCCTTGCATTTTGGGTTATCAACCATCAGAATAAGAATTCAGAATACTCCATTAACCTCGGCTAAAAAGTGCCAAGACTGGCTCAAGAGATTTCTTGAACGAAGGATTCATCAAAGAGGGTGAAGATTTTGCTTTTTGTGGCTTTCCTGAACTATGGTATGATCATGTGTACAAGAAGGTGAAACGAGGAATAGAGATCTTTTGCCAAGATAGCCACTCATGGGTCGAGAGTTCCCGGCATCATGTGCAACCACTCATTGAGGAGACCATAGCTGATACTGGAGACTCCGAGAGAAATGACTATTGATAAGCACCCAAAATGGTATATTTTATACCCCGAATAGATGATTTTTAGTTACTAATTCTTGAAAATTTGGGTCTTATGCGCGTAAATATTTAATATGCAGGCTTGATTGCAGTTGCAGTTTCAAACGCATTATTTTGAGGCAATTTGTAGTCAAATGGAGCTAATTTCCTTGTCTCGTAACCTTACCCGAGCCCTAAACCTACCCCAAACCCCATGTGTGTTTAGTTTGTGCTTTCTAGATTTTTCTTAGATTTGTTAGTTTGAGTCGTTTTATTTTTATGGATGCACCTGTAAGGAAGAGTGATTTAGTTAGTATTGATGGTAACATAAGAGGTTGAGGTAGGTCTAAATTGACTTGGTGAGATATTATAAAAAAAGGACATGATGTCATATTGTTTAACCGAAGATATTGCACTGGACAGAATGGAATGGAAAAATAGGATTCATGTAGCCGATCCCAAATAATTGGGAAAAGGCTTTGTTGAGTTGAGTTGAGAGTCGTTTTATTTTTAGTTTTTATTTTAGATTTATTTAGAATTTTCTAGAATTTATTTTCTATTTTTTTATTAATTTTTATTTTTATTTTATTTTATTAGGATTAGTTTTTTTAGGATTTCATTTATTTTTTTAGTTTTATTAGATTTTAGAGTTTTTTTAGGATTCTAGTTTTTTTTAATTTAATAGATTTTTATTTTTATTTTTATTTTTAGAGTCGCATTTTATTTTTAGATTTTTAGTGTTATTAATTTTATTTTTTTAGTTAGTTAGTGTTATTTTTAGGATCACAACAAACACACACACACACACACACCTTATACTCACACACACTTATCCTAAACCGAACTAACCCCTCACCCTCACACACCATCCCCTACACCTCACCCACACACGACCCTTACCCATCATCATCTTCATCTTCCCCATCACACACCCTCACTTTCTCTCTCCTCCACAACCACACTCCACACCAAAACTTAAACCCAACACATACCACCACTCACATATCTCCATTAACACTCCAAGCCCTCATTATCTTCTACAACCAAACACCACCACCAACCTAATACCCACAACCCAAACCAACTGAAATCCGACGACCCCATTTCCGTCCACCCAAACTCCATTCGGCGTCCCACCTAAACCAGACCCGACCTACTGAAACCCACCATCCGGCTACATTTCAGACCCCGATTTTGACCCATGTTCGGACCACCTCCTAACCCGACCCCAACCTCTCCAACCTGCGACCCATTGCGATCCAAACCCATCTCTGATTTCAAACCAATAACACCACAAACCCGATTTCAAATAACTAGAAACCCATACCCGGGCAGCTACCCAAACCCGAGAACCCCTCCACCCGGTACCCACCTACTATCCCAAGCAATCCTATCTCCGTACACCGTAGCCGAAACTATTACCTCTGACACCTCGACCACCTGCCAAAATGGGACCAAACCCCTACCTAATCTCTGTGAAGCTCATCACGATAGTACCCTACCCACCAAACCCCTATCCACCTGCCTTGATAAGAGAAGACCCTTTGTTTATAAAAAAAAAGGGGGAGGAGACTGATTCGGGTGGGGGAGGGGGGGGGGGGGAGAGAGTAAAATCGGACAGTCGAGTTTTTTTTAGAGCTCCATTTTTGGCGATCATTTTTAGTTTAAATTTAGGAGTAGCATTATAATAATTTTTATTTTCCTCTTTTACAATTTTTTTTATAGTGACTTGAGTGAGGGAGATTCTTTTTGTGAGACATAAATTTGAGTTGAGTGATATTTTTGTGTATTGTAAAACTCAGATTTGTGGATGGTATTATTGTTCATGTTTGGGAATTTTTTATTGGGTTCAAGGAGACTTGGTTCAATATATTTTTTTTCCACTCCATTTTATTTTGTATGCCTCTTATTGTGTCATTATTACATTTTATATGTAATAATACCAAAATAAGAGGCTAAACAACCATTCAAGGGGTGAAATGGAACCCTTAACTTAAATAGTTTTATTTTTGGTTTGTTTATTTATTATGCCCCTTTGAATATTACTATTAAAATTTTACAATTTATATTTACGCCTCGAGATAGGGTGAATTATTTTCGAGAGAAAACCGAAAATTCATATTATAATATTTATTTATTAATTAAACTAGAGATAGGTAGTTTTTAAATGATATTATATTTCGAATTTCTCTACTCTAAAAATGTATTTTATTATGATTTAAATACTTTTCGTAAATTTTCCGTAGCGGGTGATTTATTAGAGAATGTTTACATCTAATTTTTGTGAGTATGTGAAATTTAAATATTAATCTTCTAACAGGAATATATGTAACCTTACATTTGCAACGAGAGTTGATTTTTGAATTTATATATGTTTTGGGGTATTTCAAATAGACAAACTAATTAATGAAAATAAATAAGTTAAGTGGTGAAGTTTAATCCCTTGAATTATCTCATAATTATTTTCTCATATTTAGCTCACTTTATCATTTTCTTTATTTATTAGTATAGTTTTAATTTTTAGTTCCTAATTAGTAGTATAAATATCCCTTCATAATTTTTTTTAAAAAATCATACTTGTTTTCACTTTGCTCTTGTCCACATTAGAGAGCGCGGATTGACCCCTTACTTGTCATTATACATGTTTTATTGTGTTTGTAGGTACCAAAATGGATTTTTAATTGACCATCTTTACCCCACAACGACACATATACAAAAGGCGAGTTATCAAATGGCGTCGTTGTCGTCTTTTTAAGCGTTGGACCTTACTCAAAACTTTGGTGATTGACTTTTCACGAAGTGCCGTTGCCGTTTTTTCGAGTTGCGGAGCATTTTGAAGACTTGTACATTTGTTCATTTGTATATTCATTTTTCTTTATTTTTTATAGATGGTTTGTATTATGATATTGAGGCCTTTTACATTTATTCATGGTTCTTTCGATACCAATTATTTATAATAATTAAATTAAAAAAATGGAAAGGGAAAAGGGACAAGGTAGAGAGAGAGCGCCCTCGGAGTGGAATTTTGAAGCCTCTCTACTTTGGGTCTGTAGGACTCTCGGGGATGACTTAAGTTTGGAGAACTTCCCCCCGGTCGACTCAGCTTGGTCGTTACCCTACGTGTGTAATAGCCGTAGGAGATACATTTCTTTATCACTTGCGCATCTCCTGTTAGCGAGTCCATTTATTGTTTGACTATATGCTCTTATGTGATTTTATTTTTGTAGTCTTACTTTGAATGGTATGATGAATTGATGAACTTAAGACCTAAATCCAGTCATTGAAACGAGAAGGGATTTCATCACCCGATTCAATCACTTAACGCCACTTGCTTGTTAACCCCTGCCATCACTTAATTAAAATCAATCAACTAGCAAGCCAAGTAAGAGCACAATTTTCCAAAGGCGATGTATAAGATTCCGTGCTTTTTCTTGCCCATGCGGTAATTAAAATTTGACTACCCAATCGCTTAATTGAAGATAAAAATTGGTTATGTGCTAGTTAGGATTTTTCTTCTGTAGAGGGGGATTGAAGGTAATCTTGAGATTAGGGATAATCCCCCTATTAACAACAGTGTTTGGGATTAAGGCAGCTCAAGCGAGGCAGCTGAACGTGGTAGCTCAAGCGAGACAACTTAGTGTAGCAACTCATACTTTAGCTTGCTGTGTTAGTTAGTCATATTGTATTTTTGTTTATATTGACTATCAGCTATAACGGTTGTAATGAAATAATGAGAATGATAATAACTTGGTGTGAGGTCGAACGGTACTTGCGAGAGACCAGGCTTGGCAGGGCCTGGGAGAGCTTCCATGCTTTATCGAACGACCTCGTCGTGGGAACTTCAGAAGGACTTGATTTAGAGGATTGAGAAGTGAGGCACCTTTGGGTCTTGTCCTGACCATCTTAGATACACCTGGTAAAATACCGAAGGACCCTTACCATGGAACCTAGGGCAAAGCGACTTTGAGTTCCATCGGGCGTTGAGTTGTGAACCAAATAACCCTCTACTTAATGTCACATCTACTGTAGGTGATGTCACTAGCTAGCTAGACAATATCAAATCTACACTTGAGTAAACCACCGTAGTATTTGGGGCTGTCAGACGATTGGTAAGCCACCTCTGTAGAGACAGCCCCCTGACACACAGTGGTTGGGCAAAAGGCATACCTTGTCATTTAATGTCTATGACGTGGAGATAACTAGTGCATTAGGTATTTAATGTTGGTGACATAAAGTACTAGGGATGTCTTTCACAATCATTGATGACTGAGTTTCCACGGGAGTGGTGTGGGGGATATTTAAGGACCCTAACCAACTTTGAGGAGTGGATGATCTTTTTTAGAGTTCAGAAGTTATTACTAGAGATAATATACATCACAGAGAGGGGGGGCTATTACAAACTCGAGAGTTTACTCACCCTCTATTGTCATTTATTATGAAGGTTTTAATACTTGACAGATATCTCTCAGGGTGTTGGGTGTGTTTGGTTACCTGCCATGGTGTATCTAGGGTGCTTACTTCTCTCTACCTCTAACTGAGTTACTTCTGAGTTCATTGTTATCCTTGGATCCATACATGAGAGATTTGCGAGTTTAACCTGGTTTATCTTCACTATGTTGTGTCTGCATGTCCTGTAGTTAATCAATAGTTTTGCTAGTTAACTTATCATTACTGTACTCAAAAGGGGTTACGCCTTCATCTTATCTAAACTACCCTCTTACATTTGGCGACTCTGCTAGGGAGGCATTCTTCTAAGTAAGGAGTATGGCGTAGGATAATGTTAATTGAAGGCTCAACTTTGATGACATTCAACACAATGAAGAACAGGCGGTGAGAGGACTGGAGGCACTAAGGGATGGGGCCCCTCGAATAGAGGTACTTCTAGTTCAGGCGACGACAGGCATTCCAGGGGTGACACAAGCTTCCACGACTGCTGCTTTGGGGCCAGCTCAAGTGGCACTCCTAATGAATAAGTTTAACGAGTTTTTACAAACTCCAATATCTTTAATGGTGTTGGGAGGATTTGAAGCCAATTCCTTCGTAACACCAGGGGTAGCCCCAACGGCCCTAATAAGTACAGGCATAACAGGAACAATCTCGAAAAGTATACCCTATGTTGTGAACCCCGTAGTGGGAACCTCAGGAGTCTCAACGGCCCCAACTGTGATGATTGCTCAAGCTATAATGGGCACTCAGCCTATAGCCCCGTTAGTTGTTGCTCCAGTGGCATCACCCATGGAGGAAATAAGGAAGGAGATGTAGAAAGAGATGATGAAGTTCATACAAGCTTCATCGTAATCTGCTAGTGAGGTAGCTTCGGTTTATGATGACTTTCGAACACCTTACCCCAGGAATACAACGACGAGCCCTATTCGAAAGATTATATCCCTCATATCTTTGAAAATACACATAAATGGTGGGAATCTGAAGGAACACATTAAGAGCTTCGTTGAACACTTGGGGGCGCATTGAAATAATAAGAAGATTGGGTTGAGGGATTTTTTTAAATCCCTCATCGATAAAGCATACACTTGGTATTTTCATTTAGCTCCCAAGAGCGTTTCTACATGGGAGGAAATTCACGTTTTGTTCGTCCAGAAGTTCTTTCTGGCGAAAGATGAGTTTACTTTGACCCAACTGAGGAGGGAGAAGAAACGACTCAGGGAAAAAGTGGTGGAATATGTTCTATGGTTCAGGGAAAGGTCCCTCGATGTGAGGGAGTAGGCCAAAGAATCCAAGTTATTGCAAATCTGTGTGGAGGGACTGCTTCCTGAGTACATCTGTCATCTCATTAATGAGACGCGCAAGGTGACTTTTTTGGCGTTCCTAAAAGCAGTAAGAAATATCTCATTAGTGGTGCGACCAAACCCAGTGTTGGTACCCATGATATTTAGGCAGACGATACAACCTATAGGGGGGAGGTCTCAGCCCCCACGGGTAGGGTACACCGAGGGAGCAAATGGGGGCAAGGTACCGAAGAAGGATAACAAGAGGAAGTTTGGAAAAGACATGGAGGATACACCACTATTGCCTTGTACCATGGAGGAGTTTGTTAGCTATTACAATGCAATGGTCCAAGGAGGAACTGTCTATGAACCAAAGGGTATTCCCCTTGGGGAACTCGATGCGGCAACAAGGGAGGATTCCAAATATTACCAGATTCATCGGAAGATCCATATTCTAATGGAGAATTATTTCACGTTAAGGAGAATCATCGATAAGTATGTAAAGGCAGAGACTTTGTGAATCCCTGTGCAGAATGTTAACAACAGCCCTCTCCCAGCACATGAGGCCAATTTGGTGGTGGTCTATGACGAGGAAGCAGAGAGAAGAAAGAAAGCCAACTTTGAAGCAAGGGGAGTTCGAAGAAGCTTTCAAAAATTGTACTAAGGGAATGGATAACGTAGTATTAGCCTACGATGAGGCAAGCACCAAAGACGTGGAGGATGTATATAGTGTTGAAGGGGAAGAAGTAGACCCAGCCATATAATACTGTCCAGTTTTAAAATCCCTAAAGTTCACCTGGTTCTTCGACCAAGTAGGGATACCGAAGGAGAGTAGGTTGGAAATAACCCAGACAATACTTGACATTGTGAGGAAGAACGCGATCCCCTCGTTGAGATAGAGGGGACCCATGGCCAGATTGGTGAAGAAGTTTATGTCAGAAGTCACTTTCAGCGATGCGGATAGGGCCATAAGATTCCCTCATAACTGGCCATTATATGTGACTGCCAGTGTCAACGGAGTTAGTTTTGCAAGGACTCTTATGGATGGGGGAGCTTCCATCAATATCATGCCGATCAACTCTTTCCACGCAGTCAATATTCTGAAAGAAAGGTTAGTCCCCATGCCTTTGGTGATTTCGGGATATGATAACCAATCTTCCAAGTCCATTGGGTACGTTAATGTTGGGATTGTAATGGGAAATATGAGTTCCCATATCAAGTTCCATGTAATAGAGAGTGCAACTTCCTACCATATGCTGATAGGAAGAGTGTGGATGCACAACCAAGGTCTAGTTCCTTCGATGTATCACCAATGTGCCAAGGCAAATATCAAGGGGACAGAGGTGACCATTAGGGCTACGAAGAGGCCCTTCGCTATCGAGGAAGCTCACTTAGTAGATGCGGAGTTTTACACAAAATTAGAGGAGGATGTCTGGGTCCTAATGAAAAGAATGGAGGGAGCCTAGATTCCCTCGATCATAGAAATGATGGGACCCTTGAACGAGCATAATAAGGAGGTTACAAGCAGCACAAGAGTGATGGCCGAAGAAGATAACCAGGTTATCCCTCGACCCCAAAACATCTCAAAGCATCTCAAAAATAGGATGAGGCCCAGAGTGGATCCTATGGAACATGAGGTCCAACGACAAAGCGTGATGAGCCAATTTTCAGAAAAAAGAGTGGTTGAGGCTTCTAAAGAGAAGAAGAGGAAGGCAGTTACAACTACCGGTAGGTAGTGCAAGAAAATCATTACCGAAGAAGGAAATGTGGTATATCGATTATAATGGTATAAACGGGCGGCCAAAGAAGCTGACAATGAGGTTGACCCGATATACGAGTGCTTTTTGGTGGATCAACGGGGGCAATGTATGGTGATAGACAACTCCATCATATAAGAGTTCATGGAAGATGTTACCGAAGAACCATATTACATGGCAGATCAACCTAAGCCACAGGTACAAGAGTTGGAGCAGTTAAATCTAGCAAAAGAAGGGGACGATACAAGACCTATTTTCATCTCGAAAGATCTCAATAAGGAGAAACGAAAGGCTTTCGTTAAGTTGATTCGGGAGTTCATAGACATTTTTGTGTAGAAATACACAGAGATGAAAGGGATGGATGAGGGAGTCAGCTGCCACAAGTGGAACGTGATACCCTCAGCCATCCCCGTAAAACAAGCAACGAGAACATACAAGCCTGAGCTAGACTTAAAGATCAAAGAAGAAGTCCAACATTTATTAGCGGTAGGGTTCATCAAATCGATACAACACCCGCTTTGGCTATCTAGCATTGTGCCGGTGGGAAAGAAAGATAAAAACCAAATAAGAATTTGTGTGTACTTCAGAGATTTGAATAGGTCTTTCCCCAAAGACGAGTTCCCTCTCCCCTCCATTAACAGCTTGATAGATGCAACGACTGGTCATGAGATGTATAGCTTCATGGATGGGTATATAGGGTACAACTAGATAAAGATGGACCCCATGGATGTAGAGAAAACGGTGTTTAGAAGCCAGTTGGGTAATTTCATGTATAGAGTAATGCCGTTTGGACTCAAGAACGCTGGGGCTACTTACCAAAGAATAATGATGGCCATTTTTCATGATTTCTTTCACAAATTTATGGAATTCTACGTTGATGATTTGTCATCAAGTCGAGCAGAGAGGAGTCCCATTTGAGTGATTTAAGGAAGGTGTTTTCCCAATGCAGGAAATATAAACTGAAGATGAACCCACTAAAGTGCATCTTCGGAGTAACAAGTGGAAAATTTCTAGGCTTCGTGGTTGACCGAAAAGGGGTGTAGATGGACCAGAATAAACAACGAGCGATCTTGGAGATGCTATATCCAAGAATGGTGAAGGATCTGAAGAGTTTCCTCGATAAAGTTTCCCATCTTAGGAGATTTATGCATGGACTAGTCAAAATAACACACCCATTGATGCAGCTATTACGAAAGAACATGAAGTTCAAGTGGGAAGAGGCTCACCAGGAGTCTCTCGTTGGATTAAAGATGCTTCTCGTTTCACCACAAATCATGGTTCCACCACAGGAAGGAGTACCATTGTAGCTGTATCCCACATCTACCACAAGGTCCGTTGGAGCCTTGTTGGCACAAGAGATCGACGGGCAAGAACGGACAGTCTACTACCTCAGCAGAATCATACATGGGCCAAAGGTCAGATATAATAGCTTGGAAAGGCATTGTTTAGCCTTAGTCTTTGTAGCATAAAAACTTAGACATTATATGTTGTCTTTTACAATTCATACTGTAACTAGATGTGATCCTATTAAGTATTTGCTGGCAATAAATATATTGATTGGTAGGGCAACTATGTGGTTTCTTATCCTCTCCGAATATGACTTGAAGTGTGTGGTTCCTCGCACGATCAAAAGCCAAGAGTACACTGATCTGTTGGCAATATTCCCCTCGGGAACGTTTGAGTCACCCAAAGAAAGTATTCCAAGAGACTATTTGTAGTCCAATCGCCTAGACATAACGGATGAGGAATGGACGATGCAATTTGATGGATCTTCGACGAAAAATAAAGGAGGATCAGGGGTTATTCTTTCAAAAGGAATGAAGGAGATTTGTCTTACCTACAAGCTGGATTTCCCTTATTACAACAACGAAGTAGAGTACAAAGCGTTAGTTTTGGGGTTGCTGGAAGCCCTTCGAAGGGGGATTCGATCGCTTTGCATCAAGGGTGATTCAAACTTGGTGATTCAGCAAGTGAATGGAGAATATGCGTTGAAACGCCTGAGTCTGGAACCATACAAAATAATCATTCAGAGGCTTCTTAGCCAGTTCCGACGGACCAAGATCAAGAGACATACCCGAACGATGAATCGCCACCCAGATGCTTATGCCACCATTGCTCAGAAGATGGTCATGAGTAGTGATACAACTACAATCGTGATTCAATGAAGAACATCTCCCTCGATAGTTCAGGCAATCCTGTCGATGGAGGAGGACGTTGACTGGAGGGGAGAGATTAGAAGATAATTGGAATTCGGGGAAGGAGCGATGGGGCTAAGGTAATTAGCCCAATACTTCACAAATCAGGGAAATCTTTACTTCAGAAATGCAGGAGGATGGTTGTCAAGGTTCATCAACCCAGAAGAAGTAAAGAGGAGATTGAAGAAAATACATGAAGAGCACTACGAGACAACAGAGATACCTCTCTACCGAAGAATCCAAAGAGAGGGATTTTTTTAGCCTAAAATGAAACATGATGCGGTAGAGCTACAATGGAAGTGTGACAAATGCCAGTTATTCTTCGAAGAAGCTAAATGTCATTTCGTGGAAGCTCAACCTGACTGGAGCTATCCCTATATTGACTTCATTAAAGATGGAGCTGTCCCAATAGAAAATATTTACGTGATGGGACTCAAGAGAAGGGCCCCGAAGTTCTAAGTTTAGGAGGGGAAGCTTTATCGAAGGGGATACTTCAACAGGCTATTGTGTTGTATCACCAAGGAAGAAACAGTCGAGGTCCTCAAACAGGCGCATGATCCAGCTCACATGGGAGGGGCCAAGTTGTATGACCAGTTGATGAAATTGGGGTATTATTAGCCAATCATAGACAAAGACTCTACTGAGTTCGTTCGAAAGTGCAAGGCTTGTCAACTTCATGGAAATATGATCCATGCCCCATCGATAGATCTACACTCCCTGTCAACGCTTTATCCTTTTCACACTTGGGCGTTCGACCTGGTAGGGGAAATACATCCTTCTTTGAGGGGGATGATATGGATACTAGTAGCAATGGAGTGCTTCACAAAATGGGCTGAAGTGATACCGCTGAGATGGGCAATAGCGGGGGTGGTGAGCAGCCTCATTAGAGAACAAATCATTTGTCGTTTTGGGATTCCAATGGTCATTCTCTCAGATAACGGAACCCCTTTTATCAATTTAGAGGTAACGATGTTCACAGACAAGTACTCCATTGTTCATCATACTTCAATGCTGTCATATCCAAAGGGAAATGGTCAAGCCGAGGCAACTAATAAAACCTTGGTTAATATTTTGGCCAAAACGATGGAGGATTTCCCAGGATCATGGGATGACAAAATACCACCTGTATTGTGTGCCTATTAAATAACTAAGAGGAAGCCTACAGGGTATACTCCGATCTCCCTTGTTTATGGGGGGCAATCCTTCCAGTGGAGTTAGAAGTTCCCTCTGCTCGATATGCCTTGCGAAGTAGCATGCTCCCTCAGAGTAGACATATGTAGCTGGAAGCTTTGGATGAACACAGATATAATGCGATGCAACACTTTCAAATGTATAGGAAACAACTTTCCAGGGCATATCACAACTTGGTGAGACCGAGGAAGTTCATGGAGGGAGACCTCGTGTTGAAAGCAGCAGTGAAGCACATCACAGGGTTGCCCCTACCCAAGTTTGCAGAAAATTGGGAGGGACCTTTCATTGTAAAAGAAGCTCATGACTCAGGTTATTGCTTAATTTCTAAGATGGAAGAAGATAAACCATTCAATATTAATTATAAATGGTTGAAAGTCTATCATGAGTAAACAATTATGTTTGAACCACTGATGTATCTAGATGTTGTTATGAATAAACAAGTTCTTTTTATGATGAGTATGCAAGTTCTTTTTATTATAACTCAAGTTGAGATGAAAGAATTATAAAACTTCATAATGTACGCAAACAGTTGTAACAAAAAGTGACATGGGAAAACATACTTTTTTCTTCATTCATAAACTTTGGGGCATTACAAAATTGGGAGCTATTGCCCAAGAATTACATAAAGAGAAGAAAAGGAAAATATTTATAATAAATTATTGACCTAAGAGGAACCAAAGATCTGGAGCAGAGAAAAAATCTTTTGGAAGGCCCGAAGAAGATGTCAGGCAAGACTGTTGGGCATTTATAGAAACCTCCAGTCTCATTTGCGCTTGTGTACGCTCAATGAGGAGTCTCTCTCGCTTCATCTTGGCTGAGCGCAGAGCTTCTTCGATATCCCCCACCTCTTTGTCAATAGCTGCAAGGAGAGTTGCGAACTCATCCAACTTAGCTTCCTCAGCCCGTTGATCATCCTAATGTTTCCGGAGAAGTTCCATATGGCTATCCAGTCGTTGGCTCTTCAAAGCTTTTAAGTGCATGATAAGCTAGTCAAAACGAAAGCCAGCATGACCCAACTCCCTTAGGTAGCCCAGGAATTGGTTGTTGGGACGATAGGTCGCCAATTTTAAATTCTTTTACTTCAAAAGGATAATTTCCATATTAGATGTGCGGAAGCGTAGATGGTTCACAAAAACAAATAATTTTAATTTTTTATAAATTAAAATTAAACCAAGTGAAATATGATGAAACACACACAATTTAAATTTCACTTAAACCAATTTAATTTAACCCAAGTCCTAAAAATTTTCCTAAGTCATATTTTCAATATTTCCAAATTAGGCCAAACTAAATTTTACCAAATTAAATTAAATGACTTGAATTAAATTAACATAAACATTACCCAATATTAATTTAGTACCAAATTAAACATAAGTAGTTATTAACCCAAATTTTATCTTGTTACCTAAGCATGCGTTCTAGGTGAGTATAGCAAGATAGAATAAACAATAAATCACTATGCCGCGATGTACAAGGAAAAACCCACAACGTGAAAAAACCTCGGACGACCGTAGACTCAAATCCACTAATATGATTTTACAAATACAAGACAGTAGACTTATAACACTCAACTCGATCCCTCTCAAGTCCCGATGCTCCTTCTTGTATACACCTCCGCCTAGCGAATAACTACGGAGCTCCACCGCGGTCTCGGAATCCACCGATCAGACTTTATATGGTCACCGTCACCCGAACTAGGAGCCTTTCTCCAAGTGGGTAAATCAACACAAACTTCTTCTTCTTTGTGGGATTTATAAGAAAACCCAAACAATCTCTTCTTCAATATGTAGAGATAAACCGGTGCCAAACTCCAAGCAAAGTATATATATATGGATGAACTTGGATTAAACAATATGGGTGTAAACAAAGTGTTTAACAGATTTTTCTTTAAAAAATGAACACTTAAACTTGAACTTTTTCTTAGGAAAGATGAACTCACAAAACACTCTCTAAAAGTTAGAATATTGTGAAAAAGTTAATTAGAAAAAGTTGATTTTCGTACTTAAGAAGTTCTGTCAAAAGATAGTGGAAAAAACAAGTGGGAAAGTGAGAAAAACTGTCAAAAACTGCCCAAAAAAATGTTCCCGCCAAATGTAGTTCGAATGAGATTTTCGTTCGAATGAGATTTTCGTTCGAACGAAGCCTCGTTCGAACGAGCTTCTAACAAAGTTCGAGTGTGAACTCATTAGAAATCTTGTTGAATATCTCGTTCGAATCATCATTCTCGTTCGAACGATACTTCGAACGACATTCCAGTGGCCAATCTGAAATCTCGTTAGCAAACTTGTTCGAACGACAAACTCGTTTGAACGACACTTCGAACGAACTGCCAGAAAGTTTGAAAATTTCTATTTTTAGCGCAGAAACTTTATATACTTTATATTAAAGTTTTAATAAAATCATTCTGAAAATAAGCAACATTTTAAATAAACGTTCACCCAATATAAAATGTTCCAAGCTCCTATATATATATATATATATATATATATATATATATATATATATATATATGGAATGCATTCATACCTTAGGAGTAATTGGAACTATGTTTGTGACGTAGAAATGAGGCACATTAAACTCAGCATTTGATGAAGCTTTATACTCTTGGCCGCTACGTCTTCAACAAACATGTCATAGGCTTGAATGGATAACCAATAACTCTATCCTATGACTCAAACGTTTTTGTCCGGAATTGAGCCAAAACTACAAAGGAATCAATTGGAAATTTGTGTCCTTACAAATCTCCCCCTTTGGCTATTCCGGGACAAAAACAAAACAAAAATCCAAAAGGTCCGTCAAGCTCTACTAGAGTCACAAAAATGTCCCACCAAAAATAAAAATACAATGCTTCACTCAAACAACCCAATGATCAATATCTTTGCTCGATAATGAACGTTGCCATTAAGAAGAATTCCTGCACACTTAAGCAAAAACATTAAATGCACAGGGAATATCAAAATATTAAATGCAAGTAAAATAATTACTCCCCCTAAATTAATAAAATAATTACTCCCCCTAAATTAATTCTCCCTTTTATCAACTATGATCAACCTATGAAGATAGCGACTCCCCCTAAGTTAGAACACCCCCAAACAAAGATATGATTACAATAGGATTAAATACCATTTCTCCCCCTATCATTCTCTCCCTTTTTGTTCAGGAATAGACAAAGGCTAAAGAATTAAAACATTAACTTATCTTCCCAAATTAAATCATATACACCCTCTAAACTAAGCAAGGGAAAAATAGAATGGGATAACAAGTTAAACATGCATTGTTCATAAAGTGATGAGAACATTAAGGCACATGGGAAACAAAAGCATAACTAATCCAACAAATAATAATGGATACCAACTCGGATGCAAGAAATAGATACCAATATGATACATAAGTATTAAGCATGTGATATCAACAAAGAATTCAACAAGATGGGCACTAATTATGAATTAAAACATATATGGACTAGAAAGTAAGGCAAAGACTAAACAAAAATATCATATATATACATACTCTAGATATACCAAAGATGCACACGCATATATATATATATATAGATATAAACACACAAATGACACAAAATAAGATAAGCTTTTCACACTCATATGGCAAAAATGTGTCATATGGAAACGGAAGTGTTGGGGTGTGAACTAGAAACAATTAAATTTAGACCCCATCACTTAAAACATGTTCACGGAGTTCTCAAATGATTTTAAACTTCATCAAATTTGAATATAACCTCATGTGACAATATAAATTTAACTCAGTGAACAAACATACACAATGCATACAAGCCTAGCATGTTGATGATTCTACAAACCAATAGAGTCATGACATTGAAATCCCAACTAGGATAAACGGACATTGTGCAAACCGTTGATATACGATCCAATATCCCTCAATAAGCATATATCTTTTGAATGAATATATCTATCAAACATAGGCCTTAGCAATTATTTTTCTTTTAATTCCATATTTTCATTTTTAGGCCTTTGGACCACGTATTTCTTTTAGGTCCAAACAAACAGTGGCTTAGTATTCGCAAAGGATAATAAATCCCTTAGGATCCCTTCCCTGTGCACATTTATATTTATCATTTTTTATTTCTCACAAATCTCACATGCCACGGATTTGACATGCACTAGTCCTCTTAGGTCACAAATATGTAGATGAAAAGATTGATAGGAGAACACCTCACAAAGCTCAAATATACATATGAAGTTAAAATTTCAAATGAGCTCGTTCATGTGTGAATATAGGCATATAAAAATAGAATCCATTATATCAACACAAAATCCAACTACTCCATGTAATCATGGTAAAGAACACAATAAGGATTGACAATCTAAACCAAAAGTTCTAGCCATATGGGAGCGAAAAAGATGGAATTCTAACACAAGTATATGCCACATAAAGTGTGTCGAACTAAAATACACACAAAAAATCTTTTTAAGTTTTCAAAATTTTTAACCAAAAATAAAAATATATACTCAAAAGACAAACAAAAATCATTTGAATTTGTCATTAAGCTTAAATGATCAAGAGATAAAAACCAAATGACAAACAAAAATCTTTTTGTATTTTTCATTTAATGCAAACAAAAATGAAAGAAATATAATACAAAAGATAAACAAGTCATGATTTCTAACATGAGATATGAAATAAAGGAATAACTAAACATGCATACACCTACCAATGATATATAATATGAAGCACAAAAAGCTAGAGTATGCAAAGAAAACTAACACATTCAACCTTTAGATTTAGCAAGTGAGGAAGCATGTGATAGTAAATGAGAATCAAAAACCCTATCTTGTAAAGCTACCAAGTCGGATCTCCTAACCCAAACTAATGACGGATGACTATCTTTGGGTGTAGGATTCTTGACTACCTTGGTTTCCTTAAGGTGGGTTTTTCTAGGACCTTGTTTAAGATCAAAACAAAATTTTCTACAATGACCTTTTCGACCACAATGTGCACAAGTAAAAACATGTCGAAAATTTGGACGTAAGGATTGATCTCTAAAGGCTTTCCAAGGTGATTCTCTTAAAACACTGGTTTTGCCTTTATGAGTAGATTCATTACAGGTATCGAAGCCTAAACCACAAGTGTCATTTTTTATTTGGATCGTGCCTAAGATTTTATCTAGTTTTTGGGACCTACACTCCAAATCAAATATGACTTTTCTAGATACTTTTAATTTATTTTTCAATTATAAAATATTATACTCTAATAAAACATTTCTCTTTTCAAACTCGAGAAACTCCTTTTTCAAGGATTCCATTAAACCTCTAAGGCTATCTCTCTCGCCTTCTACACATTCAAGCTTCTCTCGAAGAGTCCTCTCATCTGTCTTAAGGTCTTCCACTAACACACTCTCATTAACGACCTTGACACTCTCTTTTAAACAAGCTTCTAACTTCAAATTTTCTCTTTTTAATTTAATAGATTCATCATACAATTCTTGAAAAGAATTTTAAAGTTCACTCACATCAGCCTCTTCTTCAGTTTCACTCTCTCTTTCTTCTTCACTCTCATTACCATAAAAAATAAGGGAATCATAAACTATGACCTTGCAAGTGTCATGTGTTAAAGTCTCATCAATAGACGAGTTCTCACTATCACTCACATGACTAGCCATAAAAGCCACAAAGTGAGGCTTACTGGGGAAATCGGGTCCCTCTTCAGTATCACTATCACTAAGGGTTTCATTAAAAGACATTGGTTGCTTACCCTCTCTCCTTCGTTTAGTGGGGCACTCAGAAGCCCTATGTCCATACCCTTCACAACCAAAACACCTATTTGACTCTTCCCTATTTAAATTTTCTTTAGAAGTTTTAGGAATCCTCTCGGCTTTGTCATGCTTAGAAGTTTCAAATTTCTTAAAGTCATTTTTAAATTTATCTTTGTTAATTTTAAGAAACTTTCGAAATTTCCTAGCAAACAAGGACATATCTTCCAAGTCACTATCACTCTCGCTCTCCATTACTTGTTTTTCCTCTTTTCGGGCTTTTAAAGCAATGCCCTTTTCAATTTTCTTTTCAATTTTAGAGGAAAACATGTCCAGTTCATAGGTTTGTAAATCACCCACAAGCTCTTCTAATTTCATAGAGGCTAAAGTTAGTAAAGAATTTAAAACGGTTACTTTGGGAATAAATCTATCGGGTAGGGACCTTAAAATTTTCTTTACTACTCGGTTGTCGGATATTTTCTCTCCCAAATTAAAAGATAAATTAATGATATCAGAAAGTCTAGCATAAAATTCATCAAAAGTTTATTTTTCCTTCATTTTGATGGTTTCAAATTGAGTGGTGAGGTTTGGAGTTTCGAAGCCTTAACGACACTTTTACCTTCATGAGTGAGTTGTAAAATATCCCAAGCTTCTTTAGCGATCTCACACGTCATAATGCGTCGGAATTCATCAGGTGTGACAGCGCTAAATAAGGCATTTAAACCACGAGAATTAAAATTTGAAAGTTTAAATTCATTCTCACTCCATTTCTCAGCCAGTTTGGGAACACGTTCATTATCTACTAAATGAGTTGGTGGAGGCCACCCGTTAACTACAGATAACCAAACCCTCTCATCGATAGATTTAAGTACCGATTTCATTCACGCTTTATAATACGCGTAGTTAGAACCATCGAAAATAGGAAATTTAGAAAATGGGAAAAATTCCATTTTAGCCAAAAATATTTTAAGGATCTTTAAAGAAGTAATTTATCATTTTGTCTTTAATACCAATAGTTGGGACACGAGGTCCCCGATTTTGAAATCGAAATCTTTTAAAAGAGTAATTTCCTTTTAAGTATATGCGGAAGCGTAGATGGTTCACAAAAACAACAAATTTTAATTTCTTATAAATTAAAATTAAACCAAGTGAAACATGATGAAACACACAAACAATTTAAATTTCACTTAAACCAATTTAATTTAACCCAAGTCCTAGAAATTTGCTTAAGTCATATTTTTAATATTTCCAAATTAGGCCAAACCAAAATTTACCAAATTAAATTAAATGACTTGAATTAAATTAACATAAACATTACCCAATATTAATTTAGTACCAAATTAAACATAAGTAGTCATTAAACCAAATTTTATCTTGCTACCTACGCATGCGTTCTAGGTGAGTATAGAAAGATATAATAAACAATAAATCACTACGCCGCGATGTACGAGGAAAAACCCACAATGGGAAAAAACCTCGGGCGTCCCTAGCCTCAAATCCACTAAGTATGGTTTTACAAATACAAGATAGTAGACTTACAACACTCGACTCGATCCCTCTCAAGTCCCAATGCTCCTTCTTGTATACACATACTCCTAGAGAATAACCACGGAGCTCCACCGCGGTCTCAAAATCTACCGATCGGACTTTATATGGTCACCGTCACCCGAACTAGGAGCCTTTCTCCAAGTGGGTAAATCAACGCAAACTTCTTCTTCTTTGTGGCATTTAGAAGCAAACTCAAACAATCACTTCTTAAATATGTAGAGATAAATCGGTGCCAAACTCCAAGAAAAGTATATATATGTGGATGAACTTGGATTAAACAATATGGGTGTTTAACAGATTTTTCTTTGAAAAATGAACACTTAAACTTGAACTTTTTCTTTGGAAAGATGAACTCACAAAACACTCTCTAAAAGTTAGAATATTATGAAAAAGTTAATTAGAAAAAGTTGATTTCCGTACTTAAGAAATTTTGTCAAAAGATAGTGGGAAAAATAAGTGGGAAAAACTGTCAAAAACTGCCCAAAAAACTGTTCCCGTCAAATGTCGTTCGAATGAGATTTTTGTTCGATTGAAGTCTCGTTCGAACGAGCTTCTAATGAAGTTCCAGTGTGAAATCGTTAGAAATCTCGTTGGATATCTCATTCGAACCATCATTCTCGTTCGAACGATACTTCGAATGACATTCTAGTGGCCAATCTGGGAACTCGTTAGCAAACTCGTTTGAATGATATTGTTGTTCGAACGATAAACTCGTTCGAACGAACGATAAACTCGTTCGAACGAACTTTCAGAAAGTTTGAAAAATTCTATTTTTAGCCCAGAAACTTTATATACTTTATATAAAAGTTTTAATAAAATCTTTTTGAAAATAAGCAAAAGTTTTAAATAAACATTCACCCAATATAAAATGTTCCAAGCTCTTATATATATATATATATATATATATATATATATATATATATATATATATATATATATATATGTGTGTGTGTGTGTGTGTGTAATTCATTCATACCTTGGGAGTAATTGGAACTATGTTGGTGATGTATAAACGAGGCACATTAAACTCAACATTTGAAGAAGCTTTATACTCTTGGCCGCTACGTCTTCAACAAACATGTTATAGGCTTGAATGGATAGACAATAAATCTATCCTATGACTCAAACCTTTTTGTCTGTAATTGAGCCAAAAATAAAAGGGACTCAATTAGAAATTTATGTCCTTACAATGGTTGAGGAGGGATCTGGTAACATTTGAGGTCGGAGTGCTGGCGATTTCAGCCACAATAGTAGCCATGCCCTGAAGACTATAACTCATCACATAGATGTTGGAACGCAGGCAATCCATAGTGAACGTTTCAGGATGGTGGATTGCAAGCTGCTCAACTACCAAGTGATGGTTGGCAGACATCTGAGGAGAATGTTGAAGCACTATCAGGTAGAAGGCATGAAGAGCCCAAGTGAGGCGGCAGAAGCTCACAGCCAGATTTTCTCTTAGTAGTAGCACCAGTCATGGAACCTTGATCGTTATGACTGGAGTCTTCTGAAATAATGGGATCCCGATGGGGTGAAGCGATAGGCAAAAGAACTGGTGGAGAATCCTCCCAAGCAACCTGAGAATAGTTAGAAGAAATAATGAGTTTATGAAAAAAACTTAATAAGAATTTCGTTGTTAAAGTCACCGATAGAGCTGGAGTTTATGAAAAATCTTAACAAGTGTTTTCATTGTTAAGTCACCGATATAGGTGGAGTTTATGAAAAATCTTAACAAGAAGTTTCGTTGTTAAGTCACCGATATAGGTGGAGTTTATGAAAAAATATTAACAAGCATTTTCGTTGTTAAGTCACCAATATAAGTGGAGTTTATGAAAAATCTAAACAAGAGTTTTCTTAGTTAAGTCACCGATATAGGTGGAGTTTATGAAAAAATCTTAACAAGCGTTTTAGTTGTTAAGTCACTGATATAGGTGGAGTTTATAAAAAAAATCTTAACAAGCGTTTTCGTTGTTAAGTCAGCATCATAGGTGGAGTTTGTAAAAAAATCTTTAACAAGTGTTTACAGTGATAAGTCACCGTCATAGGTGATGTTTGAAGGGTTGAGGAATGCAGAGAAATTAACGAAGTACCTCAGCAGTTGAAGGACCGAGAATTGGATTCACCGTGGAGGCCATAGGGGGAGGAACCGTTGGGGGCAGGAATACTTCCTCAGAAATTAGCAAAGTACCTCAGCAGTTACAGGAGCGAGAATTGGAGTCACTGTGGAGGCCATAGCGATAGGAACCGTTGGGGGTAGGATTTCTTCCTCAGAAGCCTCAACGGTGCCCTTATCTGAAAAAACCTCAATGCTTGGCAAAGCTCCCTCGCTAACAAAAGGTACTAAGGCCAACGTAAGAGTTTCGCTCAAAGAAGACGATGGACCTCCAACTGATACCTCAGCATGGGTAGGCACCGAAGAATCATCACGCTGGGCAAAAACCATCAAGTTGGGCAGAAGCATCGACCCTGGCCTTAGAAAGAGGAATACCGCTAAGAGAAAAGGGTAGGGTAAGACTTGGGGAAAGATGCAAACATGAAACCACATGTTAGACACAGGGATCAACTACGGGAAAAAGGGAAAAATTCATCTTAGTGTTACTTACCCCCGTTATGGCACCAAAAAAGAGAACCGCGGTGATGGGTCTCTTCAACATTGTGGGGAGAAGAATTCTAGCTACTAAAGACTCCATTTCCACCTAATTCATCTCATCATATTACAGTTCAGCATGAAAAAAAGGGGAATGGGATAAGAAAAGACGTGAGCCATGACAAGTAATTATTTAAATTACCTCAGGGGCACTCTCCTTACCTGCAACGATGGGCAGAAGGGCCTTGTACTGTGATGAAAATTCAGAAGGGGGTGGGGGAGTTGTCTCTGGTGCAGAGGAGACGCCCCCAGATTCAACGAAACCTCTCCCCATATAAGCGTCCTTCGTGCGATGAGAATAAGTAAGCCCGATCATGGGGGAACGAGGAGGATGAGTATCGACTTGAGAGATATCGAAACATCCCCCCATGAAAGGGCTCACGGGGGAACTAGGGGACTGGGGGAATGGGTCTTTCTTCTTCAACTCCCTTCACTAAACGTATCAAGAGATAAGCATATGAATCTTGCCTTAAGAAAAATTTGAATAAGAGAAAAAACATGCATATATACCTCAGATTCCGAAGGAGAATGAGAAGATATAACCACCGGCGAAGGAGGAGAGGAGGCAACAACAGAATGAGCGGGGGAGGGATGTATCTCGGGAGTTCGTTTCTTCTAGGACTTGGTACCAAGATTTTTCTTCCTCGTACCCATTGCACCAACACCTTGAGGAACCTTCAAACTTTTTCTCCTCTTTGTCGTTGGCTCAGTTGGATCAACTATGATCGTGGGAAAGGAAGCCGAAGGAGGAATAATGACAGCGCATCATCAAAACTCAATATTTATTCTTTCAACCTCAGCCTGAACCTACCTCCTTAGCCCTTCACTTACCTCTGCAGAGATGGGAGGGGGAAGAGGCGATGGGGAATGCTTCCAAAGGGGTTTGTGCTTGATCTTGAGATTTGGATTTTGAGGACTTGGATTTTGAGGAAATCCCACTCTTAGACTTCTTGGTCTTTTTGGCTAGTGGATGGGAAGTCCCTCCGCCAGTAGCAGCTTCGGTTGAAGGAGCTGGATGTTTGGCGATTGTAATTTTCTTGGGCTTGGGCATGGCAGTGGGGATCATCGGGCAATAAGGGGGTAACTCATGAAGAGTTTCTTTAATAATTTTACTCAGAGGGAACTCAACTCCAAGAATAGAGTTTCCCTTGAGACCCAGCTCAGAGGCAGAGAAAGAAAGGACTTGGGGATATTGGGGGGACTTTGTATAAACTAACGAATCCTAGTCAGTTGCACTAGACGGAATATAGTGGCATAAAAGGTAGATACATCCCCCTTCCTAGTGGCATTGGGAAGGGTGACTCGCCCATCGATGGTAGAGGATACACCAAGCATCGCTGCAGTAAGATAGAAGGTGCAAGCTTCAGCAAAAGTTGCCCTTGTACAGTTTTATTAAAACACGGGTTGAGGGGCCCCGTGATCAAACCCGAACTACCTTCTACATATATAGGTGTTATAAGGTTCAGAGGTGTATCCCCATTCACTAAAGGAGGGAAGAAACCTAGGGGTAAATAGAAGCACCACGGCCTACAAAGGATCTTCTTCAACTGGAATGAATTTGACCTTTGAAGCTGTAAAAGGGAAAAAAATCCCAAGAATGGGCAAAAGTAGATTCACTGTATGGCCTCATTACAAAGGAGTTAAAATGATCAAAAACTCCCATTATCTCCTTTCGACTCTATTTTTTATGGAAACATAAGAGGCGTGGGGGCTTAATACCTTGTCTCATAGGGAAAGGGATAGACTTAGCGGCAATGGCAGGAAAACGTGTGTAAAGGAAGCCTGTTAAGATAATGGTGTTGGCAAAATTGGCCAAGTTGTAATGACCCAGTGACCGTGCCATGTCGATATGAGTTCTATCCAGCCAGGTATAGATGGACCCCAAAGCAATGGTGGCTAGGGGAAGGTTGAAACCCCTTGACAAATGGATGGAAATATTTATAAGGTCCCTCCTGGGCTAGTCATTGGGTTTCCCAGTCAGAAAAAGCATGAAAGTAGCACAAGAATATAGGCTGGCAGTTCCAGAGATGTACCTCTACCTTGGCCCGTTGCAGCAGTGACATCCTTCGGAGTTGGAGCTTTGAAAAAATAATTGATGAGGAGAGTAAAAGTGGCCTTGTTTGAATACCCAGTGCAACTACGACAGATTTGATCAAGCTCAGCTCGATCAGCAGTCTTTTCAGCATCTAAGGCCTCATTATGGTATGCAAACTCACCCATGGTATCAAACCCAAGAAGCTCGCAGACATACTCCAATGTGATGGTGAACTCTCCCCACGTAGAAAAGAACGTGTGAGTTATAACGTTCCATTAGAAACTAGTACTTGGAGTGCAGTATTATTCTTAGAAAGTAGGCTCGATGAAGACCAACCTTTGCAAGAGCAGCAGTGTGAGATCTTTGCATATGTGTGTGCCAGGCAGCAAAATGAGTTGTCTACCCCCCAGGTGCCTCGAAATCGATCTGAGAATAGGGGAACTCACCATGGTCCAACCGAAAGCGCAGAGTCCCCTCTGGGGGAAGGTAGCCCCACTTCGATGAATCCTCATCTTGATCACCCAACAGTAAAGGGTCATACTTGGCTGAGAAATGGCAGGTCTTACATGCATCAGAAAATTCATCATCTTCACCAAAGATGGGATATCGACAGTAGAAGCTGAGTTGCTCTAGACGAGCATCATTCAGGGTAGTGGTGACAGGGGTAGCAGCGGCGCCAGAGGTGGCAGGAGGGGAGCTTGGCTAAGCAGCGGTGGTGGTAACCTTTGAGGAACTTGAAGAAGCCATAGTAAGTAGGTGATGAACGTAACTGCTCAGTAAAAGAAGGGCTAGGAACAAAGAGGGAGGAGCACAACCAAAGGTGGTGGTGTAAAAGATGAAAGAAGGAAGAAGCCAGGTAAAGAGATGGATAACAATGGGGTTTTCACACGAAGTTCTCTCTCTAAAGAAGACGGGAGCTTGAACAAGACGAAGGAAAGAGAAGGGTTTTGAAAAAAGAGACGTTTGAAACCTTTTAAACATGTCTACTGAGTTTCCCACCACCACACATGCAAGGCCGCCTATAATCATTTCAAATGCACACGCGGTACTTCAGGAAGTATTTTGACAGCTGAAAAAACAACGCCACGTCATTTACGAAGTGACGACTGGGGAATAGAAAGGGTTACCGTCTTAAGCAAGTTTGAATTTTGGAGCCAGATTTTTTATCAGACATATCCTATAAACTCCCAACGAAGAAGATGTCCTAACGGTTTAAAAAGCTAGGATGTCCCCTCGCCACAAGTCCAAACGTTGTTCAAATTATGACTCGGCTACATGGGGAGAATTTATGCTTTTTCAAACCTAGCGAAACATTACAAGGGAGAATTTCACAAGTCCCAATGATAGGGGCAGTCCTAATGAAAAAATAACTGCTCGTAACTATACTCCACAACAGCATGAATGGGAGAATTTCACTTCCCCAAAGCAAAAACAACTATTCGATAAAGTTAGTAGGCCTTTCAGGAGACTTTCAAATAGTTAAGCTAGAACGGGTGATGCTCAGTGTAAGGAAAAAGTGGTGATGTCCTTCGCCACAGCACCAATAAGCTGCACCTCTTCGGCTCAGGTACATCGGGTAAAATTTTAGTTTTTCCTGGAGGTTCTAACGCAGTGGCTATATCGAAGGAAAGGATGCCAAAAAAATTTCACACAGAGAAGATTCATCGGATTGAGAAGTTTTAATTCACACATTTCTTGTTCCCACAACAACTCTCTCCACGAAGGGGCAAATGTAGAGGGGGCTTGAAGGTAATCCTCAGATTAGGGATAATCCCCCCATTAACAATAGTGTTTCGAATTAAGGTAGCTCAGCGTGGCAGCTCATACTTTAGCTTGCTATGTTAGTTAGTCATATTGTATTTTTGTTTATATTGACCATGAGCTCAAATAGCTGTAATAAAATAATGAGAATGATAATAACTTAGTGTGAGGTCGAACGGTACTCACGAGAGACCAAGCTTGGCAGGGCCTAGGATAGCTTCCATTCTCTATCGAACGACCTCGTCGTGGGAACTTCAGAGGGACTTGGTTTGGAGGATTGAGAAGTGAGGCACCGTTGGGGCTTGTCCTGACCATCTTAGATACACCTGGTAAAATATCGAAGGACCCTTACCATGGAACCTTGGGCAGAGAGACTTTGAGTTCCATCGGGCAATGAGCTGTGAACCAAACAGCCCTCTACTTAATGTCACATCTGCTGTAGGTGATGTCACTAGCCAGCTATACAATGTCAAATATGCACTTGAGTAAACCACCGTAGTATTTGGGGTTGTCAGACGGTTGGTAAGCCACCTCTGTAGTGACAGCCCCTGACACATAGTGATTAGGAAAAAGGCATACCTTGGCATTTAATGTCTATGATGTGGAGATAACTAGTGTATCAGGTATTTAATGTTGGTGACATAAAGTATGAGGAATGTCTTTCACAGGCATTGATGATTGAGTTGCCTCGGGAGTGGTGTGGGGGCTATTCAAGGACCCCAACCACCTCTGAGGAAAGGATGATCTTTTTTAGAGTTGAGAAGTTATTACTAGAGATAATATACATCATAGAGAGGGGGTTATTACAAACCCGAGAGTTTACTCACCCTCCATTGTCATTTATTACGAAGCTTTTAATACTTGATAGATATCTCTGAGGGTGTTGGGTGTGTTTGGCTGCCTGCCAAGGTGTATCTAGGGTGCTTACTTCTCTCTCCCTCTAACTGAGTTACTTCTGAGTTCATTGTTATCCTTTGAGCCATACACGAGAGATTTGCGAGTTTAACCAGGTTTATTTTCATTAAGTTGTGTCTGCATGTCATGTAGTTAATCAATAGTTTTTCTAGTTAACTTATCATTACTGTACTCAAAATGGTTACGCCTCCATCTTATCTAAACGACCTTAATACACATTCGCTTGTACGTGTCTAATTCTAATCCTTTGGTAGTCGGTTTTTGTGTGCTCCGTTAGTGTGTTTCTTACCGAGTCCACTTTTATCCCTTTTCAAAAATTCAAAAAAATATTAGCTTCCTTTATTTTTCTAAAAATCAAAAAATATTTTCTTCCCTTTTCAAAAATATTCAAAAAAAAATTATTTTTCATTATTTTTCTTATTTTCAAAACAAAATCCCCCAAAATATTTTCATTCTTTTTCAAAAATTCAAAAAACAAAAAGATTTTCTTTCTTTTTAAAAAAAAAATAAAAAGCTAAAAATTGTTTTGGAGAAACCTTTTTCTCCCCTATCCACCCCGTCATAGCCGACGAAAATCCTTTATGGAACGATTTTGGCCATTTCCCATATTCGTTGTGCACCTATTGTTCATATGACGATTACATGTCCCATGAGTTCCCGTACCTTCCTTATCTATCCAACCCCACCATGGAACATGTGTATCCATCTGAAATTGTTTCAGAACCCACCTCGGCTTATTGCCATGATAAATCCAATCCCGAGTGGTGTGAGTACCATGTCTATTTGTGGAGACTTGATCACCCTTCCATGCAATACGAATCCCAACCCGATTTTGCGAATCCTCACACCTTCCCACAGTCATCAAGGAAACCTTGTTCACCCATTCACGATCAGTTCCCTCACTCCGTACCCCATGAGTATCAACCATTTATCCATCACGAAGGCGATCCTTTCGTGTATGATGAACTTGTCCCCACTCCACACACTTTATTTGAGTATTCTCCGTATACTCCTGTCCATAGTGAGTTGTCTCCAACTCCACCACTGCCACCACCCGTCACTCCACCAAAATCCTCTATATCCTCTCTCGAGAGCCTCTTGAAAAAGTTCATCCTCGAGAAAAAGGAAGCTACTCAAATCCAAACTCAAGCTATTCAAAGGCTTGAACAACGCTTAAATGAATTTGAGTGAGTCAGCGAGTCGGATTTCACCCCAAGTCAACTCATTATTGAACCTACGTGGAGTGATGATGCGTCGTATTGTGCCACCGATTTTGAGTGTGACCAACCCTATCACCCCGAGAATCTTGAAATGGATACCATTCCATAGTCTGGGCCCAAAGTTAACAATTGTGTTGCTATACCCATCTTTAGTGAGACTGATCCATACCCAGAAGATCCAAAAGAACCCACATTTGAGGTTCACATTCCCATTTAATCCTGAAACAAGCCCGAGTTTATACCTGCTGCACCCATTGAGTGTGTTCTTGAGACGCCCATTCCTTATAGGTTAGCTCCGGCTACGAGTCCTCCCCAATGCACTGAGATTGAATCGGAGTTGGTTCCTACCTCCCTTTCTATGGATCCTCTCCAACGATGTTTGGCTCACTTTGAGTCTGATATTGATGTTGATTCATATATCTCGGATCTTAATGCTTCGTTCGACCCTTTCACCATTAAGGATGGTGACACATTGGTGGAGAAGTTGACCACTCCATCTTTAGATACCACGCTCCTTTGTGAGTATTCCTTTACTCCTCCCCATGAGTGTGTGTATCCCACACTTGAGTTGCATCATCTTCAACCACCGTTTATCCCAGCCGATAGACCCTTTTTCCCACCTGACCCTCCCATTGTTCCTTCCACCCCACCACCTTGTTTGGACCTAGTCATTATACCTCCACCATTCACATATGTTTATTTAGGTCCTTACTTGCATCCTCCACCCATCATGCATCCCGCCATCCATGAGAGTAAAGGTGGTGCTACTCTTTACTTCCGTGACACCGAGCTTGATACTCTATGCCCTCCACTCTCTTGTGGTGTTGATTTTTCCCATCGACAGCTCCCCGGCATGTCACGGCGTGGCCATTATCATCGCCCATTTATAGAATGGTCGTGTCATTTTTATGAAGCCCACCCCATTACACTTACCAAACCATTTTGCCTCCCCATCCAGCTTGAGCACCATTCTTATAGGGCCCTAGTTTCCCTCACCTTTCGGATCAGTAAGGTCCGTGACCCATGCCTTTTTCCACTTACCCTACTCCCCACCCCCCTAGTCCACCGATGCTTTGCATCGAGTGATGCACTTTTCCATACAAGTGCATTAACCCTTCTAGCCTTTATCCCACAAGACTGATGCTTCAATCTTGTTTGGGGGTGATTTTTCTCATCACCCATTTTTCAGTCGCCCCGTGCTTTCATACTTGTTATCTTTAGGGTGCGAATGGTTCAGTCTGGCTGAAGACATTAAATTAGCGCTACCGGGAGGCAGCCCATCATTTTTTATATGATTCTCATCCTGTTTGGGGGTGGTGTTTCACACCACCCAATGCTTTATCATGTTTATAGACTTGTACACTTTTGTTATCTTCCCATTTATTCAGGTTTCATCTTGGCTTCATCTGTCCACTTCATTAGCGGTTGATTATAGTAAATTATTTCCTACGTTATGCTCTCAATTTTAAAAATCATTTTCCTTAACATCGAGGACGATGTGCCTTTTTGTTTGAGGGTTGGAAATTTTATCTAAATCGTACGTCTTTTGAATTTTTTTTTATTTTTAAGCCTGTTTTTAAAAAAAAAATCGTGCAGTTTCTTTCATCTCACTCATTGATGTGAATTTTCTATCATCCATCTTTTAAGTCTAGGAATCAAGCTAGTGGATTTTTTTTCTAAATTGCTTGTGTAATACATATCTAGGCATGTTGCACCATGAATTTCTGAACTCAACAAAAATTTGCGCACTTATCACGTCACTATGGTGTAGAGTTGAAGAGTACTACAATTCTCAAGAAAACCTTAAGGATAACTAGTGGAGACTTTAGCTTGTGAGATTTTTGCCTTTCGGCTTTTAGAGAGTTTTACGCAATCTCCGAGTCACAAGTTGATTCAACTTCCTTTGGGTTCGCACTATAATCGTTGTATGATCTCATTATTTTTCATCAAATTTTTGGTTTGATCACTGATAACGACATCACTTTCGAGTTGTAAGAAACATGTGTTTTGAAATTTGTCCCGATCACCAAAATTTCATCTATACACTCACCATTTTTCCATATCATGTTACCATTCACTTCACCCATCACCTTGCCATATTTTTCCTATCCACATACATTTCCTATCACTTCCATATTTCATTTTTGAGAAAATGAGTGTTTTTCAAATATAAAATGTCTTACATGGTGAGAGTATAAAGGGAAAAAAAAGAAGAAAGAAAAAGAGTTTGTAGGTAGTTTTTATGTAATAAAGACATTTGTTCTTCAAGTATAGAACACTCTTCTATCGCATCCATCATACATTCATCATCTATAAATCATACCTACCTCATACCATCCTTTTCATCCCATTTTATTTCCCCCTCACTCATAAACATCCATATATACCCTAGGTGTTCGGGCAAATGAAAGTCAATGTGGTGAATAACTCGACATTCTCATTATAGTGATTAGCATTCTTTTACAAGATGATTTTCTTTCTAATTGTTCGTTCTTTCTTATGTGTGTGTGAGACGTTTGACCTTGCTTACATTTACTCACCTCCTCACACATAAGAGTGATACACTTACCCCAATCTCGAGAGTTTGTTTGAGAGAGATATATCCAGTGAAATTTTGAAGTTGAAGCATTGATTGAAAAAGGCAATCTAGGAATTACTCCTATGGAACTCAACTCGTTTTGACTGATTCACACCACACACATTGAGTTCTAGGAAGGATGTGCCTTGACTATTTACTTAGCTAAATCTTTTTCTACATTATAGCTTGCATTTATCAAAGCATTTATCTCATGATGAATTGTGCGATTATTCTATGTCAAATAAGAGATTGGCTGCCTTTGCAAATAAAGAATTTTGTGGGTATATTCCGTACAAACCCTCACGAGATACAACTCGTCATGTAGGGAAACCTATAGGTTTAAGGGCTTGTTGAACATGCTAAGTACAATCGCAAGTGCCTGCAAAAGTGGTACACTTTTGGTTTCTTATCTTTTTCTTTCTCTCTATCTTATTGCTCGAGGACTAGCAATGCTCTGTTTGGCGGTGGTGTGATAATCACCCAAAAGTGTATATTTTATACCCTGAATAGACGATTTTTAGTTGCTAATTCTCGAAAATTTGGGTCTTATGCTTGTAAATGTTTAATATGTAGGCTTGATTGCAGTCATGATGTCAAAAGCATTATTTCGAGGTAATTTGCAGTCAAAGGGAGCTAATTCTCTTGCCCCGAGCCCTAAATCTACCCCGAACCCCGTGTGTGTTTAGTTTGTGCTTTCTAGATTTTTCTTAGATTTGTTAGTTTGAGTCGTTTTATTTTTAGTTTTTATTTTAGATTTATTTAGAATTTTCGAGAATTTATTTTCTATTTTTTTTATTAATTTTAAATTTTTATTTTATTTTATTAGGATTAGTTTTTTTTAGGATTTCATTTATTTTTTCAGTTTATTAGATTTTACATTTTTTTTAGGATTCTAGTTTTTTTTAAATTTAATAGATTTTTATTTTTATTTCTTTTTAATTTTATTTTATTTGTGTCTTTTAATTTTTACAGTAGGATTTTATTTTAAGATTTTTAATGTTATTAATTTTATTTTTTTTAGTTAGTTAGTGTTATTTTTAGGGTCACAACAAACACACACACCCTATACCCACACACACTTATCCTAAACCCAACTAACCCCTCACCCTCACACACCATCCCCTACACCTCACCCACACACAACCCTTACCCATCATCATCTGCATCTTCCCCATCACACGCCCTCACTTTATCTCTCCTCCATAATCACACTCCACAGGAAAGCATAAACCCAACACATACCACCACACATATCTCCAATAACACCCTAAACCCTCATCATCTTCTACAACCATACACCACCACCAACCTTATATCCCCAAACCTAATATCCCCAACCCAAACCAACTGAAATTCGACGACCTCATTTCCAGCCACCCAAACTCTAGTCGGTGTCACGCCTAAACCAAACCCAACCTACTGAAACCCACCATCCATCAACATTTCAGACCCCGATTTTGACCCCTGTTCGAACCACCTCCTAACCTGACCCCAACCTCTTTAACCCGCGACCCACTGCGATTCAAACCCAGCTCCGATTTCAAACCAACAGCATCACAAACCCGATTTCAAATAACTAGAAAACCATACCCAGACAGCTACCCAAACCCGAGAACCCCTCCACCCGGTACCCACCTACTATCCCAAGCAATCCCATCTCCGTACACCTTAGCCGAAACTCGTACCTCTGACACCTCGACCACCTGCCAAAATGGGACCAAACCCCTACCTAATCTCTGCGAAGCTCATCACTACAGTACCCTACTCACCAAAACCCTAGCCACCTGCCTTGATAAGAGAAGACCCTCTTTTTATAAAAAGAGGGGAGGAGACTAATTCGGGAGGGGGGGGAGTAAAATCGGATAGTAGAGTTTTTTTTAAAGCTCCATTTTTGGAGCTCATTTTTAGTGTAACTTTAGGAGTAGAATTATTATAATTTTTATTTTCTTCTTTTTTAATTTTTTTTATAGTGACTTGAGTGAGGGAGATTATTTTTGTGAGACATAAATTGTGAGTTGAGTGATATTTTTGTGTATTGTAAAACTCAAATTTGTGGATGGTATTATTGTTCATGTTTGGAAATTTTTTATTGGTTTCAAGGAGACTTGGTTCTACATATTTTTTTCCCACTCCATTTTATTTTGTATGCATCTTATTGTATCATTATTACATTTTATACGTAATAATACCAAAATGAGAGGCTGAACACCCCATTCAAGGGGTGAGATGAAAGACCTAAGTTAAATTTTTTTATATTGGGTTTGTTTATATATTATGCCCCTTTGTATATTACTATTAAAATTTTACAATTTATATTTATGCCTCGAGAGAGGGTGAATTATTTTCGAGAGAAAATCAGAAATTCATATTATAATATTTATTTATTAATTAAACTAGAGATATGTAATTTTTAAATGATATTATAGTTAGAATTTATCTACTCTAAAAAAGTAGTTTTTTTATTATTTAAATACTTTTAGTAAATTTTCCCTAGCTAGTGATTTATTAGAAAATGTTTAAATCTAATTTTTATGAGTATTTGAAATTTAAATATTAATTTTCTAAAAGGATTATATGTAACCTTACATTTGCAACGAGAATTGATTAGTGAATTTATATATGTTTTGGGGTATTTCAAATAGACAAGCTAATTAATGAAAATAAATAAGTTAAGTGGTGAAGTTTAATCCCTTGAGTTATCTCATAATTATTTTCTCCCCATATTTAGCTCACTTTATCATTTTCTTTATTTATTAGTGTAGTTTTAATTTTTAGTTCCTAATTAGTAGTATAAATATCCAATCATAATTTTTTTTAAATCATACTTGTTTTCACTTTGCTCTTGTCCACATTAGAGAGCGCAGATTGACCCCTTACTTGTCATTATACATGTTTTAGTGTGCTTGTAGGTACCAAAAGGGGTTTTTTATTGACCATCTTTACCCCACAACGACACATATACAAAAGGCGAGTTATCAACTATGAGGATTCATTTAACTTACAAACACTAGGGCTAACACTCTGCATGATATACTGAAGCGCTACTGATACGACGCAAATATTGCGTATTTCACCCGTTAACCTACGCGTTATTAGCCCCCTCGGGTATCTTATTCCCTATATTTATGCTCGTTAACCAGACAACCCTCGGATTTCTATGTTAACATGTTTTGGAGGGGTTAATTGAGCTTTTGTAGGTATTTGGATGCTTAGTGTGAACTTCGGATGCGTTTCGCTCGAATTCCGTACACAACCGCACGCGCAAGGGCATTTTAGTCTTTTGACAGCTTGGGCACCTGGCCCGACATCTACACAGAAGTTGTATCTCTCCTCGCTAGCTTCGCGTGGCCGCGAACGGTGCACAATTCCGATGCATAACGACAAAGTTATGTCGATTTGAGTGACGTTGGATTGTATGCCAATGCAGGGAGAATTGCAGGCTGCCCCTGCTTGATCGATCGATCAAGCCTGGGGGTTGATCGATCGAGCCTTATTATTTTTGCCACGTTTTCCAATGTCGATCGATCGACCACGGATGTCGATCGATCGATCCCCTGTTTTTCCCCTGCAGATATTTTCTTTCTTTTATTCCAACTTACTATATAAGTTGGTTTTTGTTGTAATAAAAGGGAGACCAGATATACCAGACATACTTAGACACATATTCTGAATTAGATAGTTTAGTTAGGGTTTGGTGTGGAGATTTCCTCTCTTCTTCTTCTTGGATTGACAACCAATGGGTTTGTAAGATTGAACTATTCACTTCCTCTCCATTAATCTAGTTTGTTCTTCTTCTTCTCTTGCCTTGTAATTTAGTTTCAATGCTTTCTAACTAGTTTGCATGTTTTAAATCTTGCTTTCCTAGCCTAATTAGCATAATTTAGTTAAACTCACCATGCACGCTTAGATAAATAGGGTCGGGATTTCATTTTCGCCATTTTCGGGCCCCGAGCTCCGAAAACTAGGTTTAGTGCAAAATCGCGTTTAATTGAAACCGCGCGTATCAAAGTTGGATTGCTAAGTGTTTATCTTTCTTTGTCACGCAACGTTAGAGTTTATAGCGACAATCCGAGTTTAATTCGCGTGTGACCATTTTTCAGTTAAATGTTTTATCTCGCAACCTTGGGTTAAATTCCTTCTTGTGTGATGTTTATGCTTAATTGTAAATGCTCGATTAGATTGCTTTCGAGCCTTAACTCTAGTCAGTAGTTGTTTCAATCCGTTTGGCAGAATGCGATCCCGATCCTCGCTTTACTTTATTTAGCGTTAACTTATTCTTTTCTTTTGTCACCATAACCACCTATCACCTTTTACACTTTTATTCCTGAAGTAATTAAACAATTAACGTCTAAAATTCAATCACTCCCTGTGGATTCTCGATACCCGACTTACCGCTTTGCTTGCTTGTCAAGTGTAGCTGTAGCTTAGGTTTTATTCTTTTGCATGTCGAGCGGGAACCGAAATCAACGATAGTGTCCCTACACGAACACTCAGTTTCCCTCGCATCAAATTGGCGCCGTTGCCGGGGAGTGTGTTTTAGATAGTAATTGTTTTATGATTTCGTAGTATTTTTCCTTTTGTATTTGTATTCTTTATTTTAACCCTTTGTGCAGGATTTGCATACTTTGAGCGCTAAGAAACTTCTATTCGCGGTTGCTCACTTTATTTCTTGGATTCTCCATCTTTCAACAATGAGGTAACCATGTTTTTCTTTTATAGTTATTACGGTTATTCTAATGATTCATACTTTGGGGATAGTTTTCAAGTTTTCCATTTTCAAGATTTTCTTGAAAATGAAAGACTTGAAAACATTTATCGAAATGAAAATCGTCATTGGGAGCTTGAGTTGGATTCATTATTCGAATCCAATGACGATCTTCATTTCATTACTTTCGAAGACGAGTTTCAACCAAATGAGGAGTCCGAGGCTCTTGAGCCAAGGAAGCCTACTTTGGAAGAGACTTTTCTTCTTTACTCCCAAGGTTTGGAAGGCTTAAATGATGCTGGAATGAGATTTGGTTCACTTTTCGATGAGATGAATTCTTATGCACAAAACAACGAGGAGGTGGAAACTTGTGTTTCACCTCAATTTTTCAAAGAATTTCTCATCGAGTGTGAATCTCTCTCCCTCGAAATTCAATCTCCTTCTGACGATGAGTCGATTGAGATTGAATTTGTTTCATCACCGTATTCATTTTCCGTGATCGAACCATTAGAATCACCGGTCGATTCCTATGAGTCGGTAGAAAATTTTAAAATTTCTACACTTCTTGCCGACGAGGACTCTTTACCGGACATGTTTTCGATGGACGTTATCCCGATGTGTGCACCATCTCCCATTCAATTTGAAAAACCTTTGGGAGATGAATCAATTTTTCTTGGACCTCAAGTGTACTTTTCCCCCTTGTTATCCAAATCCCCCATCGTCCGCCTAGAATTTCAAATTGGCGATGGTTCATTTCTTTCACCGCCCACATGCCTTCCGTTGTTCAAACGGAATTCCTATTTATCGGGAGGCATGCATACTCGGGAGGGTCCACCGTTGATCCTCCAAAGTCAAATCGTGTTTTGGATGGACCCTCAAAAATTTCAACTTTTGGTATATAGTTAATTGCACATTCTAAGTGTAGGTTGTATATACTAACTTCTTTATTTTTGTTTTTCTTAATTTTAGCCTGGTGTAATTAGTTAATCTCTTTTTATTTCTTTTCGTATGCTTGGTTCTAACTCTTTTGTAGGTTCAACGGACTTGAATTTGCGAAGATATGCGCCCCGGCACACATTTGTTAAGAAAACAATCAAAAATTCACAAAAACATTTTTTTACTGTGTTTTTCACACGCGCATCCTCACGCATTTACATTTGTTTTTATTTTTATTTTATTTTATTTTTCATTTGTTGTCGTGAATATGCGTGTGCGTTGCTCATTGTACATATTTTTATTTTTTATTTTTTTATTTTTCTTTAGCTTAGGCTTTTTTTTGGTGGGTATATTTAGGCCTATGTGTATTTCATTTTTATTTTATTTTTATTTTTATTTTTCTATTTTTATTTCATATTTTTATGTATATACATATATATATATATATATATATATACTATATTTATAGTTATTTTGATTTTATACCCCATAATTGTCCCCAAATTGCATTTTCCTCCCCCCCAAAAAAAAATTGGATGCAGTAGGCTTTAACCTGCTCGATCGATCGATCGACCAGGTTAAGACGAATTCTGCCTTATTTTTCCCCCATTTCTCTTCTTCTCTCCTTCCTCTCTCAAAACCGTTTGTGCCCTAGATTATTTCCCCACACCACATTCTTCACTTTTCTTCCAATTTCTACACATTCAGGTATAATATTAACTTGTTTTACTTGAATTTATAGTTTTTGTTAGGATTGTGTCACAAATTACATAGTTTAAACCCTAGTTTGACACTTGTTGGGAATGTTGGTGTTATCCCCTGATTTCGTTTGTTCCAACTGTATTTTGCATTATTCTTGATATAAATCCACTCATGAACATGTTTTGATTGCTGTATTGTTGGTTGTTCATGAGTGGGGTGGTTTTGTTGGTTCAAACTCGGTGTTTTCGACCTTGACGCACATTGCGCACGCCAAGTGTTCGTCAAAATGCCTAAAACAGATTTCAATCCTTATTTTGACGCACACTTGGGTGATTTTCATGCCTAGTCGCATTCCGACATTTTTCATCGCAATGTTGCATATTTTCACCTCTGTTTTGCGCACTTGCACCACCATTTCAACTTTTACTCTACTAACCATAAATTGTGCTTACACTTGCTTTGTATTGTGTAATTTTGTGTTTTGTAGGTTGAAATGGCTCCAAAAAAATATTCTTCTACTAGGTGTGTGCCCGCCGGTGGCGTCGATGGGTTCCGCACAGAATAAGAGCAGGATTGGTTCCGTGCACATTTCTACACTTCCGAGCGACCGCTTGGTAATCATTTTGCATGGGTCCTTGAGCACTTACCGGGGGAGGCTCGGGTTCTGTTGCGCCGTCAGGGGTGGGAGCCCTTTCTTTCTACTAACGGGCGCGTCAACGAGGAGTTGGTACGGATTTTCTACGCGACGTTAGTAGAGGTGAAGAGCAGAGATGGGCCGACTACATATGAGGCCATGGTTCGTGGGGTGAGGATTCCATTTAGTATTTCAGACTTAGCGGATTTTATGGATGTTCCTCTCCCTGCGGACCCAGTCAGTTTTCTCGATGGGTCTATCTTCGGCCGTGGGACATTGATAGAGTCCCTTGCACCGGGCGAGCCGTGGAAGAGGGGTGCTTTCCGCTCGGCTGCGATGGAGGACTTGCCTAGACTACTACACTACATCAATGTCCATTCCTTCATGGTGACGAACAACAGGTCTGAGGTTCGTCACAAGCATGCCGCACTGATCTACACTATGCTGAATGGATTGGGCAGTATCAGTTTGCCCGCTATTTTTCTTGACATGATGTGCGCTACGGTGAAGGAGGTCGCTTGGATATTTTCCCTTCCTTTTCCTGCCCTTATCACGAAGATTTTCATTTCGCACGGTTGCCCGGAGATGGACGCAGACCGTAAGCATGTGCCACTCGGGCTTCTCTCTAAAGATAACATCGCAAAAATGTTGAAGCGCGAGTGGGGGCAACCGGATGAGAAGAGACCGAGGGCAGAGATACCTGACTTGCCTGACGACGAGGAGGATGAGATCAGAGAGATGGAGACGGGTGAGGGTTCTCACGCGCCACACACAGAGGTTGATGCCCGCTTTGCGGCATACCAGGCCGTGCAGGACCAGCGCTGGGAGGAGACCCAGCTCAGGTGGGCTACTTGGGAGTCCTGCCTGGATCAGCAGCAGGCTCAGCAGGAGCAGTTTCAGGCCTAGCAGCGGCAGGAGTGGGATTTGCAGAGGCAGGCTAGGGCACAGAGCAGACAGGATTACCGGATGATGCAGCGGATGATGAGAGATCTTTATCTGCAGCGCAGTGATTCCGACGCACCAGTGCCTCCTTATTTTCAGGACCCCTCCGATCCTAGTGGTTCTGGCCACTAGGCTGTTGCTATGCTGGGTTTCATTTTTGTATTTGGGATCGGATAGTATATTGTACTTTTCATTTTTATTTTTATTTTTATTTTTATTTTTATTTTTTATTTGTATTTCTTTTATTTCAGAAGTTGTAATGTATTAAGTAATTTTGTATTGAACTTATGAAATGAGAAATGAAAATGTAGTTTGTGGTTGTTTATTGGATTTTGATGTGTGTGACCTTCCATTTTATAAAATCAAAAAGTTCACCATCAATTTATCTAGTATTTGCACTTATGCCCCTCTATATTATTGTGACTTGTGACATAGTTTCTCTTAACTTAATACATCGGTACATATTCTTCATATGCTTTGTACTAACTTGTTTTGCAGCTTCATGTGGACTTGTACTTATGGAGATCGCTCCACGGGTGGGTAATATCATTCTTTTCCTAGCTTTGTGTTGTGTTCTTTAATGGACGCATTGGGGACAATGCAACATTTAAGTTAGGGGGTGTAGGATATTTTATCCATTTTGCTGTTTAGTCCTTGGATTTGATTACAATTTAGTTACAAAGCATGTTTTTGTTAAAAATTTGAAAAATTTCAAAAATATTTTCTTTCTTTTTTGGATTTGATTACAATTTAGTTACAAAGCATGTGTTTGTTAAAAATTTGAAAATTTTCAAAAATATTTTCTTTCTTTTTTCTCCTTTATTGGGCATTTTGCCCTGTTTCCGATGATAAATCTTAATAATGGGCCCGATCAAATAGACAATTCAACTATGCATGTTATCGATTTTAGAAGTTATTAGACTTTAGTCCTCAAATCATTGATATTGTGAATAACTTCATGAATTAAACTTTATCCGTGAACATATGCACCATTCTTGTTATATTGAATTGGCTTAAGATTTTTATAACTCGGTATGCTTTTGTTGCATTGTATATACTTACACCGAGTGAGATTAGAGACTTATCTTCATTTGTGAGTGTTATACACTATTCTTTTCTCATTGAAAACGTTGAATTCGTTGGTAATCTCACTATTCTTTCATTGATCATTCATTAATTGAGTCCATACTTGAAATGTGTTACTTGAGCATGATTTTCATATATTGTTTTGACTCGAGAATTGCGTATACTTTGTGAAATGATCTTAGGACATCTTTGTTATATCACCCATATTAGCCTTGACCTCACCATATATGTTTCCCTAGTCAACCCACTTGAGCCTATATACTAACCTTTCTTTTCACTACCCAAAATCCCATATCCAACTCCAAATTGGAGTTTTATACCATATATATTACCTTACATACCCTTGTTTGGATTGTTGCTTGGAATTGAATGTTATTATTGTATTTTGGTTGCAATTTGAGTATGAACAGAGTAAGAAGTGAGAAAAAGAAAGAAAAAGAGAAATCAAAAAGCAAAAGAAAACAAAAGAGAAAAAGTGAGAAAAATGAAGAAAAGAAAAAGAAAGAGAAAGTTGTAAATATTGTTTGTAGTGTTCAATAAGCTTTGATTACTCTCCCCGATGATATATCTATGCTCGTTTGGACATCTTTGTCCAACTTTTGATATTGCCCACTTTTTCACATTATTCTGAGTTTCATCCCCCAAACACTTTGAATCCGTATATACATCCTTTCATTTCGTACCTTAACCTAGACATACATTACAACCCTATTACAAGTCCTATGTGATCTTAGGTTGATGTAATTCAAAAGTTTAAATAGTTTTGATAATCTGTGAAAATGCATCTCGCCTCTTTTAGTGTGCGGTATCCTTTCATTGAGATCACAGTTTTTCAGTTTATATATAGCGTTCTTCTTTTGTGACATGTGCGCGGCCTAGTTTCCATTTACATTTACTCTTTATGCCCGCATGTCCCGTGTATTACCTCCCTTTTCATAGTGAATTCATTTGTTGAGCGTAATGCCCGTGAGGATTGAATGTATGCTTGCCTTTATGTTTATCCGAATTATTTAAGTTTTTCGCCAAATCATGCTTTGCATATGCTCACTCCCCTTCCACATGTTAGAGTTTCAATTCATTGAGGTGCATTCGATAATGTTAATGACTACGGACTTCTCATGTGAATTCGTTTGCCATGCTAATAACATGTTGAAATCTTGTTCGCACCGATGAGTTTGTCTTACTTGATTGGGCATATTTGGAGGAAACTTTATGATGTTTGTGGGTTTCATCCCTGAAAACCCTCACGAGACGACACTCGTCAACTAGGGCAACCTAGGGGTTTAACGGCTTATTGCATACGCTAAATGCAATCGAATCGCCCGCGAAAGTGTCCTTATCTTTTTATTGCTTTTATACCATACTTTTGTACTCTCTCCTATGTTGGTTTACTTGTTCTTCTTGTTGCATCTTATTTCATTGCTAGGGACTAGCAATGTGTAAGTTAGGGGGTGTGATACGACGCAAATATTGCGTATTTCACCCGTTAACCTACGCGTTATTAGCCCCCTTGGGTATCTTATTCCCTATATTTATGCTCGTTAACCAGACAACCCTCGGATTTCTATGTTAACATGTTTTGCAGGGGTTAATTGAGCTTTTGTAGGTATTTGGATGCTTAGTGTGAACTTCGGATGCGTTTCGCTCGAATTCCGTACACAACCGCACGCGCAAGGGCATTTTAGTCTTTTGACAGCTTGGGCACCTGGCCCGACATCTACACGGAAGTTGTATCTCTCCTCGCTAGCTTCGCGTGGCCTTGAACGGTGCGTGATTCCGATGCGTAACGACAAAGTTACGTCGATTTGAGCGACGTTGGATTGTATGCCAATGCAGGGAGAATTGCAGGCTGCCCCTGCTTGATCGATCGATCGAGCCTGGGGGTCGATCGATCGAGCCTTATTATTTTTGCCACGTTTTCCAATGTCGATCGATTGACCACAGATGTCGATCGATCGATCCCCTGTTGTTCCCCTACAGATATTTTCTTTCTTTTATTCCAACTTACTATATAAGTTGGTTTTTGTTGTAATAAAAGGGAGACCAGATATACCAGACATACTTAGACACATATTCTGAATTAGATAGTTTAGTTAGGGTTTGGTGTGGAGATTCCCTTTCTTCTTCTTGGATTGACAACCAATGGGTTTGTAAGATTGAACTATTCACTTCCTCTCCATTAATCTAGTTTGTTCTTCTTCTTCTCTTGCCTTGTAATTTAGTTTCAATGCTTTCTAATTAGTTTACATGTTTTAAATCTTTCTTTCCTAGCCTAATTAGCATAATTTAGTTAAACTCACCATGCACCCTTAGATAAATAGGGTCGGGATTTCATTTCCGCCATTTTCGGGCCCCGAGCTCCGAAAACTAGGTTTAGTGCAAAATCGCGTTTAATTGAAACCGCGCGTATCAAAGTTGGATTGCTAAGCGTTTATCTTTCTTTGTCACGCAACGTTAGAGTTTATAGCGACAATCCGAGTTTAATCCGCGTGTGACCATTTTTCAGTTAAATGTTTTATCTCGCAACTTTGGGTTAAATTCCTTCTTGTGTGATGTTTATGCTTAATTGTAAATGCTCGATTAGATTGCTTTCGAGCCTTAACTCTAGTCAGTAGTTGTTTCGATCCGTTTGGCAGAATGCGATCCCTATCCTCACTTTACTTTATTTAGCGTTAACTTATTCTTTTCTTTTGTCACCATAACCACCTATCACCTTTTACACTTTTATTCCTGAAGTAATTAAACAATTAACGTCTAAAATTCAATCACTCCCTGTGGATTCTCGATACCCGACTTACCGCTTTGCTTGATTTTCAAGTGTAGCTGTAGCTTAGGTTTTATTCTTTTGCATTTCGAGCGGGAACCGAAATCAATGATAGTGTCCCTACACGAACACTCGGTTTCCCTCGCATCAGCTACATCATAGAATCCATCCCACCTGATAATGCACCTCTCCTCAACTGGAATGTTGTACCTGTTGCACCTGTTGAAATACAACCCAATTCTGATGTTTATCCCATTTCTTCTTCTAATGTTCCTCCCTATTCTGATGTAATAGAGACCTCCTTTAAAGAGTTTCTTAATGCTTTTTTTCATAACAATGAAATAAATGTAGATTTTGAGTATCTTATCGTGCCTTACATTAATTGTCTTAATTCTAATCAAACTGTTGATGATGATGATTTTGTAAATGAATAATTTTTAACTGATCTTAATAAGGTTAATAACAAATAACATAATAGCGTTCCAGTTAATTAAGTGAAACTGTTGTTATTAATCTCGATTCTAGTAGCCAACCATGCAATATTAGGATAGGGACCACCCTTGATGAGCATGAATGTGCACAACTCGAGGAATTAGTGAAGGAATTTGTGAATGTCTTCGAATGGTACTATGATGACATGCCTGGCATTGACACCAAGATCACTCAGCACGAGATTCCAACTCTACCATAATGAAAATCTGTCAAGCAGAAATTGCGAAGGCTCTGCACTGAATGGTTGCTCAAGGTTAAGGAAGAAGTGGTCAAATATTTGAACATGGGTTTCATTCATGTGATCGAATATACCATATGGATAGCCAATATTGTACCCATGCCGAAATCAGGAGTGAAGGTTTACATGTGCGTTGATTACCAAGACTTGAACAAGGACTCTCTGAAGGATGATTACCTGCTACCTAATATCGACATGATTGTTGACAACACCGCCAGTCACACTCTTAAGTCATTCGTTGATGGGTTTGCCAAATATAATCATATCAAGATGCACTCAGATCATCAAGAGAAAACCGCATTCATCACCCCTTAGGGAACATTCTATTACACCGTCATGTCATTTGGTCTAAAACAATGCAGGGACTACCTTCCAAAGGGTTTCCAGAACCATCTCAAAAGATTTGATGCACAAAGAAGTCGAGGTCTACGTGGATGATATGATTATCAAGTCAAAGACTAGGTAAGGTCATGTTACCACTCTCTGAAAGTTCTTTAAGTGACTACAACAACATCAGATGCGACTTAACCCACAAAAATGGGTCTTCGGCGTTACCAATGGAAAATTCTTAGGATTTATGGTTAGTGAGAAGAGGATTGAAGAAGCTCCTGCCAAATTAAAAGTCATACTCAAAATACAACCACCTCGAATGGAGAAGAAGTTAGGGGATTCCTTGGAAAATTGCAGTATATTAGCCGGTTCATCTGCCTGTTGACATCTATTTGTGAACCCATCTTCAAACTTCTTCGAAAGGATTCTAATAAGGTTTGGAATGAAGCTTAGCAAGAATCCTTTAACTTAATCAAGTAATACCTAACCCGACCTCCGGTACTCATGCCACCACAGCCTGGTCTTCCCCTACTCATATACCTGATCATAACAGACATCATAGCTGAGGCTTTGCTAGCCCAATACCTTAATAAGTCCTATAAAGAGAGATCCATCTGCTATGTCAGTCATAAGTTCGCTGGGTACAAAATTAACTACACAACCTTGGACAAAGCATGTGTTACCCTTATCTAGGTCACCCGAAAACTACGGCACTACATGCTCACATTTCCCATCAAACTTGTGTCCTGAATGGATCTCATCAAATAGCTTCTCGAGAAACCTACCCCGTCTAGACGAATGGCAAGATGGTTGATGCTGCTAGCCGAATTCGACATTGTGCATGTCACACATAAAGCCATGAAATAAAGATCTATCTCTGACTATCTCGCTGACTGCCCAATGGAAGAAACTGATGGTTGGATTTTCGAGTTGCCAAATGACAATATCCTTTGTACCTCCCAAGAAGACCTCCGGTGGAAATTGTTCTTTGATTGCACTATTAATAAGAGAGCGTATGATATTGGGATACTCTAAATTTCCCCTGATGACTCTCACACTCCCATTGCCATTAAATTGGATTTTCCTGCACCACCAACATGACTGAATATGAGGCATGCACCGTAGGCTTCAAAGTTGTTCTCACGAAAGGAACTCAATACCTAGATGTCTATGGGGATTCAGCCCTCATCATCGATCAAATGCTCAGAAAATGGAAAGTCAAGGATGAGAAACTCTTACCCTTCCATGCCCACCTAGAAGAGTTGGCCTCCCAGTTAAAAGATATTACATTCCACCACCTACCTCGAGTAAAGAATAACATAGCTGATGCCCTTGCTACCTTAGCCTCTATGGTTGACATGCCTGAAGGAATAATGATGGCCCCTGTGATATCTTGCCTAATTAAATACCGGGTTATCTGTCCTTTATTATATTAAATTAAAGTGTCCGGTTGGTTCATTCTTAGAATCATTGTCGAAAAACAATTTTTATTATTAATCACCTAATAAATAATTAAGTTAAGTGTCAAAACATTTTCAAAATTAAATATACCCAATTAATCCATTAATAAAATTCCATGCTTTCAGATATAATCCATTCCCATTCCACAGGAATAAATACTGAACATGAATCAAATACTGAAATAAATGAGATTGGATAAAACATTCCAGTTCAAAATCTAAAACCAATAGAATCATAATACTCAATTTAACATGAAAAGAAAAGGTAATAAGGACTACAATCTCTGAAATAACTAAGCTGAAAACGGGCGACACATTCCCTAACTGAAATGTCTGAATTAAAAATTGAATGAAAAGAAAGAAGCGTATAATATCAATGACCTACCGCTTCCACAACAGCTGCACCTCGTCGAAAATTCAAAGCGTCTAAGTTTGGTGGTGACTATGTGGCTAGATACCTTGTATAATGTGTGTGTGTGTGTGTGTGTGTGTATATATATATATATAGCAAAAGAGAAGAGAAATAGAAAGAAACAGGTCAGAGCTCGATTTGTAAAAATATTTGTTTTTGCAAGTATTTAAAACTGCATTAATTCAATTATTATGTGCATATTAGTTCCGAACTCTCGCTTGAGATTCTCACCCCTCTACTAATGTCCACACCTAGCGTATGTCTTACCAAGCCAGGTCATATTTAATATTCCCAACTAGGTCATTGACATAAGATCCTAAATATACCTCAAGGAGTAACCCTCATCGCCCATACAATATGCTAATAATATTATTTTATTCCAGTCACCCATTTTATATTCACTATTTGGTAGAAAATCTTTTATCCACTAGAATTCCTTTACTTACCCATACTTATACATTTGTCTAATTTCACACATTAGAATCATTCATTCTCAAGTATATTTATATATATACATATAGTGACATCATCTCTCTCTCTCTCTCTCTCTCTCTCTCTCTCTATATATATATATATATATATATATATATATATATAAAACCTACGCCCCTTGGTTAGGACCACTTGGCGCAATGCATACTCTGTTATCGTGTCCCAGTGCATCGCTCGCTGCATAAAGGACAACTGGTTCGGCGTACCTCATGAACCATAAATCTCATAACACAAATATTGGAGACGAGTATACTCACCATCCAAATGGGTCATGCACATACCTCTGCTCCCATTCAACCATCGAAAATATCCTACGTAATAAATAGTACGTATCCAAGTTCATATGCTCTGGGTACAAGTTAAATATCCCCCCATCGGGTCAACCATGATAAGACTGTCCACTGCGTAGGTATGCTTATACACACATTTATAATAATCATAACATAATAGGTATTCCCTAAGCCTTATAAAATTTCGGTATTCACCCAACCCATATTCATATTTTCTACACGTAGTACAATTCTCGTTACTACCAATTATGAAATTAACTCGCTTACTTCCTCTCTCGAAAGTTTCTAAGGTTATCTCACCTAACAAATCCCTAAGTATAGTCCTAGGAATGTTTTTCCAAAATTCTGCAATAAGCTAATATCGGAAAAGTGGCAGTTTTTTTCCTCATTAAACTAAAATGTGTAACACAATTTGGGAAAAATATTAAAATCTGGTTTTTACTGGAAACTGTCGTTCGAACCAGAAATGGTTTCATTCGAACGAGTTTAGCATGTCGTTCGAATGACTATACATCTCATTCGAACGAGACTTCATCGTCTCTAACATCTGATACCTGTTGCGTTTCTCCAGAATTTTTCAAACTAAAACCTCTAGAAATTTTTTCCCAAACTCCCATTAACTGTCACCAATCTTTACTACAACATATATGGGAAGTAATTAACTACTTAGAATTATAAAATCATTAACAACCTTTGATAATTCCTGAATATCCCCCATTTACGAACTAAACCCAAGTTTCTCAAATTTCCATGAAAGATCATAAAATAAATTTCGTCCAGTACCTTTATTCATCAATTTGGGATTTTTAATCTATCTACACGAGGAATTCATCCTAATTCGTTTTTCATATTTAAATTCATAGCCTTATATCTCCACTTTCATCAAGACTCATAAATCAAAGGTGAATATTATCTACCTACGCCACTATGAACACGTTTATTGCTATAAATTGGGAGTATTAAACACTTGCCTCAATTTCGACGGTCTGATCTGCTGTTGATATGGGTATTAGTATGTTCCTCATATCGCGATCTACACCTTGGTATAGTTTTTGGTGTGTGTTCTTGAGTTAGGCACCAATAATACCAATAGCTTATTCTTCCTCCCTCGGTGCCTTTCTCTTTTCTATCACGTAGTTTTAGAGCTGATAACTCCCCACTAAACCATGTACCTCCTTATTTAATTTCTTAATTTTCGTCCATATTATTACTCCAAAATTTCAAAGGACAAAAATACCCCTACGGGGTGCCGGTTAGGCCTAAAATTATCCCGGGGTCCAAATAAAATGCCCGGGTAGAGTTTTCTGACTATCTCGATCCTTCCGAACTCAATGGCGCACTCGAAATTACCATAGTAGTTAGACAAAAATAATTTATCTTTTTTATTCCATATAATTAGTCCCGACACGACTCACACGCGCATTCTGACTTAAAATACCAAATTGTCGTATTTCGCACTACGACAATTTATAAAAATTATATAATTCCATATTACATATACCCACAGTAATAATCAATGATTTCCATCAATAAGTATTAACCCTTGGTACCCTAGTTAATAATTATTTTAAATTCGGATTAATTAACAATTAAATTTCCCGACCTTTTTAATTTAATTAATCCAACAATAATAATTAATCCCATAATTATTTAATATCATAAAAATGCGGGGTATTACACACTTCCCCCCTAATAACGGAATTTTGCCCCGAAATTCGAAAAGTAAACCACACCTAGTAGGAATAAGTCTGGATATTTCTCATGCATATCCTCCTCTCGCTCCCACGTAGACTCCTCTACGTGATGATGCTCCCACTGAACCCTCACCACTGGAACTACCTTTGACCTCAATTTCCTCTCTCTACAGTCTACGATTGCCACAGGCCTCTCCTCATATGAGCTGTCGGACTATAAATCAATCTCCTCAATCGCAATGTGAGTGTGTACCAACTCATCCCTAAGATATCGCCTCAATGATGACATGTGGAACACATCGTGAATACGATGCAAGTGTTCCGGAAACCCAAGTTTATATGCCACCGGTTCGATCCTCTCGATAATGGGAAATGGTCCTACATATCTCGGATCCAATTTCCCCTTCTTCCCAAACCTCATCACCCCTTTAATAGGAGACACACGCAGTAATACTTGATCCCCCATGTTGAACTCCTGAAGAACCTCTTTGCATCGGCGTAGCTTTTCTGCCTGTCCCGGGCTACCTGAATATAGTTCCTGATCATCTCAACCCTGGATAACGTTTACTGAATTACCTTTGGCCCAAGTAACTTATTGTCCCCCACCTCTATCCAATAAGTAGGAGAACGATAAGGCCAGTCGTACAACGCCTCGAATGGGTCCATGCCGATCGTAAACTGATAGGAGTATAAGCGAACTCCACCAGTGGAATATACGACTCCCAACCCCCTCCAAAGTCAATGACACACATGGCAACATGTCCTACAGCAGATGATTAGTACGCTTGGTCTGCCATCTATCTTTGGGTGATAAGACATACTCAACTGCAGTTCAGTACCCATAGCCTCCTAAATGGTCACCCAAAAGCGTGATACAAAAGTCTTATCTCTGTCAGACACGAGATTCAGGGGCATCCCAAGCAATCTCACTATCTCAGTAGTAAATATCCGAGCATATTGTCTCATAGTGTAATCCGTACGTACCGACAGAAAATGATCTACCTTGGTCAACCAATTCACCACTACCCAAATAGAATCGTGACCCCACTGTTAAGTAGGCAGCCCGGTGATGAAATCCATGAAAATGTTCTGCCATTTCCACGTTGGTATCTCCAACGACTGAAGTAACCCTGGTGGCCTCTAGTGTTCCACCTTTACCAGATGACAAGTGTCACACTTGGACACAAAATACGTAATGTCCTTCTTTATCCCAATCCACCAGTACTGTCGTCTCATATCCTGGTACATTTTATCCCCTCCAGGATGTACCGCAAATCTAGAACCATGAGACTGTGTCATCACTGCATAACATAAATCCTCTCCTTTCGGGACCATTAATCTCCCATTAAATCGCAATCCCCCATCTGAGCTCACTGAGTAGGACTCTGCGCCCTCTGCTAGAAACTGTACAATCTAATCCTGGCAAAATGAATCAGCGGCCTGAACCTGGATCACTCTCGTAACAATCTCTGGAGTGACTATCATAACAAAATTAAAAGATCAGTCCACTGCCTCCAGATGTCCCAACTCTTTCCACTTAGCCTTCCACACTTCTGCCACCTCACCTACTGTCATACGACTCAATGCATCAGCAACTACATTAGCCTTCCCCGGGTGGTACTGTATCTCGAATTGGTAATCTTTCACAAACTCTAGCCACCTGCGTTGACGCATTCCCACTGAGTGAACAAGTATTGCAGTGACTTATGGTCTGTGAATAGGAAAAAATTCACCCCTAACAAGTAGTGTTTCCGAATCCATAAGGCAAACACGCCCGCTGCTAACTCCAAGTCTTGGGTGGGGTAATTCCTCTCGTGAGGCTTAAGCTTGCGGGAGGCATAAGCTATAGTCTATTCCACCTGCAGAAGTAATCCACCAAGTCCTTGTAGAGAAGCATTAGTATCTACCAGGTACTCCACTCCTGGTCTGGGTAATCCAGAATGGGCACCGAAATCAACTTATCATTTATCTCATCGAAAGCTAACTAACAGGCATCATCCCAAAAGAACTTCACCCCTTTGAGAGTCAAATTTGTCAATGGGACCATAATCTTCGAGAACCCTCTGATGAACCACCTGTAATAACCTGCTAACCCCAAGAAGCTACGCACCTTCGTCGGTGTCGTGGGCTGTCCCCACTCCCTTACTGCCATACCTTGCCCGGGTCCACTGATATCCCCAATCCTGACACACCATACCCCAGAAACTGTACTTCTCATAACCAGAATCCGTACTTTTCATACTTTTCATATAGTTGATGCTCTCGCAGAGTCTGAAGAACTCGTCTTAAATGCTTGGCATGTTCCTCCTTAATCTGAGAATAAACCAGGATGTCCTTAATGAATACAATGATAAACTGATCTAAGAACTCTCTGAACATCCGATTCATTAAGTCCATGAATACGGTTGGAGCATTTGTTAGCCTAAACGGAATGACTCTGAACTCATAGGACCCATATCTCATCAAAAAATCAATCTTCGACACATCCCGCTCCCTAATCTGTAGCTGATGGTATCCCGATCTCAAATCTATCTTTGAAAAGAAGGAAGTTCCTCTCAATTGGTCAAACAAATCATCGATTCTGGGTAACGGATACTTATTCCATATCGTGACTTTGTTCAACTCTCGATAGTCCACACACAACCTTAATGAACCACCCCTCTTCTTCACAAACAGAACAAGAGCACCCCAAGGAGAGGTACTCCTACGAATGAAGCCCTGTCCCAACAGATACTCAATCTGATCCCCTAACTCCCTCATCTTCGCTGGAGACATACGGTATGGTGCGCTGGCTATTGGCTGAGTTCCCGACATCAAATTTATAACAAAATCTATCTCTCGACTAGGCGGTAGTCCTGGTATATCCCGAAACATGTCGAAAAACTCACGAACTACATGAATTGAATCAATAGGAATTACTACCTACTTAGAGGTATCCTCCTTTATATAATATAAATGGGTGGAGAATCCTCCCTCTGGATGAGGGATCGCCACTAGAAACATATCCTGGCTCGGTATCGCAAAAATAATAGTCCTACCGTAATAGTCTATCATGGCTCTATAAGCTGCAAGCCAATCTATGCCAATGATGGCATCATGCTCGTTCATATCTAGGACTAACATATCCGTAGGTAAAATCAAACTCCCGATCTCCATAATTACCCCCCGGCATAAAAATAAAATCAAAGACCCACTAACCAGCGGTGGGTCTACACTAGTCACTGTACTCTCTGATGTGGCTAAAAACTCGGTGGCCCTTGCAAAAGTAGTAGATATAAAATAGTGCAAAGAAACCGTGTCAAATAAAATGTTCTCCATAGTACCATGGATAGGAAACTTACCCTCAACTGCGGGTGGTGCCTGCTAGGGTATTTCCTGGTGGACGTTAAAACACGTCAATACTGTAACTGTCCCTACTGAATCGGGGGTGCTACCAAAGCTGGAACCTGCACTGGCGATGGTAGGGAGAAGGGAAAGATGGGTCTTTGGGGCTCCTATTGGTCTCCCTACTGCTGGGGAAACCTACCCTTGTCGGTCCAATCCTGCTTCATATGGACAGTCTTGCCACAAGAAAAGCACATGTCATTGAAGTTACCTCCCCTCTTCCCCTACCGGCCTCGACCCTGCTTTCCATTATTACCCCTCCACTGGACCTGCTAACCTTGTTGTTGGCCCTGATGTCCTTGCTAATAATGAGGTTGGCCCTACTGACTGGATTGGCCCTGACTATAACCCCCATATCCCTACCAAGAATCACCAGATCGAAATCGCTTAGCAAGTTCCACCTGATGGGATTGGTACATATCAATATAATGCACAGGGTTGGTACTACCATCATACTTGGGAGACACCGTAGGTGGTTTGAACTTGGAAGGGGTTGGGAAGTTCACTATCCTTGTCATAAATAGGGAGCCCTCTGATAACCCTCTTTGTAGTGGGTCTCGCCTTTTGATGAGGAACCCTATCTTCTCTTCAAAATGTTGAATAGAGTCATTCCATGGATTTGCAACGTCGTCCTGGCTGAGGTTATCCCTATCCACCTCCAAGGGGTGGACTGAGGGTTCCCCAGCAGCTGCACAACGTCGACTGTTAACCTCCTCTTGATCCCTGTATTGGACATATCGGGGTCAGCCATGGTGAGGCCTATGTTCCCCATCATCCCTTTATGAGCCTGTTACACTTCTAGACCTGTATAACCTCTGTCTTAGGTCATTTAGTGGGCTGAGCCTTTCAAAGTCTGACCCTCTGCTCAAGCGATCAAAAGCTAATCCTCTTTGTTGGGCACCCCCATCTCTTCGGCCGCCACAACCTCTACTCTTCTGGATAAGATGTACGGTGTTATTTAAAACCTCACACGGCTCCTAGTAATCTTCTGGGGCATCCTCATCCTCCATATAGTCATACCTATCCTCAATGCAAGGGTTCCCTTACCTCCCCAAACGTAAATGCCTAGGGTCAGCAGCGTCCCTCCTCCATTGAATAGTAGGTTGGTCTTTTCGTGGTGCCTGGGGTGGTCCCTTGGCTTCAGGATGGGTTTGAATAGCCGCTGAAGTAATCATCTACGGTGAGACCCCTGGTGGCCTCATCATATTTTGGCTGAGTTATGCAAATTGTTCCTTCACTGCTTGTTGAGTTGCGGCCAATGATTTCAATACTTCTACCACCTCATCCATCTCGGTGGTGACTAGCTGGAACTGGGTCCTCCAACACCAGATGGTGGAGGAGATGGTGGCAACTCCGATGCCATATGTTAAAACAAAAGAGCTTGTAAAGAAGGTGAGCTTAATACTTTAAAGGACCTCTTTCAGTGGTGAAACATCTTCACGCAAGGGGTGAGGTCTGTTTCACCACCAGAGTCTCCGGTGAGGTTAAGCTAGGAAAGGAAAAGATATGTCTTCTCGTTCCCACAGACGGTGCCAAAATGATGATATTGGAAACAGCATCACGAGATAAGATATGATCAAGCTCAAACAAGTGATAACAATGGCTACACAGATGAGTATATGTATATATATATATATATAAAGAGGTGAGGAGAAGAGGATGAACACTTGAATATAAGTGGTTCAACCAATCTGGCCTATGTCCATTGTGAGTGTTTGTGAGTAACATCACTGAATGAAGGCACTAATGGCCATGGATACAATCTCTCAAGCTTTATCTCTCTACTGTGTAAATTAGTAGAGTTTTAGCTATGGTTGTCAATTATCGATCCTTTACAATGCTCGGGATGACCTCAATATATAGTACTTTGGGGGTGTAATGTACCCCCCAAGCATGAAATGTGCATGTGCATGGAGATCCATCCAGTGCAAGGATGACACCTGGATGATCTCAATTAAGTAATTGATGACCTCAATATTCCCCCACGTGGAGGGAATGATTCAGTTATAACAAATTTGTCCACATGTTCTAAGCCATACATACATGCGTAGATGCTCGATTGTCTTTGCTTAGTACAAACCTCAACCTAGATGAGCACGAGGTTAGTGAAGTACGACCCTAGCCTTGGATGGGATCAAGGTTCCATGAAGACCTCGGCCAAGATGGTCGGTCGAGGTTGGATATGAGGTGTAACATCAGCCAGAGACGATGATGACATGATGCTTATTGATTGAGCCTATGAGTATTTTACTGTCTCAGGTGGTACTTGTAACGTCGACTGTGGCCTACCTGATGGATAGCTGATCCCACGAGTCATGCAGGCTTCAGTTGATGCCCAATCGAGGTGATGCTTATAACGTCGACTGTGGTCGACCTGATGAAGGACGATGTCATAAATGGTTAATCCTGAGCTCTTGTTACCTTGGCCGTCATATAGGCTGAGGAAAATATCTCTAAGCTGGCAGGTTCACTTTGGGCATATCAATCACCCCCTAGACCTTAATTACCATGTAAATAGGTGACTAAGGGGTATGCATGTCTGAGGCTATATTTCCTTATGTGCCAATATTTCCTTGACATGTGTCAACTTCTGAAGTGGGTAGAGTTCCTGAAAATGTGTAATGATGCTGATTGTTTTTTGGGCTCCCAAGGCAATGATGGGCCTTGGGATGCATGAAAAATGATTTAAGGGTTTAAACCCTTTTTTTCTTCTTCTTCATTCTTTCCCATTTTTCCCTCATGTGCTCTCTGTAATTTCTCTCTCTTCAAGAGCTCAATTGATGCTGTTGTTTGAGGATTTCTTTGTTCTCAATCCTCTTATTCTTCATTTCTTACTTCATCATGTATCACTTTTACCTTGCCTTTCCATTTTTAGCCTTATATTTCCATTTCTGCTTTTTTTGGTTAGGAGTTGGGCTTTTCGGTGAGGGTTTTAGGGTTTTTCGATGATACTTTGTATTTTTTGGTGAAGCTGTTCTTGAGTGTTATTAGTTAAAAAGGATTTCAAAATCCAAGTTTGATCTTTGATTTGGATTTGAATTGAGTTATTTGGTTGTATTTAAGAGTCTCATGTGTAGGGTCATATGTCTTATGCCCAGGCCTTTGTATAAGCTTATAGAAGAGTTACCTTCTCTTAGAGAGAAGATATTTGAAAAAAATTAGGTAGATAGAGCTAGCCCAAGGGGAAGCTCGGAGGGCTGAGGCCTTCCCCCTCAGGCCTATCTTCCCTCCACCCCTGAAGGTGATATACCCTGAGCCAGCTGAGCCTACAGAGAATCCAATAGACCCCACTCCCATGTCTGAGTCTGAGTCATCTACCTCAGACCCTATGTCTATAAACTCTTTCCAAGAGGCTATGGATTATGCCATTAGGCAAGATCATGTCCCTGATCACGACGAGGTCCAAGGTCGTGCCTCATCACATAATGGTGCTACCACCTCACAGACTTCTTCTCATGTCGAGATTGTGGGGGAGAGTGTGTATATTCCCCCACCCATTGATGTTATCCCCCTATCGGTCGCCACCGGGGCTGAGTTCGCTCAGAGGTTTACCAATGGTGTCCCTACACTTGCCAAGGCCGATGTTACCAGGGATGAATATTATGGTCATGAGAGCGAAATTGATTCCTCGGAGGCATCCGAGATAGATAGCTCTGTTATTGAGTATGACCTCTTAACCTTTAGGCACCTCTATTCAATAGGTCCCTCCATTACGCTTAGGAGGCCTCTAAGAGGTGATAGGGCCTTTGATGGCTGAGATGGGGAGATTTGTGTGTACGAGCAGATGTTTAAGTTAGGATTCTGTCTTTCCATCCATCCTTCGATTAGATCCATACTGTCCCATATCAACCTAGCCCCTTCACAATTATCCCCCAATGCCTGAAGGGTGATGATTGGGGCCATTGTCCTTTAGAAGGTAGTCCACCACTCAAACCTTCCTGTTAGAGTTTTCACGGGTTGCTACGTCCCATCCTCTACCAAAAACCACCGCAGCTACTACCACTTCCTAGCTAAAAAGTCAGAAAAGAAGATATTGTTGGTTACCCAGACTTCAAATCACAACTGGAAACCACTGTATTTCTTTACTTCAGGGGCATGGGGATTTGGTCCTTTTGTACCTCTTTATCATTGGACCCTAGGACACCTCTGAGGTGGGGGAAGGTGTCCCTTGCTGCTAAGGCCAACCCTGGGCTTAGCCAGGATAACCTTCAGAAGATTAAGAATCTTCAAGAGCAAGGGGAACAGGGTTGGCTGGTAAAATATGAACATATGATGACCCCCTATTACCTCTCGGAGACTGTCCTGGGGGAAGTCTTTTGACCGAGATTCATAAGTATTATTTCCCATAAGTTGTACCTCTGACTTTTAATACCTCTGATTTACTAACTCAGATACTACTTTTTGCAGAACGTCCAGAAGGCATCTCTGACGAGCTTTGGGAGATGTCTGCCCCAAGCATTGTTAAGCTGATAAAAAAGAAGGGCGTAATGTAGCCCCTCATCCACCCAAGCATAAGGTCGGCATGTCCAAGGCCGACATTACAAAGAAGAGGAAGACAACCAGTGACTCAGAGGATTAGAGGCCAAGCAAAAACTAAAAGGGAGATCGTGCAATCCCTATCTCAATAGATGATGCTCTGGATGCTCGTATGGCCCAGCTAAAGATCAGCGACAGTCTAATAGGACATGGTTTGAAGGCAGTGCATACCATCATCTCTGTAATGACCGATGCAGACAAGCATTTCCTACGCTCTCTAGATATTCAATTGCTGGATGAGTTTAGCCTTCACGGGTCAATTCAGGTACAAACTTCTGCTTTTTTGCTCTTCCAAGTGTAACCTCGGCCTAGATGAAGGTTAAAACTTGAACTCATACATTTTAATTTTCATTGCAGGGTATTCTGTCCATGCACCAATTCATCGACTGGACCTTGAGGAAGTTGCCCCTAATTGAGAAGGGAAGAGAAACCCTAAAGGTCTAGGCCTCATTGAATGATGAAGTTGAGCGTCTGAAGGAGGAACTCAAAGAAGATAACAAGATGATCAAGAAGAAGGATAGGGACATTTCCTCCCTCAAGAAGGACCAAAAATTAGACCTAAAGTCCAAAGATGATGCCCTTCGGGCCAAAGTGGATATTGCAGTTAGAGCCTCACTGGAGGATGCCTCAAAGAAGATCCTTATAGACTATAAGGTCTCTGATGAGTTCATTAATTTCAACTTTGAATACCTTGAAAGAGGTATAAAAGTAACTGGGAAGTGGGGAGCCTCTAAGGAACAGGAGTCATGGAGTTTAAATGCCTCAAACTTTATTAGTTTAGGCTTTGGCGACCCCCGTTTTTCTCAGGCCTTACAAAAGGTTGAGGAAGATAGTGATATCCCTACAGATACTTCTCCCTTAGAGGTTAATGAAACTGAAGATTCCATTCATCAAGACGACGCTGCAGAGGTGACTAACGTCAGCCAAGAGGACACCATTCCAGCTGCAAACACTTAGGCCTTTCTTTGTGAAGCTTTAGTTTGTAACTTCTGCTTATTTTTTCCTGTAGTTTTTCTAAACTCTGATGGATCTTCAGCACATTTGATTTGTAAATCTGACTACTTAAATGTAATATCATCTTCTTCAGAGGATTTTGCTTCTCTTGCATGTTGTCATGGTCATATGATGATGTTTACCTTAAGGTCTGAGGTTATCATGGTGTGATGATGTTTTTTCTTCATAATTTTCACCAAATTAATGATGTTTAAAAACCTGAGGTCACCATAGTATGATGTTTCACCTCACAATTTATCACCAAACTAATGATGTTTAAGGTCTGAGATCACCATAGTATGATGTTCTACCTCATATTTTTCACCAACTTAATGATGTTTAAGGTCTGAGGTCAGCAAAATATGATGTTTCACCTCATATTTTATCACCAAATTAATGATGTTTAAGGTCTGCGATCACCAAATCATGATATTTAACCTCATAAATTTCCACCAAATTATGATGTTTAAGGTCTGAGGTCATCAAATTATGATGTTAACCTCATACTGTGTCACCAAATTATGATTTTTAAGGTCTGAGGTCATCAAATTATGATGTTAACCTCATATTATGTCATCAAATTATGATGTTTAAGGCCTGAGGTCATCAAATTATGATGCTAACCTCATACCGTGTCACCAAATTATAATGTTTAAGGTCTGAGGCCATCAAATTATGATGTTAACCTCATAGTGTGTCACGAAATTAATGATGTTTAAGGTCTGAGGTCAACAAAATATGATGTTCTGCCTCATAATTAATCACGAAATTAATGATGTTTAAGGTCTGAGGTCATCAAATTATGATGTTTCACCTCATATTTTATCACCAAATTAATGATGTTTAAGGTCTGAGGTCACCAAAATATGATGTTTCACCTCATATTTTATTACCAAATTAATGATGTTTAAGGTCCGAGGCCACCAAAATATGATGGTCTACCTCTTAATTAATCACCAAATTAATGATGTTTAAGGTCTAAGGTCATCAAATTATGATGTTAACCTCATACTGTGTCACCAAATTATGATGTTTAAGGTCTGAGGTCATCAAATTATGATGATTCACCTCATAATTTATCACCAACTTAATGATGTTTAAGGTCTGAGGTCACCAAAATATGATGTTTCACCTCATAATTGATCACTAACTTAATAATGTTTAAGGTCTGAGGTCACCAAAATATGATGTTTCACCTCATAATGTGTCACCAAATTATGATGTTTAAGATCTAAGGTCATAAAATTATGATGTTTCACCTCATAATTTATCACTAACTTAATGATGTTTAAGGTCTGAGGTCACCAAAATATGATGTTTCACCTCATAATTTATCACCAAATTAATGATGTTTAAGCATAATGAAACAATATTGACATAGAAACTTCTCTTTTCATTAATATCCTCTTCATAAAATGATACATGTATTACAAAGAAACAATTTCACCATCATATGTAATATTTCTTCAGGTGATTAGCGTTCCATGGATTGGAGAAAGATTCCTCTTTGAGATTTTCTAGCCGGTAGGTACCGGGCACAACCTCATTGACTACTTTGTAAAGACAATGCCAATTCAGGTGGAGCTTATTTGCCTTATCCAACATCTTCTTTTGGATTAGGTCTCCCATAGCTATAGATCTTGATTTCACCCTTTGGTTGTAGAATTTTTCAGTTCTCTGCTGGTAGGCTGCCTGTCTTATCTTCGCATATTCTCTTCTTTCCTCAACTAAATCTAGGTCGAGTCTTCTCTGTTCCCCATTCTTCTCGAGGTCATAGGTCTGAACTCTGTGAGTGGGGAGTCTTACTTCTGTAGGTATGACGGCTTCTGAGCCATGGGCCAACATAAATGGGGTATCCTCCGTTAGTGTCCTTACCGTTGTTTTGTAGGCCCATAAAATTGCACAAACCTCTTCTGTCCATCGCCCCTTGGATTCCTCCAACCTCTTCTTAATACCATTAAGGATTGTTCGATTTGTGAATTCAGTCTGACCATTTGCCTGAGGTCGGCCAGTAGAAGAGAAGAACTGCTTGATCCCGACTCTCTCGCAGTATTTCTCCAAGAAAGCATTCTTGAACTGCATTCCGTTATCTGAGATGAGGGTGTTTGGGAGACCGTATCTTTATATAATGTTCTTCCAGATGAACTGGAAGGTCTTCTGCCCAGTGATAGTAATCATGGTCTCATCCTCTACCCACTTGGAGAAGTAATCAATTGCTACTATCAGAAATCGATAGTTGTTCGCAGCTCTTGGCAATGGTCCTACCAAGTCAATACCCCATACTGTAAATGGCTAAGGAGAACTGATTGACGTCATAGGTTGATGAGGTTGATAAGAGATGGTGGAGAATCTATGGCACTTTTCACATTTTTTCACGTAAGCAGATGCATCTTTGGCCAAGGTCAGCCATCAATATCCCTGTGTAATTATCCTCTTAGCTAACGGTCTTCCTCCTATGTGACTGGAGCAAGAACCCTCATGCACGTCCTGCAGGATGTGTGGGACCTCTAAGGGGGGGATGCATCTGAGGAGAGGGAGTAGGAAGCCTTTTTTAAACAGGACGTCTCCTATAATCGAGAACTTGGCAGACTTATACCTCAACTTTCTCCTTTCCAACGTCAACTCTGGCAGCTCTCCCTGTCTGATGTATCTGATGAGGGGGTCCATCCAAGAGGCTCCTAGATTCAAATTAAGGCAAGGTCTGGTAACCTCCTCTTCTTCAATGGTTAGTTTGAGTAGGATCTCGACTGGTATTGTCCTTCTGATGCCTGTCCTTGTTGCTGAGGCCAATCTTGCTAGTGCATCTACTTGACTATTGTTTAGACGGGGTATCCTCGTCATGTTCACTTCTCTGAAGCTTTCTAGCATTGTTCTCACTCTCCTTAGGTATCTGCCCATACTTTCATCTTTGGCCTCATATACTCCCAGGATTTGGTTGACGACCAGCCTTGAGTCACTGTGGACTAGGAGTTGGCCAACACTAAGAGATTTTGCCAAAGAGAGGCCTGCTATCAAGGCTTCATACTCAGACTCGTTATTCGATGATTTGAAGTTGAACCTCAGCGCATATTCAATATTGGTACCATCCAATGATGATACTATCAACCCTGATCCACTTCTGCTTTCACAAGAAGACCCATCAATGAAGAGGTTCCAAACATCTTCATTCGAAGAGAAGTTCCCCTCTTACAGGATCCCTTAACTGAAGAGGTACCTGTCTTCCTCATTCTCAGCTACACTTTTTCCGAACTTGCTTGACCCAACCTCGTCCAGATCACGAAAGACGTTATTATCTGATTCATCTGCAATCTTTAGACTATTATCGATCTCATTCTCTTCCCACGTAAACTCAGCAACAAAGTTTGCTAGCGCCTACCCTTTGATGGCACCCTAGATTGATAAACAATGTCATACTCCCCCAACTCGATGGCCCCGATCATCAATCTTCCCGACTTCTCGGGCTTGTGGAGGACTTGTCTTAGTGGGGAGTTAGTGAGGACGACCATAGAGTGCGCTTGGAAATAGGGTTTCATCTTCCTGGAAGTGTGTATCAAGGCGTAGGCTAACTTCTCCATCTGAGGATAGTTCTGTTCAGACCCCTCCAGGGGCTTACTATTGAAGTATACAAGTCTTTATACTTCATCGTCTTCCCGTACTATGGACGCACTTATAGCTAACTCTGAGACTGCTGGATAGACATACAACTTCTCCCCTAAGATCGGTTGAGATAGGAGCAAAGGAGATCCAAGGTAGGACTTTAGCTCTTTGAAAGACGTATCGCATTCCTCATCCCATTCAAAGGCCTTTCTAAGAACTTTGAAAAAATGAAGACACTTGTTTGTAGACCTTAAAATGAACTTGTTCAGCGCCGCAACTCTTCCGGTTAACTTTCGAAAGTCTTTGATGGTCTGAGATGTCTTCATTTCAAGTAGAGCCCTAATTTTTTGGGATTGGCCTCTATTCCCCTTTGATTAATGATGAATCCAAGAAACTTTTTTGCTCCTACTCTGAAGACACACATGGCAGGATTGAGCTTCATCATGTATAAGTCTATGGTGGCAAACGTCCTTTCCAGGTCATCCACGTGAGTGCTGACCTTCAAGATTTTCGTTAGCATGTTATACACATATACCTCCATGGTCTTTTCGATCTGGATCTCAGACATCTTATTTACAAGACGGTGGTAAGTGGCCCCTACATTCTTCAATTCGAAGGGCATGACCTTATAATAATAGGTCCCCTTATCAGTTATGAACGTTATTTTCTCTGAATCCTCTAGGTCCATAAAAATTGAGTTATACCCGAAATAGGCCTCCATGAAGCTCATGAGTTCATTCTCTATCATAGCATCTACCATCTGATAAATTCGAGGCAAGGGGAAGGTGTCTTTTGGGCAAGACTTGTTCAAATCAGTGAAGTCTACGTGCATCCTCCATCTCCCATTATCTTTTGGCACAATGATGGCGTTAGATAACCACTCAGGGTATATGACCTCTCTGATGAACTTGGCCTCGTCCATCTTTCTGACCTCTTCCCTGATGACATCGTACTTTTCCCTAGAGTAAACTCTTCGTCTTTTCTTAATTGGCTTGGCATCTTCTTCCATGTTGAGTGTGTGACACATAATCTCAGGGTCAATTCCCGACATATCTACGTGTCTCCAAGTAAAGACACTATATCTCTTATTTAAAAGCTTTACCATCTCCTCCTTGATTTTGGGTCTTAGGGCTTTGCAATTTGGGTAATTTTTTTCGGCTCATCCTCATTGAGGATAATGGATTATACCTCTTCTGTGGCCTCTCCCTTCTTCAATTTTGTCTCATCCCTTGGATCAAGTGTATCAATGTTATATGTTGTTGTTTCCTTCTTATGAGCCTCCCTCTCTTTCACAGAGTTAAAGTAGCATTCTTGTGCCAATGTTTGGTCACCCTGCACTTCCCCTACCCCATAGGACGAAGGTAATTTTTGCATTTGGTGGACCATTGATGGCACTGCCTCAAATTCCATGAGGGCTACTCGTCCTATGATGAGGTTATAGGCCGAGAAGACATTTTCATCCTTCATAAAAAAATTAATATTTTGGGTCAACCTCTTAGGCCACTCGTCTCCCGAACATCCATCTCGTACATGCCTAACGGATGGACCTTTTCACTTCTGAAGCCAATTAACAGATGATGATATGGTATAAGCCTAGATCTGTTGAGGCCTAGGCTCTTGAAATATGGCCAAAACATTACGTCAGTTGAACTCCCCCTGTCGACGAGAATTATCTTCACCTCGCTTCCATCAACCCTTGTAGTGATTACCAAAGGGTCATCGTGTGGAGCTAAGATACCTTTGAAATAAATTCGGGAGAACCCAACTATAAGAGTATCCATATCTACCTTATTTCTCTTCTAATTAGCCTCTGAAGATGCTAGATTCACAACCAATACTTTGGTCACTAACTTAGCCTCTGCCACATGAGCTTTACGGTTGGCTACTTCTGAGCCACCCCCTGCTAGTCCTCCATAGATGGTGTTGGTACCGAAGGAGATCATACCAACCCTCTTCACAGGGGCATTATCGTCTTTCGGTGGGAGGCAGGATCATCCTCATCATCATTATCTGACTCCTCATCTGTTTTTACTGGGAATCTTCTTGACATTTATCGTTTCTCTTATTTTTAGGGTCGTCTCTTCCCCTATTAAAAGCTTTATCGTCGATGTCTTTTTGGAGCTTTGCGGACTTCAACATCTTCTCAATCTCATCCTTCAAGTGAAGCACATGTCAGTTAGATGACCGTGGTCTTGGTGGAACTCTCACCATAAATTTTTGTTCCTCTTATACGGAGGAGCCTTCAGCTTCTCTGACCATCTCAGGAATTGGTCATTTTTTATTTCGTTGAGGATGTGTTTGCAGCTCACAGTCAGAGGTGAATAGTGTGAAAACTTGTCATCTGCAGACCTCTTTTTTCCGTCTTTCTTCCTTTGGAATTTCCTGCCACTACTTCCATTATCATCCTCATAGTTTGCATCCATTGCCTCTTTGATGTTCATAACCTTTCCCGCAGTTGCTAACATCTATGCCATGGACTTGAGAGGGTCTTCAGCAAGCTTACACAGCAACTTCCCCTTCTGGAGTCCTCCAATGAGGGTTGTCATAGCTATATTCTCTTCGTAATCTTTAACCTCCAATTTTTCTTTGTTGAATGTAGCAATGTAGTCTCTTAGGCTCTCGTTCTTGCCTTACTTGATGTACGGAAGATAAGTGGTCTTCTTCTGAGGTCTTACACCAAAATAGAAATTATAAATAAATCGTTCAGCTAAGCCCTTAAAGTTCTCAACAGAGTTCTTCGAAAGAGAGGTAAACCAAATATGTACAGCTCCCATTAAAGTCTCAGAGAAGGCCCAGCACCTCATCTCATCTGGGATCGAATAAATGTCTGCTTCAGATTGGTACATCTCAATATGATGCACAGGGTTGGTACTACCATCATACTTGGGAGACACCGTAGGTGGTTTTAACTTGGCAGTGGGAAGTTCACTATCCTTACCACAAATGGGGAGGCCTCTGAGAACCCTCTTTGTAGTGGGTCTCGGATTTTGATGAGATACAATATCTTCTCTTTAAAATGTTGAATGGAGTCATTCCATGGCTTTGTAACATAGGCCTGGCTGAGGCTATCCCCAGCCACCTCCAAGGGGTGGAGTGAGGGTTCCACAATAGCTACACAACGTCGGTTGTTGACCTCATCTAAATCCCTATCTCGGCCATATTGAGGTCGGCCATGATGAGGCCTATATTACCCATCATCCCTTTGTGAGTCTGCTACAATTCTATACCTGGATAACCTCTGTCTTAGGTCATTAACTGGACCGATCCTTTTAAAGGCTGACCCTCTGCTCAAGCGATCAAAATCTAATCCTCTTTGTTGGGCACCCCCATCTCTTCAGCCACCACAACCTCTACTCTGTTGGATAGGACGTACCGTGTTATTTAAAACCTCATACGGCTCCCAGTAATCTTTTGGGGCATTCTCATCCTCCATATTGTCATACCTATCCTCAAGGCAAGGGTTTTCGTACCTCCTCAAATATAAATTCCTAGGGTCAGCAACGTCCCTCCTCCTTCGAATAGTAGGTTAGTCTTTTTATGGTGCCTGGGGTGGTCCCCTGGCTTCAGGATGGGTTTGAACAGACGCCGGAGTAATCATCTCCGGTTAGAACCCTGGTGGCCTCATCATATTTTGACTGAGTTTTGTAAATTATTCTTTCATTGCTTGTTGAGTTGTGGCCAATGACTTCAAGGTTGCTGCCACCTCAGCCATCTCGGACTGGGGTGGTGCCTGGCTGGAATGGGTCCTCCAACACGAGATGGTGGAAAAGATAGTGGCAACTCCAGTGCCATATGTTAAAACTAAAGAGATTGTAAAGAAGGTGAGCTTAATATCTTAAAGGACCTATTTCAATGGTGAAACACCTCCATGCAAGGGGTGAGGCCTGTTTCACCACCAGAGTCTCTGGTGAGGTTAAGCTAGGAAAGGAAAAGATATGTCTTCTCGTTCCCATAAACGGCGCCAAAATGATGATACTGGAAAGAACATCACCAGATAAGATATGATCAAGATCAAATAAGTGATAACAATGGCTACCCAGATGAGTATATGTATATATATATATATATATATATATATATATATATATATATATATATATATATATATATATAAGGAGGTGAAGAAAAGAGGATGAACACTTGAATATAAGTGGTTTAGCTAATCTGGACTACGTCCACTATGAGTGTTTGCGAGTAATATCACTGAATGAAGGCACTAATGGCCATGGATACAATCTCTCAAGATTTTTCTCTCTACTGTGTAAATTGGCAGAGTTTTAGCTAAGGTTGCCACTTATCGATCCTTTACAATGTTAAGGATGACCTCAATATATAGTGCTTTGGGGGTGTAATGTACCCCCCAAGCATGAAATGTGCATATAGATCCATCAAGTGCAAGGATGACACTTGGCAGATCTCAACTAAGTAATGATGACCTCAATATTCCCTCACGTAGAGGGAATGATTCAGTTATAATAGATTTGTCCACATGTTCCAATCCATACATGCGCGCGTAGATGCACGACTGTCTTTGCTTGGTACCAACCTCGGCCTGGATGAGTACGAGGTTGGTGAAGTACGACCCTTACTTTGGGTGGGATCAAGGTTCCATGAAGACCTCGGCCAAGATGGTCGGTCGAGGTTAGATATGAGGTGTAACGTCGTCCAGAGCCGATGGTGACATGATGCTTATTGATTGAGCCTATGAGACTTTTGTTGGTCTCAGGTGATACTTGTAACGTCAGTTGTGGCATGGATAGCTGATCCCATGAGTCATGCAAACCTCGACTGATGCCTAATCGAGGTGATGCTTCTAACGCCGGTTGTGGCCAACCTGACGAAGGACGATGTCGCAAATGGTTAATGCTAATCTCTTGTTACCTCAACCATCATACAGGTCGAGGTTAATGTCTCTGAGCCAGAAGGTGCTCTTTGGGCATATAAGTATAATTAAGAGTAAAACATTCCTAAATATAGGGCTCTATATCAAAAAATGCTAAGCGAAAAACGTGTTAAGCCGTATAGATACTAAAGGGCACTAGAACCTGATGCTCTGATACCACCTTTGACACCCGCTAAATTAAATACTGGGTGATCAGTCCTTTATTAAATTTAATAAAAGTGTCTGGTTGGTTCATTCTTATCATCACTTACGAAAAACAATTTTTATTATTAATCGCCTAATAAATAATTAAGCTAAGTGTTAAAACATTTTCCCAATTAATCCATTAATAAAATTCCATTCTTTAAGATATAATCCATTACCATTCCACAATAATAAATACTGAACATGAATCAAAAACTGAAATAAATGAGACTGGATAAAACATTCCAGTTCAAAATCTAAAACCAATAGAATCGTAATACTCAATTCAACACGAAAAGAAAAGCTAATAAAGACTACAATCTCGGAAATAACTAAGCTGGAAACAGGCGACACATGCCCTAAGTGAAATGACTTAATTAAGAACTGAATGAAAAGAAATAAGTGTCTAATATCAATGACCTACAGCATCCACAACAGCTGCAGCTCGTCAAAAAATCCTCGGGTCTAAGTCTGGTGGTGACCATGTGGCTGGACACCTGGTATATATATATATATAGCAAAAGAGAAGAGAAATAGCAAGAAACGGTTCAGAGCCCGATTTGTAAAAATAATTGTTTTAGCAAGTATTTAAAACTGCATTAATGCAATTATTATGTGCATATTAATTTCGAACTCTCGTCTAAGATTCTCACCCCTCTACTAATGTGCACACCTAGCTTATGTCTACCCAAACCTAGTCATCCATAACATTTCAAACTAGGTCATTGACATAAGTTCTTAAATATACCTCAAGGGAGTAACCCGTATCGCCCATACAAATGTTAATAATATTCTTTTATGCCAGTCACCTATTTTATATTCACTATTTGGTTGAAAATCTTTTATCCACTGGAATTACTTTACTTACCAATACTTATACATTTTTCTAATTTCACACATTAGAATCATTCATTCTCAAGTATATTTATATATATATATAGTCACGTCATCTCTCTCTCTCTCTCTCTCTCTATATATATATATATATATATATATAACCTGCACCCCTTGGTTAGGACCACTTAGCGCAATGCATACTCTACCGTGTCCTGGTGCATCCCTCGTTGCATAAAGGACAATTGGTTCGATGTCTCTCATGAACCATAAATCTCATAACACAAATATTGGAGGCGAGCATACTCACCAGTCAAATGGATCACGCACATACCTACGCTCCCATTAATTATCCTGGAGTCCAAATAAAATACCCAGGTAGAGTTTTCTGACTATCTCGACCCTTTCGGACTGAATGGCGCACTCAAAATTACCATACGAGTTATGAAAAAATAATTTATCTTTTTTATTCCATGCAATTAGTCCCGACAAGACTCACACGTGTGTCCTAACTTAAAATACCAAATTGTCGTATTTTGCACTCCGACAATTTATAAAAATTATATAATTACATATTACATATACCCACAGTAATAATCAACGATTTCCATCAATAAGTTTTAACCCTTGGCACGCTAGTTAATAATTATTTTAAATTCGGATTAATTAACAATTAAATTTCCCGACCCTTTTAATTTAATTAATCCAACAATAATAATTAATCCCATAATTATTTAATATTTTAAAAATGCGGGGTATTACAGCCCCCTTCCTGGTGCAAAACCAAGCTAAAAGTACCCATTTCTACCACATTGAGCTCATTATAGAAGAAGATCTTGATATAGCCGATTGTTGGTACTACGATATTTGGTGCCTCCTCAAGCATGGTAGGTATCCCCAAGGTTCTAATGAGAAATATCGAACAACCCTTCATAAACTGGTTGCCCCATACATTATCTATGATAAAGCAATGTTCAAGAGAAATATCATGTTTGTAATCTTATTAGAATTTCATCTAACATATATTATCGTTTCATTATAACGATCAATATCATGATAAACGCATAAATCATATTTTTAATACATTATTTTGGAAACATTTCTATCGATGACCTCACTCTATCTTTTCCATGGTATGAGTTCGGCGATTTCGATCTCCATTATATATGCACGCATGATATGACCAAATATGACCTCGTCCCAGGACGGGGCCTCTGAATTCCAAACAACCGAGATTCAAGAAGGAACTCACAGGTCACTTCCAAGACTCGGCTAAAACCAAGGTCGGCCTCGTACGTATAACCTCGGCCATATAGTTGGTTGATACTTTAAGAAAGAATCACAGTAACAAAGATATCTCTCATCCTATCGCCCAGTCGACACCAAGAGTTGGCCAGCTTAGACAACCTCGACCTGAGCTCCTCAGGTCGAGACCACACTTGATAGTTTCACGTGTAAGGTCAATCGATCCATCAATAACCTCGTGCTTGGCTAGGGCCGAGACATCTGTAGACGTTACCATGAGTGGACGAGCAATAGAATGTAAGGTGACATGTTACACTTGATCAATTCAGTTATAACTAAGATTATTCTCCTCACGTGAGGGGAAATTTCTTCACCATTACATACATGTGCATCGACAGCTATCACTATGAGTGAATGCCCTCATCTGTGCACACCTTCAACATGCTTGGGGGGGGGGGGTATTATACATCACCTTCTCCATTGTAAAAAAAATGAATTTGAACCCTAGTTGAAACTCTCCTCGATTGTATACAGAAGAGAGAGAGAGAGAGAGAGAGAGAGAGAGAGAGAGAGAGAGAGAGAGAGAGAGAGAAGATTGTATTGTATTGTATTTAGGCCATTAGAGCCATATTTACCAGTGGAATTCACTCACACATACATAGTGGGCGTAGGCTATGGCCGAACCACTTAAATCCAGGTATTCATCCTCTTCACCTCATTTCCTTCTTTGTTGGTTTGTTGTGTGATTATTTCCATTGTTGTATACTAGTTTTAGCTATATCTATCTATGACTTGGTGATATCATTTTTGGTATCATCAGTGTGGAGTCGTCTGTGGGAATGAGTAGCATCATCTCTTACCTTTTTTAGCTTGTCCTCATCGGAGTCTCTGCTGGTGAACCAATCCTCCCCTCATGTGGTGTTATTTCACCATTGAAAGAGTTCATGTTGAGCTATAAGGCTTTTACTCTTTAACTACAGCTCATTTGTAAGTTTTAAGAAATGGCATCAAAATTTCCACCACCACCACCACCAACTGGTGGTCCTAGTTCCAGCAATGCACCTCCTCGGTCAGAAATGGTTGAAGTAGCAATGGCATTGAAGTCCTTGATGGCCACCCAATAAGAAATGCAAGAGCAGCTTGTTACTTTCGGCCAAAATATGATAATTAGGCCAACTGGGGTACAACCGCAGATGATTACTCCGGCATCTGTGGAGCACCCTGGGGATGCTAAGGGACTACCCCGGGCAACGCGCAAAGACTTGTCACCTCATGAGTGGTTGAGGGACGTTACTAACCCTAGGCATTTATGCCTAGAGAGGCAAGGCCAACCCTACTCGGAGGACCGTTATGATGATTATGAGGCTGAAGATGCTTAGGCTGATTGTAGGGAACCATACGAGGTATTTGGGAATGAGATACACCCCATTCAATAGACCCAAGGTCATTATAGGAGGCCGAGTCATGATGAACAGCCAAGGGGCTCTGCCTTTGATCGATGGAGTAGAGGGTCAGCCTTGGAGAGGCTCAGTCCCGTTGGCGACTTGAGAGAAAGGCTGTATAGGTCAAGGAGTAATGCTGGCTCAAGAATAAAGGGAGCAGATGGTCGATGGGAAGTAAATAGGTTATGCAGGTCAACATAGGGGAACCCTTAGTTCGAACAGTTGAGGTAGCAAGAGATAACATTAGTCAGACTGACATTGTTGAAGCGACCGAGAGGCCTTGTAATGACTCAATTTAAAGGCTAAAAAATAAGATTGGAGACATCCTTAAGATACGTGACCCCTTATAGAGTGGATACTTATAAGGTTCTCATTTTGTGGCAAAGATAGTCAATTTTCCAACCCTGCCAAGTTCAAGCCACTAGTGGTTTCTCCAAAGTATGATTGGAGTACTAACCCTATGCAGCATGTGGAGATGTACCAGTCAGTAACAGACATCTACTCCATCTCAGATAAGATGAAATTCCATGTATTATCAAGAACTTTACCTGGGGCTACCCAGATATGGTTTAGTTCGCTCCCGAAGAACTCCACTGAAAATTTCAAGCAACTCGCAGAACGATTCATCCACAACTTCTTCTTTGGGGTAAGATCCCAGAAGAAGACTACTCAGTTGTTGTACGTTAAGCAAGGGAAGAATTAGAGTCTCGTGGATTACATTATGAGGTTTAATAAGGAGAAGTTGGAAGTGGAGGATTATGAGGAAAGTTTGCGATGGTAGCGTTAGTCGGAAGCCTGCAAAAGGGGAAATTTCTTTGAAAACTTATTAAAGACCACCAAAGTCTATGGTCGAGCTATTGGATATTCCCGACAAGGTCATGAACATCGAGGAAGCTATGGCAACTAAGTATGCGGATGAGAAGGGGGCTAGAAGTGGGAGCAAATTTCATAAGAAGAATAGAGATGGAAAAAAGAGATCAGTGCAGATACGTTTCTCGGGTAAACTCCTCTCACGGTCAGCTACGAGCACATTTTGAATGAGGTCAAGAATGATCAAATCTGAAAGCTCCCCCTTATAAAAGTGATAAAAGCTTACGGTTTGAATTCCATCAAGATCATGGGCATTTAATAGACAAATGTTTTGCTCTGAAAGATGAGATTGAGAAGATGCTTAAGGGTGGGAAGTTGAGAAAGTATGTGGGCAGTGATAGCCCAAAAAGGGGACGAGATGACCCTAGGAAAAGAAGGGCCGATAGGGACAAAGAGGAGGCCCCTAGGAAAAAAGATGATGCCTTAGACGAGGATGATGAGGACGACCTGAATCTGCCACCAAAAGATAACGGTCCTAAAGGTTGCCTTCACATGATTTCAATCGATGTGAAGATGATTTGTGGGGGCCTAGTAAGAGGAGGCTTAGAGGTGGTTGACAAAAAGGCACACATTATAGAAGTTCAAGCCCTTCCTAAGGTTAAGGTGGTTAACTTGGCTGAAAATAGGCGTAAAGTCGAAGAAAAGGAAGAAGGTGGATATGGACACTTTGATTGTGGATTTTTGAAGACTCGAATTCAAAGGTATCCTAGCCCCCCAAAATGACCCCCTGGTGATTACAACCAGGATCCACGGGTATGACATGCAAAGAATACTGGTTGATAATAGAAGTTTGGTCGATGTTATATTCTATCCATGTTTTAAAGGCCTAGGACTCAGTAAGAAGAGGCTCGTGCCTTACCATCATCCTCTGATAGGGTTCAGTGGAGAGAAAGTTCATCCATTGGGAATGTATGAAATGGATGTCAGGATGGGGATGTAATAAGCACCCAAAAGTGTACATTTTATACCCCGAATAGACGTATTTTATTTGCTAATTATCAGCAATTTGGGTCTAATGTGGATAAATGTTTAATGTAGAGGCTTGATAGCCATTTGCGGAGTTCAAACGTTTATTTCAGAGCAAATGTGCGATTTATGGTTCTAATTTCCCAGTCACGTACCAAACCCGAGCCTAAACCTAGCCCAAACCTTCACCCGAGTCCCGTGTGAGTTTAGTTTGTAATTTTCAGATTCTTTACATTTTTATTTTTCAATTTTAGGTTTTATTTTTTATTTATTTAGAATTTTCTAGAATTTATTTTCAATTTCTTTTTAATTTTTATTTTTATTAGTTCTTCATTTTAGTTTTTATTTTTAGTTTTGCTAGATTTTGTATTTTTAGGGCTTTAGGTTTTATTTTTATTTGATTTTTAGTTTTTATCTTTATTATTTGAATTTTATTTTATAGATTAGGAATTTAATAGATTTTATTTATTTCTAGAATTTACACTTTTAGGATTTTTAGGATTTATTTGCATTTTTTTAATGTTTTTTATTTTTATTTTTAGTTTCTATTTTATTTTATTAGGATTAGTTTTTTTAGGAATTTATTTTTCTAGTTTTATTTGATTTTTTAAGGAATTTAGTTTTTATTTTTATTTTGTTGTGATTTAATTTTTAGTTTTATTATTTTTAGTTACATAGTTATTTTTAGGCTCACAAATTAAACACACACATAACTCACACATATTCTACACCCAAACACTCTCATTCACTCATACCATACACTAACCACACCCCTTACTCTACACTCAAAGATCTACATAAATTTTAATGAATCGATCCTAGCGGGTGATTAATTAAAGGAAGTGTAGATCTATTTTCTAGAGTTGTGGGGAGTTAAACTTAATTTTCTAAAAGATTACTATTAAAATTACATTTGCAACGAGAGTTGATTTGTAATTTTGATATTAATATGGGAGAATTCAAATAATTAAATTAATTACTTAGAATAGCTAGAATTTGTGGTGTAATCCCACTCCTTGATTGTTCTCCAATTTATTTACCTCACTTTATCTCTTATTTTAGTGTTAAACTTTCTTCATCATTTTTAGTCACTTTTTAGTTAGTTGTTTAGATCTTTGATTTAGTTTCTCTTGCATGTTTCACCCTTATATTTTGATTGATATCTCACCTACCATTATATTCTAGTTTGTTATATATTTTTATAGGTAATTGAGATATGTAATTAACTTGGCTTGCAACAGTGACACCATACACAAAAAGCAAGTTATCAAAATGGCGTCGTTACCAATCTTTGGAGCTTGAGGTACTTGAGAGGATTTTCCATTTTGTGATTCATTTGTATTGCACTTTTATTTTTCATACCATTTTTCATTTTTTTTAGAAGGCTTGTATTAGGATTCTATTATTTGGCTTGTATTTGTGGTGCTTGGAGACACCATTTATTTTTTATTTCAATTTGTAATAAAACAAGAAAGCATGATAGGGAAATAGGACAAGGTAGAGAGAGGGCTTCCAAAGGCGAGGAAACGAAGCCTCTCTACTTTGGGTCGATAGGACTCCCGAGGCCGACTAAGATAGGCGCAATCTCCCCCCGGACGACTCAAATTACCATGTAAAAACTATGGGAGGTACATTTCTAAAACCCTCGTGCCTCTCCTGTCAGCAAATCAATTTATGTGTGTGATTACGTGCTCTTTTGTGATTTTATTCTCGCATTTATTTTTGAATGGTGTGATGAATTAAATTACTAAGACCTACACCCGGTCATTTATGAGAAGGGATTTCATCACCTAACTCAGAGGACTTATTAAAATTTGACTACCCTCTCACCTAAATTTAAATATAAAAATTGGTTACGTGCTAGTAAAGATTTATCCTTGACTTGTGTGTGTCCAATTCGATTTTTCGGTAGTTGATTTTAGTGAGTTCGTCCCAATTTTAAGAGTCCAAATACTTTTCCCACTATTTTCTTCCAAAAAAAATATCCAAACTATTCTCTTCCTTTATTTTTCTAAAAAAATCCAAAAATATTTTCTTTCCTTTTGAAAAAATTCAAAAAATAAAAAAATATATATTTCTCCCATCATGGCCGAAGAACGTCCCTTATGGGACAACTTTGGTCCTTTTCCTTTGACACACGACACGTGTGAGAGTGATCCCGAGCCGTCTTTTTATGATATCCTTAGTGGTCTCACCTCTCGTATGAGTACCGTTGATACTCTTAACCTATCTATGCATGGATCTCATATTCCATCACCCTCGGTGTTAAGTGTCGACGTGTCGCATACTTTGTCGTGTACCCAATGTTCATATGTCGATAACTTGTCCCATGAGTTCCATACTTTTCATATCCCTACGAACCCACAATGGAATATGTGTCTCCATATGACACTATTCCGAAATCCACCTCAACCCATTGTCATGATATATCAAATCCCAAGTTGTGTGACTACTCGAGGTATTCATGGAGTCCTGATCACCCTTTTACGTAATACAAATCCCAACCCGATATTGTGGATCCTCACACGTTCCAAAAGTTGTCATGGTAATCAAGTGCCCGATAAGTTCCCTCACTATGCTACCCACAATTATCGGCCTTTTGTCTCTCACGGATACGCTTCTCCCATGTATGACAGACTTGACCCCGTTCCCCACACTTCCTTTGAGTATTCTCCATATAGTCTTGTCAATAGCGAGTTGTGGCCTCCTCACCCATCCACCATTGTCCCTCCACCACCCATCACTCCACCATAATCATCCACCTCGCTCTCGAAAGCCTCTTGAAAAAGTTCATACTCGAGTAAGAGCAATCCACTCAAATTCAAAATGAAGCCCTCCAACATCTTGAACAAAGATTAAATGAAATTGACTATCAGTGCAAGTCGAACTTCACCCCAAGTCAAACCATTACTTCCCCCACGTGGAGTGATGATTCGTCATCTTGTGCCACTGATTTTGAGTCTGACCAACCCTACCACCCGAAGAATCTCGAAGTTGACACCAATCCGTGGTCCGGCCTCAAGTTGACACTTATGTTGATTTATCTATCGACAGTGAGCCTAATCAAATCCCACCATGTCCACATGAACTCACGATTGAGGTTCACATTCTCCCTCCTGACGAATCCAAAAAAATGCCTGAGTCTACACCTATTCAGCCCACTGCATGTGTTCCCGAGGAACCACTTCATCCTAGGTTAGATCCGGTTACGAGTGCTCACCATTTTCTCGAGATTGAATCCGAGAAGGTTTTTGACTCTCCGGATATGGATCTTGTTCCACCATATATGGCTCCCTTTGAGCCCAATATTTTTAATGATTTCTCTACCTCCGATCTTAGTGCCTCGTTTGACCTACCCACCACATCAATTGGTGATACTCTTCTGCCGAAGTTGACCACTCCATCTTTAGAAACCACTCTCTAATGAGTATTCCTTTACTCCTCCTGACGAATGTGTGTCCCCTACACTTAAGTTAGATCATCTTCCTCCACCATTTATCGCACCCGACCCACCCATTGTCCCTTCCACCCCACCACCTGGTTTGGATCTTGATATTACACATTTTATGTTCCCATCCATATCTTTGTATCCCAACCTAAAACCATCCTCCACCTTCCACAAGAGTATATGTGGTGCTACCCTCCACTTACGTGACATAGAGCTTATTACCCCATGCCCACCACTCTCTTATGGTGTTGATTTTTTCCATCAACAGCTCTCTGGCATGTCACGACGTGACCATTATCATCGTCCATTTATAGAACGGTCGTGTAATTTCTATGAGCCCCACCCCATCCTAATTGTCAAACCATATTGCCTCCCTCACCAATTAGGGCACCGTTCTTGTAGGGCCCTCGTTGCCCTCACCTTTCGGCTTAATAAGGCCCGAGATTGATACCTCCTTATCCTTTCCCTAATACCCACCCTCCCATGGTCCGCTGATGCTTTGCATCGTGTGATGCACTTTTCCATCCAAGTGCATTGACCCTTTTAGCATTTATCCAGCAAGGCTGACGTTTCAGTCTTGTTTGGGGTTGATTCTCATCACCCAATTTTTCTACCGTCTCTTGATTTCCTAGATCTTATTCTTAGGGTGAGAATGGTTCGGTCTGGCTGAAGACTTTAAACTTAGCGCTATCGGGAGGCAGCCTGTTGTTCTGTATGAGTCTTATCTTGTTTGGGGGTGGTGTTTCACATCACCCTATGCTTTACAATGTTTATAGACTTGTAAACATATTTTTATCTTATCGTTTATTCAGGTTTCTTTTTGGATTCATCTGTCCACTTCATTAGCTGTTGATTCTGGTAATATCTTTCCTCCCTTCTGCTCTCAATTTTAAAAATCATTTTACTTAACATCGAGGACGATGTTCCTTTTTGTTTGGGGGTGGGGATTTTTATCAAAATCGTACCTCTTTTGAAAAATTTTGATTTTCAAAACCTGATTTTTAAAATTTTCGTTCAGTTTCTTTCATCTCATTTATTGATGTGAATTTTCAATCATCCATCTTTTTAAGTCTATGAATCAAGCTAGAGGATATTTTTCTAAATAGCTTATGTAATACATATCAAGGCATTTTGCACCATGAATTTCTAGACTCAACAAAAATTGCGCACTTATCACGTCACTGCGATTTAGAGTTGAAGAGTATTAAAATTGCCAAGAGAACCTTATGGATCACTAGTAGAGACTTTAGCTTGTGAGATTCGTGTCTTTCATCTTTCAGAGAGTTTTACGCAATCTTCGAGCCACAAGTTGATTCAACTTTCTTTGCTTGTGCACTTTAATCGTTGTATGATCTCATTACTGTTCATTAAAATTTTGACTTGGTCACTGAGAACGACATCCCTTTTGAGTTGTAAGAAACATGTGTCTTGAAATTTGTCCCGATCACTAGATTTTTCACCCATTCACTTCACCCATTACATTCATATGCTCTTCCATATTCCCACATATTTCCCCACACCATCCATTTATCGTGTCCATTCATATATCATCCATCATTTTGAGAAAAATAGTGTTTTCCAACATATAAAATGTCTTCCATGTTGAGATTATAAAGAAAAAAAGAGGAAAAAAAAGAAAAATAGAAAAAAAAATAAAAAAGAAAAGAAAAGAAAAGAAAAAAAAAGAGAGAAAAGAAAAGAAAAAAAAGGGAAGAAAAAGAAAGTTTGTAGTTAGTTTTTATGTTATAAATACATTTGTTCTTCAAGTACAGAATACTCTTCTCACATAACCATCCATCTTTCATAAACATCCATCATATCACCCTCATATCATATCCTTCTCATCACATATTCCCCTCACCCATAAACATTCATATGTTCCCCTAGGTGTTCGAGAAAATGAAAGTAAACATGGTGAATAACTCAACGTTCTCATTATAGTGATTAGAATTCTTTTATGAGATCATTTTTCTTTCTAAATGTTCTTTCTTTCTTCTGTGTGTGTGAGACGTTTGAACTTGATTACATTTACTCACCTCCTCACACACAAGAGAGATACACTAACCCAAATCTGGAGAGTTCATTTGAGAGAGAGAGATATCTGTGAGATTTTAAAGTTGAAGTGTTGATTTCGAAAAGGCTATCTAGGAATTACTCTTATGATGCTCGACCCGTTTTGACTGATTCACACTACACACGTTGAGTTCTATGAAGGATATGCCTTGAGTATTTACTCAGCTAACTTTTAATACACTTCAAGCTTGTATTCCTCAAAATATTTATCTACTGATAGATTGTGCGATTATTTTATGTCTAATAAGAGATTGACTGTCGTTTGCAAATAAAGAATTTTTTGGTTATATTCCCTACAAACCCACACGAGACAAAACTCATCCTGTAGGGCAATCTATAGGTTTAAAGGCTTGTTGCATATGCTAAGTGTAATCGCAAGTGCCCGCGAAAGTGGTACACTTTCGATTTCTTATCTTTTTCTTTCTCTCTATATTTTCCCGAGGACAAGCAATGTTCTATTTGGGGGTGATGTGATAAGCACCCAAAAGTGTACAATTTATACCCCGAATAGACGTATTTTATTTGTTAATTCTCGATAATTTAGGTCTTATATGCGTAAATGTTTAATGTGTAGCCTTGATCGCCGTTTGCGGAGTTCAAACGTTTATTTCGGGGCAAATGTGCTATTTATGATGCTAATTCCCCAGTTCAGTACGAAACTCGAGCCTAAACCTAGACCGAAGCTTCACCTGAGCCCCGTGTGAGTTTAGTTTGTGCTTTTCAGATTTTTTATATTTTTATTTTTAATTTTTAGGTTTTATTTTTTATTTATTTAAAATTTCTAGAATTTATTTATTATTTAGTTTCTATTTCTTTTTTTTTCTTTTTTATTTTTATTAGTTTTTAATGTTAGTCTTTATTTTTAGTTTTGCTAGATTATATATTTTTAGGACTTTAGGTTTTATTTTTATTTTATTTCTAGTTTTTATTTTTATTATTTGAATTTATTTTATAGATTAGGAATTTAATATATTTGATTTTATTTATTTTTAGAATTTATACTTTTAGGATTTTTAGGATTTATTTGCATTTTTTTACATTTTTTTAGTCTTGTTTTACTTTGATTTTTAGTTTTTATTTTATTTTATTACGATTAGTTTTTTTTAGAAATTTATTTTTCTAGCTTTATTAGATTTTTTAGGACTTTAGTTTTAATTTTATTAGGTTTTTATTTTTATTTTGTTATGATTTAATTTTTAGTTTTATTATTTTTAGTTAGATAGTTATTTTTAGGGTCACAAATTAAACATATACATAACTCACACATATCCTACACCCTACCTCGCCCAAACACTCTCATTCACTCATACCATACACTAACCCACACCCCTTACTCTACACCTCACCACACCTTATCCTCCCTCACCAAACAAATCAACCCATCTTCTTCCTCCCATACACCTCACTTTCTCTCCTCCATTAACCAATTAAACCCACCACTAAAACAAACCTTTTACCCCTCATCCTCTAACCCCCATTATCGATTTAAACCCCTTGATCCGAGTTTGGTTCCACCCATCTCAATCAGACCCGGTCCCACCTCCTCAACCTGTTGGAGCTCCCATAACCGGATTCCCCTCCGCTCTGTCCACCATAAACCCGAGCTTAACCCGCCATACCCATTGCATCTCCATGGCATCCACCGGAACCGCCTGAAACCACACGAACCGGCCTGCAGTGCCCCGATTAAATCCAACCCGGTTGTTATCCCTTGACCCAAACCACATCCATTCAAACTTCACAATATCCACGATTTCTACCAGCTTAAAACCAAGAATAAAAACCAAAAATAAAAACAATTTAATCCCACATGTGTTTAAAACCCACTTAACCCTCTTTTCCCATTATACCCCGAATTCCCAAATTGCCTTTAATTTATCCCCTCATCCACTTCTCCCACACTCTCTCTTATCCCATAATTTCCAACCATACCCCTTAGCTCCACGTGCAATATATTAGAAGACTCAAGGCCATTTTACGGCCCGTCTAAATAATCTAGAAACCCATCTAGGGTTTTAAAGAAAAGAAAGAGAGAGTTTAGAGTAGAAAAATAAATTAGGTTAGATTATAATTTTCATTTTTTTAATATAGTGAAGAAAAATAAATTGTTGCGAGGATCAATTTGAGTGTATTTTTTTATGTTATTTTGGTTAGATCATTCAAATTGAGAGATGCAAATTTAATCACAAAGATTGGAGTTCAATTACGCATCAAGAGATTGGGTTTGATTGTTCTCTTCTCTTCTCATTTATTTTAATGCCTTTGATAATTAGTTTGTCAATTTTGATATCATCTTAGGCTAAATACCCTTTCAAGGGGTCGGGTGAACCCTTATTTGATGTTATTTTGATTTAATTAGTTTTATTATTTGAAAATCCCCTTTGAATGTTAATTTTGATCCTTCACCCTTAAATTTACGCCTCAAGAGAAGCTATATGGTTTTTGAGAGAAAAATGAAATTCGAGATATAATACCCATTTTATATTCGAACTAAAGATAGGGGTTTCTTAAGTGTGGTATTATTCCTTGAATTTCAACTCTAAATTTTATTTTCTAAGATTTACATAAATTTTGATGAATCGATCCTAGCGGCTGATTAATTGAAAGAAGTGTAGATCTATTTTATAGAGTTGTGAGGGGTTAAACTAAATTTTTTAAAAGATTACTATTAAAATTACCTTTGCAATGAGAGTTGATTTGTAATTTTGATATTAATTTGGGAGAATTCAAATAATTAAATTAATTGGTTAGAATAGCTCGAATTTGTGGTTTAGTCCCCTCCTTGATTGTTCTCAAATTTATTTACCTCACTTTATCTCTTATTTTTGTAATAGACTTTGTTCATCATTTTTAGTCACTTTTTTGTTAGTTGTTTCGATCTTTGATTTAGTTTAATGTTATTTCACCACTCCTAAAAAAATTAATTTTGAAAAAGCTAAAAAATAGAAAAAGCAAAAAAGTCCAAAAAGAAAATAAATAAATAAAAATGAATTACATCTTTCCTCTCTTGCATATTTCACCCTTAGATTTGGATTGATACCTCACTTACCACTATATTCTAGTTTGTTATATATTTTTGCATGTAATTGAGATTTTTGATTAACTTGGCTTGTAACAATGACACCATACACAAAAAGCAAGTTATCAGGATGTTTGTCCGATGAGGCTCACAAACAAGGTCAATTTCTTTATAATGGATGACAGTGTATACTCATCTTATAACATTATCATGGGAAGAGTGGCCCTCAAAGAGTTTGAGGGCGTGGTGAGATTCCTGACTCCTTATGGGGTAGGTAAGTCCACGGTGATCAAGTGTTAGCACAGTAATGCTACTTCAACTCAGCCGAGGAGAGGGAAGCTCACAAAAAAGCACGTACGGCCTACAATATAGATACCCTTATCCTAAGAGACGAGAAGAAACTCAAGAGGGGGGAAGCTGGTGAGGATGTAGAATCTGTCGTCCCTGATTAGGATGAGCCGGAAAAAAACATCCAAATTGGCAAAACTTTAAAAAAGAGGTTAAGGAAGAGCTGGTGAAGCTGTTGAAGAAGAGGCAAAACATCTTCGCATGGAGCCATGAAGATATGAGAGGTATTGACCGAAAAGTTATATACAATAAGCTCAACGTAGCCAATGATGCTAAGACGATACGGCAGAGAAGATGAGTATACTCAAGAGATAAGTATGATGTTATCAGAGAGGAGGTTAAGAAGTTGGAGAAGGCCGACTTCATCCGGGAAGTCATCTATCCCGACTAGTTAGCAAACACTGCCATCGCCCCAAAGGCCAATGGCAAGTGGAGGATGTGTGTCGACTTCACGGATCTGAACAAAGTATGCCCAAAGGATAGCTTCCCTTTGCCCAGGATCGATCAAATGGTAGAAGCAACAGCCGGCCATGAATTGATGAGCTTCATGGATGCCTACTCAGGCTATAACCAGATATTCATGGACCCGACCGATAAAGAAAATACATTATTTATTACCGATAAGGGGACCTATTGCTACAAGGTCACGACCTTTGGGTTAAAGAATGATGTGGTGACATATCAGATATTAGTCAACAAATTTTTTTAGGACCAGATTGGAAAGACAATGGAAGTGTACGTGGATGATATGCTGACAAAGATCCTCAAGGATGATACTCATATGGCCGACCTTGAGTGCACCTTTGACACGATGGACAAGTACCGGATGAAGCTTAACCCAGCTAAGTGGTATTCGGCTTGGGCGTAGGCAAGTTTTGGGGTTTATTATGAATCAAAGAGGAATCGAAGCCAACCCTAAGAAGATCAAGGCCTTATTGGAGATGAAGATTCCTGCAACAATAAATGATGTGTAGAGACTTACCGAAAGAGTGGCAGCATTAAACAGGTTTATCTCCAGAGCCACTGATAAATGTCTTCCTTTATTTTGAGTATTGAGAAAATGTTTTGAGTTGAATGAAGAGTGAGATGGGGCCTTTAAGGATTTGAAGTCCTACCTCGGCTCCCCACTCCTATTATCTAGACCAGTTCAGGGGGAGAAACCGTATCTTTATTTGGCTGTATCTGAGTCAGCCATCAGCGTCGCTATTGTAAGAGAAGAGGATGGAGTTCAAAAACCAGTGTATTTTAATAGTAAGGCACTCCAATGGGATGAACAGTGGTACCCCAAGATGGAGAAGTTATCCTACGCACTGATTTATGCCTCGATGAAGATGAGGCCTTACATTTAGGCGCATGTCATGGTGGTCCTCATAGACTCACCCCTCAGACAAGTAATCCGCAAGCCTGAGAAGTCAGGAAAACTGATGGCTTGGGCAATAAAATTAGGAGACTTCGACATCATCTATTAGCCAAAAACGGCCATCAAAGGGCAAGCCCTAGTGGACTTTGTGGCCGAATTTACTTGGAACGAGGCCATTACTGGAGATGTCGAGATTACTTATGAACAAGAAAGTGGATCATGTCCTCCCCCAGCCTAGGCCGAGACAAGTTCAGCAAGAACCAAAGTATCTCAGAATTAAAAGGAAAAGTATATCTTCAAGAATGGAACCCCAAAAGAGGGTAGTTTTTCACCAAATGGTACTGTGTGGAGTCTCTTTGTTGATGGGTCTTCAAGTGAGAATGGAAGTGGTGAAAGATTGATAATATCAGCCTGGATGGAATCGATATTGAGTACGCGTTAAGTTTTAACTTCAAAGCTTCAAATAACGAATCTGAGTATAAGGCTTTCCTTGCAGGCCTATCCCTTTCCCGAGCGCTGAATGTTAGCCAAATCATTATGCATAGTGATTGTAGGTTGTTCATCAACTAAATTTTGGGGGTGTACGAGGCTAAAGATAGAAAAATACCAAAGTACCTAAAAAAGGTTAAGACATGATTCAGGCAGTTCGTTGAAGTGAATCTGAAGAGGATACCCCAATTGGACAATCGCCGAGATGATGCCCTTGTAAGGTTGGCCTCAGCTATAAGAATGGAGATAAGAAGGACAGTGCTGGTAGAAATCTTACATCGGTTGACCATTGAAGAGGAAGATAGTGCCTCAGAGTTTTGTTTGAATCCGAATGTGGGAACTACATGGATGGATCCGCTCATCAGGTACATAAAAGATGGGGAGTTTCCAGAATTAAAGATCAAGAAAGGAAGTTGACATATAAAGCTATTAGGTTCTCCCTCATAGGAGACACTTTATATAACAAAGGGTTTTTTCTTCCTCTGCTCAGGTGTGTTCATCCATCTGAGGTAGTGTATATCCTAAAGAACGTGCAGGAAAGCTCCTACTCCAGTCATGTGGGGGGAATATCTTTGGCTAAGAGGATTATTACCCAAGGGTATTGGTGGCCGACCTTGGCCAAGGATGCTACAGCATATGTCAAGAAGTGCGACAAGTGCCAGAGGTTTGCTACCATCCCTCACTAGTCTCATCAACCTTTGACCTCCATTACTTCTCCTTGGCCATTTGTGCTGTGGGGAATTGATTTGGTAGGACATTTCCCAGAGTTGTAACCAATTATTGTTATCTGGTCATGGCGATAGATTACTTTCCAAAGTGGGTAGAGGTTGAGACAATGATTACAATTACGGAGTAGAAGACCTTCCAGTTCATCTGGAAAAATATCATCTGCAGGTACGGCCTACCCAACACCCTGATTTATGATAATGGAACACAATTTAAGAATGTCTCCCTACAAAAATACTGCGAAAGGGTCGGCATCAAGTAATTTTTCTCCTCTCCTGTCCGACCCTAAGCTAATAGGAAAATGTAAGTAACAAACACAATGATTATCGATGGAATCAATAAGAAGTTAGAAGATGCAAAGGGGAGATGGATCGGAGAAGTGTATGCTGTCTTATGGGCCTACAGGACAACGGAGAGGACTCCTACTAGGGAGACCCCGTCTATGCTCTCCTACGGCTCAGAGGTAGTTGTGCCGACAGAGCTAGGTCTTCCTACTTACAAGGTTCAGACCTACGACCCTGAAAAGAACAGTGAGGATCAGAGGCTTGATTTATATCTTATATAAGACATAAGAGAAGATTCTAAGGTTAGGCAAGCTGCCTACCTGCAAAGAACAGCAAGGTTCTACAACAAGAGAGTTAAGGCTCAACCAATGAAAGTAGGAGAACTAGTGTTGAAAAAGATGTGGAAAAAGCATAATAAGATTTATCCAAATTGGCACGACCTGTACAGAGTGGTTGAAGAGGTGGTACCAGGGATATACCGATTGGAGAATCTAGAGGGAGAACCCTTCTCCAACCCATGGACCGCCGATCACCTCAAAAAATATTACCAGTAAGATTTCAATTATGTTAATTTTCTTTTAGTCTCATTATACTACATATGTAAGAGACTCGGATGAATGAAATTCAATGAAAATAATAGTGTGTTCTCTCATATGTTTTCTATTTACTTGAATGATTATTGTTTGTATGCATCAACCTATCTTAAGATACAAAACATCATTCGTGGTGAAGTCGGCTTAAGTGGCTGTCGGTGATATGACAACCTAAACGGGATCAACCTCTTTCCACGGGTTGTCAATAACATCGAAAGACATTCATTATTAAACATCATTAGTTTGATGGATTAACTCTCTCAGCAGTAGACGACGGTGTATGGACGAATGACACTCATCCATGCACTCTCAAAAATGATGAGAGAGGAATTATGCTATAACACCATGATTTGGTGAATACAAATTAAAAATCACGTAATTGCAGTTCATTATTAAACATCATTAGTTTGGTGGATTAAATCTCTTATCCTAAGATGATAGTGTATGGATGAGACGACACTCATCCATACACTCTCAAAAATGACAAGAGATAACTTATGTTATAACACCATGATTTGGTGAATGCAAATTAAAAAACACTTAATTGTGGTTTGTTATTAAGCATCATTAGTTTGGCATATTAAATCTCTTGGCCAAATATGATAGTGAATGGACGAGACGAAACTCATCCATACACTCTCAAAAATGATGAGAGAGGACTTATGCTATAACACCATGATTTGGTGAATGAAAATTAAAAATCACTTAATTGTAGTTCATTATTAAGCATCATTAGTTTGGTGGATTAAATACATCGGCCGAAGACAATAGTTCATGGATGAGACAACACTAATCCATACACTCTCAAAAACGACGAGAGAAGACTTATGCTATAGCACCATGATTTGATGAATACAAATTAAAAATAACTTAATTGTGGTTAATTATTAAGCCTCATTAGTTTGGTGGATTAAATCTCTCGACCGAAGAAGATAGTGAATGGACGAGGCGACACTCATCCATAAACTCTCAAAAACAACGAGAGAGGGCTTATGCTATAACACCATGATTTGGTGAATGCAAATTAAAAATCACTTAATTGTGGTTCATTATTAAGCACTATTAGTTTTGGGGATTAAATCTCTCGGTCGAAGACAATAGTGCATGGACGAGATGACACTTATCCATACACACTCAAAAACAACGAGAGAGGTCTGGTTCATCAATCTATCGGCCAAAGACGACGAAATTACAGATTATGTTTCATACCAAGCAAGCATAAAAAAGTTGATAAAAGCAGAGACAAGACTTGAGAATATTGAGCAAGCACAATATAGGTGAAAGTTCAAATTCCATTAACTAGTACCAAGATTAAAACAAAAGCTGAAGGCCGTAAAAGTCCGAGAGTCACCTTACATCAAAAAGTTACATTAAAAAAGAAGATAAAAAGAGCTACACAGATGATTTTTTGGTTACTGGAGGGGCAGGGGGTTCATTCATCTGCCCATGCTTGCCTGCAAACTTACGTAAGTTTGGAGCCACCATTTCCTAAATAGTATCGGAGATGCCTTCCGGACAACCTACAAATGATATACCTGGGAAGTTAGTCAGAAATATCTGAGAAATACGAAGCTACACTTGGTAAATTTTATCACTTACACAACTCCTTTAAGGGGCTAATATCTAGACCTATCTGAGCTAGGTAGTATGGAGTCATCAAATGCTCAAACTTAGCTATAAAACCTTTCTCACCCTGTCCCCAGATCTTAGTGACCTTCTCATAAGCCTCAGGGTTCAAATCTGGTCTAATTTGGCCGACACTGAGACCTTGCCCCACTTCAGAGGGAACCTAGGCTCTGAGTTCCCGTAATATTGGGTAGGGCCGAACTCCCAAGCCCCAGAAACAAAAAATTAGCAAGTCTTCCAGTTGAGGTTGGAATTTTGCATAACTAGCAGAAGTTTCTTCTCAAATTTCCTAGATACGAGGTGGTAGTATCCAGGTTGGGTCTTTGGTGACGATGGTGTATAAAAGGCAAGGAAAATGTTTAGTGGAATTTCAGTTTGCTGAACTATCCTCCAAATTATGATAGAACCAAGGATGACCCTCCAAGCATTCGGAGAAAGCTGAAAGGGTGCAAGCCTGAGATGGGCCAAAATGGCCCGGATTGTAGGATAGATGGGAAGACGAAAGTCGAGCTTAAAGATTTGATCGTAAACATAAATTTTTCCTTCAGTCGTGAAACTCTCTCTCATCCTTATAAGGTTTTCTCATGGAAATAGTGGAATCTATCCCATATAAGTGCCTCTAGACCAAGAGGTCGGCCTTAGACATTGTTCTCTCATACTCCTCAGCCACTGATGCATCAACCTCACTCTCCTCACCACTAGTTTCTTGAGCCTAGGCTTGAGGATCATTTTAAATCTGTCGATTACTTGAGTAACCACTTGGGAACCTTTTTGCAAAACTCGGCCCTAGTTGCAGATGGTAGGGGAATTCCATCCACAAGTAGTGGAATTGCCACATTAGGCTCAAGAATCTAAACATAGTCAGATTGATTTAAGGCCTCAGCTCTCTGAGATGAAAAGACACGAGACGTGGCCTCATCTATGCCAAACCCCTCAGTATGGGACACAGAATAGGCCTTGGCCTCCTCAAACGAATCCACATTCTCGACCGCCTCAGATATGGATATAGGGTCATCTGGAGTTGAAGGCGACATAGATATGGGACCACTTGGTTCGACGACTGGGGGATCATAGGGATCAGAGGCTTGAGGGTAGATAATATCCAATAGGGGAGGATAAATAGGACAAAGGGGAAGATCTTCGTCCGTATGACTCCCGACCTCTTCATACTCTATCCTCTTAATATGTTCGAAGCACTTATCTCTGATACTCGGAAATTCTTCGGCTAACTTATAAAGATGTCTTAACATCAAAGGCCGAGGTTTGACTTGAGTAAAAATTTGGAAAAATGGACAAATAGTTTACAATATTGACCAAGGTTGATGGAAGATTAAATAAGAAGTTGAAAGCCTTGTCGGTCAAGAACAGTTTGAAACTCGTCGGAGAAGATGATCGGACCATGCCTGAAAATGTTTGGAAAAACTTGAAAAACCCTAAAAATCTATCAAACCACTATATACCACATAGGACATCCTAAAAAAGGGCTGAGCTTACCCCAGAAACACCCTAAACTTTGTCGAAAGGATAAAACCTCACTAGAAAATGGGAAATTTCACCAGAAAAGTAAAATGCAGTAAATCTAGAAAAACTTTAATGATAAAAAGTATGAGATAAGGAGGATACCTGAAAGGGTTGAATGCTTGAAAGAAAGGAACGAAGAAGCAAGTTGCAAAGAGAACAGAAGGTGAGAGAGAGAGTAAATAGGCGGGAGTTCTTTGAGAAGATAAAGAGGAAAGAGAAATTTTGGGGTTTAAATATCAGGGAAATGATGAGGCGCAATTCCCAAAATAAGTCATCATTTGATGGCACAAAACTCAATGCATTCATCCATCAAGTCAGAATTGGTCAAAACTCTACTCAACCAAAATTGTGATAGGTGTTACCCTCTTACATATCAAGATGTATCCAGACAATGCATTAGAGACATATCATGAAAGGAAAATGTTGACTCATATCCCCCAGCCACCTCTTCACATATGTATAGAGGTGTAGGGGTGATTGATATGACCTAATATGACCTCGTCCCACGATGAGACCTTTGAATTCCAAATAGCCGAGCTTCAAGAAGGAACTCACAGGTCACTTCCAAGACTCGGCCAAAACCAAGGTCGGCCTTATACGTATAACCTCGACCATACAGTAGGTCAAGACTTTAAGAAAGAATCACAGCAACAAAGATGTATCTCATCCTATCGCCCAGCCAACACATGGAGTTGGCCAGCTTAGATAACCTCGACCGAAGATCTTCAGGCCGAGACCACACTTGCTAGTTTAATGCGTAAGGTCAATCGCTCCATCAATAACCTCGTACTCGACCGGGGTCGAGACACATGCAGACGATACCATGAGTGGACGAGCAGTAGAATGTACGAAGGTGACATGTTCCATTTGAAAATTTGAGTTATAACTAAGATTACTCTCCTAATGTGAGGGGATATTTCATCATCATTATATACATGTGCATGGACAGTTGTCGCTGCCTGAGTGGATGCCCTCATATGTGCACACCTTCAACATGCTTGGGGGGGGGGGGGTGTATTACACCCCCCGGGCACTATATAAACCCATCACCTTCTCCATTGTAAAAAAAATAAATTTGAACCCAAACTAAAACTCTGCTCGATTGCATATAGAAAAGAGATAGAGAGAGAGAGAGAGAGAGAGAAAGCTTGTGTTGTAACTAGGCCATTAGAGCCATATTTACTAGTGGAATTCACTCATACACATACAGTGGACGTAGGCACCGATCGAACCACTTAAATCTAGGTTTTCATACTCTTCACCTCATCTCCTTCTTTGTTGGTTTGATGTGTGATTATTGCCATTGTTGTATACCTGTTTTAGCTATATCCATCTACGACCTGGTGATATCATTTATGGTATCGTCAATGCGCACACACTTCATAAAGAAATAAATAAAAATAGTAAAACAAGCCCATGAGGGATCGAAATGGCGGGATGGGTGCCTAACACTTTCCCATTCCTTAACTTAACCCCTCGAACTATTGGTTTCGTAAGCATTAGTTTGTCTTTGATGACTCACTCTCAAGACGGCGACATGTTATTTTTCCCATTTTGTGCAAAATAGGCTCGCGACTCCTTCTTTTTACATTAACTTCACACCAACAACAGTCGAAGCTCTCCTAGAGAGTACGAGGGAGCGAGACCATTTTATTTCTTCACTTACCTTTCCCCCCACCGTAGGGGAGGGAGCGAGGATATGAGATAGGAAAAAATTTGGGGATGACCACATTTATAGTTAAGTTTTCTTATGATTAAAGCATAATGATTACTTCTGATTTGTGATGATCCAACGTAATCAAAATGCATGATTTTTAAACAAATATTTATTTAGATTATTTTTCATAAATGAACTATATCCTCAAGTATGAAATTATTTTCTGATTCTTGAGTATTCAAATGTTCGTTGTTATCAAAGTTAATGTTTTGGTTATTTATCAGTAGATGGGTGTTAATTCACTTGAGAAAAAACTGACGACTAGGCCCACATAAAGGGGGTGCCTCTGCCCAAAATTATAAATAAAATTTTAGAGAGAGGGGGGCCTAGTCTCAAGTTCGAAGCTACAGAAAGAAGGCAATAGTGAGGGGGGTACATCACGAGCAACCCCCTCCAAAAGGTGTTGAGGTAAAAGTCAAAGGTCAGTTGGATAAGGAGGGGCTCACCACAAGGGGCCCCTCGTTCCAAAACTCAAGCAATAGAAATGAGCAAGGACAAGGAGGGCTCACCACAAGTAGCCCCTCGTGCCAAAGAACAAGCTACATCGAGTAAACAAGGAAGAGGAGGGCCTATCACTAGTATCCCCTCATCCTATGACTAAAGCCACAAAAAAAGGCCAAGGTAAGGGGACTCATTGTGAGCATCCCCCTCTGTCATAATTCACAAATCACAGCAATGGAGAAAGGGAGAGGAGTTCCACCTAGACTGGTCTCTTTGCCCCAAATGGCTTGCCATAGAAATGACACAGGGCGAGGAGGTCCACCTTGAGTGGCCTCATACTCAAGATTTATTGCTCAAAAAATAACAAAGTACTAATATTTTCTTTTTTGCACATGTATCCTAGTTGAGTATGAAAATATTTTACTAAAGTCGTTTATTAAAAATAAACTATTTAAGTAACTCCGAGCTGTTTTTTGAAGAAACTCTTTTCGTAAAAAATAAAATATTTGAACACAAGATGTTTTTGACAAATCAGTGTGTACGAGATCTATTCAAGATTTGAGTAACAGGTTTAAAAGATAGTTTAAACAAACTTCAAACTCAGCACAACCAAGAATGAGATGAGGAGATGTAGAAATATTATGTTCACGATTTTTTACGTGGTAAAACCTCACCAATTGAGGAAACATCCACGACTCCCTCTACGGAGTAAAATGAAAAATCCACTAAAATAAATTTATGAGTTACAAACTATATAACTAACATGCATACAACTCAGACCTATATAAGTTTAGGAATGTACCCTCTGGTGTCCTTATAACTTCTCTGCAGTTCTGATTGTAGATGTAGTTCTCCCAGTTTGTCAACTTCTGATTTGTTCCAGCACTTTACGTCGACTCTTGTTCACAAGATCTTATTACCAACACTTTTCGTGTTGTAGGGTGAAAGTGTTTGTGGAGGTTCTCTCTAACACGTGCATGCACACACACACACTTATTAAGTACAAACAATCCTAACAAATTACATTAACACTATATGCTGTGATCTTTTCTTTTTCTTTCTTCTTACAAAACTTTGAACCTTATTTGACCTTTAAATCAATCCCAGAATCCACGGATATCTTGTTCAGAAATCAGTCAAGATCTTAATCAATCTCAGTTTTGAAAAGATTTTCGAGATTGGAAACCTCCAAGTGTGATTCCAAACTAGGTCAAAGGTATAGTTCTACAAGAACTAGAAACAGAAAGCATTTATTGTTGATTTCAAAGTAAGCAAACGTTTTATAGAAAATAATCAACAATATATTTCTCAAGATGAGAAATAAAGAATGAAACTATGTGTAATGTAACATGAATAACTCAGATCTGAAATTTCTATGAAATCAGAAAGTAGATCTAAGTAATAGTTTAAGTTGAAAACGAGATCTAACGAACAAGAGGTTACAACAACAATAACAAACTCAACTCAAACTCTCAAACACTCAAGAACACTCAGGGTAGTGTTTTGGATATGGAGTTTTGAAGAAGTGTTTGGTTTTGGATTGAAGAGGTTTTGAAGAACAAAGTTAGGGTTTCTAACTCTCTCTCTTTCTCTCTTCTATCTCTTCTCTCTTCTCTCAGAAAAATGAAAATGGCAAAAGTCTTCGAAGTCTGAGATTAGGGTTCCTTTTATAGTGTGAAGAGAAGGTTCGAGAGACTGGATCAAAACCAAGGGTTAGGATTAAGTCAAGTTAAATTGACTTGAATCCAAGGGCTCACAGAAAGCGGTGGTTAAATGATACCTCATTGGTTTAAAAGGTTGTACTGGGATTCACCAAGAAAACATGCAGATCGTCGATAACCAATGATCCAAGGGCTAAAAACATACGCGTTTATAACTCAGTAAAGAAACACAATCTCAACCAATCAGATGAAGACAGGTGTTGGCCAAATAAGGGATATCAAACGCGCGTCTTAAAGTAATTAATACCACACCCTAAAGTTTACTCCGCTTTCGAATTCTACCCAAGGTAACATTAGGCCAATATACCCAACAAAGTATATTTACAGATTGACCCAAAAAACTTATAAATCAACTTTTAATTAAGAAAACCTTGTTTAAAAAGAGTTTAAAAAATCCCAAAAAATTATTAAAAATCAAACTTAGGGATTTAAACACACTCAACATATGTACACACATTATTATGCAGTATGACATGCATTAAATAAATTCTACTGTGTGTGAGTGTTGGCAATTTATTCTTGATCACTACAAGATAGAGAGATGAAGTAGCAAACCAATTTCTGAGGTTCTTTGGTTTCTAGGATTGACATAATTTTGTCACAATTTCCAAACTAGATGAGCACTTATACAATATAGACTCAAGTGAGTCAAAATTATAAAGGCTTCAATCTCCCCCTTTGGAAATATGAGACAAAATCTCCTTTGAGTCATCTAGGACTCGTACGGTGACAAAAAATAAGAAAAACTTATTCCTATAAAGATTCTATCTACCTAAACCCTAGAAATCAAAAAGTACATAACTCAACTATTTACAATTTAACACCCTATTACATCAGTTGAGAACGACTGTACAATAAAAACCTGCAATGAATCACTAAGATCAAGCTGTTTAGCAAATGTAAGAAATTAATAGACTCAAATTTCTCCCCCATTTTGTCTCAAATGGACAAAGGGAAAAACTTGGATAAACAACAAAGTTATTACTCAGTACAAACCATACCAATAGATTTACACAATGAAATGAATCTATTATAATCTAGAGGTTTGGTAAACATATCTGCGAGTTGTAGATCAGTAGGAAGATAATTGATTTCTAATTCCTTAGATTCAACCAATTCGCGTATAAAATGATGTCTTATTTTTATATGCTTTGTTCGCGAGTGTTGAACAGGGTTTTTAGAAATATTAATCGCACTTTGATTATCACAATAGAGATGCAATTGGTTTTCTTGAATACCATAATCACTTAGCATTTGTTTAAGCCACAATAATTGAGCACAACAGCTACCAGCGACTATGTATTCAGATACAGCGGTCGAGAGTGATGTGCAGTTTTGTTTTTTACTACTCCATCCTACCAAGTTATTACCTATATAATAACATGCTCCTGATGTGCTTTTACTATCACCAGTACACCCAGCTCAGTCAGCATCAGTGTACCCAATAATAGTGATTGGTGTGTCATTAGTGTACCAAAGTCCTAGATTCAGAGTGCTTTTTACATATTTAATTATACGTTTAACAGAATTCAAATGGCTCTCTTTAGGATTATTTTGATAACGAGCACATACACACACGGCATACATAATATCACGACACGAGGCAGTAAGATATAGTAATGTTCCTATCATACTACGATATAGAGTAGGATCTATGGATTTTCCATTTTCATCTTTCGACAATTTTACCGTAGTACTCATGGGCGTTTTAGCATCTTTAGCACTCTCGAGGCCAAATTTCTTAACGATCTCTAAAGCATACTTAGATTGCGAAACAAATAATCCTTCTGGATTTTGCTTGACTTGGAGACCTAAAAAGAACTGCAACTCCCCCATAAGGGACATCTGAAATTCCTTACTCATAATTTCAGAAAAGGATTTTACTTCTGAGGGAGAAGTTGATCCAAATATAATATCATCAACATAAACTTGAGCAATAGTGATGTGTCTGTCAAAATGTTTGACAAAAAGAGTTTGGTCATTTCCGCCTCTTTTGAAACCTTTATCTAAAAGAAAACTGGAAAGACGCTCATACCAATCTCTAGGAGCTTGTTTAAGGCCATACAAAGCCTTTTTTAGACGAAATACATGATTTGGTTATTTAGGGTCAATGAACCCTTTAGGTTGTTCTACATAGGTTTCTTCATCCAGTATTCCATTAAGGAACGCAGATTTGATATCCATTTGGTACAGTGTAAAATGCAGATGGCAAGCTATAGCAAAAAGCAGACGAACAGATTCTAAACGAGTAACAGGAGCAAAGGTCTCGTTAAAATCTATTCCTTCTATTTGAGAGTATCCTTGAGCAACTAATCTAGCTTTATTTCTAATTATTATCCCATTTTCATCAGTCTTATTTTTGAAAATCCAACGTGTGCCAACAACCTTTTTGTGATCAGGACGTGGAACAAGATACCAAACATCATGAATGACAAATTGTAAAAGTTCTTCCTGCATAGCAGAAATCCAGTGAGAGTCATTCAATGCCTCATTTACATTCTTTGGTTCCACAAGGGAAACAAAACATGCATAATGTGCATAATTTCTTAGTTGGAATCTTATACGCACTGGCTCACTAGGGTTACCAACTACGTTATTTATGGGATGATCTTTAGAAACCCAGTTAGGTACTTCAGGTGTCTCAATTGATAATGAATTATCTATTTCAGAGGAGTCATTTTCTAAAATATTTGTAGACTCTTCCTCAATAGTTGATTCACCAGTCTTGCTTTCTACAGTAGTGTCACTAACAATTACATTTATGGATTCCATCAAGGTTTTAGTGCGAAGATTATACACTCGATAAGCTCTACTGTTAGGCGAGTATCCTAGAAATATGGCTTTATCTCCCCGGCTCTCAAATTTTGATAAGTTTTCCCTATCTTTGCATACATAACAAGTACTGCCAAAAGTTCTAAGATACTTGAGATTAGGCTTTTTATTATACCAAAGTTCGTAAGGGGTTTGTTTGGAATTCTTTCTAAGATAGACCCTATTTATAATGTGGCAAGCAGTACGAATATATTCTACCCAAAAATATTTAGGTAAATTCTTAGCATGTAACATAACACATGCCATCTCTTGAAGCATACGATTCTTTCTCCCGACGATTCCATTTTGTTGAGGAGTCTTAGGAGCACTGAACTCGTGTTTGTAACCATTATAGTCACAGTATTCTATAATACCAGTGTCTTTGAATTCACCACCTCTATCACTACGGATTCTATTTACTTGAGTGTCCTTTTCATTTTCAATCGTAAGAAGAATTTTTAGGAAGGTTTGAAAGGTGTCAGACTTTTGTTTTAAAAAGGCTACCCAAGTAAATCTGGTAAAGTCATCAACCATAACTAAGATGTAACTGTGTCCACAAAGGCTAACAGTTTGGGAGGGACCCATTAGGTCCATATGGATGAGTTCTAAGGGATTATAGGTAAGAATATCTTTGACTTTCTTATGAGATGCCTTAACAATTTTACCTTCCTGACAGGAACCACAGATAAGATTAGGTATGAGTTTGATTTTAGGAAGTCCTCTAACTATTTCCTGAGTAGTCAGTCTACTAAGATTATCGTAATTTATATGACTCATTCTGTTATGCCATATCTCATTGTCATCCATTCTGGAAACATTACAGATTTCAGAATTGTTCATGACAGTGTAGCACTTGTCAGGAGTTCTGAATCCCGTAATTATGCATTCACCTTTTTCATTTAAAATTTTTCAATTGTTCTTTGAAAAGGTAACAGTATGATCTGAGTCACAAAATTGCGAAATGCTAAGTAGATTTGCCTTAAGACCTTTGACTAGAAGAACATCTTTAAGAATAGGAAGCCCATCTTCTTAGAGAGTTCCTTTGCCTATGATTTGAGATGAAACTCCATCACCAAAAATGACTTTACCACCAGCAAAGCTGGTTTTGTTTAAAAGTTTAGTTTCATCTCCAGTCATGTGCTTTGAACATCCAGAGTTTAAATACCAACCGGATGATGTGTGTTCAGCTTTTAAATCAGTAACAACAACATTTCACTTCATCTGAGGTAATAAATCATCTTTTCTCACCCAAATTGCTCTAGTTTTCATCTTGCGCTTATTAGCTCTCAATTGATAAAATTTGCGAGCTTTAGATTTTTGCTGAAAAATGTTTTGCGCATGATTTTGAATTTTGTGAAAGACTTGAGCATTTTATTTAGGAAAGTGCTTAGGATTCCTTCTAGGAAATGTTCTTTTAGGTTTGGTCTTTCTCTTTCTATAATTAGAGTTTTTATCTAGCTGTCTAGGAAGTATATAATTGTTGCGGCTCCTCCTAGAATAGTTAAAGTTCTGATAGATATGATGATCATAGACAGGTTTAACTAGTCTCCTAGCATAGCAACCATCGAAAGAGTGACCATATATGTCGCAGTAGGAGCAATAAAGATTGCTCATAATTGGGGTCTCCTTAGGAAAGTCTCTAAACAAAGGTTTTGAAAAGTTTTGAGACTGAACTCTATTCCTAGGTAGTACAGGTTTGAATGTAGATTCACTCTTTCTGATAAAGGGGCAGACGTATTTAGCCTTAGGTGAACTTTCATGTTTAGAGCAACTTGATTCCCCAATGTTAAAATTTTGATGTTTTGAATCAAACTCAGTTTTTAGGGAATGAAAATCTGGGCATGTTGAAAAGGATGGAACCCCGGTTTTTAATTTTCGCAATTAAAAATAAATTTATAATTTCCTTTTATATAAACAACACGAGATGCGGAAGCGTTAGGATGATGATGGTTCAACAAAACAAAACAACAAATTTTCATTTCTTAAACAAATTAAAATTAAACCAAGTGAAGTAAAATCAATCAATTAATATATTCACTTAAACCAATTAATTCAATCCAAGCCCTAGAATTTGCCTAAGTCATATTTTTCATTTCAACAAAGTTAGGCGAAACCAATTTTAGCAAATGACTTGAATTAAACAACTTTACCCAATATTTAATATTAGTCCGAAATTAAATGAGTGTGATAATTAAACCGAATTTTATCTTGAATTATCCTAAGCATGTGTTCTAAATTATTGTGCAAGATAAAATAAACCAATCACACTATGCCGCGACGTACGAGGAAAAACCCAAGACGGGAAACAACCTCGGACGGCCCTAGCCACAAATCCACTAGATACGGAATTATAAGTACAAGACATATAGACTTACAACGCATGACTCGATCCCTCTCAAGCCTCGACGCTTCTTCTTGTAGACACTTCTTCCTAGCGAATAACCTTGGAACACCACTGCGGTCTCGGAATCCACCGATAGGACTTTATATGGTCACCGTCACCCGAGCAAGGAGCCTTTCTCCAAGTGGGTAGAATCGCAACAAAACGTCTTCTTCTTTGATGGATGTAGAAGCAAACCAAAACTTCTCTTTGAAACGGAAGAGATAAACCGGTGCCAAACTCCAAGCAATTGATATGTATATATGTGAACTTGGATAAACAATATGGGTGTAAACTAGAGTGGTAAGTGAATTTCTCTTTGAAAATTAGCACTCAAAACATGAACATTTTCCAAAAACCATTTTGCTCTCAAACTCTCTCTTAGAGATAAACTAGGATGGAAAAGTTAGATTAGAAAATGTCATTCACGCTATTGATAAAGTCTGAAAAAGTTGGTTAAAAACTTAGTGGGAAAGTGGGTGAAAAACTGCCAAAAACTGTTCCCGCCTCGCATCTCGTTCGAACGACATTTCATTCGAACGAAATCTCGTTCGAACGAGACTTCTAACGACGTTCCAGATTGAACTCGTTAGAATCTCGTTGGATATCTCGTTCGAACAAGAGGTTCGTTCGAACGACATATCGAACGAAATTTCATAGGCCTATACTAGAACCTCGTTGGCAAATTCGTTCGAACGACATCTGGTTCGAAAAAACTCGTTCGAACGACATATCGAACGAACTTCCAGAAAGTTTGGAAAATTCGATTTTGGCCCAGAAAACTTTATAAACTTATTTTAAAGTTTTATTTAATTCTTTCTGAAAATAAAACACAGTTTTTATTAAACCTAACACCCAATAAACTTGTTCCAAGCTCCTATATATATATAATTGCATTCATACCTTGGGAGCATGGAACCATAGTTGATGATGTAGAAACGAGGCACGCAAACCGTACGTCTTCAACAAACACTTCATAGGCTTGAGGGTATTACAATTACATTCTATCCTATGAATAAATGTGTTTGTCCGGAATTGGGCCAACACTATACATGGACTCAATTGGAAATTTGTGTCCTTACAAATCTCCCCCTTTGGCTATTCCGGGACAAAAACCAAACAAAAATCCTAAAGGGCCGTCAAGCTCACTAGACTCAAAACATAACCCACCCATAACTTGACTCAACCTAAGGATCAAAATCTTTGCCATTTAAAGATGCCGCTTTAGAAGAATACCTGCACACTTAAGAAAACTCATCAAATGCATAGGGAATATCAAAATATTACATGCAATTAATTAAATTACTCCCCCTAAGTTAATTATCCCCTTTATCAAACAAATGACATACTTAGAAAGACGTCTCCCCCTAGGATAAATCTCCCTCAAACTAAGATATGATAATAATAGGATTAGATACCATTTCTCCCCCTATCATTTCTCCTCCTTTTTGTTCAGGAATAGACAAAGGATAAAGAACTAATACACACTTTGAAGCTTAAGGTGTTAAGACATTAAAGCACATGAGCAACAAAAGCATAACTAATCCAAGATAGATACCGATAATGAAGTATAAGCATGGATGGACAAGAAAGAAAGGCAAAGACAAACAAATATCATATATATATATACTAGAAATTTACCAATAGAGTACTTGCATATATATATAGATATAAACATACACATGACACAAAAATACAATAAGTTTGCACACTTCTATGGCAAAAATATGTCATATGGAAATGGAAGTGTAGGGGTGTGAACTAGAAACAATTAAATTTAGACCCGAACACTTAATAAGCATTCACGGAGTTCTCATTTGATTGAAAACTTTATCACATTTAAATATAACCTCATGTGACAATATGAAGATTGAACTCAATGAACAAACATACACAACGCATACTAGCCTAGAATATTGATGATTCTACAAACCAATAGAGTCATGACAATAAATACGCAACTAGGATAACCGGACATTGTGCAAACCGTTGATATACCATCCAATCTCCCTCAATATGCATTTATATTAATTTTGAATGAATATATCAAACAAACTTAGGCCTTGGAAATTGTATTTCTTTTTAATGCCATATTTCTGTTTTTAGGCCTTTGGACCACGTATTTCTTTTAGGTCCATTTCAAACGGTGGCTTACTATCTCAAAGGATCACTTAGTCCTTTCGGAGCCCTTCCCCGTGCACATTATTATATATCATGTTTTCATTTTTTCACACAAATCTCACATGCAACGGATTTTGACATCCACTAGTCCTACTAAGTCACAAATATGTAGATGATAAGATTGGTAGGAGAACATCTCACATAGCTCAAATATACATATGAAGTTAAAATTTCAAAAGAGATCGTGCATGTGTGAATAGAGGCATATAGAAATAGAATCCATTTAAACAACACAAAATCCAACTACTCCATAAAACATGGTAAAGATAAATTTATATGCCTCAAAACATGAACGTTTTCCAAAAACCATTTTGCTCTCAAACTCTCTCTAAGAGATAAACTAGGATGGAAAAGTTAGATTAGAAAATGTCATTCCCGCTATTGATAAAGTCTGAAAAAGTTGGTTAAAAACTTAGTGGGAAAGTGGATGAAAAACTGCCAAAAAACTGCCAAAAACTGTTCCCGCCTGGCATCTCGTTCGAATGACATTTCGTTCGAACGAAATCTCGTTCGAACGAGACTTTTAACGACGTTCCAGATTGAACTCGTTAGAATCTCGTTGGATATCTCGTTCGAATAGAAGGTTCGTCCGAACGACATATCGAACGACATTTCATAGGCCTATACTAGAACCTCGTTGGCAAATTCGTTCGAACGACATCTGGTTCGAAAAAACTCGTTCGAACGACATATCGAACGAACTTCCAGAAAGTTTGGAAAATTTGATTTTGGCCCAGAAAACTTTATAAACTTATTTTAAAGTTTTATTTAATTCTTTCTGAAAATAAAACACAGTTTTTATTAAACCTAACACCCAATAAACTTGTTCCAAGCTCTTATATATATATATAATTGCATTCATACCTTGGGAGCATGGAACCATAGTTGATGACGTAGAAACGAGGCACGCAAACCGGACGTCTTCAACAAACACTTCATAGGCTTGAGGGTATTACAATTACATTCTATCCTATGAATAAATGTTTTTGTCCGGAATTGAGCCAACACTATACATGGACTCAATTGGAAATTTGTGTCCTTACACATGTTTCAATAGGTCTTTTGCCTCCTTACACAAACTTGATAGGTTCAAAAGATTTTATTTGTGTCTTCAAATTGGGGAAAAACCCTATACTAGTTCGATCATCAGAATTGGTTTTAGATTCAGCAACAAATTCATCAAAACATTTAGAATTATTTTCAAATTTTGTAAATTTTTTGAAAACAGTTGCTGTCTTTTCTTTGGTTTGTTCCAATTCTAACAATGTCCCTTTGTACTTTTTCTCCGGAATTTCATTTGTTTCAGTCAAGTTTTTCAGTTTTTCATCAAACACTTTAATTTCACTTTCGTGAGTTAAACATTGGGTAGTATACTCTTCAGCATTCAGTTTGACCATCAGGCTTAGGTCTACCAACTTTTTGGTAAGATCTTTCATAATTTTTTATAGTCTAGCGCTTTTCTTGAGAGTTTTAGCATAAAGTGTGTGAATGTCTGGGAGGTCTTCATTGTCTGAATAACTAGGTGTAGTGTGTGAAGTGACCCCTAAGGCTTCATTCTTAGAACTCACACACCCATTGACATCGTCATTATCGCTTTCCCTTTGACTCACACACCCCAAGGTAGAACATGCAACATTCTCAGTAATCAAAGCATCTAAACCAGTAATAACAATATTCGAAGCATCAGACATAGAATTATTTGCTTCATCCTCACTAACAAGCATAGGCATGTCATCACTATAAATAATCTTGGCAAAGAAAGACATGCAAGGGTCAAAAACATCAGATGACTTAGGTTCCTCATTTTTAGAGTCACTTGAATCATCCCATGTTTTGCAGATGTTAGCTCTAGTGTGTTTTTTTGAGTGTTCAAGTTAACTCTACAGTCTTGTGCAATGTGTCCTAGTTTACCACATCTATAGCATTCAATCTTCTTAAGGTCTCTATTAGGTCTAATATGAGAGTCCTTGTGATTTTTGTCATGGTTTTTCTCATGAGGTCTGTGATTAGAGGGAGTTGGATAATTTGACTTGCCTTGTTTATTTGCCACTTTGTTTCTAAACTTAATGATTTTCTTAAACTATTTTGTCATTAAGGAAATATGATTGTCCAAAATCTCTATATCACATTCCTCATTAGATTCATCATTGGAAGTATTAAACTCAGGCTTAATCAATTTAGAAGAGAAGCTTAGATTGGAACTAGTCTGTTTCCTATGGGATTGGGTCAATTGTTTCTTAAATTCCAGTTCCATTTCCACAGTTCTTAATTTACTACTGAGTAGTTCAGGTGTGAGATTAATATCACACATTTCCTCAATAGCTTATCTTTTGTTATCAAACTTCTGTTGTAATGATCTCAGAATTTTAGATATGATTTCTTGTCTATCATAAGTTATCCCATTAGCATGCAGTTTGGTCACAATATGAGTCAGGTTCATATAGAAGTCATCAAATGACTCTGTCTCAGACATAATTAAGGAATTATACTGTTGAATGAGCATTTGAGTTTTAGCAGCCTTAACTCTAGTGTCTCCTTCATGAGCAATAACCAAGGTGTCCCAAGCTTCCTTAGAAGTGGTACAGGATGAGATTCTTTTGAACTCATGTTCATTTATGGACATAAATATGGCATTCTTTCCTTTGTTATTATTTCGAGAAACTTGTTTCTCTTCTTGAGTGAACTCACTTAATGCTTTCTTAACCCTCTCATTACTTCCTTCGGTGGCTGGTTTTGTAGGAAAAGTGTAACCATTTTCAACAATGTCCCAGACATCATCTCCCAGAGTTCCTTGAATGAAAGCAATCATCCTTACTTTCCAGTAAGCAAAATTGGTTCCATCAAAGATTGGAGGTCTGGTCAAGTTACCAAATCTTTCATTTTTCTCGTCCATCTTTTATTTTCAAAAAACAATTTCAGAAACACAGGATCTCTTTAACGGCAGTTTTACCAAGCTCTGATACCAATTGAAAATATGTTACTAAAGCCGTTTATTAAAAATAAACTATTTAAGTAACTCCGAGCTGTTTTTTGAAGAAACCCTTTTCTTAAAAAACAAACTATTTGAACACAAGATGTGTTTAACAAATCAGTATGTACGAGATCTATTCAAGATTTGAGTAACAGTTTTAAAAGATAGTTTAAACAAACTTTAAAATCAGCACAACCAAGAATGAGATGAGGAGATGTAGAAAGATTATGTTCACGATTGTTTACGTGGTAAAACCTCACCAATTGAGGAAACATCCACGACTCCCTCTACGGAGTAAAATGAAAAATCCACTAAAACAAATTTATGAGTTACAAACTATATAACTAACATGCATACAACTTAGACCTATATAAGTTTAGTAATGTACCCTCTGGTGTCCTTATAACTTCTCTGCAGTTCTGATTGTAGATGCAGTTCTCCCAGTTTGTCAACTTCTGATTTGTTTCAGCACTTTACATCGACTCTTGTTCACAAGATCTTATTACCAACACTTTTCGTGTTGTAGGGTGAAAGTGTTTGTGGAGGTGCTCTCTAACACATGCATGCACACACACACACTTACTAAGTACAAACAGTCCTAACAAATTACAGTAACACTATATGTTGTGATCTTTTCTTTTTCTTTCTTCTTACAAAACTTTGAACCTTATTTGACCTTTAAATTAATCCCAGAGTCCATGGATATCTTGCTCAGAAATCAGTCAAGATCTTAATCAATCTCAGTTTTGAAAATATTTTCAAGATTGAAAACCTCCAAGTGTGATTCCAAACTAGGTCAAAGGTATAGTTTTACAAGAACTAGAAACAGAAAGCATTTATTGTTGATTTCAAAGTAAGCAAACGTTTTATAGAAAATAATCAACAATATATTTCTCAAGATGAGAAATAAAGAATGAAACTAAGTGTAATGTGACATGAATAACTCAGATCTGAAATTTCTATGAAATCAGAAAGTAGATCTAAGTAATAGTTTAAGTTGAAAACAAGATCTAATGAACAAGAGGTTACAGCAACAATAACAAACTCAACTCAAACTCTCAAACACTCAGGGTAGTGTTTTGGATATGGAGTTTTGAAGAAGTGTTTGGTTTTGGATTGAAGAGGTTTTGACGAACAAAGTTAGGGTTTCTAACTCTCTCTCTTTCTCTGGTTTCTCTCTTCTCTCTTCTCTCTCTTCTCTCTCTTCTCTCTTCTCTCAGAAAAATGAAAATGGCAAAAGTCTTCGAAGTCTGAGATTAGGGTTCCTTTTATAGTGTGAAGAGAAGGTTCGAGAGACTGGATCAAAACCAAAGGTTAGGATTAAGTCAAGTTAAATTGACTTGAATCCAAGGGCTCACAGAAAGTGGTGGTTAAATGATACCTCATTGGTTTAAAATTTGTACTGGGATTCACCAAGACAACATGCAGATCGTCGATAACCAATGATCCAAGGGCTAAAAGCATACGCGTTTATAACTCAGTGAAGAAACACAATCTCAACCAATCATTAGAAGACAGGTGTTGGCCAAATAAGGGATATCAAACGTGCGTCTTAAAGTAATTAAAACCACACCCTAAAGTTTACTCCGCTTTCTGATTCTACCCAAGGTAACATTAGGCCAATATACCCAACAAAGTATATTTACAGATTGACCCCAAAAACTTATAAATCAACTTTTAATTAAGAAAACCTTGTTTAAAAAGAGTTTAAAAAATCCCAAAAAATTATTAAAAATCAAACTTAGGGATTTAAACACACTCAACATATGTACACACATTATTATGCAGTATGACATGCATTAAATAAATTCTACTGTGTGTGAGTGCAATTTGTTCTTGATCACTACAAGATAGAGAGATGAAGTAGCAAACCATTTTATGAGGTTCTTTGGTTTGTAGGATGGACATAATTTTGTCACAATTTCCAAACTAGATGAGCACTTATACAATATAGACTCAAGTGAGTCAAAAGTATAAGGGCTTTAGAGTAGGCAGGGCTCAAAAATTCTACCTGGGATCTCCTGGGTGTTTTGACTTGGTGGCTGAGGAACAAGGTTTGTTTAGAAAGCTCAACCACTTAGCACTTTATGATAAAGAGAATACTAGTAGAAAGACCCTATGAGTCACTTACGTTCTCATGCTCTCACATTAGTCATAACTGGAGTGAGTATCCAAGAGGTTGCTCACAAGAAATAAGTTTTTACAAAATGATTTTAGAGAGGGTGATCCTCGATCCCACTCTCCAGTTTACAAAGTTTGTACAAAAATGTATCGTTTAAAAAGATATTTATCAAATCAGATATTTTGTCTCCATTAGGAAACGTATTTTCTTTTGACTTTGATTCGCACCAAGTGTCATCTGTCAGAGGAGACAGATGATTGCAGACCTAGTAGGAACAAAAGGTACATTGCAGACCTTATCCCTCTTAGCTTTCTCTCTTGTATTTGGTTCATAAAAGGACAAAACCAGCCCTAGTATTCATCTATAAATAGGACCATTGGTGAGGTCCAATCAAATATCAAAAGCTCAAGTTAAGCCGTTACTCTATCAAAATCATACTAGACAACCTAGTATTTCTCCTTGCTCTCTCTAAGTGTTGAATGCTTGTTTATTCACTCCCACATTGACAACCATCATTCTCAAGCGATTCCTTTCTCAAAGTTACTATTATTATTTGTGAAGTTCACCTTCTTGAAGGGAGTGATTCTAGTTTTGACTCCATTTTTACCAGAATCGTAAGGTTTTACAAGGTGCTTCCTCTGAAAATTCTTGAAGACCTTTGAGGTAGAGTCCATTGAGGTGGGTTACACTTCACACATTCCAATTTTGTATCAGTCCCCAGTCACACTACCCTTATACATTTGGCGACTCCGCTGGGGAGGTATCCTCACTTTCATGGACAGAGAAGGTCTTAACATTTCTAAGCAACTGATCTTTGAAGACACTCCACTTGGTAATAGAACTCAGAGTGACTAGACCACTCAAGATGATGTGATGGAGATCGGAGCTAGAGAACCTTCTCCTCAAGGAGGACATACTTTTGCAGAAGAAATTATTCCATTGACAAGTTTGAATCTAATGAGCATTTTTTTGAGTTTTTAAAACAAAATAATGTGGATTTGGCAAGTTTGAGCCAAAGTAGTGTAACACTAGCAGTGCCCCCTCAGAAGGGGTAGCTGCTGCAGTAGCAGCTACAGCACGGGTGGCTCCACTGCCAAAGGTGGTGCTGGAGAAAATAACAACACCTTTGAGTTCACCAAAAGCAAAGAATATGAGTTTGGAGGAGTCTCCCTCAAGGTTGTTACCATAGAAAAAGTAAAGAAGCTATTCTCCTCCTCTCATAGGGAAACTTCTCATCTACATGAGGATTTACAGAACCCCTACCCGAAAAGTGTGAATGATAAGCCATACCCAAAGGTGTATGTTCCACCAAAATTCATCTGTAGAGGGGTCTTGAAGGTAATCCTGAGATTAGGGACCAATCCCCAATTAGCAACAGTGTTTGAGATTAGGCAACCGAGGCAGCTCAAGCGTGGCAACTCAGCGAGGCAGCCTAGCGAGGTAGCTTGGCGCGGCAGCTCATATCTTAGCTTATTGTATTAGTCATATTGTATTTTCATTAGTGATGACTGTAAGCTTTAACGGTTGTAATGACGAAACGATAATAACAAAAGAGTTTGCATGAGGTCAAACGGTACTTGCGAGAGACCAGGCTAGGTAGGGCCTGGGAGAGTTTTCATGCTCTATCGAATGACCTCACCGTGGGAACTTTAGAGGGACTTGGTTTGGAGGATTAAGAAGTAAGGCACCGTTGGGGCTTGTCCTGACCATCTTAGATACACCTGGTAAAACACCGAAGGACCCTAACCGTGGAACCTCAAGCGGAGCAGCTTGGAGTTCCATCGGGCGTTGAGTTATGAACCAAACAGCCCTCTACCCAATGTCACATCTACTGTAGGTGATGTCACTAGCCAGCCAAACAATGTTAGACATGCACTTGAGTAAACCACCATGGTATTTGGGCCTGTCAGGTAGTTCGTGAGCAACCTCTGCGACAACGACACACACAGTGGATAGACAAAAGGCATGTCTTGGCATTTAATGTTTGTGACGTGGAGGCAACTAGTACATCAGACATTTAATGTTGTGACATAAAGTATGAGGGATGTCTATCATAGTTTTAATGACTGAGTTGCCTCGGGGATGGTGTGGGGGGGCTATTTAAGGACCCCAACCATCCCTGGGGAGAGACATGACCTTTCTGATAACCTTGGAGTTACCCCTAGAGATACACTAGAGATACACATCAAAAAGAGAGAGATTTATTATAAGCCAGAGGGTTTATCCCCTCACCATTGTCATTTTATCGTGAAGCTTTTAATACTTGACAGAGATTCCTGAGGGTATATGGTGTGTTTTACCTACCTACCAAGGAGTATCTAGGGTGCTTACTTCTCTCTCTCCCTCTAGCTAAATTACTTCTAAGGTTCATTACTATTTCTTGAGTTATACACGAGAGTTTTTGTGAGTTTAAACCGGGTTTATCTTCATTGGGTCTGTGTTCGTGTGTCCTATCATTAATCCAAGGCTTTGGCCAGGATTAGTTTATGATTACTATACTCAAATAGGGGTTACGCCTCCATCTTATCTAAAGTAACCTCTTACATTTGGCGACTCTGCTGGGGAGGCATTCTCTTAGCTAGGGAGTATGGCGCAAGACAATGCTACTCAAAGACTCAACTTTGATGATATCCAAGGTAATAAAGAACAGGCCGCGAGGGAGCAGGAGGCCCCAAGGGATGGGGCTCCTCGAGTAGAGGTACCGTCGGCTTCGACGATGTCAGACATTCCTAGGGCGGCACAACCTTCCACGAGCGCAGGGTTGGGACCCGCCCAGATGAAGCTCCTCATGAGCAAATTTTATGAGTTTTTGCAAACCCCAGTAGCTTCAACTATGCTGGGAGGATTGGAGGCTAACTCTTTCGTAACACCAGGGGTAGCTCCAACGGACCCACTAGGTACAGGCATTGCAGGAGCGCTCCCGGCAAGCATACCCCTTGTTGCGAGTCCAGCAGTGGGAACCTCAGGAGTCTCAACGGTACCGTCGGTGACGTTCGTTTCAGTTACAACGGGCGCTCAGCCCATGGCCCCGTTACTGGTGGCCCCTGCGGCCTCGCCCATGGAAGAAATGAGAAAAGAGATGCAGAAGGAGATGTTGAAGTTCATGCGGGCTTCCTCGTAATCATCCGGTGAGGTGGCTTCGGTTTATGACGACTTCCGAATACCCTACCCTCAGGCGTACAACGATGAGCCTTACCCAAAGGACTATGTTCCCCCTATCTTCAAAATATATACAAGGAAAGGCAGGAACCCGAAGGAGCACATTAACCGGTCTGTTGAACACTTGGGAGCACATTGTAATGATAAGAAGCTTAGATTGAGGGAGTTTTCCAAATCCCTAACCGAGAAGGCATACACCTGGTACTCTCACTTAGCTCCCAACAGCATTTCTACGTGGAAGGAGATGCACGTATTGTTTGTCCAAAAGTTCTTTTTGGCGGAAGACGAGTTCACCTTGACCCAACTGGGAAGGGAGAAGCAAAGACCAGGGGAAGAAGTGGTGGCCTATGTTCGAAGGTTTAGGGAAAGGTCCCTCGATGTGAGGGAGGAGGCCAAAGAGTCCAAGTTATTACAAATTTGCGATGAGGGACTGCTTCCTGAATACATTTGCCATCTCATCAACGAGACGCGCGAGGGGACTTCTGCGGCGTTCTTGAAAGCCGCCAGGAACATCTCTTTGGTGGTACGACCCAATCCGGTGGTAGTGCCCATGATATTCAGGAAACCAATGCAACCTGCGGGGGGGAGGTCTCATCCCCCGCGGGTAGGGTACACCGAAGGAGAAGATAGGGGAAAGACACCGAGGAGGTACAGCAAGAGAAAATTTGGGAAAGATAGAGAAGACCCTCCACCGTTACCCTCCATGATAGAAGAGGCTGTGAGTTATTATAATGCGATGGTCTAAGGGGGAACGGTTTATGAACCAAAAGGCATCTCGATGGAAGAACCTGATGCTGCAATGAAGGCGGATCCTAAGTACTGCCAGGTTCATCAAAAGATCCAGCATCCAACCGGTACCTGCTTCACGCTGCGAAGAATCATCGACAAGTACATGAAGGCGGGGACATTGCAAATCCCCCCACAGAACATTAACAACAACCCACTTCCGAAACACGGGGCCAATTTGGTGATGGCCTATGATGAGGAGGCAAAAAGAGGAGGAGGGTTGACGATAAAGCAAAAGGAGCTCGAAGAAGCTCTGGAACATTGTACCACAGTAATGGCTAATGTAGTTTTAGCCTATAATGAAGCAAGTGCTAAGGACGTGGAAGACGTGTATAGCGTTGAAGAAGGGGAAACAGACCCAGTCATAGAATGTAGTGCAGTTTCAAAATCCCCAAAATTCACTTGGTTCTTCGATCAAGTGGGGATACCGAAGGAGAGCAGGACGGAGATAACTCACGCGATTTTGGACATTGCAAAAAGGAACGCAGTCCCCTCGATAAGGTGGAGGGGACCCATGGCTAGGCTGGTGAAGAAATTTCTGTCAGAGGTAACCTTCAGCGATGCGGATAGAGTGTGAGGTTCCCTCATAACTGGCCTCTATATGTAACTGCTAGCGTCAACGGAGTTAGCTTTGCAAGGACTCTTATGGATGAGGGTGCTTCCATCAATATTATGCCAATCAACTCCTTCCACGTGGCTAATATTCCGAAAGAAAGGTTGGTCCCCATGCCTTTGGTAATTTCGGGATATGATAATTAATCCTCCAAATCCATCGGGTATATGAATGTTGGGATTGCGATGGGAAATCTGAGTTCCCACATCAAGTTCCATGTAATAGAAAGTGCAACTTCCTATCACTTACTAATAGGGAGAGTATGAATGCACAACCAAGGCTTAGTTCCTTTGACTTATCATCAATGTGCAAAGGCAAATATCAAGGGAACGGAGATGACCATTAGGGCTACGAAGAGGCCTTTCGCTATTGAAGAAGCGCACTTAGTAGACGCAGTGTTCTATACAGAACTGGAGGAGGATGTACGGGTCCTAACAAAGAGAATGGAGGGGGCATGGGTTCCCTCAATTAGAGAGAGAATGGGCCCTTGAATGGGCAGGATAAAGAGGGCGGAAGTAGCGAAGGGGTGAGGACCGAAGAATCCCATCAGGTGATCCCTCGACTCCAAAATATCTCGAGGCAACTCAAAGACAGGATGAGGCCTAGAACAGACCCGATGGTGCACGAGGTCTAATGGCAAAGCGTGTTAAGTCACTTTTTGGGAAAAAGAATTGTTGAGGCTTCCAGAGAGAAGAAGAGGAAGGTTGTGGTAACAGCTACCAACAGGCAATGCAAGAAAATTGACACTGAAGTGGGAAGAGTAGTGTACCGCTTATAACGGTGTGAATGGGCGACCGAAGAGACTAAGGATGAGGTTGACCCGGTGTATGAGTGTTTTTTGGTGGATCGTCGGGGGCAGTGTATGGTGATAGACAAATCCAACATATAGGAGTTTGTAGAAGATATCGCCGAAGAGCCAGACTACATGGGAGATCGGCCAAGGTCCCAGGCACAAGAGTTAGAACAGATGAACTTAGCAAGAGAAGGAGAAGATCCAAGGCCCATATTTATCAGAAAAGACCTCGGTGAAGGGAAATGAGAATCCTTGGTCAAACTGATTCAGGAATTCATAGACGTCTTCGCATGGAAGTACACTGAAATGGAAGGGCTGGATAAAAAGGTGAGTTGCCACAGACTGAACGTGATGCCTTCAGCCATTCCAGTGAAGCAGGCAACGAGGACTTACAAACCTGAACTAGACTTAAAGATTAAAGAAGAGGTCCAACGCTTGTTGGCAGCAGGATTTATCAAGCCAATACAACATCCCCTCTGGCTATCCAGCATTGTGCCAGTAGGGAAGAAAGATAAGAACCAAATAAGGATCTGTGTGGACTTCAGAGACTTGAATAGGGCTTGCCCCAAAGATGAATTCCCCCTACCCTCTATCTATAGTTTGATAGATGTCACGGCTAGTCATGAGATGTATAGCTTCATGGATGGGTATATGGGATACAACCAGATCAAGATGGACCCCTTTGATGTAGAGAAAATGGCGTTCAGAACTCCGTTGGGCAACTTTATGTACAAGGTGATACCGTTTGGACTCAAGAACACCGGAGCTACGTACCAGAGGACAATGATGGCCATTTGTCATGACTTCTTCCATAAATTTGTAGAATTATACGTGGACGACCTGGTCATCAAATCGAAGAAGGAGGAGTCCCATCTGAAGGATTTAAGGAAGGTGTTTACTCGGTTCAGGAAATATAAATTGAGGATGAACCCATTAAAGTGTGTCTTCGGAGTAACAAGAGGGAAGTTTCTAGGCTTCGTGGTTAATCTATAAGGGGTGCAGATGGACCAGGATAAACAGCGGGCGATATTAGAAATACCATGTCAAAGGACGGAGAAAGAGCTGAAGAGTTTTCTCGGCAAGATCTCCTACCTTAGGAGGTTTGTGCCTAGATTGGCCGAAATAACACACCCACTAATGCAGTTGTTGCGAAAGAACACGAAATTCAGGTGGGAGGAGATTCACCAGGAGTCTCTTGTCAGGCTGAAGAAACTGCTTGTTTCACCACAAATTATGGTTCCTCCCCAAATAGGAGTACCGTTGCAGCTATACCTCACGTCTACCACGAGGTCCGTTGGAGCACTACTAGCACAAGAAGTGGACGGGCAAGAATGACCGGTTTACTACCTCAGCAGAACTATACATGGGCCAGAGATTAGATATAGAAGCTTAGAAAGGCATTGTTTAGCCTTAGTCTTTATAGCACAAAAACTTAGGCATTATATGTTGTCCTTCACAATTCATATTGTAACTAGATGCTACCCAATTAAGTATTTGCTTGTAAGGACTATATTGATTGGTAGGGAAGCTAGATGGTTCCTTATTCTCTCTGAATATGACTTGAAGTGTGTGGTTCCTCGGACAATTAAAATCCAGGCGTACGCTGATCTGTTGGCCATCTTCCCTTCAGGAAACTTCGAGCCACCTAAGGAAGACATTCCAGGAGATGATTTGCAGGCTAATTACCAGGATACAACTGATGAGGAGTGGACGATGCAGTTCGATGGATCTTCGATGGAAAAGAAGGGAGGAGCAGAGGTTATTCTTTCAAAAGGGATGGAAGAAATTTGGCTTTCCTACAAGCTAGATTTCCTTGTTCAAATAACGAAGCAGAATACGAGGCGTTGGTGCTGGGGCTGCTAGAGGCTCTTCAAAGGGGAATTCGTTCACTCTGCATTAAGGGTGACTCAAATTTAGTGATTCAGCAAGTAAACGGAGAATATGCGTTGAAACACATGAGCTTGGCGCCCTATAGAACAATCATTCAAAGGCTTCTTAACCAGTTCCATCGGACCAAGATCAGAAGACATCCCAGAACGATGAACCGCCATCCAGACGCCTTTGCGACTATCGCCCAGAAAATGGTCATGAAGACCGATGAGACTATAGTTATGATCCAACGAAGAATAGCTCCTTCGGTGGTACAGTCAATACTACCGATGGAGGAGGACACGAACTGGAGGGGAGAGATTAGGAAGCAGCTGGAGTCTGTCGAAGGAGCTATGGGATTAAGAGAGTTGGCATAATACTTTACGAACTAGGGGAATCTTTACTATAGAAACGCTGGGGGATGGTCGTCAAGATGCGTCAGCCCAGAGGAAGTCGGGCAAAGACCGAGGAAAATGCATGAGGAGCATTGCGAAACTACTGAGATACCTCAATATAGGAGAATTCAAAGAGAGGGGTACTTCTGGCCTAGAATGAAGAAAGATGCGACAGAGGTGCAATGAAAGTGCGATAACTGTCAGCTATTCTTCGAGGCGGCTGAGTTCCATTTCATTGAAGCTCAAACGGACTGGAGGCAGCCCTACATCGACTTCATTCAGGAGGGAGTTATCCCAACGGAGAAAATAAATTAAATGGGTCTGAGGCGAAGGGCTCCAAGGTTCTCCATTCAGGAGGGGCAACTTTATCGAAGGGGGTACTTCAACGGACCATTGCGTTGCGTCACGAAGGAAGAAGCAACGGAGGTCCTCAAACAAGTGCACGATCCGGCACACATAGGAGGGGCCAAGTTGTATGACCAATTGATGACGTTGGGGTTTTATTGGCCAAAGATGGAGAAAGACTCTGCTGAGTTCGTTCGAAAATGCAAAACTTGCCAACTTTATGGAAATATGATCCATGCCCCATCGGTGGACTTACACTCTTTGTCAACACCCTATCCATTTTATACTTGGGCATTTGAGATAGTGGGGGCAATACACCCTTCTTCTAGAGGCAAGATATGGATACTGGTAGCAACAAAGTGTTTTACAAAATGGGCCGAAGCGATACCACTCAGAAGAGCAACGGTCGGGGTGGTGAGCAACTTCAACAGAGAATACACCATTTACCGTTTCAGGATCCCAAAGGTTATTCTTTCAGATAATGGGACTCCTTTCGTCAATTCCGAAGAAACAATGCTCACAAATAAATACTCCATTATTCATCACACCTCAACGGTGGCATACCCAAAGGGAAATGGTGAGGCCGAGGCAACTAACAAAACCTTGGTTAATATTTTGTCCAAGATGATGGAGGATTTTCCCGGGGCATGGTATGACAAAATACCAGCTGTTTTGTGGGCCTACCGAACAACCAAGCGGAAACCCACAGGATACACGTCGTTCTCTCTTGTTTATGGGGATGAGGCCATCCTTCCAGTAGAGTTGGAAGTTCCCTCTGCTCGTTATGCCTTGCGAAGTAGTATGCTCCCTCAAAACAGACATATGCAGTTGGAAGCGTTGGATGAACATAGAGATAACTCGATAAGGCACTTCCAGTTGTACACGAAGCAACTCTCCAGGGCATATGACAACTTGGTGAGACCAAGGAAGTTCGTGGAGGGAGACCTCGTATTGAAAGCGGCAGTAAAGCACATCAGGGGACTTCCTCTACCAAAGTTCACAGCCAACTAGGAGGGACCTTTTGTTGTGAAGGAAGCTCATGATTCAGGTTATTGTTTAATTTCGAAGTTAGAGGAAGACAAGCCATTTAAGATTAACAATAAATGGCTGAAGGTTTATTATGTGTAAACAATCAAGTTTGAACCAATGTTATGACTGGCTATTGCTATAAATATACTAGTTTTGGGTTATAATTTGAACATAATGAAAGAATTGAAGAAATATAGAACTCTATAGCATACAATAAACAGTCACAACACACGAATGAATTGAAAAGTATATATTCTTCATTCATAAATAATAAAGCATTACAAAAATTTGTGTTGGGAGCTACCGCCCAATAATTACATAGATAAAAGCAGATGGGGGATCTGTATACAAGAAGCAACTAGTCTAAAAGAAATGATAAATCTGAGGAAGAGAAAAAATCTCCAGGAAGGCCCGAAGAAGCTGCTGTGAAAGACCGTTGGGCATTAATAGAAACCTCCAGCCTCATTTTCACTTGTGTACGTTCGATGAGGAGTCTCTCGCGTTTCAGTTTGACCAGGCACAAAGCTTCTTCGGCATCCTTTACTTCTTGATCCACTTCTTCCAAAAGGGGTCCCAATGCGACCAACCTAGCTTCCTCAGCTTGCTGGTCCTCCTGGTGCTTTCGTAACATTTCCCTCTGGACGATCAGTTACTGGTTCTTCAAAGTATTCAGATGTGTTATGATCCAGTCAAAATGGAAGCCATCACGCTCCAGCTCCCTCAGGAAACCCAGGAATCGGTTAAGTAGGGATTGGGTAACGCTTGTAGTGGGAGTACCGACAATTTCAGCAACAATAATTGCCATGCCTTGAAGTCTGTGACTCATCACATGAATATTGGAACGTAGGCAGTCTAATATGAAGGTCTCATGGTGAGGATTCACCAGTTGTTCAATCACCAATCGATGATTGACAGGCATTTGAGGAGACTGCCGAAGCACCACCAGGCAGAAGGCGTAAGGAGCCAGGTCGTGAAGAGGAAGTTCGCACCCAGATTCATTCTCTGTGGCAGCACCAGTCATGGAACCTTGATCATCATGACCAAAATTTTTCAAAGAAGCAGGTTCCCGATGGGGGGAGGCCATAGGCGAAAGAACTGGGGGAAAATTTTCCCGAGCAACCTGAAAAAAGATAGAGGGCATGATAAGTTTATGAAAAACGTTAACAAGCGTTTTCGTTGTTAAGTCACCGTTATAAGGTGGAGTTTATGAAAAATCTTAACAAGCATTTTCGTTGTTAAGTCACCGTTATAAGGTGGAGTTTATGAAAAATCTTAAAAAGCGTTTCCATTGTTAAGTCACCGTTATAAGGTGGAGTTTATGAAAATCTTAACAAGCGTTTTCGTTGTTAAGTCACCGTTATAAGGTGGAGTTTATGAAAAATCTTAACACGCGTTTTCGTTGTTAAGTCACCGTTATAAGGTGGAGTTTATGAAAAAGCTTAACACGCGTTTTCGTTGTTAAGTCACCGTTATAAGGTGGAGTCTATGAAAATCTTAACAAGCGTTTTCGTTGTTAAGTCACCGTTGTAAGGTGGAGTTAATGAAAAATCTTAACAAGACTTAACGAAAAATACCTCAGTCACTACAGGGGAAAGAATGTGAGTCAGTGTGGCAGCCATAGGTACAGGAACTGTTGGGGGCGAGATCATTGACTCAGAAGCCACAATGGGGTCCCTGCTCGCAGAAGCCCCAACACTTGGCAAAACTCCCTCACCTACATAAGGCACTAGGGCCAGCATCGTGGGTTCGTCTAGCGAAGATGACGGGATCCCAAATAAAGACCCAACACGAAGGGGTACAGAAGCACCACTATGCTGGATAAATGCACCAACATGGGCCTTGACTGCAGTAAAACCACCAAGATAACTAGGTGGTACAAGATCAGGAGAAAACTGTGACATGAGGGCAAGCGTTAGAAAAGAGGAATTAGCACATACACCTTGAAGAAGTATCTCTACGTACTACTCACCTCGGTTATAGTGCTGAAAAGGGGAATGGTGGTCAGAGGCCTCACCAGCATCGTTGGAAGAAGAACGTTTGCTAACAACGAGGATATTTCAACCTGGGGTGCACAAAAACATCTCAGTGTTCAGCAACACACGTAAGTAAAAAGGATGGAAGCAAAAAAAGACGCTATAACAAATTAATTATAAAGGAAAGCATACCTCGGGCTCACTTTCCTCCACAAGAACCATGGGCAGAGGAACCTCAGGTGAAGTACGTAGGTTAGAGGGGACTGATAGTGTTACCTCTGGTTGCATTACCTCTGGGGGTGAGGAATCACTCGCATTCTCAGTGGCACCACCTCCCACAATAACTTCCTTAGCACGTTGGGAGCTTGACCGACGAGAATAAGTGAGCCCCATCATGGGAGAACGGGGAGGAGTCATATCGGTGCGAGAAGAAGTGAAACGGCCCCCCACGAAAGGGCTCACGGGAGGACTGGGAGGGTCTGGTCTTTCTATTTTAACTCCCTGCACCACAGTTGTCCAGAAAAAATAAGCAAATACAGTCGTCCTTAAGCAAAAAATATAATGAATAAATCAAGCATACATACCTCGAATTCAGAAGGAGAACGAGAAGATAGGACCACAGGCGAAGAAGGAGAAGTAACAGCAAAAGAGGGGGCAGGAGTGTTATGCACCTCAGGGTTTTGATGCACCTCAAGAGTTCACTTCTTCTGGGACTTGGTGCCCAGAGTTTTCTTCCTCGATCCCACTGCACCGGTGCCGACATCTCGAGGAACCCCTGAGCTCTTTTTCCTTCTGGTCGTTGGCTCTGTAGGATCAACCACCACGGTGAGAAAAGCAACGAAAAGAGGAACAACGACAGCGTGTCATTGATACTCAGCATTTATTCGATCTATTTCTGCTTGGGCCTCCCTCCTTAAACACTCAGCCATCTCAGCAGGCCTGGGAGGTAAAACGGAGGCTATGGGAAAGGCTGCCACCGGAGTTTGGGGATGATGGGACTTAGATTTTGACTTTGATGTCCCACTCTTGACCGTTTTGGCCTTCTTAGCAGGTGGTTGAGAAAGCCCCTCGTTGATAGTATCTTCGGTTAAGGGGGAAGCCTTCTTTGAGCTGCAGGAGTTTTGGGTTTTGACGTTGCAACTGGGACCATGGGACAAAGTGGGGGAAGCTCGGTGGGAGGTGCTTTGGGGGTTGAACTTAGAGGGAATTATATCCCAAGAACAGAGTTGTCTTTTAGCCCCAACTCTAGGGAAGAAAATGAAGAAACGGGAGGATACACCGGATCTCCCTCAACGAACTGAGCAATTTCAGCTAGTTGCTTCGGCTAGTACTTTGTGACAAACAAAGGGGGCACGTTCCCCTGCCTAGTAATACTGGGAATGGTCACTCGCCCATCCATGGTGGAGCTTATCCCCCATGCAGCGGTGGAGGAAAAAAGAGAGCACGCCTCGCTAAAGGAGACCTTAGGGTTTGACAATTGAAACACTGGATGTGGAGCCCCCTGATCAAACCCAAACTAGCGGTTGCATCGGTTGGGATTATAGTGCTCACTAGTATATCCCCACTCGGTGTAAGAAGGCAGATATCCGGGGGAGAACAGACGAACCACGGTCAACGAGGGATCCTTGATATCTGGGGAGGGCGCCTGTACCATTCTGGCTTCACGTTGAAAAAATTCACAAGTGTGAAAGAAAACTTCCTCCTGATAAGGCCTCATTACAAAGTTCTCAAAACGATCAATCACAGATATTAACTCCTTTCGGCTTTGTCTCCTGTGATAAACAAAGGACCGTGGAGGCAGAATTGCTTCCCCCGAGGGAGGACTGTTGGCTTTGGCCGCTACGGCAGGAAAGCGAAAGTAAAGGAAGATGGTCAGAAGAACGCTATTGGAAAAATTGGCCAAGTTATAATGGCCAAGAGAGAGTTCCATGTCGAACAAAGTCCTATCCATCCAGGTGTAGAGGGATCCCAAGGCAAATGCCGCCAGTGGAAGTTTTATGCCTCGGGCCAAACGAAGGGATAGGTTAATAAGGTCCCTTCGGGGTTGGTCGTTGGGTTTGCCCGTTAAAAGGAAATGGGAGAGAATCATAAGAATATAAGCGGGAAGTTCCTACTGTGTACCTTGACCAGGAGCATCTGCTGAAGAACTGCCTTCACCAGAACCCTTGAAGAAATAATTAATCAAGGGAGAGAAAGTTGCTTTATTGGATGAACCAATGCAGCTTCAGCATATGCGATCCAACTCCAAATGATAGGCAGTCTCTTGGGCATCAAGAGCCTCATCATCGTAGGGCTCATGACCTGTTGCATCGAGGCCCAAAAGCTAGCACACGTCCTCTAGAGTTATGGTGAACTCGCTCCATGCAGTGATGAACGTATGAGTAGTAACGTTCCATCGAGAGACTAGGATAGGAAGAGCAGCATTTTTCTTCGAAAGAGTAAACTCACCAAACCACTTAGCCCATTGCAACCAAAGCTTGGTGAGAATATCAGCATAAGCACTTTGCATGTGAGAGTTCCAAGTAGCAAAGTGGGCAGGAGAACCCACTGGCGCTTCGAAGTCAACATGGGACCATGGGAAGTCCCCTCGCTCCAAGCGAAATCGTAGAGTCCCCTCTGGCGGAAGAAAGCCCCAGTCAGAAGAATCCTCATCTTTATCACCCAACAGTAAGGCATCGAACTTGGAAGAAAAATGCACAGCCTTGCAGGGAACAACAAAGTCATCACCCTCCCCAAAAATAGGAGAGCGATGATAAAATCTCAGCTGTTCCTAGCAGGCAGCATCCAGGGCAGAGGCAACAGTGGTGGTGGCAGACGGAGCACCAACAGCAGAGAGGGCGGGGTTGCTTGAGGTTGCCATGGAAAACGATGATGAAGATGACAACAAAATTTCACGCAAAGGCAGTTTGAAGAACGAGAATAGAAGACCACGACTGCAGGTAACGGTTTAGAGGATTAGAGGGCGAACAAGAAGCTTAGCAACAATGGAGTTTCAACAACAATGGAGTTTTAGCAACAATGGAGTCTTTGCACATTTTTTTTCTCTCTCTCTCTCTAAAAAAGAAACGAAAGTCTAAAGAAGATAATAATAGAGTAAGAAAAACAAAAGAGAAGGTTCAAGTGTTTTGGATATGGTTGTTTGAAAATTTTGGGGTTGTCGTTTCACTCTACCACCATCACACGTGCAAGGCCGCCTGCAATCATTTCCAACGAAGTATGTGAAAAGATTTGTTGAGTGTACCTAGGAGTTCATGGGAATGATAAGAATTGTTGAGTGTACCTAGGAGTGCATGGGAATAATAAGAATTTGAAGCTAAGGGAGTTATCTAAAACTCTCACATGAAAGGCCTACACGTGGTACTCCCACTTGGCACCCAATAGTATCCCCACATGGGAGGAAATGCACATGCAGTTCCTTCAAAAGTTTTTTTGTAGCAGAGGATGAATTCACGTTGAGACACGTGGCTCAAGAAGTGCAGAAGCCCGGTAAAGAGTTAATGCAATATATTAAACGTTTTTATAAGAGGGCATTAGATGCCCATAAAGATGTGGAGGAGGCAAGGTTGTTGAAAATATGTGTTGAGGGGCTCCTACAAGAGTATAAGATCCATTTGGTCAATGGAACCAGATATGGGACTTTTACAGAGTTCACCCGGGCTGCGAGTAATATATCCATGATAATCGAGCCTAGATCCTCAAATTAGAGGATCCAGGTGCCTCTGACTTCTGGAAGGTTTAAAATCTCAGGGAGGAAAGCAGTTAATTATGTAAATGGAGGTTCAAATGGAAAGAAGGGGCCCCAGATTCAAAGGAAATAGCGCAGCTAATAAGAGGAAGTTTAGAGATGACGTCTCACCGTTGCTACCTTGTAGTGTGGCAGAAGTAATGGACTGTGTGATTACATTATTATGAAAGGGGGCAGAAGATCCCCATCATTCAAATGGGGAAATCCCAATAGAAGTAGATAAAGCTAATGCCAAGTATTGTGAGTTGCATCAGAGAGTGAAACACGCCACCAAAGATAGTAAATACTTACGAAGGATGAATGACGAGCAAGTGGACAGTCGTACTTTACAAATCCTCCTATAGATGTCAACGAGAACCCACCTCCAGCATATCATTATGGCACTATCAATATGGTGGTATCATATGATGAAGAATCATCTCGAGACCTAACAAAATGATAAGGCGGTGAGAAGATATGTGAAGAGATAGGAGAACTGGCGGTTAACAGAGAACATAGAAATGAGAAGGAGAGGATGTGCGAGGAATAGTTCTTCAATCCTTATCAAGAAGAGGCTAAATGTGAGGGGGTTGAGCAAGTGAATCCCCCATGAGGCAAAGTAGATATCATCCTTTCTCTGGATGGAGGAACATCTGAGGTAGAATATGTTTGCAATGCTTAAACTTATGAGGTAGGCTTGGACTTCTAGTGTGAATCCATAGCAAGAACCCCAAGTTCAAATGGTTCTTAGACCATATAGGAGTAAAGTATGACACCAGAGTGGTCATCACGAGGAAGGTTTTGGAAGTAGTGCGGGGACCCCTTTCTAAACTGGCAGGAACCCTTTGGGCGATTGATTAAAAGATATACTTCTAAGGTTGTCTTCTCTGAAGCAGATAGGCAAGTGACATGTTTTCACAACCGCCAACTTTATGTAATGGACATGATCAATGGAATTTCTTTCCTCATAGGATTGATGGATGGAGGAGTGTCCATTAACATTATGTCAATTAGCACGTTATATGAGATGGGAATCTTTCAAGAAAAGATAGCGCATGTGTCGTTAGTGATTTAGGGATATGATAGTGCAGGCATGCTGTCACTTGGATATGTGAACGTGGGTATTAAGCTGGGGAACTTCACTTCCCAGATTAAGTTCCATGCCATCAATACAAACACATGCTACTAGTTTCTCATAGGATGAGTATGGATACAAACTCATGGCATAGTTCCTTCCACGTATCATCAATATGACCAAGCCAATATTTGAGGCACTGAGATTATAATCAAAGAAACACAAAAGATATTTTTAATTGAGGAGGCCCACTGGTAGATGCAGTATTTTATACTAGGCTTGATGTAGATAGAAAGAGCTCAATAAGAAAGCTAGAGGGGGTGTAAGTGGTGGAAAGAGGTGCCCAACAAAGAATGTTTCTGCATGATCGCTTAGTGCAGAAAGTGATCCCTTAGATGGAAAAAGGAAAGATAAAGGTAGAGGAGGTAGCCAAGCCCCTTCGAAAATGCAAGAAGGTGGTCCTTTCAGACATGAAAGTCATATACCGCTTATAACAGTTTGCACGGGAGGCATTCTAGGATGAGAGTGTCAATCCGGCACCAGATCATTTTATGGTGGATGAATCCCACATTATTGAGTATGTTGAGGATCCTAAAGAAGCCACTCAATGTATGCAAGATGGAATAAAAGAACAGTTATAAGAGCTGGAGGAAATTAATTTGGGAGTAGAAGGGGTGAGACTAGACCCATTCTAATTTCCAAAGGTTTGAGCCCAACGCAGAAGGAGGATCTCATCGGACTTCTTAGGGAATTCAGTGAAGTATTCACTTAGAAATACATAGATATGTCAGGGATAGACCCAGAGGTGAGTTCTCATAAACTAAATGTTCTTCCTAATGCTTTTTTAGTTAGACAGGACACTCACACAAAGCTGAGATAGACCTTAAGATAAAGGCAAAAGTAGAGAATTTATTGGTAGTCAAGTTCATCAAACCCATTCACCAACTTGTATGGATTTCTAGAATTGTGCCCATGGCAAAGAAAGATAAAAGCCAAATCTGAATTTGTGTTGACTTTTGCGACTTGAACCGGGCATGTCCCAAAGATGAGTTTCCTTTGCCAAGAATAGATAGTTTTGTAGATAATACCACGGGTCATAAGATGTACAATTTTATAGACGGGTATGTTGGCTATAATCATATTAAGATGGATACGACGAATGAGGAGAAGGTTGCCTTTCGCATGCTATTGTGAAATTTTCACTACACGGTCATGCCATTTTGGTAGAAGAATGTAGGGACCACCTACTAGTGGACCATAATATCTATATTCCATGATTTGTTGTGTGATATATTGGAGTTCTATATGGATGACCTAGTGGTGAAGTTAAAGAAAGAAAGAAATCATATCCAAACCTCACGCGGGTATTTAAAAGATGTCACGGGTAGAAGATTAGAATGAATCACTCGAAGTGTGCCTTTGGGGCCACCATAAAATTATTTTTGAGATTTGTAGCAAATAAACAAGGGGTGAAAGTTGATGAGGAAAAGAGGAAGGACATCATGATAATGCCACCACTAAAGAGTCAGCGATAACTCTAAAGCTTCTTCAAAAAGTTGTCCTGCCTAAGAAGATTTATGCCAGCACTAAATGAGGTGACCCGTCCATTGCCCCCCTGGTGAAGGAAAATCTAAGGGGATTTGGGAATAAAAGAAGAAGAAATCCATTGTGAAAATTAAGGAAATTTTAGTCTCACCGTCTACGATGATACCACTGGAGGTCGGGGCACCGCTGCGGCTCTACGTCACTTCAACGAAAAGATCTATAGGAGAACTGATAGATCAAGAAAAAGAGGGGGTAGATAGGTCGGTATACTACTTGTCATGGGTGATTTCAAGAACAAGATCAAGATATACCAACATTGAGAGGCACTGCATGTAATACCCCGTAATTTTATTAATTTTATTTAATGGGATTCATTAAATTAAATGGGATAATTATTTTGAATTTAATCCGGATTTAAATACTAGCGAGACGAGAGTTGATAATTGATTATGATAATAATGTTGAATATTACTGAGTGAATATGGTAATATATGATTATTGAATTTATTAATATTGTCGCGAGTTATAAATATGACAATTCGGAAATTAAGTTCGGGCGCGCGTGTCAGTCGCGTCAGGAATCTTTTTAAATGGATTTAAAAGTAAATTATATGTGTATCATCTGTATGGTCATTTTGAGTGTGCCAACATGTCCAAAAGGGTCGGGATAGTCAGAAAAAACTAGTCGGGAGTTTAGTTTGGATCCCGGGGCATTTTTAGGCCAAATCGACAACCCAGGAGAGTATTTTAGTCATTATAAATTTTAATGAATAGTGACCTACGAAAATTAGGTATTATTTATTTGCAAACCTTAGGGCCACTAAGGCCATTACCTGTCAAAACCAAAGAGTGGGCAACGTGAATAGAGAGGAGAATTTCCAAGGGTTTCTAAGGCCATAACCAACACACACCACCACTATCGCTGGATTTGTGACCGAAAAGAGAAGGAGAACCAACCTTTATCGTCATCAAAGGATCAGAACATCAAATTCCCAGGCAAGTGATTTAACTTAAAATGATTCAGTACATATAATACCCATGATAGTTTAGAATTAATGATTAGACTAGGAATATTATTAATCTCATGAATTGGAGAATTAAATCTTGAATATGGGTAGGTTTTGCATGTAGATGAACTTCTGGTATGTAGAGACAACGAAATCTTAATCCATGTGAACAAATTTAAGAATTAATGTTGAGAAATTTGATTTTCTTGAAGAAATTTTGAAGAAATAGGTTTAGAGGAATATCTATGACTTTTGATCTAAGAAACTATTAGTTCATGGTGGTTTAATGATTCTAAAACGTTAGAGATTGTGGAAACATGTTGGTGTAATGAGTGGTATACTTGGTTGGGAGTTTGGGATGTTGTAATGGAGGATTTGGAGTGTAAATTTGGAGAACCCATAACTGTTTAAAGAATTTCTGGGCAAACACCTTCTTGATCGATCGATCGACTCAAGAATGTCGATCGATCGACCCTTTGCCTTCGATCGATCGACCCCTCCTGAGTTTTGAAAGTTTTTCCCATTTAAAGTTTAATATAAATTCCAAACCTATAATGATTCTGAGTTTGATTAATATAGTATTGTGGGACTTAGTTAAGGTCAGTAGAGTCTTAGTTGATGCCCGAAAAAATGGGTCACCTTATGGAATTGAATATTATTACTTACGAGGGTCTACCGAGTGAGGAATGATTAGAAATCGTTCAAATTAAGACTATAATGGGAATGAATGATGATTTGAGGATAGGAACAGTAACGGAGGGACTTTAAGTTACTAAGATAACCTTAGAAACTAATAGGAGACATAGTAACCTTTTGGGATAAGTTTAGGTACTCAAATTGATACGACGAGAGAGTTATCAAGCTAAATATATTACGTAGAAGGTTTAGGATAAACTTATTACGTATGAGACTTATAAGATGGAGCGTGTGAATACCTATATTGATATATGACTACTTAGGTTATGTTAATGCCTAGTGTATGGATTTCTTATATGTATGGCATACATACCATACTTGCTATCAAGGGAGGTTGGCTTTCGGAAAAGGACCATCTGATCTTTGTGTGCATACGGGGGATTTAGATTCATACCTTAAGGACATAGGGTTTTGAATGACTTATTTGTGTGTTGATAATTTAGCTGACCATGGGAGCGTAAGTATGTACGTGACCCATGGGTATGTAAACTATGTTCGCCTCCAATATGTGTGATTTTGTTTATTGAAACGGTTCCTGAGTGATTCAGAATGCATAGTCGTTATGTACGTGATGTACCGGGATTCGATAGCAGAGTATGTGTGCATCGCAGCTTAGCCTAGGGGTGACATATTGTATATATAATCTGAGAATGATATACTTGTACTTGTAACTGGCTCTCTATTAAATTTGTGAATGCGAATAATTGAGATATTTGAATGGGATTAAAAATGTGAGAATCCATATCTTAATTGATGTAATAATTTGATTAATGTAAATGTGAGTTATACGCAAAATATATTATTATGATATGAATATACCCCTATATTATAATGTGAAGACAGGAAGTGGTACAGAATAGTTAGTTAGCGTCATAATTAGGATGGGCTAAGGGTATACGTTAGGCGTGCACATTAGTTGAGGGGTGAGGAACTCATGCGAGAGCACGTAACTAACATGTATATAATATTTAATATCAACTGTAGTTAAACACTTGCTATATTTTTAAACTGTTTTCACCTCGGGCTCTGACCCATTTGCTTCAATATCTATTTTTGTAAAAACCTTTTAGGTGCCCAGCCACAGGGACGCCAAGCATAGGAGTTCCATTACATTGACGTGTTGTAGCTGATGTGGAAGTTACAGGATCTCGGTATTAGGCGCCTCCACATTCTGCACTTGACTCTATTCAGGGTTACTCATCTGTTAGGGCATGTCGCCCATTTCCATTTAGAGATAGCATTCTTAAACTTTCAGTTTTATTTCAGTTTTGGATTTATCTATTTATTTGTACTTTTGTATTGGGAATTATTCAGTATTTGGAATATTCAGGGCAGTATGCTCCAAACTCATTTTATTTATTCCATTATTATTCCGTCGTGATTATGATGTGGTTGTTGTATGGTTAACTTAATTAAATGGGTTGCATGTTAATTTAATTTAATAAAATTTGACAACTCACTTTTTAAATATTAGGTAGCTAGTAATTGTTTAAAATGTTTTCGACAGTGATGCTAGATCTGAACCAACTTGATATTCTGTATTAATGAGATAAAGGAGTAGATACCCGATATTTAATTAGTCGGGGTGTTACAGGTGGTATCAGAGCATCAGGTTCTAGAGTCCTTAGGATATGTACGGCTTGTTATGTTTCCGCATAGCCTCCTTTGATATAGTGCCCTATATTTTAGGATTGTTGTGCTCTTTTGTGTATCTTACGTTCTTCAGCTATTTTGAAATATTAACTGTGGACTTATAAAACTTCTCTCTCATTTTAGATGCCTCCTCGACATGCACAGCGAGTTCTCAAGGGTGCCCAACCCGAGCCTCAGCCTGCACCAGTTCAGGTTTTTATGAACGCTACTGAAGTTGTCGCCATTATAGCCCAGGCGGCAAATGTCGCGTTAGCATTTGTGCAGCAGGAACCACCTCAGGCACTGGTGGTAGCCCCAGTCCAGGCTCATGAATTCTCGTCTGCTTGGGAACGTGTTCGTGATGCCTTTCAGAAGGTACACCATCCGGAGCTTGTAGGGAGCTCCGACGTTATTGTGTCGAGCCAGTGCAAAAAGGACATCCAAAGCCACTTGAGGAGGTATGAGTGTACAAATGTGAAGAGGAAGATACTAGCTACGTTTAAGATGGTAGGAGCATCATTGCAGTGGTGGGAGTTCATTACCACCGCTGAGGAGAGATTCTTTCTATTCAGGAGTTCTAGGTGCAGTTCGACCGCAAATATTTCCCATCAGTTGTTCACACAGAGATGAGGCAAAAATTGATGAACCTTAAGCAGGAAGGGAGGACAGTGGCAGAGTATGAGGCTGAGTTCACTAATCTTCTGAACATAGTTCCCGATGAGATCCCAACTGAAGAGAAGAAGATACAGAAGTTTATGGATGGGTTGACATGGAATATTCGTCAGCACTTGCTAGGGAATCTCTCATTGGCCACCTATTCAGATGTGGTTAACGTAGTTCTACTTCACTGCTAGGACCACAGCTTTAATTTGTCAGAGGGTAAGTGGGAAGGAGAGTCCAGCCAGCAAGGCAGGATAGGGGTAATGGTGCCAGCGGGGCACAGTCAGCTAAAAGTCAGCATAGGCAGGGTGATCAAAGTTCCCAATTGGGGAATTCTAAGAGGTTCAGGTCAGGAGGTTTCAGACATTCCCAAGGAGGTTGTAGGCATGGCCAGTAGGGCCATCATGGCTAGGGTAGGGGTGGTAACGGCCATCAGGGCCGTGGGGCAGCAGGGTTAGAGAGGGGAAAACTTTATAGGGAAATGTTCCATATGTGGCAAGCATGGCCAAAAATGCCAAGAGTGTCCTGAGAGGGGAACGACCTTGCAGTAGAAGCAGCGGGGTGCTCGATAGGAACCCCACAAACCGATGTTTCCTAGCCGCCCTCCCAGCACTACCACCTATCCCAACAATCCCTGTTCAACCGGGACATCTTCAGTATGGTTGAGTTTACCAGCTTCAACAGGCCCGCAGGATTCACCCACGATTGAGGGTAGGTTTTCTATTCAGGGGACTCTGGGGCGTATTTTATTTGAAATGGGAGCCACACCTATTTTATTACCACGAGATTTTCACGCGCTATGGGACTATTAGATAACGCGGAGAGCACTGTCACTTGTGTAGATTCTCCGTTTAGTAGGGGTTCTATGATTTCCTTTATATGTAGAGGCGTGGGTGTAGATATTGGGAGATTTAATTTACCTACTGACATGCTAGTATTAGATATGTCCGAGTACGATGTGATTATTGGTATAGATTGGATGGTTACGTATAGAGCCACGATCGATTATTTTAGTAGGAGTATTATTTCTCCCATACCCGGTCAGGAGATGTTCCTAGTGGTGATGCCTCATCTTGAGGGAGGATCGTCCACTTACTTGTACTACATAGAGGAGGAGACCTCTAAGGAGGTGGTGATACCACTTGATTTGATTCCAGATGTTAGGGAGTTCGTTGATGTATTTGAGGATATTCCGGGATTACCTTCTAGTAGAGAGATAGACTTTGTTATAGATTTCGCATCAGGCACTCGGCCAATAGCCCATGCACCTTATCATATAGCTCCAGCAGAGATGAGGGAGCTACGGGATCAAATAGAGCAGTTGTTAGGTCAAGGGTTTATCCGTAGGAGTACTTCACCATGGGGTGCTCCTGTATTGTTTGTTAAAAAGAGGGATGGATGTTTAAGGTTGTGTGTCGATTATCAGGAGTTGAATAAAGTCACGATACCGAATAAGTATTTGTTGCCCCAAATCTATGACTTATTCGACCAGTTGAGAGGAGCTTCCTTCTTCTCAAAGATTAACTTGAGATCGGGGTACCATCAGTTGCGTATCAGGGAGCAAGATATCTGAAAGACTACTTTCTTGACGAGATATGGTTCCTACGAGTTCAGGGTTATGCCTTTTGGCCTAACCAACGCCCCAGCAGTGTTTATGGACTTGATGAATAGGTTGTTCAGAGAGTTCCTGGAGTAGTTCATAATTGTCTTCATTGATGAAATTCTGGTTTACTCCCAGACTGAGGAGGAGCATGCCGAGCACTTGAGGCAGGTTTTGCAAACACTACGTTAGCACGAGTTGTATGCAAAATATGAGAAGTACGGGTTTTGGCTGAAGAAGGTTCAATTTTTGGGGCACATCATTTCTGACAGGGGGATATCTATTGATCCAGGGAAGGTATCAGCGATGAAGGAGTGGGGACAGCCCACGACACCAATAGAGATACATAGTTTCTTGGGCCTAGCATGATACTACAGGAGGTTTATTCAGGGGTTAAGATAGCGGGTCCCTTGACACATCTGACTCGCAAGGGAGTGCCATTTATTTGGAGTGATGCCTGCCAGTTGGCTTTTGACAAGTTAAAAGACAAGTTGACCTCAGCACCAGTGTTACCATTACCCAGGCGGGGAGTGGAGTATCTAGTCTACACTGATGCATTATTACTAGGACTTAGGGGTGTACTACAGCAGGAGAGTCAGGCTATAGCTTATGCTTCCCGTAAGCTTAAGCCTCACGATAAAAATTACCCCACCCACCACTTGGAGTTAGCATCAGTTGTATTTGCACTTCGGATCTGGAGACATTATCCCCTGGGAGAGAAATTTCATTTATTCACATACCACAAGTCATTACAGTACCTCTTCACGCAGAAGGAGTTGAATATGCGTCAACGTCGGTGGCTCGAGTTTGTGAAGGATTATCAGTTCGATATCCAATACCATCTAGTAAAGTCTAATGTGGTAGCAAACGCATTGAGCTGTAGGCTGGTAGGTGAGGTGGACGAGGTGTAGAAAGCAAAGTGGAAGGAGTTGGGACACCAGGATGCACTGGCCCGATTATTCATGTCTATGATGACAGTTATGCCCCATATCATTACGAGAGTGATACAGGCCCAGGCAGCAGACCCGTTCTTCCAAGAGCAGATAGTACGATTACTAGCAGAGGGAGGCGAGTCTTATATCGTTAGTTCAGATGGGGGATTACGCTTTAATGGAAGATTAGTTGTTCCTAAGGGGAAAGACTTATGACACGAGGTAATGACAGAGTCGCACGGTTCACGATTCGTGGTACATCCTGGTGGGGATAAGATGTACCAGGATATGAGTCAATAGTACTAGTGGAGCGGGATGAAGAGGGATATTGCCGAGTTCGGTTCGAAATGTGTCACTTGTCAGCTAGTAAAGGTGGACCATCAGAGATCGGCAGAACTTCTACAGTCATTAGAGGTTCCTATGTGGAAATGGGAGAGCATTTCCATGGACTTCATCATGGGGTTACCTACATCGCAGAGAGGTCACGATTACATATGGGTAATTGTGAATCGGTTGACCAAGGTTACTCACTTTCTGCCAGCCCGGACAAACTACACTACGGGAAAGTACGCCCAGATCTTCATAGATGAGATAGTGAGACTCCACAGGGTGCCTCTCAATATCATATCTGATAGGGACAAGATATTTGTGTCAAGGTTTTAGGAGAGTTTCCAGGAAGCCATGGGAACAGAGTTGCGATTGAGTAAAGCCCATCACCCGCAGACAGATGGGCAGACCGAGCGGACGAATCAAATGTTGGAGGACATGTTACGTCTGTCCATCCTCAAATTTGGAGGTAGTTGGGAGAGGTATCTTTTACTGGTGAAGTTTTCCTATAATAACTCCTACCAGTTCACTATTGGTATGGATCCATTTGAGGCATTGTACGGTAGGCCTTGTCGTTCCCCGACATGTTGGCTAGAGGTGGGGGACAACAAGATACTTGGACCGAAGGTGATTCAGGATATTTTGACGAGGATAGAGATGATACGGAGCCGAATCTGGGTTGCTCAATACCAACAAAAGAGTTATGTCGATGCCAAGAGGTCCTTTCAAGAGTTCAATGTGGGGGACCAGGTGCTGATCGGAGTGTCTCCTATGAAGGGGATTATGCGTTTTGGGTAGAAGGGGAAGTTGGAGCCTAGATATGTGGGGCCATCCCCTATCATCGAGCGAATTGGGCCAATTGCGTATAAACTTAGGTTATCGGAACACTTGCATAGGGTCCATAACGTGTTCCACATTTCCTCACTGAGGATATATCTTTGAGATGATTTGTCCCATACACACATTGCTTTAGAGGATATTGATCTATAGCCTGATAGTTCCTATAAGGAGGGGTCCGTTGCTATCCTAGACCATAGCGAGAGAAAATTGAGGTCAAAGATAGTAACGTTAGTGCGTGTTCAGTGGCGGCATCATAATGCCGAGGGGTGTACCTGGGAGCATGAGGATGAGATGAGCGAGTGTTATTCAGAGTTATTTTTGCTAGGTATATATTATTTCCAAATTTTGGGACAAAATTTTGTTATTAGGGGGAAGTATGTAATACCCCGTAATTTTATTGATTTTATTTAATGGTATTAATTAAATTAAATGGAATAATTATTTGGAATTTAATTCAGATTTAAATACTAGCAAGACGAGAGTTGGTATTTGATTATGATAATAATGTTGAATATTACTGAGTGAATATGGCAATATATGATTATTGAATTTATTAATATTGTCGCGAGTTATAAATACAATAATTCGGAAATTAAATTGGGACACGCGTGTCAGTCGCGTCAAGAATCATTTTAAATGGATTTAAAAGTAAATTATATTTGTTTCATTCGTATGGTCATTTCGAGTGTGCCAACGTGTCCGAAAGGGTCTAGAAAGTCAGAAAACACTATCCGGGGGTTTAGTTTGGGTCCCAATGTATTTTTAGGCCAAATCGGCAACTCGGGAGGGTATTTTAGTCATTTTAAATTTTAATGAATAGTGACCTACGAAAATTAGGTGTTGTTTGTCAGCCAACCTTAGGGACACTAGGGCCATTATCTGTCAAAACCAAAGAGTGGGCAATGTGAATAGAGAGGATAAGTCCCAAGGGTTTCTAAGTCCATAACCACCACTCTCGCCGGATTTATGACCGGAAAGAGAAGGGGAACCAACCTTTATCGTCATCAAAGGATCAGAACATCGAATTCCAGGCAAGTGATTTAACTTACAATGATTCAGTACATATAATACCCATGTGAGTTTAGAATTAGAGATTAGACTAGAAATATTATTAATCTCATGAATTGGAGAATTAAATCTTGAATATGGGTAGGTTTTGCATGTAGATGAACTTCTGGTATGTAGAGACAACGAAATATTAATCCACATGTACCAATTCAAGAATTAGTGTTGAAAAATGTGATGTTCTTGAAGAAATTTTGAAGAACTAGGTTTAGAGGAATATCTATGACTTTTTATCTAAGAAACTATTAATTCATGATGGTTTAATGATTCTAAACATTAGAGATTGTGGAAACATGTTGGTGTAATGAGTAGTATATTTGGTTGGGAGTTTGGGGCATTGTAATGGAGGATTTATAGTGTAAATTTGGAGAACCCATAACTGTTTAAAAAATTTCTAGGAAAACACTTGCTTGATCGATCGATCGACTCAAGAGTGTCGATCAATAGACTTGTTCGATCGATCGACCCTTTGCCTTCGATCGATCGACCCCTCCTGATTTTTGAAATTTTTTCCCCTTTAAAGTTTAATATATATTACAAACCTATAATTATTCTTAGTGTGATAAATATAGTATTTTGGGACTTAGTTAAGGTCAGTAGGGTCTTAGTTTATGTCTGAAAAAATTGTTCACCTTATTGAATTGAATGCTATTACTTACGAGGGTTTACCGAGTGAGGTAAGGTTAGAAATCGTTCGAATTAAGACTATAATGGGAATGACTGATGATGTGAGGATAGGAACAGTAAGGGGGGACTTTAAGTTACTGAGATAACCTTAGAAACTAATAGGAGACCTAGTAACCTTTTGGGATAAGTTTAGGTACTCAAATTGATACGACGAGAGAGTTATCAAGCTAAATATATTACATAGAATGTCAGGGATAAACTTATTACGTATGATACTTGTAAGATGGAACGTGTGAATACCTATATTGATATATCACTACTTAGGTTGTGTGAATGCCTAGTGTATGGATTTCTTATATGTATGACATACCTACCATTCTTACTATCATGGGAGGTTAGCTTTCGAAAAAGGACAATCTGATCTTTGTGTGCCTACAGGGGGATTTAGATTGGTACCTTAAGGACATAAGGTTGTAAATGACTTATCTGTGAGTTGATAAGTCAGCTGACAATGGGAGCGTAGGTATGTACGTGACCCATGGGTATGTGAACTATGTTCTCCTCCAATATGTGTGATTTTTTTTATTAAAACGGTTCCTGAGTGATTCCTAATGCGTAGTCCTTATGTACGTGATGTACCGAAATTTGATAGCAGAGTATGCGTGCATCGCAGCTTAGCTTAGGGGTGACATATTGTATATATAATCTGAGAATGATATACTTGTACTTGTAACTGGCTCTCTGTTAAATTTGTGAATGCGAATAAATGAGATATTTGAACGGGATTAAAAATGTGAGAATCCATATCTTAATTGATGTAATAATTTGATTAATGTAAAGGTGAGTTATACGCAGAATATATTATTATGATACGAATAGACCCCTATATTATAATGTGAAGACGGGAAGTGGTACAGACTAGTTAGTTAGCAGCATAACTAGGATGAGCTGAGGGTATACGTTAGGCGTGCACATTAGTTGAGGGGTAAGGAACTCATGGGAGAGCACGTAACTAACATGTATATAATATTTATTGTTTATTATAGTTAAACACTTGATATATTTTTAAACTGTTTTCACCTCGTGCTATAAACTGTTTGCTTCCAAATCTATTTTTGTAAAAACCTTTTATGTGCCTAGCCACAGGGACGCCAAACATAGGAGTTCCATTACATTGACATGTTGTAGATATTGTGAAAGTTACAGGATCTCGGTATTAGATGCCTCCACATTCTGCACTTGAATCTATTCAGGGTTACTCATATGTTAGGGCATGCCGCCCATTTCCATTTAGAGATAGCTTTCAGTTTTATTTCAGTTTTGGATTTATCTATTTATTTAGACTTTCGTATTGGGAATTATTCAGTATTTGGATTATTCATGGGAGTGTTACTCCGGACTCATTTTATTAATTCCATTATTTTGTCGTGATTATGATGTGGATGTTGTATTGTTAACTTAATTAAATGGATTGCATGTTAATTTAATTTAACAAAATTTGACAACTCACTTTTTAAATATTAGGTGGCTAGTAATTGTTTAAAATGTTTTCGGCAATGATGCTAGATCTGAACCAACTTGATATTCTATATTAATGAGATAAAGGAGTATCTACCCTGTATTTAATTAGTCGGGGTATAACACTTCCTTGCCTTAATCTTCATGGCCCAAAAGTTGAGACACTACTTGTTGGCCTTTACAATTCACATTATCACTAAATGTGACCCTATTAATGTCACTTGGCGTGGACGATCTTGGTAGAGAGAGTAACAAGGTGGTTCTTAACTCTATCAGAATACGATTTGAAGTGTGTAGTGCCAAAATCCAACAAGAATCAAATAGAGGAAGGCCTGTTTGCCCACTTCTCGGGCCAAAATTTTGAGCCTCCAAGTGAAGAGTTGACTGGGGAAAATTTCCAAGCACATTTGGCAAAAGAGATTGAGGAGTGGAAGATGGAATTAATAGTTCTTATGCACAAGTAATAAGGTGTTCATATATTATCCTCTTAAATGATAAGGATAAGGTCACTGTGTACTTGAAAATGGATTTTAAATGTTTAAACAATGAGTCTAATTACGAAGACCTCATCCTAGGATTGTTAGAGATGCTATGAAGGGGCCTTAGAGTGTTGTGTATACGAGGGGACTCTAACTTCATAGTGAAACAAGTTAATGGGGAGTTTTCCCTTAAGCATGACAACCTATCCCCATATAGATCCATCATCCAGAGGATACTGGGCCAGTTCTTAAACGTAACCATTGAGAGACATGTGCTAACAATCAATAGGCACCCCGATGCGCTAGTTATGATAGCCTAAAAATTAGACATGGATGAGCAAGAAGCAACCATCACGGTACCATGAAGAATGGTGCCTACCATAGTGCGATATCTATTGCCAACTGATAAGCTAAAAGATTATAGGTACTTGGTCGTGAAGTAGTTAGAAACAAGAAAAGGAATAATTGAGATGTTAGAGCTCGCCAACTACTACCTGCTATAGCGAACACTTTATCATAAGAGCCCTGAGGGGTTCTTATTAAGGTATGTAGGAGAAGAAGAAGTTAGAGAGAGGTTACCAGCAATGCATGAGAAGCATTATGGGGATATTGATATCCCTCTTTATCACCGGTTGAGGGGGCTATTACTGGTCCACCATGATCACTGAGGCTTCTAGTCTGCAGAAGGGTTGTCTAAAGTGCTAAACCCAATTTGACCAGCGAGCGGAAGCTAACTCGATAGAAGCATTTGAGGATTGTTGTCAACTATACATAACATATTTGAAAGAGGGTGAGTTTCCAACAGAGAGAGAATATGAGATTTATCTCCGAAAGAGAGTGGTCCGCTCTATAATGAGAAGGCATTGAAGTGCATAGCTAAAGGGGTTAGGTAGATAGATAGATAGATAGATAGATAGATAGATAGATAGATAGATAGATAGATAGATAGATAGATAGATAGATAGATAGATAGATAGATAGATAGATAGATAGATAGATAGATAGATAGATAGATAGATAGATAGATAGATAGATAGATAGATAGATAGATAGATAGATAGATAGATAGATAGATAGATAGATAGATAGATAGATAGATAGATAGATAGATAGATAGATAGATAGATAGATAGATAGATAGATAGATAGATAGATAGATAGATAGATAGATAGATAGATAGATAGATAGATAGATAGATAGATAGATAGATAGATAGATAGATAGATAGATAGATAGATAGATAGATAGATAGATAGATAGATAGATAGATAGATAGATAAATAGATAGAGAGAGAGAGAGAGAGAGAGAGAGACAGAGAGAGAGAGAGAGAGAGAGAGAGAGACCATGAGCCCTCCCACATGGGAGGTGCCAAACTATATTATCAATTGATGACACTGGGGTACAATTGGCCAACCATGGAAGCTGACTCCATTCTTTATGTGAATCAATGCAAATCATCCCAAGTGCATGGAAATGTTGTACATGCCCCTTGAGTCAGTTTGCAAAGCTTGGCAACTCCTTACTCCTTCCATATATGGGCATTTGATTTGGTGGGAATGATTAGCCCAGCCTTTAGTAGCAAATCATTCATTATCATTGCTACATAATTGTATACCAAATGGGAAGAGGCCATTTCTCTAAGGAGAGTAACTGCCCAAGTGGTAACCCAGCTTATAAAAGAGTATATCATATGCAGGTTTGGTATACCCAAGGTGATCCTTACAGACAATGGGAAGCAATTTGTATGCAAGGAGATGGCACTCCTCACTGACAAGTATAAGATCGTGCAAAATAGCTCAACTATCCATTACCCAACGGAAAATGTCCAAGCAGAGGCCATAAATAAAACTTTAATCAGTATACTAAAGATGATGCTTGAAGATATGCTAGTGGAATGGGATCAGAATCTACCCATGGTACTATGCGCTTATCACCCTTCAAAGAGAAAGCCGACCAGGTTTACCCTATTCTCACATGTGTATGGATTGAAGTTATCCAACTGGTAGAATTACTCGTACCCTCAGCTAGGGTCACTCTAAGCAATAGAATAATCCCTGAACCATGGCATGCGCAACTAGAGGCGCTCGACATGTATAGAGATAAGGCCAAAGATAACTTTAAAGTTTACACCCAGCAGTTGTGGACAGCTTTGAGAACCAAGTCAAGCCCAGGGAGTTTCAAGTAGGACTTGGTTCTTCGTGCGTGCACTCATCATCTTCGTAGTATATCGAAGTCAATGTTCAACACAATTGGTAGGGACCCTTTGTGGTGAGGGGGTAGGCAAGTCTTAGTACTGCCAGATCTCAAAGCCAGAGACTGGCTGTCTGAGAACGCGTGTAATATCGATTTAAATTAAATTCGCAAGTTTCCAAGTAACCCTTATTTAATTAGAGTCCCTAAACATGCATCTAAGGTGCGTGTGTCAACCCATAAATGAATAAAGCATGTGACACAAAATATGCTGAGACACAGATAACAGGAAAAAAACCCTTTCGGGTAAAACCTTTATTTCACTATGAATATACAAGCCGCAACTTACAATTACATAGAGAAATCTGCAATGGATCAACGCGCAGCCAACCCACAAAGACACGCAGTCTTGAACTCAGCAAGAGAATACATGCAACACCCTCCAAGGACTCGCATCCCAAACAACGAAGGAAGAACCGCAGCTCTCCTCAATGACACGCAGCCATAAAACTTTATAGAGACTCCCTCAGCAATGACACGCAGCCCTCGGTTGCAAAGATCTCTCCATAAAGATGAACTACAACAAAGCTTGTGTTCTAGGGTTCCAAAAGATTCACAAAAGTAATTGGGATTTTTGTGTGTGAATCAAAAAGATGTTTGGCACATCAAAAAGTAGAAGACTTAGAGTATTTAGGACTCTGAAAATCGTGTTGAAAAGTCTTGGAAAACAACTCCCCGAAGTTGGTTTAAATAAGAAAACTTTGAGCCTAAAAAATCTCTAACAGATCTGGCCGAATTTATCCCAGGCGGATCGGTCCGGCTTGGAGACGGATCGGTCCGACCTCGGATCGGTTCTTTTAAAAATTGGCTTCTTCGGTTCGCTTTCGGTCCGGGGTTTACTGGATCTGCAGCAAGCGGATCGGTCCGGTTGAGGGGAGGACCGGTCCGGTGGCGGATCGGTCCGGTATAGAGGCGGACCGGTCCGGCTTCCCAGAAAACAAAAAAACTTTTAAAAGCCTCATTTTGCTTGAAAAAACTTACTTCTTATTTTTATAAAAATTTCCCAATACTAAATATGAACTTTAAGGAACGTAAAAACAAAATTTTACCAAGTTCATTCTCGCAGAGGCTATGATGTTGAAGACACTTTGATATTTGGATCCGTTGATGTAGATGAGATCTTGAGTTTCTTCAACGGTGTAACGGCGTACGACATCCAAATTGATAATGGACAAAAATGTCCTTACAAATCTCCCCCTATGTCTATGCCGGTACACACATAAAAAATATCCGAATTATCAACTAATGACCTATACAAATCTACCCTCCCATTAACCCTAAAGATGGAAAGATACAAAAGTATAAATCTTCATCGTTTGTTCTTCAATCTTCAACAATCATTAAATCTCAAAGCTTTTCTCATCAGGGTGTGCAACATATTGATCTTCAATCTTTATACCTACACACATGAGACAAAGCAAATACCACGTGACATATCGAGTTTGAAATGAGATAAACATGGATACCAATATATGATAAAAACATAAGCTACATCTCAAAAACTCCCCCATAATATGATAATTCTTTCTCCCCCTTTTTATGATGTCCCCAAATAGACAAATGAGAAGAATGAATCAAATAAGCAAAATCGGGGTGTCACGGTATACAAAAAAAACACAAACTATTTTTGATTTTTCAAAATTTTTCATACAAAGATAGGATACCAATATGAACAAATATGATACAAAAATCACACCATGGATTTAGACTCAAACAACCAAGTCATGGAAACGGAATGAATGGGTGTGAACACATTCGATAGGTAAATCAACTCAATCAATCATATGTGCACGATGCATACGTGTACTCCTAACGAATGAACATCAAAGGTATCCTTAGGTGTAAAAATTTGTTGAATTTATATGACATCGTCTTATGCAAATCAACAAATCAAAGTCAAATGATTTCCACCCCAATAACGTCCAAAACTATATAGCGCATTTTCAAGAATTTCAAGGACGTGCAAACCCATTTTAAATTCTCCAACCAAACTCCCTCATATATATTTTCTTTTAGAGGTGATCTAAATTCTCAAACTTTGGAGAATTGGTGCAAAAACCTAAATGGCCCATAATTTGGCATGGATTTCTTTTTATTGCCTTTCAATATTTTCGGGCTCTTTTAACCTCTTTGGACCTCGGATAATAAAATTCCTCCATTTTTTAGGTCCAATATAACGGTGGTTTAGTATTCGCAAAGGCAAAATGAACCTTTCGCAGCCCTTCCCCGTTTTAAAATAAAGCACACAAACTCACAAAACGGTTTTTATATGCACAATTTTCTTATCAAAATTATCGCGCTTGGTTCGTTTTAAAGACAGGATTGGAGTGAAAACACCCAACCAACATGTGATAAGACAAGCACAATAATCAAACAAATCCGTGCATGTGTGCAATAAAGGAAATATGAGTCAAACATGTAGGAAGTAACACTTAATTACATCTTAATGACTCCAAACATTATAAAGCACATGGATGAATTGACCTATTGTCTCAAAACAGTATCAAATAGTCACATGAAAATAATGGAATGAAGTTGTGACTCGGTCATCCTAAGTGTCCATCCATAAACGGTGCAAACAAAATACAAAAATCTTTTTGGATTTTTCAAAAATTTTCAAAACAAAAATATATACAAAAATGATACATACTAGCAATAGGCAAACAATGACATCATGAAAATCACCCTATGCTAGTAAACAAGTCAAACCTCACTCATTAGGTGCAGAGGGGTTTTCCAAAGGTGGTGACAACTTATGAAAAACCTCCATCAATTCTTGTGAAGTTTTGACTAAAAACTTAACTTGCTCACCTAAATGTGCAAACTCTCTCATGTAGTCTCCGGGAGCATGTAAAGTATCATGTGTGGGTGCATGTGTGCCAGAAACATGTGTAGAAGCGAAACGTGACACATACCCCAACTTAAAGCAAAATTTCCTAAGGTGTCCTCTCCTCTTGCAATGTGAGCAAAAATAAATAGGCCTAGGAGCACCTCTCTCAAAAACTCTAGGAAGTACTTTCCTAATAGGAATGGGACGCCTAGGTGGGTTAGGGTGAGACACATGTGAAACTGTCACTAAAGTGGGAACCGGCTCGGGTGCTAATTGGGAAGCAGAAGCACCGTCATGACTTATTCCTAACTTCTCACCTTTACCCTTAAGAACCACCTTTTCAACCTTCTTAGGTGCGTTCTCAAACTTGACTTTGACCACCCTGGCACGTTCGAGATCACTCTCGAGTTGGGATACACGTGTCGTCAGACTAGACAACGTGTCGGTCAAATCACACTTCTCCTTTCTCAAAACCTCCTTCTCTTTCTCCAAATCTAAAACCCGACGACCTAAATCCCTATTATATTTCTTTGTTTTCAAGGTCTCGGTGTACAAATCTCTAAAAGCTTTTTGGAGCTCACTTTCATCTCCACTTTCACTCTCACTTTCTCCCTCACTAGAAGCGCTCAAACCATCACTATCACATTCGTGTGCACTATTGTGGGACAAGGTGGGTGTGCTCACACGACTAGAAAAAGCTACAAACTTCTCACCACTAGTCTCATCACCCTCACCTTCACTACTATCACTAAGTGTGGCGGGCATAGCTACTTTCTTTCCTTTCTTTCTAAGCCACGTAGGACACTCAAACGACTTATGTCCCTTACCCCCACATTCAAAACAAGTGATGTTCTCAAAATCTTCCTCACACTCCTCATCGGATTTATTCTCTTTTTCCCTCTCACCACTTTCTTTGGCCTTTCCTTTCTTTTTATTTTTCTCAAAAAAATTCTTTTTATTGGAAGAATTATTTTTATTCATGTTGAGAAATTTTTTAAAATTTTTTGCAAATAAGGCCATATCATTAAAATCAAAATCTCCCTCAGAATCGGACTCACAAACTTTTTCTTTCTTTTTCTTAAAATGAGTCTTTAAAGCAATGCCATTATCCTTAGCCTTAATGGTTTTGGGAAACATATCAATCTCATAGGTTTGAAGATCTCCTACAAGTTCTTCCAACTTAAGTGATTTCAAATTTCCCAAAGAGTTCAAAACAGTGACTTTAGGAATAAAGCGTTTTGGGAGAGATCTCAAAATCTTTTTAACGACACGCGTGTTATCAATCGCCTCACCCAAATTAAAACATGTGTTAACAATGTCCGACAAACGTGCATAAAAATCATCAAAGCATTCGGAGTCAGACATGGTGATAGTCTCAAATTGGGTGGCCAAATTTTGTAATTTTGATTCTTTAACCGCGTTCGTACCCTCATGTGTCAATTTCAAAACATCCCAAGCCTCTTTAGACGTGGTGCACGTCATAATTCGGAGAAACTCATCAGGAGAGACAGCTCCAGAAATAGCACTCAGACCACGGGAATTAAAATTGGACAATTTATAATCATCTTCAGTCCAGGCTGACACGGGTTTTAAAGAGGTGATGTTATTAACAGTGACCGTGGGAGGAGTCCAACCATTTTCGCAAAGCAACCAAACACGCTCATCAATAGATTTTAAAATCGATTTCATACGATCTTTCCAATAGGCATAATTAGACCCGTCAAAAATAGGCATCTGATTATATAAGTGCTCCATAAGAAAGAAAAAAATGCGAATTTTCACAAAATTGATTTTTCAAAAAAAATCAATATCACACGATTTTGCGGAAAATAGGATCACGCGATAAATTAGCGTAACCCGCTCTGATACCAATTTGAGAACGCGTGTAATATCGATTTAAATTAAATTTGCATGTTTCCAAGTAACCCTTATTTAATTAGAGTCCCTAAACATGCATCTAAGGTGCGTGTGTCAACCCATAAATGAATAAAGCATGTGACACAAAATATGCTGAGACACAGATAACAGGAAAAACCCCCTTTCGGGTAAAACCTTTATTTCACTATGAATATACAAGCCGCAACTTACAATTACATAGAGAAATCTGCAATGGATCAACGCGCAGCCAACCCACAAAGACACGCAGTCTTGAACTCAGCAAGAGAATACACGCAGCACCCTCCAAGGACTCGCAGCCCAAACAACGAAGGAAGAACCGCAGCTCTCCTCAATGACACGCAGCCATAAAACTTTGTAGAGACTCCCTTAGCAATGACACGAAGCCCTCGGTTGCAAAGATCTCTACACAAAGATGAACTACAACAAAGCTTGTGTTCTAGGGTTCCAAAAGATTCACAAAAGTAATTGGGATTTTTGTGTGTGAATCAAAAAGATGTTTGGCACATCAAAAAGTTGAAGACTTAGAGTATTTAGGACTCTGAAAATCGTGTTGAAAAGTCTTGGAAAACAACTCCCCGAAGTTGGCTTAAATAAGAAAACTTTGAGCCTAAAAAATCTCGAACAGATCTGGCCGAATTTATCCCAGGCGGACCGGTCCGGCTTGGAGGCGGATCGGTCCGACCTCGGATCGGTTCTTTTAAAAATTGGCTTCTTCGGTTCGCTTTCGGTCCGGGGTTTACTGGATCTGCAGCAAGCGGATCGGTCCGGTTGAGGGGAGGACCGGTCCGGTGGCGGATCGGTCCGGTATAGAGGCGGACCGGTCCGGCTTCCCAGAAAACAAAAAAACTTTTTAAAGCCTCATTTTGCTTGAAAAAACTTACTTCTTATTTTTATAAAAAACATTTTATAAAAATTTCCCAATACTAAATATGAACTTTAAGGAACGTAAAAATAAAATTTTACCAAGTTCATTCTCGCAGAGGCTATGATGTTGAAGACACTTTGATATTCGGATCCGTTGATGTAGATGAGATCTTGAGTTTCTTCAACGGTGTAACGGCGTACGACATCCAAATTGATAATGGACAAAAATGTCCTTACACTGTCTTCATTCCATTAATTGCAAATGCCTGAAGAGGTATTATGCCTAAGATTTTTGTTGAAATTCATTTCTTCTAAAAAATTTGAGCGACTTGCTCTAAGACTAGAAAAGTTTTTTTGTAAAAATGATAGAGTAACACAGTCATGTAAATAGTACACAATATGAAAGAAATGAAAAACACTTATTTTTTACCATTGCATGATGACTTATGTTTTGTTTACATACCTGCTATATGAGGTAGATGCACCAGGACATTTTTTTGTTAAAACAAAAAAAAAAGTAAAAAATAGAAAAACTCTCAACTGGATTGGAAGAGGGTCCATGACAAAAGGAATTTTCCTCATTATACTTAGGGGTACATCCATCCCAAGCGATAAGTATATTGAGCAAAGTTACTATAGACATAACAAATAAAATTTCACGCCATAAAACCAGCAGGAGGTTGATCTCCTGGTAATAATAAAAAAATTATATTTTTTATTATTGTTTCACAACAGATTTATAGAGTAGAGAACAAGTTATAGCCTCTGTTCTCAAGGAAAAAAACATGTGATTATCCCTTTACTTGACCACTTCTCAGAAAATGTGTAGAAGGGAGTCTACCTCCCTCTATAAAATCATTATTTTTTCTAAGACTAAAAGGTTCCTAAGAAAATGTTGGAACGAGGACCCCGCAATACAGGGGAAATTTGTTTGATAAGAAAATAGTCATTTTTTAGCCTTTAGAGTCTTTATTTACATTTGTGAATTATATTCGAAGTTTGAAGGAAGAAGAAGGGCTAACCCCCTCTCCCAGATATTTCTTGAAAAATGAATGTGCATAGAAAAAAAAACCACTGTCACACAGGGATACACTAAAAAGTATGACTTTCCCAGATTTATGCAAGTACCCCAAAGTATACGGGGAAATTCAAATAGACCAAGTGCTCACAGAAAATTAGAGCAGGTCATAGTCAGTAGACATTAAAGTACAGATAGAAGATAAGAATATATATATCATAATGGAGGCCAAGAGAGGTTTTTCATTGATAAATCAACAGTTCCTTACATATGAAAAAAAATACACAATGAGACCTACACAATAAGGCTAACTACCCGCTACACAAAATTAAAAAAACAAGTTCTGTCGTGAACGCACATCGGCATAAGGACCTTCATCCTAAACCATTTTCTCCTACTACACCAAATCTGTCGAATTATCACGGTCATTGACCTTGACAAGTTGGACTTGTCAAGGTCAATGACCGTGACAATTCTGGGGGTGACAACATTTTTTGTCACGGACTTATCACGATCATTGACCGTGACAAGTTCATTAGACTTGTCAAGGTCATGTCACGGTCCTTGACTTGACAAGTTTTGTCACGGTCATTGGCCGTGACAAGTTCGTGATAACTTTCTTTGTCACGTACTTGTCACAGTCAATGATCGTGATAATTCTGGGCAGAATTAAAAAAAAATCTGCCGGGCAGTTGGCCACTGCCACTGCCCAGCAGTATATTTGTACCTGTTATAGCAACGTTGTACCTGTTCAAACATTATATATCCAAATAAAATAGAGATAGTACAAATATACATTCAAAATAGAGACAATATGCATCACAATATAATCCAAATATAATTCAAATGTACCAACTTAAAAATAATTCAAATGTACCAACTTAAAAATAATACAATTCAATTTAAATAATGTCACTACATGTCTTGGGTAAGGTTAAATCCGAGGAGGTGAGTAGGCCACATGATATACGAATTGACACACCCACTGATATACATCATGCCACATTGTTCGCACAACCACAACGGGGAATTCCCCTTCCCGGGTATCACATACGTGACGAGCACCTTGGACTCGATGTCTTGAAGCTCACGTCCATGAACTAGTCCACCCTGGACAATATTCGGGTCCCTCAACCCCCGCCCTATCTGCAGGCCATCAAATATGTCCAGTATAAACACGCTCGGCCAACCAAGTGCCGGCATCGATTGGTCGAAGGGAGACAAATAGGGAAGTGGATCATCAAAGTCCGCACAAGTCAGCGATGAAGCAGCGAGGTCCACATCCTCGTCATCCTGCACCTCGTCCTCCCGCACCTCCTCCCCCACCACCTTCTCCTTCCCTTTCCCCTTGCGTTTTACACCGTCCAACGAATGCTTCATGAATGAGAATATATCTTGGACCATTGCCTCCAAATGGGACAGCTTCGTGTCATGCGAGTCCACCGTTCGAGGCAACTCGGTGTCGCTCGTCTCCAATCCGATGATCCTAGATTTGGCCAACCGCGAGCTCACCCCCTTGTCCTCCTCTTGCGATCAGAGCCAAGCACTTGGGTCAGTGAATCTGTGGACAAAGATGCCTTATCGGCATCAGACTGCGACTCATGCACTTCTTTAAGCTTTGCCTTAAACGAAAAAAAGCACATGATTAGTAAAATAAGTAAATTAAAAAATTATAACGCAATTAACAAAAAGTAAATTATCGGATTACTTACAATCGTGGTCGCGACGTTCGGGGACAACTCCTTTTCCTTCCCCTTCTTCGTTCGAAGATCCAAATAAGTATCGAGTCTATGTGGCCAACCCCAAGGGTTACTCCCTTTCCCCTTAAATAAGATAAAGTAAAATTAGTATCGGCCCTGCAAAGTAAAATAATGCAAAATAATATATTTCTATAGTTATAGAAAAATTAAATCTTACCATCATCCTATGCTCCACCTCGACAGAAGACGTCCGGTCGGAGTAGTGCACGTTCGTCTTTTTTTCCCGATTTTCCCTCCCCGATTGACGAGATGCCAATTGTCACTCCCCGATCTCATTGTCAACGAACCTTTGCCATTGTGCCAATGAGATCGGCTCCTTCGGTGGGACGGATTCACGCCTTTGGATAATGGACTCTCGTGTCTTCCTAAAGTACCAAATCCGCATATTTTTCTTCCACGTCTTGTGTTTCTCCCTCAATTGCTCCAAGATTGAATCGCGTAGCTTTGGATCCAGGCTGAATTGTTCATGTCCAACAAATACAATGTTAGTTGCAAATAAATATAAATATAAATATAAAATTAAATTAAATTAAAATCGAAATTGAAATATTCATATGAATATGAATATGAATATAAATATAAATATAAATACATTACCTATAGTGCCACCCAAACAGCTAACTTGTGCTCATATGGCACCTCCTTTCAACTAATGTACCCCAGGCCGATGATCATGTTTACCAGCTCGAGGGATCTCGCTAATATCCCCGACTTGTTCTCGATGGTCATCCCCAATTTTCCATATTTGGGGATCCTAGGGGCCGAGGAGCCCTCGTCGCCTCCGCTACCACCGATCCCAGACGACATCATCATAACAAGCATCATCATCCTCGCATTAATACCTGAAGGAGACATTTGCTGTAAAAAAATGTTATTAGTACATATCAAAATGAATTAAAAGAAGACATGCATATATGTACAATTACTACAAATAAAAATGAATTGTTACTCTCAAACACCTCAATTCTGAATTCCAAAACAACAACATCTAGCTCATAATATGTATAATTACTAAAAATCCGAAACATCCCCACCCCCACTCGAAAAACCCGAAACAATTACTAAGGCGTTAAAAATAGATTTTTCGGTACAAATTGGAATATTTATTACAAATTGAAAAATTGTTTAAAATTCGGGCTATCATCAAAAGTGGATTGATATTTGGAAGGAGCAGCCAAGTCATCCACACTACTATTTATACATTTTGGCGCGTGTTGGATAATTGACCACAGGTCTTTGTTGATATACTCCGAGTAAAACACTTGGTTAACCTTTTGAAATGCACAAACAAATGGCTCATCGCTCACGTGATCGTTGCTCTTCAACTTGGACAATTCAACCATGATCAAATTGGTGATAGGATCAACTTTACAAGCATTTTTATCCTCAACTCTTACCCAGTCACAGTAAAATACAACCTCTTTAAAGCTTATATAATACAATTCAAATATATTTCGGATTACACCATAGTAAGTCATTTCAGCTTCAACGAGGTTTTTATCTTTCGCGCTTGCTCGAAAGAAAGTAAGAGCCTTGTATGAAATTCCCGAGTTCTATACATTTGTACTTTTCTTGTACACTTTAGCGTCAAAAATGTAACTGCTCAATCGATACTTTTTGTACTCTTGTGCCACGAATAAGGGTCCAGTGGCTAGACGAGCAAGCCTTGATGTCGCCTCACCCGTCTTTAAGAGCTGAGAATATAGATAAATTAATTATATTAGTTGTAAAATTTGAGTGTAATGTAACATTATATAATGGTCATTTTCATTATAATTACCTCTTGTGTCAACCACAGCTTAAATTCGCTGTCTGATTGTACCATTGTTTTTCGTCTTATATTATCCTCACAAGCTTCATATTTTTTGCATATTACAAAATTAATCATGTATAAAATCATCTAAAATAATGTTAAACATTATAATAATCGAAACTTACTTTTTCCATTCTTCGACATCTTCATGTGTGTCAAATAGATATCGAGCTACTTGTTCATGTTGCAAAGTCGTTAATTTCACTCGTTTTACCATCACATGACCACCATTATCGACGAACTCATCAGTGTCATCAAAGCTAGTAGAGTGAGGCATATGTTCCCGAGTATATATTGATGACTCCACGATGATGTATTCCTCTACAATTGTTCCTGCAATGTATCGCGTATTCTTGACGTAATCTTTAAGAACTCTCATCATTCTTTTAAACGAATACAGCCACCGATATCTAACTGGACCACAAAGAAGTGCCTCGTCACATAGGTGTACTAACAAGTGAACACTTATGTCAAAGAATGCTGTGGGAAAGTACTTCTCCAACACACAAATCGCTTCGGTCACCGCCAATTTTGCGGCAACTATGTGTTCTCGATTGACTACCTTCTCACACAAGAGTGAGAAGGTAATATTAATTTGCATTATAGCCATCCACAAATCCTTGTGCTTGTAGAAACAGTGCTTAAATAATAAAGGAACCAATTGCATGATCACATGCGAATCGTGGGACTTACACTTATGTAAATCATGAGTAGCATAATTCACAATCCTTTGCAAGTTGGATGAAAAAGTAGATAGGCCCTTCAAATTAAATATTGTGTCTAAAAGCACCTTCCTTTCCCCACTCGTCAAAGTAAATGCACTAGGGGGAATCATTGTCCTTCCCCTACTATCTTCTTCCAACCATAGTTGTGGCTTAAGTTTCAACGATTTAAGGTCTTTTCGTGCATTTTCTTCATCCTTCGAATGACTCTCCCCAAGGCAAGTGCCCACAATATTTTTAGCGAAGTTCTTCTCTACATGCATCGCATCCAATACATGGTGCACCGGGTTATTCTTCTAATAAGGCAAGTCAAATAAAATTAACCTCCTAGACCATGCCTTTCTTGTCTCAGTTTCATTCCGAGTTGGGGTCTTCTTATGCTTGACATTCTAAAATTAAGGATTCTTACCTGGCATATTAGGGCCACATTCAGAAGATTTACTTTTAATTTCTGAACCCAAAAGTTGTCTCGGCGGTAGCCTATGTTTAACCCCTCCCAATAAAAAATTGGAACCTTTCTCAAATCTGAAACTATGAACCGGGGGTAAAAACCTCCTGTGGCAATGGTATACATTTTTTTAGCTAAAGGATAGACAAAGAGATTCAGTTTCCTCTCCATAAATAGTACACCCCAAATAAACATGTACTACACAACCGAATAATGTCCCATAAGCTGAAAAATCATGAATTTCCCACATCAACATAGCTTTTAGCGTAAACTCTTCTTTTCTAAAATAGTAAAATGATTGCACACCCTCTTCCCACAACTAATTGAATTCTTCTACCAAAGGAGCCAGGTAGACGTCGATGTCATCACTTGGTGCCTATAGCCTAGGTATCAACAAATCCATCATCGAAAATTCAGGTCTCATACACTGTGAATGAGGGAGGTTGAGTGGGGCTAGGATCACTGGCCATACACTCTGAATGGTGCTTAGATTTTCAAATGGATTGAAACCATTTGTTGATATAGCCAAACGAATGTTGCGTTGTTCTTGAGAAAAATCGGGATACTCATAATTCATCCTCCTCCAGGCAATAGAAACAATAGTATGACGCATGATATTACCCCCTACTTCTTCCCTAGCATGCAAAGTCATTGCCTCCGCTATCCATGATACTGTGAAAAATCTCTTTAATCAAGGACCAATAGGAAAACATTTCAATACTTTTTTAGGAACTTTTGAGCTTGTGTCTTCCTTACTAGTAGATTGGACATATCTAGATTCATCGCATACCGGACAACGATCGAGATTTTCATACTCCTTTCGGTATAGTATACAGTCATAGACACAAGTATGAATCAATTTATACTTCATTTCCAAACCTTTCAAACGGCTCTTCATAACAGGATAGCTATTTGGAAGTGTATTCTCCTTGGATAATAAGCCCTTCACCCATTTCAGAATTCCTGTCACGCTATTTCCAGATAAACCGTATTGCGTCTTCAAACTATGCAAACCAACAATGGCATGTAAAGTTGTTCGATCTTTCTCACATCCAGAGTATAATGGTTGGGTCGCCTCAAATTTTAAACTTTGGTACTCATCGTCAAGTTTTATCGTGATATCTTCACGAGCACTTGAACCCTCTACATCATCAGTAACTTCATTCTCTTATGCTTCATAAAATCTGTATGTATCATCAACTAAATCCTCTAACATATTATGATCTACGTTGTCCCCTTTTACATTTATCCTACTTGTTGAAGGTTGTTGTGAAGGTTGGTCGGGGACAAAAGGAACTTTCAATTCACCGTGAAAACTCCAAAATCGATAACTATCTTGCATACCCGATCTTAACAAATGTAGTTCAACTGTTTTCCACTCAAACACCTTACCATTCTTACACCTAGAACGCGGACACGAACTCTTCATCATTATGACATCTCTTTGCATATTTCACAAATTCATTCTCACCTCTGTGAAACACATCCCCCATTTTATTTGTCTCACCCATCCACTCTTTGTATTTCTAATATCCCATCACAGCTACCGCAACTAATCACCTATTAAAGGTACGAAGCGCATATTCATTGATTAGTATAAACAAGACTTAGATTTATAGTACATTTCATTTAATTATGTCCTATTTATATTCAAATTCAATTTATAATAAAAATTTCTATTTCCTCCATCTCGTCTAAAGGGTGAGTGGTCCTATCCCATTCAAGACCGCATTTTTCTGTAATATACTTAACAGCTCAGGCACATTGTTATGATTTGAAAAAAATTCGGCAGCATATACCCGTAGTTCTCTAAGTACACAACGTAGATTGGAAAGTGTGAGTGTTATTTCAATTGATCAATTGAAATAACAGTCACACTTGTCAATGTAGTATGTACCCAGAGAACATTAGGATACGACTGCAGAACTTCCTCCAAAACTAACAACTTTAACCACTACGAATATTATACAGAAATTATATAGTCCCAAACTTTCCAAACGGGATAGTTCGAGAGATCTCATTACAGGGGTAATGACTCTCGAACGGGTCTAAGGGCTATTGAATGCGTACGCATAAGAACTAGAAGGATAGTATCTATGCACACTATATATAATTTCAAGTATGTTTCATTTAATTATCATACTATATATATATTATTCGTTATACAATGTAATTTTCAAAAAAAGTTGAAAAATCCCACCTCCATATGGACAATAATCCAGTGGTCATGCCACTTTTAAAATTAACCAACCCAACATCGATCCAATATAATCCAACCGCAATGTCAACAACAAATGTGTATCCCGTACTCCTTCTAATTCATCTACTCAATTAATAATTTTCATCAATTAAAGTATACAATTATTAATTTACTAATTTACAATGAGGGGCAATCCTACTTTCATAATAAATCATATATTAATTTACTGATTTACAATGAGGGGCAATCATATATTAATTTACTAAAAAAATTAATAACCAATCAATTCGTTTACAAGGGACATTACGCACAAACACACACATATATGCACACTACACACATATATACACACACGCGTGCACATTCACACACACACACACACACACGCAACCCCCCTACCCCACCACCTACCCACCCATCCCTTTCACCTCTCCCCCCCCCTCCCCACCCTACACCACCCCCTTCCCCCACCCTGTCCCACCCCCTTCCCCCACCACACACACACACCATTACACACACACAAACACACAAACAACCCCCCCGTCCCTGCCCCACGCCCTTCCCCCACCCTGCCCCACCCCCCACACACCACACACATACACATACACATGCGCACATATATATACACACACACATACACACACACACACACACACACACACACACACACACACATATATATATACGTATGTAGTACGAAGCATGAGAAGCCTCCAAACCCATAATCCTATTCTCTCAGAATTTTGATTTTTTTTTATTCTAATTATTACACGTGTAACCCTTTTAACTATTCAAAAATAGTCATATGAACTCAAAGATACATGTGCATAATTTTCCTTTAATTACACTAAAACACGTCTTTTACCTGGACTGCAACAAACCCCACGTTTGCCTAACTGCTTCTCTGCACTATTTATCCTCAAACTCTCTCCCCACAACACCCTACACTCACAATTCAAAAACTTTCTCACCAAGACCCATCACTTCCGCCCCCATCCACTACTTGCCAGATACCCTTCTTCACCGTGAGAATTCGTTCGAAATGTCTCCATATATTTAAACGTCCGTGATTTTTTCTTACTTGAAAAATAACAGCTTTTAACTTGGGAATTGGTATGTCAATCTCTCTCTCTAATAAACTGTTTGTGTTTTCATTTTTGGGTTCACTACTATAATAAGCCGTTTCCCGCTCACCCGTTACCATCTCTCTCTCATCAACCCAACATTGTTCTGTTTATATAGATAATGTTATGATGTCTCTATTTTTTTAAGATGTTCACTGTTCTTCTTTTTACATGAACATTTCAACGTGGATACATCCGGTCCACTGTACCAATCGATTTTGTTCCCATATATACACTGTTTTTGGTGTATGTGATTAACACCCACGTAATTGTAATCAACCAACATAAAAAGGGAGAAGATCTGGACGTTTTCTTCAACCTAAGTCTTGCCGGAAAGTATTTTGGTGCGCCGACACAAAATAAACTACCAAAATCAAGAAATACGATTTTTGATCCTTTTCTAAATTTCATAAGAGGGCGAGGAGTTGGCTCTGAGTAAAAATTAATGGTGGGTCGGTTTGTGAAAGTTGCAGGCAAATGTTTATGGTGAGTTGATTTTCAGAAAACATGGCACAATTCCATTTGCAAAATAAACCCATTTGAGAACTTTCACTCTTACTAACCCATCTCTCTCTCTTTCTACGCCATTTGCAAAAACTGTATTTAACCCATCTCTCTCTCTTTCTACGTCCTTTCTCTGTATCTACATTATTTTAATAACAAAATTTTTTATATACAAATCATTTGTTATAAAAATAACAAAGTTATAAATACAACTCACAAAAATGACTATGTTTATAACAAATTTATTTATATAAAACTGTTTTGTTATAAAAACAAAAAATATATATATAAAACTCACAAAATACTATAATAATTTTTGTAACTGTATAAAAATAGCTTTAGATAAAAAAAAAAGTTTTTTTGTTTTAATAAAGACCTTTTTTTACATTTTAACTCTTTTCTTATATATATATATATAATAAGATTTTACAACAAATAGTTAAAAAATATTTCTCAGTTTTGAAAATAGTTTTGCTATAAAAATAGTTTTATAACAAAATGGTTGTTTTCATAACATAATTTTTTTTATATATATAAACACAGTTTTAAATAGAAAGTGTCTTTTATTTTAATAGAAACATTATTTTTACCTTTCAACTATTTTCCTTAAAAAATATATTAAATATTTATAAAATTATTTGCTACAACAAAAAATTTTTATATAAAATTTTTTTATTATAAAAATAAGAAAAGTACAAATAAAACTGACAAAAAATAACAAAGAAAACAGTGTATATAAAACTATTTTGTTAGTAATAAAACTACATATAAAACTGAAAAAAATTATAACAATATTTGTTATTTTTTTTAAAATAAAACCATTTTTTTACATTTTAAACGTTTTCTTTGAAAAATATATATTTTATAACAAAATAGTTTAAAAAAAGTGTTTTCTCATTTTACTAAATAAAGACACATATCTTTCCCCAAACGTAAATATTCCTGTAATTAATGTCAATAACAATTTTGTATAAATAGTTACTTTTTTCACTTTTAATTATATTTTTTGTATTTTTATAACCAACCATGTTTATATAAATATTTTTTCCGTACAAATTTTTTTATAATAAAATAGTTGTTTTCTTAAAATAATTTTTTAATATATAAATATCTTTTTATTTTAATAATAATAGTTTTTTGCATTTTAAGATTTTACTTTGGAAAAAATATATTTTATTTATAAAATTATTTTTACGACAAAACTGTTTATATGAAGTTTAAGGAAGAAAACAGTTTATATAAATTTGTTTTGTTACAAAATAATAAAACTACATATAAAATTGAAAAAACTATAACAAATTTTTTAACTATATAAAAACAGTTTTATATAATTTTTTTTAATATTACAGTGTTTTTTTTACCTTTTATACGTTTTCTTTAAAAAATATACTCTATAACAAAATAGTTAAAAAACATGTTTTCTCATTTTTTTTAAATAACGATACATATTTTTCCCCAAAAGTAAATATCCTCATAACTAATGTCAACAACTGTTTTATATAAACAATTAGTTTTTTGTTACTTTTATTTATAGCTTTTTTTTATTTTTATAACAAATCATATTCATATAAATAGTTTTACCTATCATATAACTCATTTTTTACCTATCAACTTTTTTATATGAAAAAAATATATTTTATAAAAAATAGTTAAAAAAAGGTTTTTTCTCCGTTTCCTAAATAAAAATATATATTTTCCCTGAAAATTGAATATCCCCATAACTAATGTCAATATGTTCTTCAAATGGTTTCTATCATTTTATTTTGTACATCACTCAAATCTTTCTACGCAACTTACTATATGTTTGCATGTTATTGAAAAGCTGTGTTCATTCTATTTTTTGAAGTATACAGATTCTTTAAATTATGTGTGAGTAAGAATATCAATGGAGGTTCATTTTTGTTAATCCCCAGCTCAACTATCTGCTCTTTTTCGTTATCTTTGTTTATCCCTCTTTATTTAGTTGATTATATCTTTTATTTGGGTTTCTTAAAACAACAACAACAACAAAAAACTGGGAAAAAAAACATGGAGCAAACAATCAATGTACTACTTATAAACAATTTTCAATTTTGCTTTGTTTCGTTTTGTAAATAAAAAAATCCACTCAATGTCCTATATGTTAGTGGAAGAGTTGACATTACAAAACATAAGTACCATAAAGGTGCTTTGTACATATCATTTGCGCAAAAAATAATTTTTACCCGTTTGAACTTTTACTTCATTTTAAACCTAAATTTGATGCATGTTTTTTTTTAATAATTTGGATTTTTAAACTATATTATATTCGAGGATAATATAGGTCTTGACATTCATTTCAATTTATACGCGTTTCCCACCATATTATTAGAATTTCAAAGTTCATGATTATAACTACACTCATTTTTTAAAATACTAATTAAAATTATATATTAAATTATTTATTAGAATAAAATATTTCAAAACACATTACACCTGCCCGTGCATCGCACGGGTCACCACTAGTATATATATATATATATGGGAGAGAGAGACAGAGAAACTAACCTGAAAGGAGAGAGAGAGAGAGAGAGAGAGAGAGAGAGAGAGAGCAGCGTAGACAGAGAGAAAAAGGGAGGGAAGCGTAGACAGAGAGAAAAAGAAGGGGAAAGGGTTTTTTACAGGGAAATTTGTCACGGACATGTCACAGTCCTTGATCATGACAATATAATAAGGATTGTCACGGTCAATGATTGTGACAAGTCCGTGATAAGTATAGTTCTCACGGCCTTATCACGGTCATTGACCGTGACAACACTACACCAAAATGACAAAATTGTCACCTTTCAGCCGGCCACCCTTGTCAAGGTCATTGACCGTGACAAAAAACACGCGTTTTGTGTCACGGTCATTGACCTTGACACGACCGTGACAAAGAATTATCACGGTCCTTGACCGTGATAAGTCCGTGACAAATTTACTTGTCACGGTCATTGACCGTGATAATTCTTTAAATAATTGTCACGGCTAAGGACCTTGACACGACCGTGACAACTTCTGCAGCAAAAACTCTTACCCCTTCTTCCCCCCCTCCCCCCCCCCCCCCCCCCCCCGTCGTTCCCTCCCTCCTTTTTTCACATCTCTCTCTCTCTACGCTGCTCTCTCTCTCTCTCTACTTTCAGGTTTATTTCTCTCTCTCTCTTCCATTTATATATATGTTTGTGTGTATATGTGTGTGTGTGTGTGTGTGTGTGTATATATGTGTGTGGGGGGGCAGGGTGGGGGTGGGGGTAGGGGTATATTCACGAGTTATTTGTATATGTGTGGTATTTTTTATCTTTATATGATGTCTATATGTTGGAAATAACTCATAAATTTGTCAATTTATTTTTGTATTTGAATTAACCCATGAATTTGTATTTTTTTATTTGAATTAACCCATAAATTAACCCATGAATTTATTTTTGTATTTGAATTAACCCATGAATTTGTCAAACAAATTGATAAATTCACGAGTTATTTATTTTTGTATTTGTATATATATGGGTTCTTGATTTTTTTGCACTTTTGTTGAAACTAACTCGTGAATATATGTTTGTGTATGTTTGTTAGGTGTATTTGATGTTTATATGTTGAAAATAACCCATGAATTTGTCAATTTGTTTGTGTGTGTGGGGGGGGGGGGGGGGGGGGGGGGGGGGGCAGGGGGAGGGGGGGTAAGGCAAGGTACCATTGTAATTCTCTTAATATCATGTTTTGATGATTCTATGAGATAATATATATATTGTTTCAAGGTTAACTCATTGTAGATAAAAACATTCACATAGTAAGATTAAATTGAATCCATCCATAGATTCTATAATTACATCCACTAAAATATAATTAATAAATGAAAAAATTTTAGATGAAAGTAAATTAATAATTAGTGCCCATTTCATATGAAAGTAGGATTGCCCCCCGTTATACTCTGGCTAAGAGAAAGATCAAGCAACTTTACATGCCATGGTTGGTTTGAACAGTTTGAAGATGCAGTACGGTTTGTCTGACAATAGCGTGACGGGAATTCTGAAATGGGTGAAGGGATTATTAACCAAGGTGAATACACTTCCAAATACCTATCATGTTATGAAGAACAGTTTGAAAGGTTTGGGAATGAAGTATAAATTGATTCATGCTTGTGTGTATGATTGCATACTATACCAAAAGGAGTACGAAAATCTCGATCGTTGTCCGGTATGCGATGAACCTAGATATGTCCAATCTACTAGTAAGGAAGCTCAAAAGTTCCTCAAAAAGTATTGAAATATTTTTCGTTGGGCCTAGATTAAAATGATTTTTCACAGTACTGCGGATTGCAGAGGCAATGACTTGGCATGCTAGGGCAGAGGTAGGGGTAATATCATGCGTCATCCTATTGATTCTACTGCCTGGCGGAGGATGAATTTTGAGTATCCCGATTTTGCTCGAGAATAACACAACATTCGTTTGGCTATATCAACAGATCGTTTCGATCCATTTGGAAATCTAAGCACCAATCAGAGTGTATGGCCAGTGATCCTAGCCCCACTCAACCTCCCTCCATCACAGTCTATGAGACCTGAATTTCGATGATGGCTTTGTTGATACCTGGGCCAAAGGCACCAGGTGATGACATTAACGTCTACATGGCTCCTTTGGTAGAAGAATTAAATGAGTTGTGGAAAGAGGGTGTTCAATCATTTGACTCTTTTAGAAAAGAAGAGTTTATGCTGAAAGCTATGTTGATGTGGGCAATTCATGATTTTCCAGCCTATGGAACATTATCCGGTTGTGTAGTACATGGTTATTTGGGGTGTCCTATTTGTGTAGAGGAGACTGAATCTCTTCGTCTATCCTCTAGCTTAAAAAATGTATACTATCGCCACAGGAGGTTTTTACCCCCATCTCATAGTTTCAGATCTAAGAAAGGTTCCAATTTTTTATTGGGCGGAGTTGAACATAGGCTACCGCCGAGATAACTTTCGGGTTCAGAAATTGAAAGTAAATCTTCTGAATGTGGCCCTAATATGCTAGGTAAGAATCCCAAATTTAAGAATGTCAAGCATAAGAAGACCCCAATTGGGAATGAAACTGAGATAAGAAAGGCATGGTCTCGGAGGTCAATTTTATTTGACTTGTCTTATTGAAAGAATAACCCGGTGCGCCATGTATTGGATGTGATTCATGTAGAGAAGAACTTCGCTGAACATATTGTGGGTACTTGCCTTGGGGGAGTCATTTGAAGGATGGAGAAAATGCACGAAAAGACCTTAAATCGTTAAAACTTAAGCCACAACTATGGTTGAAAGAAGATAGTAGGGGAAGGACAATAATTCCCCCTGGTGCGTTTACTTTGACGAGTGGGGAAAGGAAGGTGCTTCTAGACATAATGTTTAATTTGAAGGGACCATCTACTTTTTCATCCAACTTGCAAAGGATTTTGAATTATGCTACTCATGATTTACATAAGTGTAAGTCCCACGATTGGCATGTGATCATGCAATTGGTTCCTCTATTATTTAAGCACTGTTTCTCCAAGCACAAGGATTTGTGGAGGGCTATAATGCAAATTAATATTACCTTCTCACTCTTGTGTGAGAAGGTAGTCAATCAAGAACACATAGTTGCCGCAAAATTGGAGGTGACCGAAGCGATTTGTGTGTTGGAGAAGTACTTTCCCTCAGCATTCTTTGACATAAGTTTTCACTTGTTAGTACACCTATGTGACGAGGCACTTCTTTGTGGTCCAGTTAGATATCGGTGGATGTATTCGTTTAAAAGAATGATGAAATTTTTTAAAGATTACGTCAAGAATATGCGATACATTACAGGATCAATTGCAGTGGAATACATCACCGTGGAGTCATCAATATATACTCAGGAATATATGCCTGACTCGACCAGCGTTGATGACACTGATGAATTCGTCGATGGTGGTGGTCATGTGATGGGAAAACGAGTGAAATTAACGAGTTTGCAATATGAACAAGTAGCTCGTTATCTACTTGACACACATGAAGATGTCGAAGAATGGAAAAAGTAAGTTTTGATTATTATAATGTTTAACATTATTTTAGATTATTTTATACATGATTAATTTTGTAATATGAAGAAAATATGAAGCCTGTGAGAACAATAAAAGATGAAAAACAATGGTACAATCAGACAGCGAATTTAGATTGTGGTTGACATACGAGGTAATTATAATGAAAATAGTCATTATATAAAGTTACATTACACTCAAATTTTTCCTCTAATATAATTAATTTATCTATATTCTCAGCTTCTAAAGACGGGTGATGCAACATCAAGGCTTGCTCGTCTAGCCACTGGACCCTTGTTCGTGGTACAAGAGTACAAAAAGTATCGATTGAACGGTTACATTTTTGGCGCTAAAGTGTACGAGGAAAGTAAAAATGTATAGAACTCGGGAATTTCATACAAAGCTCTTACTATCTTTCGAGCGAGCGCAAAAGATAAAAACCTCGTTGAAGCTGAAATGACTTACTATGGTGTAACCCAAAATATATTTGAATTGGATTATATAAGCTTCAAAGAGGTTGTATTTTACTGTGACTGGGTAAGATTTGAGGATAAAAATGCTTGTAAAGTTGATCCTGTCACCAATTTGATCATGGTTGACTTGTCTAAATTGAAGAGCAACGACCACGTGAGCGATGAGCCGTTTGTTCGTGCACTCCAAAAGGTTAATCAAGTGTTTTATTCGGAGTATATCAACAACGAGTCGTGGTCAATTGTCCAACACACTCCAAGGCATCTAAATAGTAGTGTGGATGACTTGGATGCTCCTACCGAATATCAATCCATTTTTTATGATAACCCGAATTTGAAACAATTTTTCAATTTGTAATAAATATTTCAATTTGTACCGAAACATCCATTTTAATGCTTTTAATTGATTTGTACTTTATCATTTTCACGCTTGTGTAGTGTGCGTGTGTGGAGAGGAGACTAATACATAAATATTCCTACTACATCTAAGTTTTGTTTATACTAATCCATGAATATACGCTTCTTACGTTTAATAGGTGATTAGTACATAGTTATTTGGGGTGTCCTATTTGTGGAGAGGAGATTGAATCTCTTCGTCTATTCGAACACTAAGAAATGCCATAATCCTAGGGAGTGATGTTCTGCAAATTCCTCCCAACCGTTATGTAGCCAAACATCACCAATTGAAGTTGTCAATTCTAATTTCCATACCCCACCGCTTGGAACCTATAGCAAAACATGGGAGACCATTGGAAGGTGGGATTGACAACTTCAACTGCTGATTTTTGGCGACACAACGGTTGGAAGGAATTTGCAGAGCATAACTCCAGAGGATTATGGCATTTCTTAGTGTTCAGATATGAAGGGAATTATATTTGACACGATTGCCCGGGGTACATTAGTTGGAAGGAGGTACCATATGAGCTCAAGTTAGCTGTTTGGGTGACACTACAGGTAATGTATTTATATTTATATATCAATTTTGATTTTGATTTCAATTTTAATTTCGATTTATATTTATCTATATTTGCAGGGAGGATACTAATTTTACATTATTTTATTTCAGGGGACAGTGAGTGGCTCTGAGGGTAGGCCACATATGCTCGATACTTATGTGACTATTCTGACGAGAAGGGAAGGATAAGGAGGTGTCCCCGAGTGTCGCGGTACAAAATCTCTTTTCCAGCTAAATAGTTTGTAGATTTGAGATAATTGATGGTGATGTTGTTTCTTCTTAAATAGTTTCTATTTTGGAAATATGATATTTGAATAGGTACAACGTTGATATAAAAGCTACAAATATACTGCTGGGCAGTGGCTGTGGCCATACTGCCCAGCGGATTTTTTTTCAATTCTGCCCAGAATTGTCATGGTCATTGACCGTGACAAGCCCGTGACAAAAGTTATCACGGACTTGTCACGGTCAATGACCGTGACAATTTATTAAAAGGGGTCAAGGCTTTGTCACGGTTATTAACCGTGACTAAACTTGTCACGGTCATGGTCCATGTCACGTCCGTGATAAAAAAAGTTGTCTCACCCGAAATTGTCACGGTCATTGACCTTGACAAGTCCAACTTGTCAAGGTCAATGATCGTGAAAATAGTGCATATTTGGTGTAGTGCAAGTCTTTATCATGGTCACTGACCGTGACAAGTCTTTGTCACGGTCATTGATCGAGACAAGTCTTTGTCACGGGCTTGTCGCAGTCATTGAACTTGATAAAAAATGGATGTTTTTTTGTCATGGTCAATGACCATGACAAGGCTAGCCGCTGGAAGGGTGCCAATTTACCCATTTTGGTGTAGTGTCCTCTAGTCTGGCCATCCTATGCCTCATCCTCTGCATTATGAGCCTCCAGTTTGGCCTGAAGTGATGAATCTGACCCCTGATCTGAGCAACCTCAGCCTAACATTGCTGACCCTGGGACTACCTAGATCTATGGAGCTTCACCACCTTCCTGAAAGGAGCACTAAGAAAATGACAAACTGTAGTTTCAAGCCAATCCATCTAGAAATGATAGTAGCGCTGGAGATCATGAAGAGCCTGGAGAAACAGCGTATCTCTCGTATTTGTCATATCAGCAGGAGAGGTGGACAAAAGTCACGAAAGTGGCTAGCCAGGGCCCTCAAGTTGAATATCATGAGGATGTCGATGTTGAACACACTCTGAGATGTAAAAATCTCAGGATGGTGCTCCAGGACCATCTCCATCACCTTCCGCTCAACGGGCCAAAATCTCAAAGGCAGCTCTGAGTGACATAGTTCAATAATAAAATCCCCGGGATCCTCTACCTTTATAACATCATAGCCCATGTTTTGAGATTCGAGCTCAGAAAGGGGAAGAGAGGAATCCTCGTAGGAGCCAGCATCGTCGACGGTCTCAGAGCTCTGCTCTACCTCACCAATTGCCTCAACAGGCCCACCGACTAGAGAAATAAAAATAATAGATAAGTCGTAAAGAAAAAAGGATAAACGGTTTAATATCTCTACTCAAATAAAAAAAACAAAAACTGTGAAATCTTACCCCATATCCCAAGGGGATCAGTATGATGCTGCCAAATCGAGGAGGCACCATGTGACTCAGAACACCAGCCAAATAAAAGATAGGCAAGAATTAATATCAACACTTCTTTTGTTGAAAGAAAATGAGAAAAATCCTAACTCAACAGTTAGAAGCAAACTAGGTATGACAATTTAATACCAGAGGAGTGCACAGTACAGCACTTACTATATGTACCGCATAACTAGGGATAGCCTGAAAATAAGGAAATAGGGGTGTGAGGGTGCGCCTGCTTGCATAGTAAAGACAAGAAGAAAGGAGAGTAAAGTATGACAATATAATACCTCTCTTGCAGCGACTTCCCCCGGATGTTCCACAACCATAGGAACAGCTGTGATGCTAACCTGAAAATAAGGAAACAGGTTAGTGTCAATAAGCACTTGCACTAAAAATGCAAGTTCAAAAGATTTAAGTAGACCAAGTGTTTACCTGCGAGATCTCCTCTGAGACACCACCTAGAGAACTTACAGCAGCAAGAACGGGAACAACACTTACCTGCGAAATGACGAAGCAAGGGAGTGTCAATGAAGTATTGCACAGAAATTTCAAGTCAATAAAAAAATATAATAAAAAAAGGTAGTCTCGTACACACTAGAGTTGTCTTCTCTGGGATACTATCCAGAGTCTCCTCAAACATAGAAATTGGCATAGTGCTAACTTGAGAACTCAAATATAGGTCCCCGGGTAAAGGGACCACAACTACAGATATGTTAGTAAAAGCTTCAATGTTCTCAGGCATACAAGAAAAGGAAAGAATTACAAGTATAACAAATATGGGAAAAGATTAGCATACCACTGAAATCATTCCAGCAGAATAAGGAAGAGTCCCCTCAGACAAGGGGACTTTAGCTACACTGGCCTACGGACAAGAGAGAGTGGAAAATTTATGAGTGAAAAGAGAGCACATAAATAATGACTCTTATATAAGAAAGGTTGACACCTGTGTGGTCACCTCTATGGAAATCAAATGAGGACCTATAGGGGATGATGGGGGAGATATCTCTGTGGCACTCATCATAGGCACCATAGATGAAGAAGTTTCACTAGCACTGGCCTATGAATAAAAGAAGAGTGTAAGTGTTAGTAAAGTAAATATATAGAGCAGAAGGAGAGACAAGTTAAAATAAGTACCGGGATAGGTGCTACGACGAGGCCTACAACAGAGATAGTGGAAGCAGGAGCTTCCACAGCCGCAGGGGCTACCAACGGAGCAACTAAAGAAGTGAATGATGAGGTAGTAGCACTGGCCAACTGAAACACGAATGGGAAAAGCATGACATGAGAGTGAAATCTCAATGATGAAGTAAAGTGAGTCAAGAAATGAAAAATTCAAAACCATTATACATGAATTCCCTTTAAGGAAGATGAATGAAAGATAACTGGTGGTGAAGCAGCAGCAGAAGTAGGGTCCTAATGATCACAAAGTTACTAAGAGCCAAACACGCATAAAGAAAGAGTTAAGCCTAATAGGTATAAGAAATATCTGGGAGGAAGTGATAACCCTTGTAACGGGCACACTAGAGATGACGCTGAAAACTGGTTGAGATGGTATCGACGACTCGGGAGATAATAATCCTCCTAAAAGGTGATAGGCCCCGGACAGTGAACCCTATAAGTTGTGACATTCCCTAAATAGAAGAAGGGATACATGAGAATAATCACTACAAATAAGAAAGACAAAGATAATACAATTATACATAGAAATTGGTAATGAATAGAGAAAGATGGCAGAAGTGATAAGTTCAAAATACCTCAGGAATCCTGACTGAAGAACCACTCACCGAAGTTAAGGCGGGAAGCGGGAAAGTATGGCTAGAAGGAATGGTCACCTATGAATACATAAAAAAAAGACCTCATAATATGTCTCAAAATACAACAAGTTGAAGAAAAAGAGAAGAATTGATGACTACCTGGATAGAAGAGGACAACATAGAGGAGGCCCTTATGGTAGTAGGAAACACAAAAGATAACTGCAAAAGCAAAAAGGGAATGAACTATATCAGTAAAAGAGGAAAAAAAGAGAATAATGCTTCAATAAGGAGGAAACGACAAACCTTTATATCTAAACTTAAAGAGGAAACTAGCAAGGAATTCCTCACCTTAGGAAAGGGCCCTCGGGTAGGAGGAGGAGGGAAAAGATCACTCGTCGCAACAGAAGTGCCCTACAAAATGCCACAAAGATAAAGATGATTTAAATAGGAACTATGCAAGTTTAATCAGATAATAAGTGATACAAAATAAATCAAGAGAAAATACTTATAGTGGTCGAACGAGAAGTCTGTCCATACGAGAGATGTCTCGTGGTGGGACTACTAAAGGAAGGAGAATTTATCATAATGTCCTCAGTAGAGGACTGTCTCGAAACTAGCAATAAAAAAGAAGCATCAAGATGATGATCATCATGAGGGTCAATGGCACTCATGTCATTTGAAGAAAAATTATCATCATCATAGGAAGGACTGCTTATATAATTGACTAGTTTCGCTTCAAATGATGGAGAAGGGGAACCAGTAAGTGAAACCCCATGAAATCTAGTTTCACTGAGTAAAGAGGATTAAGGTATAGTACCTTCACCAACAGGAATAGAAGTAATAGTAGGCTCCTCTGAAGATAATCCCAAGTCTTCATATCATTGCTAGCGAATAGTTTAGTAGGTCTCCTCCACTCCAAGGTCATCAGTATCAAACCCCTAGTCTAGTGAAGAAGAGGGAGCAACATCTTCAACACTAGCTTTCTTCTTCTTCTTACTCGCCCTAGTTCTTATTAGCGAGGGGTAAGTAGGGGCAACAGCAATGGTTGCAGTAGCAAAAGGGGGAGTAACAGTAGCGGGTATGAAGTTGGAAACATCAACATTAGGATGCTTCCCTTTAGAAGCAGTAGGTGATTTTGCTTTACCCTTCCCCTTGGACTTAGTAGGTTGGGGCTCAGGCTGTTTGGAATAGATGGATTCATTGAGCAAGGGTCTCACCAAGACTAGGGTGACCTGCTCGAGGGAGGTCTTGGAGATGGTGTTGTGGTGCCATAGTATCTTTTGGGTCCTTTTACCAAATACTTTTCATTATTGGGGAGCTTGGTGGAAATGGTCTTATGAGGGACATCATTCACATAATTCTGAATAAGTAGGACCTACCTCTGCCAGAGAGTAAACCACGAATGGGTGAAAGAAGGCAGGTAATATCGATAGGGCACAAATAAACCCCTAGAAGGTTCACTCTATGAACCACCCCCTCAAAGGTAAAATTAGCAAAAACCTCCGGGTAAAGCTCAAAAACGGAGGTGCTCTAAGGATAGGAAGGTGATGAACACCTCGGTCATAGACAAACTGTCTCCTAACCATCTCAGAGTGGTATAACTCCACACCTGACCCACATCAGTTAAAGAAGGCATAGTACATGGCCAAATCATAACATCTACATCAAGGTGGGGGCAAGTGGAAATAGACTCAGTGTCAGCGGGACAATAAAAGGTACCTCCAGTGGATGAAAAGGAACCCCAAGTGAAAGTTCCACCTAATCTCCTGCAGTAAGTCCTGAAGAAGAATTAGTCAATATTATCTATTAAAGGCCCTAGAGAGGCCTTAGGGACCTTTTTGTGCCACCTCGCAGCACGAGTAGTATCATTGTGGCAAGCTTTTGGCTCTGGGGTAAAGTTAGGAAATCTTTGAAACAAAAATGATATAACAATAAAGGCGTTAGTGAAGTTAATGGCATGATGGAGTCCACAAGATCTCTCAACATCTACATGAGCACAATATAACCAAGTATAGAGGGACCCCAAGGTTAAAGCTACGAGGGGGATTTCCCTCCCTCGAGCAAAGTCTCATATCTAGCTTGGAAAGAAGCTCGTGAGGGGAGTCTTCTGTTCTCCATGGAAATAATAAACTACAAAGAAAAGTAGTAAAAAAAGGCTTCCAAGTGTGAGGTGGAGTTAATTTTTGGGTCCTTTTGACTTCTCAAGTCCCTACTCAAAGTCCTTGAATATGTACCTTTGCCATTTGGTAAAGGAATGTTTGGTAGCCCCAGTTTAATTAATGGCAACATAATTAGAGCACTCACCCAGGGCTGAGTGGATCTCTCCCATCATGCTCTCCTAAATCTCATCCTCGAAACCATCATTAAGCACATGTCCTCCCAAGTAAGGCAGGGTGAGATGCTCGCAGATATCTTTATGGTAATAATGAACTCGCACCAGCCAGTGACAAAAGTATGTGAGTCTCTACTCCAACGAGAAGCTAATAAACTAAAGGTGTTACCATGTTGGTAAATTGATTAAGGCTTCAAACTGTTGATACTAGTTATAAGGCCCAGTCCCTCAATAACAGCCTTGCGTAAGGGGGTGGCCAAGACATAGTCTACCCAAAGCCCCCACTCGTTTGGGGCACCTCCACTAACCTTAACCTCAATATTGGAATAGGGAAAATAACCCCTATCCACTCGCACCCTAAGAATAAAATCAGGTAAAATAATAGGGAAATCAAAGGACTCACTCAAACCAACAAGGGGGTGACTCGTTTATCTTGGCTACGAACTCCTGCTCGAAATTGGCGAGGGAGGACACAAAGGTATCTTCAAAACCAAAATATAGGGTAAAATGATAGAGGCCAAAATCCCTCTTTGAGGGGGTGGCCAAGTACTCCTTCTGAGATTTAGATTAGGTGCTGGACGAGGGACCCCCTGGTGGTGGCCTCAATAGACGAACTTCCCAAAGAAGCGAAGGTGGAATCCAAAACAAAGGAGGTGATAGTGGTGGCTCCAATGGACAAAAATGTAGACATGGTGACGAAAATAGGTACCATACCCACTAGCAACTCGCTAGTGGTGGTGGAAATAGTGGAGATGGGATTTATAGAGGAAGAGGAAGCCATTTCAAAGGTAAGAACAGAGGAAAATGATGACGGCGATAATGGAGGCAAAGTCTTTTGGGTTTCTCTCTCTCTCTCTCTTTCTAAAAAACTTAGCTTAAATAAAGTGGTGAAGTAAAAGCGAAGAGGGTTTAAAAAACCCTTTTATACCCTAATAGTCCCACGTGCTCCTACCAATCAAAATGGGGGAAAATCTTTCCCTAAATGATGGGATGAATTTTCTCTCTTCAACACGTGTCACCTCGAGACCCTTAATGTGGGCTGATGTGACAGACATATTTAATTACAATAATGCCATGATGAGATTTAAATAAACTTTTCATATTCCAAGATAAAGTGAATTATTGTGTACAAAACCCTTTGGTCTACCAAACACAAATTTTTTATCTAAGGAGACCAATGTAGAGGGGTGTTCATACACTTGAGAAAAATACACTCACAAGAAGGCCCACATGAAGGGGGTGCCTCTACCCAAAATTATCAATAAATAGTTTAGAACGAAGGGGGCCTAGTCCCAAAGTTTGAAGCTGCAGAAAGAATGCAATAGCGAAGGGGGATCATCACGAGCAACCCCCTCTAAAAGATTTTGAGGCCAAAGTTAAAGGTCAGTTGGACGAGGAGGAGCTCCCCTCTAGAGGCCCCTCGTTCCAAAACTTAAGAAATAAAAAAGAAGAAAGGATGAGGAGGTCTCACAATGAGCAGCTCCTCGTCTCACATTGAGTAAACAAGGCTGAGGAGGGCCCATCATGAGTACCCCCTCTTCCCAAGACTAAGGCAACAGATAATAGGCAAGGATGAGGAGGTCCCATCATGAGAAACCCCTCGTCCTAAGACTAAAGTCACGGAAAAAAGGCCAAGGGAAAGGGACTCATTGTGATCATCCTCCTCTGCCATAATTCACATATGAGAGAAACGGAGGAAGGGCGTGGAGGTCCACCTAGAGTGGTCCCTCTGACCCAAATGACTTACCACATAAATAACACGGGGCGAGCAGGTCCACCTAGATTGTCCTCCTCCTCAAGATTTATTGCCCAGAAAATTAAAATTACTAATATTGAGTGCTTATTTCTTCACTCCCACCTTGACAGTCATCAGTCTCAAGATATTCCTTTCTCAATGTTACTATTATTGTTTGTGAAGTTCGATTTCTTGTAGGGAGTGGTTTTAGTTTTGACTCCATTTTTACCAAAAGGGAAGGTTTTACCAGGTGCTGCTTCTAAAACTTTTTGAAGACCTTGGAGGCAAAGTCTATTGAGGTGGGTCACGCCACACCCATTCCAGTTTCTTATCAGACCCCTATCACACTACCCTCCTACACCATCCCATTTTTCGAATCTCTGATAACTATTTGATACAAGTGTTTTTATATAAACACTTCCACTTAAGTTTGGTCGTCAAAAACTTGACTATAACATAAATTATTGTATTATAGTGCATTTATGTATTTGGACATGCACATAATTCACAATCTATATTGAATATTGTAATTCATAATTTTGAACTATCATTATATAATTTCATTTGTTTAGCATACAATTAACAACTCACACTATTCTGAAAAACCACAAGTTTTTTCATAGTTGGTATGAAATATAGTAAAGGTTTCAGCCATAGTTGAACCTAAGGCTCCAAACGAGCCTTTATGATGTTGTTATATGGTACCCGCATATTCATATGCGATGAGTTATATAAAATCAATTTCAGAAGAAATTTTCTTCGCTCTATGGTCAAAAGAATACCTGGGTACCATAGTAATAAATAATGAAAAGTATTTTTTCATTACATCTAGTGTTGGAGGTCAGAACCTCACATTAGCAAATAATCATTTCATTACCAACGGGGTTATACAGTACAACATCTATTTTTTTAGAACTATACTTTTCATGAGCCTAAAGATCCATATTTCAATTAGGTGATATTATACATTAATCGAATTGATCACCTTATTTTCTTCACCATATATATATATATATATATATATATATATATATATATATATATATATATATATGTGTGTGTGTGTGTGTGTGTGTGTGTGTGTGTGTGTGGTGTTTGTCGATCCATCTTTTCTTGAACTATTAAAAAATATAGTATTTATCATATATGTGGAATGAGACACTCATATCGCCGTTAGGGGGAGGATAGAAGGTACCTTAAGTGTAAATTGTTCTTGAATAATGATAAGAATTATCGTGGAATACTTCCACTATGCCTCATTTAATCTCCAATATCGTTCAATGAGAAAATGAAGTGAAAAATGATATTACAACATCAAATGTCAGATGGAATAGTTGCAAATGTTCTTGTCAACATCATTGTCCCACTAAGTCAAAATAAATTAGGCAACAAATAAATTTATTGCATGCCAGAAGCGTGGCAATCTATAAGTCCTGACTGCTTGACTCCCTAGTAGTGTAGATTAAATAAAATCATGCGCAAATACCTCTCTAGAAGAGGTTACAAATAACACTCCAAATGAGGTTATACATAACGTTCCACTTTCTCTAAAACCACAGAAGAGGTTGTTGTCTTTGAAAATACACATGTATCTTAAGTGACTACAAATCTCCTGAAGTAGGCAAAGGTACATAATATTAAATGAGATCTCTATGTTTTATACATATATAAGAGAAAAGTGGGATCGTTAAAGATAATCATTGATGACATAATTATATATATTGTAGCTACACAAAAATCAAAGGGTATTATTACAAATCCATGTACTATAAATGAATGTCGATAAAGAATATATTGGAAAATTCCATGATGGCATAATTCGAGTATCTTAATATACGTGGTGTATTTGGACCTATAGTAGAAAACTCATAAGATGTTAACCTTAAAGGTTCTGAATGGGTGTTTATAAGAAAGAAAAGGGATATATTCGCTAAAAAGTTCACTACTTGTGGCATAAGGTTTCCTATAGAAACCGAAGATTGATTATATATAAACATACCATCTCGTTACGACCGTAAATACTTTTCAGATATTTGAATATCTTAGCAGTTTTGAAATATATTATATGAGACTCATGAATGTTATAACTGCTTACATATACGAGACTTAGAGAAAGAATACATATAAAATCCTATAACACTTTTCTTTGCCTGAAGCAAAGCCAAGGGGTACGTACTGAATTCCAATAATACGTTCATTATGTAGCAAGCAATCCAAATGGATATAGGTATAATCGTCTTAGCAAATACTTGTCTAACGAAGGGTATGAAAATAATCATATATACCAATGTGCCATTACAAAAATATTATTAAAAGGATGTGCCACTGAAGATATCAATTGAAATGCAACATACCCAAATAAGGAATTTTAAAAAGAATGATCTTAGGGTGATTAGTTATTATTTCGGCCTAAAGATCGAGAATAATTTTAGTTAAACACATATCCATCATTCAAATGGATTGAAAATTCCTACAATGCTTTAATATACATTAAAGCCTTCCATGAGCTCCGGTCTTTGGGTATTAAAATATCCGTATCATTCTAAAGAGGATGAAAATTATAAATTTGGTCTAAATGTAGCATATTTACATATTATTATTGCATTGTTAAGTTTGGTACGAAGTATCATACTTGTACATTATTAGTATGTTATCATACATTGCACAATACATGAGACCGGACATAATATTCACAATCAGCATCTTGAAAGGAAATAATTACCATTGACTTTGAAGCATGAGACTGATATCACTCATATTACGTGATACGATCATGAAATTATTAGTGTGATACTTTTAAATTTAACAATCCATTAGTTAGTTACATAGATGCAAATTATCTATATGATCCTCATAAAGAACAATTAAAGTACTTATGACTTACCCCGAGTACAAATGTCATTGTCACTACTTATGAAGGCGATGGTGCTTGAAAATCCCAAACTCAAAGAATCTATATCGAGGGAGATATGACCAACACATTTGAGTTCTTTTACATACATGAACTCAAGAAAAGTTATGCAACACATAACCTCTAGAATATTTATGTTCTTGAATTCAAAAACGAATTCGATAAGGTGATATGTTCATCCATCTTCACCAAAGTCTTATGGAAGTCAAGCGTCCGAAGAAAAATGAGATTGAAATAACAACCAAGTCAAAATAACATTTCAGAAGGTTGTGTATTAGATAAAAATGCATCGAATCAATCATCAGATAAGTGACATAATCAGGGGGAATATCCAATCAAGGCAGAATCGAAGAACGTGATATTTTAGACATATGGACATTGTACTCTTTCTTCTTTAACTAAGTTTTTTTCCCATTGTGTTTTCTTGTTAAAGCTTTTAATGAGGCATCACTAAACACGTCAAACACCATTTCAATGATCACAAAAGTTGTACTCTTTATCCTTCAATTTGATTTTTTTCCCAACTGGATTTTTCCTTCGTAATGTTCAAATGAGGCAACAATCACTGAATGGTAAATATGGTGTACATCCAAGAGGGAGTGTTAAATAATATATCTTTTGGTATTGATGTCCACACATCTTCCATGTATATGTCTATTAGGATACCTCATTATGTCCTATAGATAGGGTGATCCCCAATGAGTTTGTACACACATGAGAAATAAAATATTATCGCTCCATACAAATTCTCCCTTTATCCCTTATTTTATAACAATAAAGAGTATTTAATCCCAATTTCAAAGATTTTTTATTATTCACTCCCATATTTTTTTATTTTTTAGTCATTGATTATGTTTTAACAACTATTGGACAAGTGACATTCTCTGTAACAAGGAACAAAGGAGGTTACAAGACGTTTTCAGGTGGTTATGGGACTATATACAATTTAAAAACTACATGGGAGGGGAGCCTAACAGAACAGTGAAAATTGGATTAATCGATTAGAATTAAATCAAATATCGTATTTTTAAACTTTAGATAAATATTAGACCCTAAGTTTAAACAGGCTAAATGGTGTTGGATGTGATCTAATTTAAATAAGCTGAAGGGTGTGAATTTATTTCTAATGAGATTTGAACCAACCAAAATAAAAACTTGAGTAATATTTAATGGTTTAGTGGGTAAGATATAATGCCTCGGTCCGAATTTATGGGTTACCGGTAGTGAATCCGGTAGACACTAAGCATCAGGTGTGAAGTGAAATGAAACAACCTATATAATGTTTCTAGTTAAGTTTTATTTTAATTAAAGTTTCACTTACTTAGAACGCAACCCCTATTTCAAGTTCAAACTAGGTGAGGACCCGTGGGAAGCATCCCCGGAGTCCAAGCATACAGAGATTTTAACATAAATTTAAATAGAATACTTATCTGTATAATGCTCTCAAAATACGAATATGTACCCAACATTCCGTAACAAAGATGAGGGTTTGAGCCAATGCCCAATGGGAATATACAAATGCAGTATAGAATTGAATGGAAGAAGACTCTAACACGTTATTCCTACGTGCATATGCCACTACCTTATATATACACACATACACATACATATATTTATGCATGAAATTTATTTCACTTTCGAAAACCTTATTTATCCAAATTAATTCACCTTAATCTTGTAAAACACTTTATTTTTCTCGTTTTGATTCATCCATTTATTTAACACTCACAATTAAATATTTTAAACAACCCGAATTGATCGAATGTCATTTCTTTACCGAAATTACCCTTTTCATTTAAACCAATTCACATTAGTATTTTCTTTGAAAATAACCCTTTCAACACACGCGGACTCCATGTTAGAAAATACTTATTTAGTCTTTAAAAAAAAATTACAACACACTCTTGTGTTAATTATGGATTGAACCACTTAGGTTGATCAACCACCCATTTATCCACTTCATTTATCTTTTTTCCTACCTCATGGACATTAATCAATTTCATATTGACTTGTCCATTTTGACCTTCACTAAAACATGTATTAATTCATTAAAGTTAGGTTGTCTTAACACGTTTTTACAACACAAATCATTTATTGACATGTTCATCATTCATTTATCTTTATCTCGGAATCTTCTAATAACTGCATACTTTAACGAGCTCCACACCACCATCGACGCCACCATATGCTCTAGCTGGCATTTTGGGTCTTTCACCTCATTGCGCCGAACCCTCCTTAATTTTTTCGGTGTCATCCGAGTTTCCCTTTTAATGTGATTTAATATTTCTCAAATGTCCACATTATTCCTCTTTTCCTTTTATCAGGCCAAAGATAAAATTCAGGATTTTACCTCAATTTGTGTTACACTTTTAAACTCATCATTTCATGTCATTTACACTCTAACTTTGATATTTATTCCAAAAATCGTGATCATTAGGACTATCATGAGTAACACCATTTCCAATATTTTTATTTCATAAAAATGTTTCGTTTTACGTAAAATTACCATTTTACCCATTTGTTTCCAAACTCACATTTTACTCCATTCTCACTAGTGTTAATCTTTCAAACACAATTAAATTACTCATACTAACTTCTTAAGTGTTTTAAACACATTCACACCAACCTTTTTGGATGACTTTATTTTCAATTGGAAACATCTTTATTTCAATACTTTCAAGTCCAATAATCATTAACATGTAAGATTACTTTATAAGAAAAACACCATTTCTTTATTAACAGTTGCAGTCTTATAACCTTATACTCATCACACTTATAATTCCTTTTTCACAAACTTTGAAGACAAGAATTTTAACTTTATTCTTTCATACTTAAACCCAAAAAACCTTGTTTGAACTTGTTCAAATGTCCATTATCAAAATACTATAAGTTTATATGCATGAGAAGATGGATTTTAAATTCTAAAATTCAATTAAATGGGCTAAACACAATTTTCAATATAAAAATCTTTAATACTTGCAAAATTATGCTTTTAAAGATGTAAAGAAAATTTTAATTTCTTCAAACTCAACAAATGTCCATCTTCATGAAATCTCCAGTTTTGCAAGAAACTTTGGAACTATATTTCACAAAAATTTTAGCAAGGTCAACATTATTTTGTAAACATTTTATTTCAGAAAATGTCTAACATCAAATTTCTTGAAAATATATCATTTTCAAAAAAATACCAATTTTAACATTTTAAAACTTTGAAATATTTACTCATCATTTATTCCCAACAAAATAACATTTTACGAATATTTTTATCCATAAAAATATTTCATATTGTTCTACATGAAACCACCATTTATTCTTGTGCATCCTACTCAGATAAATGAATGATAACCATCTTAGGACTTTACATTGTGCGTCCACAGGCAACCCTCTCTAGAGATTAACAGTCACCCAGTGTGAACCGCAATACAACTAGTCATCGTATTCATCATTAAATCAATTATATCTTAGGACTTTACATTGTGCGTCCCATATATTTTCAGGCTATCCTGATTACACAACTTGCATGAACTTTCCATTAACCATACAATGCTAATTTTTCACTCCAAGAAGTAATATACTTACAGAATCACCATCGTGCTTTTGACTGACACTTTTCGCTGCGTCACTCTGATGACCCTAGTACTACCCTAGGTCTCTCACCTCAGTGAACTGACTTGAGCCTCACACTACTACAATCCCCATGGAAAGGAAACATAGCATGCTAAGTTCTCCTCGGTACCTAACACTATACCATATCCTCAAGTCACCATCCCGCTCTTCCCAACCAGAGCCATCGACTGCCATGCCATCCAGTCAAAATATCGCCAATCCTAAGAAAAGTAAATACTATAAGCAAACCATATGGCCTAAAGCGCGGCCACCCATGCGCTAAATTTTGTGCAATAGCAAGAATACATTATATATGGCGCACCTAGTTATCGAGATGCATTAACAATACCCGATCTACTGCTCTCTACTAGGACCAACTGCACCGTACCATGACATGGCACCAATCCAAGCTACCACATACGTGAGAATACCGATCCCCCATTACCGAAATCAAAAGGGACACAGAAGATCCATAAGTAATACGCAATCGTTTTGAGAAAATCCCGTTCGCACGCATCAGACTATAACTTACAAAAGCAAACCTACGGCATATGCTTGAAGTCTTATCACTCATCCCAGGCGTTCTTACTGGGTGCTAACCTAGACACCTACTTTGTCTTGGGTCACCAACCATGACAAATCGAATCACAACCATTCATCCTTGTAAGATGAAAGCAACGTACGAACTTATCGTTCCCTAGAAAGTCAATGCTCGACTTCCCTCCTTGGAAGTAAGTCCCTTCCCTTCACATCCTTGGCACACATGACTCATTTTGTTTGGTGAATGCCCCACACCCTTGTCTACTCTGACCTCATCCATTTATTGGTGATGACATCACCAACCTGCTACCCACCTAGGATAAAGTATGTCCTATCATATCGTAATTGCAACCCGAAATCCCTTTAGGCAGTACTCCATTCAAGAGAGACATTAACCTTATTATATCCTTTGACTATATGAGATTTCCATTAATCTTACTTCTCGGTTCTACCCAAACTGAACTCACGTGACAACCACACCGGCTGCCATTGGCATTCTAAGGGTAGTAGGCACCACATGGGGCTACATCTCCTAGTTCGTACGGACTTGGTAAAATATGCCAGGATCTAATCCTAGAATACCATCGACACATGCCAATATTCTAATCATGCTCTGATATTGCCCCACTTTGGTTGCGATTTTCAAGTCTCCATCTGGCGTAATTAATTTAAACCTCGTATACATTTCCTAGTACACCTCAAAATTGTATGTCATAACACCACTACCAGTCATTTCATGACATCCGAGCATCACGCCCATAATGACACAAGCTTTCAAATTACCTCAGGGATTACACCACCTATATGTGCCAATTCAGTATGTCACACATGGCACGTACACTATACGACTCTTCTAAACCCTGATTAGCAATTCGAGATCATAACCTAATCCTCAACGCAATCATTACTAGGATGCTAATTCTTCTTTCTACCAGACTTAACTGGACTCCTAAGGACGCCAAAAATATTCCTTGTAAAAGTCCCCAAGGCCCAATAAGATTTCCGCATCCATACCTTTATTATCGTCGGTGCGCTCCACGAACCTTGAAATGTACATATCGTGATTACTAGTTTCCTGTAAAGACACTAGTCTATAAGCTTCTACATATGGTGCATACTAACCATAGAACACATTAATATGCCACAAGAAGTTAATTTATTTCCCCAATGATGCCACACACAAATAGTCCTATGGACACCCCAAGATTTCTTTAAAACACTTTCACACTTGGATTACCTCGCACCTAGCCATTACTTTGACGGCTAAAATGAGCCTCTACACTTAAATAATAATCTTATATTTCTTCCAAACGTCTATGACCATATACCATGTACAAACTGCAACTAATGCTACTAAGGATTATGGCAGGATACATGACATCACCTATAGCTTATAAACCTCTAGGTTTGCATCATCTACATCACTAAAGATTCTATTCCTTGAAATCACATCACAAATCCTAAAACCCCAACATATAAGAATACCTAGAGCTTAATCCTAAGTCTCCTCACCCATCATTGATGTCTACGTAACGTACTTACCACAACTTACCCGTAACTTTCAGTATACCTTACGAGGTACAATTTTCAATTAAGAATCACCAAGACACTTACTTGTAAGGATATTACCTTATCGACTTAGAGCGAGTACACATCCCAAGTATCGACCAATCACGGTTCAACATGCCCACTAAATCATCAATTATCTCATGACGAGATACTATCTTAAGGATCGAATTCTCCTAATCATATCATTGGTACTAACTACCTGAACGTACCTAGTCAAAAAATTAAACGCATTCCTATCGTAATCCAACACTGTCTAGGTATGACACACTAGATACCTAATCTCCACGGTTGACTTTACCCGAGTCATGTTTCTAATTCAATACACGTCATTCATCATTCTTTATATCTCAATTGGCTTCTCATATCACTACGGGTTGACACACATGCACCTCACACTAAAACCGGCAGTGTCACCACTATTGGCTTGCACGGATACCCACAACTTATTAGCATATCTAAGCTAGAAACGCGAAAGAGGTTAACAATAATTTACTTGGTCGCCTTCCATTAGGCAAAAAATTAACCCATCGTGCTAACCTCTTTGACTTCACCATCAAGGAAACGAGCTAAATCGTCAACAAAACTACCGTTGTTGATGTTTAAAAATTGGGTGGGTCCAATTTTATAATCAAAGATAAATAACAGTAACAATTTAAACAAACACACAATAGGCAAATATTTATAAAGTGGCTCAGCTATCAAAAGCCTATGTCCATTGTTGGTATTATTATTAGTGTTTACAATAGCTCAGTATGGTGTTCTTGAGATTAGTCAAGTCGTCCCTTTAAGCTAAGGGAGATTATATATTAATAGTGGTTCGAAACTCTAGAGACGGAATGCCTTTATATCTCCAGGCATTTACATATGTATACAATAAATGAGACTTTTGACATTAAGTGTTAGTCGCCCTTCCATCCGAATAACTTTTGCTATTCCTAATGGTTCACATTTTGGAAGTTGGTCAGCATTCTAGTCAATTGGGTACCTCTAGGGCTGTGCTTCGATTGGATCGAATAGGAAAATGTCTCTTCGGAAAAAAATCCAATTTTTTCGGAAATAGAATAACTATTCCGATTTTCGATCCAATGTTTTCGGAAAATCGGCAAAAATTGAATAAAAATCAAAAATTCACAAAATATATTAAAAACCCCGAAATTTCAAATTTTCAAAAAAATAAATTATTAATTTTCGATTACTCAAAATTCTCATTTTAAAGAAACAAAGAAAATGGCTTAACCCAACATGTAAATACATGAGAATTTGGCCCATTTTTTCATTTGAGTACAAGTTAAGAGGATACTCTCCTTTTATAGAGCATATTTTGGAGCCCTCTCCCTCTCCCAACTGATGCGGGATATGGAAAAATTTTAAAAAATCAGAAAAAAAATCGGAAAAATCGAAAATCGAAAAAATCGGAAATCGGAAAATAATTCCGAAAAAATCGGATCGGCATAGTTTCGGAAAAATCGAATAAAAAATATTGGAAAATCGAAAATTCAGAATTATTTTCGATTTCTGATTTTCGATCCGATTTTTTTCGAAAAAATCAGAAATCAGCAAACTAAATTTCATTCCAAATTTGAAAAAAAATCGGATCGGAGATCGAAAAAATTAAAAAGTTTGGGAAAAAAAACACAGCCCTAGGTACCTCTGATGCTGATCAAGATAGCTGAATGGACACCTAGGACGACAGGTGTCTATTGTTCATTGGTCCACGTAGGAGAGTAATTTTTACATACAACAAAAGTTCTAAATGCTCCATGCTTGATGATTGATCAAAAGTACGGAGTATTTGTTCAAAATGTTGCTCTGTATAAGATCTGAGCGTTGGTCGGTAGCCGACCTTCCGAACTTGTAAAAAAATTTACTGGCATTGTTGATAATGGCATTTTTGCAAATAATTCAAACATTTTTGAACCGCCAAAGGGTACGCTGGTCTATTTGTGCTTTGGGAAGCGTTCAGCCTGTGGTAGCTCAATTGTTCGTGCAGTTACTTATTTTGGCCCAATTATCAAGGCAACCTATAAATAGACGAAAATTTCCCCCCATTTCTCTTTACCTCAAATCTTCTGTGTTTTGTTTCCACGATTTTATTCTTCGATATTTTGTTACTTGCCAGCAATTTTTTTTTTTCGATTCCTGCTGTTAATTTTAGATCTTTGTAAGCTATATTTTCCCTCTTTTCTGGTTTTCCTTTGTTTCAATCGTGATTTATATCGTTGATGATAATTCCTTAGAGGAATTCATAGAGAAACGGAAAATTTCTAATTAGGTAGGTCTAGAAATTTCTCACAGTCCTGTAAACGTATATTCTTTAGTAAAGGATCATTGGACTACCACTCTTTTTATTGCTGAGTGTGGTATTACCTTTCCCCCAAATCAACTTTTCCTTCAATTTTGTCAATATTTTGATGTCATTCATTCTAGAATAGCTCCAAACACATGGAGGGTGGTGAATAGAGTAAGTAGGTTGAATAAGATTTATGGGACTCATATTGAGATACCTGAGTTGATGTTCTACTATAAGTGGAGAACCATTGGAGATAGTACTTACTATTTGAACACTAGGCAAGCTAATAGGGCTTTAGTAGTTAATCTTCTAGATTCTGATAAAGATTATTGGGATTATGCTATTGTTGTCAAGAATTAGCAATATCCTCCCCCCCCCCCCCCCCCCCCTCTTCCTGAGAGGGTATCCTACACTAGTGCCAAGTGCCCTCAAGAAGGGCATGGCATAGGTTATAAATTTATTCTTAACTTTTTCCTATTTAATATCTGTTCACATATTTGCTAACAAACTTTCTTGTTTCATTTTTATTGCAGAAGAGAGTAAGACGAAGTGCCCTAAGGAAGGATAAGTCAATCTTGTAGGCCTCAAATATTTGTGGGGTCTCAATTAGAGGGTTGCAAAAGAACACCCCAGAGCTGCTTATGTACTATTAGATTACAAGAGCACAATTACTTCCATTTGGTCCTCGACCACAAGTTTCATTGCCTCGGGTTGCTATTAACCTAAATGAGGAACCTATATCCACTTATTTAGATGCAAAATCACCTGGAGTTAAGTTTATTTAGGAGTAAATTCTTCCTCATTTGAGTCCCTTGATATCACCACTATCCTCACATCTCCTTCTATCGAGATGGTGAAAAGAAAAATTCCAAACTTGCTGACCATGTCTCCTCCTCCTGCTGCCAAGAAAACCATTCCTGCTGACAAGCAATCTCAAGACATTGAGAAGAGACCTCTGGTTTTGAACATAAAGTATACCCGAATTAGAGAACCTTATTTCAAGAGGTTAAAGAAAGGTTTTCTTGGCCATCAAGATCAGGCTAAAAAGTCCACTGAATTGGCAAAAGATGATGAGTTGGCCAAGAAGTTTGCTGCCAAATAAGGCAGAATTGAGAATGCGTTTATGGAAATTAACCCTGGGTTGGCTAGGAAGTTGATAAAAATTGAACTTTATGGAAAGATCGATCGGCTGCAACCCCCTGGCTATAGCTCGACTAACTAAAAAGGCTGCTCACACTTTGGCCTTGGTAAATTCTTAATCTTTCTATTGGTACGCACTAAATTTTAATGCATTTCTTCTAATAATACTTTTACTTTCTTACAATTCTTGGTCAACTTCAATCAGATGATGGAGAAAGATGACCAAATAAGATCCTCTTCCTCGGCTGATGTTGAGAAAGCTCTTGAGGGTTTGTAAAAATACTTATAAGCATTCAGTGAAGCCCTGGAGCAAGATAAACAAGTCAGGCAAGAAAAAATTAAGACTGCTAAGGACTAGGCCAAAGCAGCAGAGGAGGATCAAAAGACTACTGTTGATGAGTTAACCCAAGCTAAGTTGATAATTACTAAAGTTGAGCATCGAGCAAAGGCTACTAAAGATAAGATTGTCAGCCTGATTGTTGATAACTTTACTCTTAATGCCAAAGGCAAGAAAGTTAATGATGAGCAAGGACGGGAGAAAGTCTCTACTACTGCAGCATCTAGATAGAATATGTTAGGAAGAAATCCTTCAAAGATGGTTGGTCTGAAGCTTTGAAGGAGGTCGGCATTCACACAGACTCTGAACTTCTTTAGAGACATAAGCCATCCTCCCAACCTGGATGAAGACTTTGATGAGGAGGAGGGTTATGGGGAGTATTCTGTGATTCCTATTGATCATGTCAACCTGCCTACTGCAAATAAGGATAAGACCAATGAGTAGGACAAGGAGAAGGTTTGACTCCTTTTGTCTAGTTATTTTCTGCTTTTTTTCCTTTAGGTATTTTCTATTTCTTCTTCTTTGTTCTTTTACAATGTATCCAACTATGTAACCATGGAATGGTTAATGCAAAGACATATTCTTGCCTAATTGCTTACAACTTCATGTGATGTTGATTGTTTTTTGCTTGTTGTCCTCAATATTATTGATACTGTTTGTTTTCCTCCTTGGATATATAAACTTATACTCGTAAATATCTAATCTGGTGCTAGGAAGAAAGTAATATTCTCTGTTAAATCCAAATTACTCAGGCAATGCAAAAAATCTTCTTGAGGTTGTCCATGTCCCATTGACTGAGGAAGATCTAGTGGGGTTTCTCAGCCTAGATGCCTCCGACCAAGTGAAGGAGTCTTATTTTCACATTCATTGCCTTTTGGACAGATCAATAGCAAATAACGTGGGTTATTATGAAACTCCCCAAGGCCTTGATTCATTCTAATTATGAGGCTAACCTTGAGTGAAGGTTAGGTCTTTGATAAGAAGTTATAAGATATTACTTATGCCGTGAACAAGAAGGAATTATCTTTGAACCAAGAACTAGAGAGTGCCCAATCAATTTTTGCCCTTTGGGAGAAGGAAAATAATGTTATGAGGAATGAGCTTGACAATTTGAAGAAATCAACCAATATTAGTCCCAATGAGGGGGTATCATTTTTGGAGACTAATAATGTTAGGTTTTTGGAAGAGTTAGAGGCCTTGAAGAAGAATAAAACTAAGTCTGGCCAATCTTCTAGGCAAAGTATAGTTGTTCGGCTAACCATTGATGAAGAGAGAACCAAGAAAATTTTGGCTGGCCAAGCTGCGATGCTCTAGGATTTGGACAAGGCCATCAGAAAACTTTAAGATAAGGTGGATCAACTTACTTCCCAATTCCATAAGCAACCCATGGCTATTTCGATGGACGGGTATGATGAATCCCTGACTTACCTAGGTAAGCACAAGGAGCAGGCCAGTAATTAAGGATATAAATGGAGTTGGTTGAACTTACTTGCTCTACTGAAGATTCCCAAGGGTGAGCAGTAGTATTGGCATGATCCTGAAATATTGGATTATCCTAATCCTCCTTTCAAGATTAATATTATATGGATTCCTCCTGATGTCATTCCTCATAGCTTAATCAGAAAGTATATTGGGAACTACGGCCTGGAAGGAGAAGATGAGTATATTCGCACCCAACATTTACTAAGTCGGTCAAGCAGCAGCAGATGCTTCAGACTAAGGGATTTTAGATCCCTACTCTGTCGAGCACCCTTAAGGAGCCTCCTGCTGGGATGAGTAAAGCTAAAGGAAAACATCCTATAGATTAAACTTTGTACTTTATTTCTTTTTAGATTGTAACACCAAGTGTTTAAAATAAAATGGACTTATTTTTCAATAAGAATGCTTGTGATATATTTCTATTTTATTTAAGCTTTGAAATTTATTTTAATTAGCTTGTCGACTAAGTAACCTGCCATGTAATTAGTTAATCAGCTTGCCGACTAAATAATCTGCTTAAATGTTAAATGTTTTATTTATGGATAAATCTATTTGTAATGCCTTAGATTCGACTAATGCTCTTAGATAAAACTATAAATAGTTTTGTTGAAATAAGTTGTGGCTATAGTTATCAGTGGTGACCAAGTGTATTAGGAATGTATAGTTATCTCTGTGTTTTAACTTAGTCGGGTAAAACCTCTCGTTTTTTACTTTTAGTCCTACATGAAGTTTTACTAACTTCTTGTTATTGATTTGTCGAAGACGAAATCATACATGAAGTTTTAAAGAATCACTTTTCTTAAGTTGAAAAAGTTTGAATAATAACTTTAACTTTTTAGAATTTGAAAAAGCTTGAATAATAACTTTTTTGAAGTTGGAAAAGTTTGAATAATAACTTTAACTTTTGTGAAGTAAGAAAATTTTGAATTAAGAATTTCAAAATAAACTTTTTTGTAGTTGGAAAGTTTGAACTGAAATTATAGAACCTTTTAGTAAGGTAGTATCACACCATACTCCGAAAAAGAAAACATAAAAAGGAAGTATAATTGAGATAAATGCGTAACTTCATTAAATTGAATAACTGATTACATCAAAAATGAAATTACTGGTAATATTTGCGTAGATGGTTAGCATTCCATGGGTTCTTAAACTCTTCGCCTTCCAATGTTTCTAGGAAATATATTCTTAGTCGGATTACTATCGTGATACGATATGGACCGTGATAGTTAGGCTCCAACTTGTTATTCTTCTTAATCACTTTCTTAAGGACAAGATCTCCTTGTTTCAAGTCGGACGCCTTGACTCTCCGATTATAGAACATAGCAGTCCTTTATTGATAGGCAACCATCCGAATTACAGCATCATTTTTTACTTCTTAAACCATGTCTAGACCTAGTCACCTCATGTGATCACTCTTAGAGGAATCAAAATTCATCACCTTATGAGTCGGTAGGCTTATTCCCGTTGGTACCACTGCCTCACTGTCGAAAGCGAGCATGTACGGAGTCTCTCTTATTGCCATTCTTGGCGTAGTTCTGTAAGCCCAAAAAATACTGTGCAATTTATCAAACCATATCCCTTTATTGTCATCCAATCTTTTCTTCAATCCATCAAGCAAAGTTTTATTAGTGATCTATGTTTAACCACTGTATTGTGGATGTCCAGGTGCTGAATGTAGTTTCTGAATCTTGGATCGGATGCAATATTCCTCAAACTCTTCATTATCAAACTAAGTACCATGATCAGTGATGAAAGCATACCATGATCAGGGATGAAAGCGTAGGGCATTCCGTAGTGACATATGATTTGTTTCCATATGAACTGAAACACTCTTTGATACGGCATATTGATTAAAGGCTCAGCCTCCACCCATTTGGTGAAGTAATCCACTACTACAACTAAATACTTGACCTTCCTTTGGTGGTAGGCAATGGACCAACCAACTATATTCCCCGAATAGAGGAGAAGTAATAGGAGTTAGGGAAGCACCTGGTTTTCTATGAATAGAAGTAAACCTTTGGCACTTGGTACACCTCTTGGCAAAGGAAACACAATCTACTTTCAATGTTGGCCAATAGTAGCCTGGTATGGCCCTCCTTTGAACCAACGATCTTCCAGCTGAATGGGAACCACGTGAGCCTTCATGGACCTCCTTAATCAGATAATTTATTTATGTTGGATGGACACAATAAAGTAAAGAGACTATGTAACATCTTTTGTACAGAACACCTTTCTCCGGGATGTAGTTGGTTACTTTGTATCTCATTTTCTTTTCTTCCTTCTGGTCAGATTGTAATATGCATTTCTCATTGTACTCCTTAATTGTATCCATCTAGGAAGGTCCTAATTTTATAGAATGATACTGACAGATTCCACGTCAATACTTCTACTAGTGAGAATTTCTACTGGGAATGGTTCGTGTGAGCTCTATTAGAGTTGTTGAGGCTAGTCGAGAAAGAGCATCTGCTCGGGCTGATAACTATGCTTTTTGTATTGTCGTTGTTGAAAGCCAAGTTAGTCAAAATCCTCAATTACCTTCAAATATAAAACAAACTCAAGTGTAGCGGTAAGTAAGGGTATCAATCCACTTCCTAGAGAGTAAGCTAGAGACAAATTCAAATGTAATTCACTTTTTATTTTCTTTTTGTGCTTTTTCACTTTTCTACTTTTTTTAGCTTTTTCGAATATTAAAACAATAGGGTGAGGTAATGATTTAAACTAAACTAAATTAAAGTTTGAGATGAAAACAACTAACTAGAAATTTACTAAAATGAAAATTAAATTCTAAACTAAAATAAGAGCTAAAGTGAGGTAAATAATTGTGAGAACAATCAAGGAATGGGATTACACCACAAATTTTAGTTATCATAATTAATTAATTTAAATATTTGAATTCTCCCAAATTAATATCAAAATTACAAACCCACTCCCTTTGCAAGTGTAATTATAATAGTAATATTTTAGAAAATTAAGTTTAACACCCCACAACTCTAGAAAAATAGATCTGCACTCCTTTTAATTAATCACCAGCTAGGATCGATCGATTAAAATTTATGTAATTGTTATAAAATAAATTTAGAGTTGAAATTCAAGTTATAATACCCCACTTAAGAAACCCCTATCTCTAGTTCGAATCTAAAATGAGTATTATAATTAGAATTTCGATTTTCTCTCGAAAATCATTTACCTTCTCTCGAGGCGTAAATCTAAGGGTGGGGGATCAAAATTAGCATTCAAAGGGAAATTTCAAGTAATCAAACTAATTAAACTAAAATAACATCAAATAAGGGTTTCCCCCACCCCTTGAAAGGGGATTTAGCCTAACATGGTATCAAACATAATAAACAAATATTCAACAGGCATTAATATAATAAAAGAGTAGAGAAAGAGAACAAATCTTCACAAGTCTCCTTGAAATTGACAATTTGAACTCTATCCTTGAAATTCAAGCATACAACCTTCCAAGTGAGTGATCAACAAAGATATAAATGAAAATTTTACTCAACTTAAATCTCACACAATTATCACTCACAAATATCTAAAAAAATAAAAATAAAATTATTTACAAATATTTCTACCTAATTTATTCTAACCTAACTCTCTATTTTTCTCTAGAATTTTCTCTCTCTATTTGATGATGAGTCCCCCCAAATGGGGTCTTGAGTCTTCTTTTATAGTAAATGCATGGCACACATGGGGCTACGGGGTATTTTGGGTAGACATAGGTGCAAGAGGGTGTATAAGGTATTGGGTGAGGGTTTATTTAGGAATTTAATGGAGGGTGCATGTGGTTTGGGTGTGAGGTCATGATAGTGGGAATAAAAATCTGATATGGAGAGGGGTAATTTTGGAAATTGGTTTTGAGTGCTTAGTTGGGGTCTAATGGGTATATTGGGAAAAAATAGGTTAATACGCACTTGTGGCATTTTAGTTTTTTTTTTTTTTTTTTTTTTTGGTGACTTTGGCAAGAAGAAGTAATTCGTGGCTTTGAAGAAGAGGGGAAATGGGTTGGTTTTCAAATGGGTTTGGATTGTTGAAAATAGGAAATGGTTGAAAGATGGCTTTGGCTCGCCGGATTTGGAGGATGGTGGGTTAAGATCCGGCCGGAGGTAGGACATGAGGGTTGCCGAGGATGGGGTTTCGACCGGAGTGGCAGGACGTGAGAGGATCGGGGATGGAGGTTGAGGGCACCGCCGGCGGGTTGAATCGAGGCTGGTAGGGAGCTCGGGTCGCTGCCGCTGGGTTGACAGGTGTTGGGTACAGAGGGTGGAGGGAACGACAGGTCCGGCGCTAGGTGTTCCTGGATCGCAAGGAGATCAGGCGACGGCGGGGCTAGCATCGCCGGGTTAATGCCGGAGGCAGGTGGTAGGAGGTATAAGGTGGTTTAGAGGGAGAGAGAGGCGCCGGCGGAAGTTGGGACTGCTGGTGGCCAGTTAGGGTCGGGGCTTGAAAATCCGGCAGGGTAAGGGGTTCCGCCGGTTTGAATTTGGGGGGGTGAGGACAACGGGGCTGGCCGCCAGATTTCGAACGGCGTCGGCAGGTATACGCAGGGGCTAGGTCGGGTAAAGGGTGAGGTGCGTGCATGGATTGTGGGGATATGGAGGTTTGAGAAGAAGGAGAGAGGAGAGAGAAAAGAGTGGTGAGGAAGATGAAGTGGGTAGATTTAGGTGTAGTGGGGTGTAGAGGATAATGTGTGTGTGTGTGTGTGTGTGTGTGTGTGTGTGTTCGGACCCAATTAAAATAATGAAAACTCAACTAAAAATAAAAGTAAAATCTAACTAAAAATAAAACAAATTAAAAATAAAAATATAAACGTTAAAACTAAAAAAATAAAATTCTACGCTTATAAAAACTAAAATAAAACAAAAGAAATAAAAAATGAAAAATTGTAATAAAATATGAAAACAAAAATATAAAAATATAAAATCTAGTAAACTAAAAATAAACTCCTAAAACTAATCGTAATAAAACTAAAAAATAATAAAAATCAAAATAAAATAAAATTGCACTAATAGAATAAAAATAGAAAATAAGATCTAGAAAATACTAAATAAATATTAAAAATAAAAATGACTCAAATTAAAAATATAAAAAATGATAAAACGACACAAATAAACACACATGAGTTTCGGGGTAGGCTAGGGTAAGATGGGCTAGGTTTAGGGTAGGTTAGGGTAATGTACAGGATAGGGGTATTTAGCTCCATTTTACTACAAGTTGCCTCAAATTATAGCTTTTGACACCGCAACTGTAATTAAGCCTACATATTGAACAATTAAGCACATAAGACCCATATTACCGAGAATTAGCAACTAAAGTACATCTATTTGGGGTATAAATTGTACAGTTTTGGGTGCTTATCACAGGCATTATCCACCCTTGGAATCCGGACCATTTTAACTGCATGAATTAAAGAGATAATTTTCATAAACTTATTCAGGCATCTTATATTCAGGTATCTTACCATTATTTATCCCTTAACTCCGTATATCTGAAGTAGTTGGTGAACAATAAGTTGATAATCACTATACGCTATCACTTTCTCGACACCTAATGATGAGGCTAGGTTCAAACCTATAATTAATGCTTCATATTTGGCTTCATTATTGGAAGATTGAAATTAAAATCCCAATGCATACTCCATATCTAAATCATCCGGAGTGTTGATAATGAGTTCATCCCCACTAATAATAGTGCACTAAGATCTATCTACGAACAGTTTCCAAACTGGGATGTCACTGTTGAAGTTTTCATCTGCCAGCACTCCGTATTTTAATAACTTTTTTATTTGTGTAGCTAGTCGCAGACCTCTTCTTTTAGAGCTACCACTCTTCCTGTCAATTTTTAAGTGCCACTCTTTCATAGCCTCATTCAAGTATCTTTTAGAGTTGTCACTCTTCCTATCAGTTTTTGCACATCTTTCTTATTGGTTGGAGATTTCATCTATAGTAAAACCTTTATTTTATCAAGGTTGGATTCAATTCTCCTTTGAATTATGATGTACCCCAAGAACATTCCTTCTTGTACTCCAAATATACACTTGGTCGGATTGAGTTGCATTTGATGTTTCTTTAACTGGTCAAATATTTAGGCCAAATCAGTAATATGGTCGTCAGTAAATTTTCTCTTGGTGAGCATATCATCTACATATACTTCCATGTTCTTTCCAATCTGGTCCTCGAATACATTATTTACCAACCTCTGATATGTTGCTCTAGCTTTTTTAGCCCTTAGGGAATAACATTGTAGCATTAGGTTCCTCGGCTGGTGATGAACGATGTGCTCTCCTTATCTTTTAGCTTCATCTTAATCTGGTTGTAACTAGGAAAACTGTCCATGAAGCTAATTAGCTCATGATTTGTTGTTACTCTTACGAATTGATCAATCCTTGGTAAAAAAAATGATCCTTTAGGCATGCTTTGATGAGGTTAGTGAAATCTACATACATGTGCCATTTATTATTCTTCTTATTAACCATTACCATATGGGTCAAACAGGTCGGGTATTTAACATCCTCTATAAACTATGTCTTCTGTAGATTTTCCACTTCCTTTTGGATTGCCATATTCTTCTCGGAACTGAAAACCCTGTGCTTATGTTTGATTGGTTTGTCATCCTTGTAAATGTTAACTTAGTGGCAGATGAAGTTAGGATTAATCCCTGGAATTTCCTCATGGCTCCAGGAGAACACATTCTTCCTATCTCTAAGGAATGTAATTAATTCCTATTTGAGAGATGGTGTTAGTCTTGAACCAATTTGAGTGGTCCTTTTTGGCTTCTCATCATCAAGCACAATAGTTTATGTCTCTTCTGTAACATGTCCCTTCACTAAATCTTCCTCTTCGCGGGGATCCAAAATGTCAATATGGAAAGTAGTTGTGCCCTTTTGTATCTCCTGTTGGTCGGCTGAGGTATAGTAGCACTACCTAGCTTCCATCTGGTTACCATTCACTACACGGACTCCATAATGGGTAGAAAACTTCATGCACTGATGCACAGTAGATGGCACTGCCTCTATTTATGTCATCCCCGTTCTGCCGAGGATTATGTTGTAAGTTAAAAGGACGATTTTGTCTACTACAAATAAGCGAATTCTTTCTTTCTTCTCGCTGGCCAAGGGCCGACCAACACATCCATCTTGATTGTTCCTAAGGGATATACCCTTTCTCCTGAGAACCCTATGAGAGGCATGTGATATGGTTCTAGATTAATGCCTCATTACCCTAGATTTAGGAAACAGTTGTAGAACATGACGTCTGTCAAACTCCCGTTGTCGACCAAAATTCTTGCCACTCTACTATGATGAACTCTTTAAGTGATGACTAACAGATCATCATGAGGATATATCACCCCACTTAAATCATTTTTAGAAAAGTTGATCACCAATATGTCTTTGTTTAATTTCCTAGGTCGGCCATCACTATTCTCGGAAATGTCAATCTGCCTAATAGTAGGACACACTTTGGCTTCATTTAGCTATGCTTTCCTTTTAACAAGTCCATCTCCTCCACGAGTGTCTCATCCTATAATGAAATGAAAACCCAAGGAAATCATCCCTACCTCCATATCTGGTTCATCAGGTATCTTCAACAGGTCAAGATCATCCATATAGTCGTTGCGTGCACCCTCTTTGTGTCATCTTTCGCTCGACTGGGTGACTCAAATATTCTTTTGGCATCTCAGCTACCATTCCAATTAACAAATTTATGTAACTTTTCTCACCAAATAAGAGTACCCACTTCATTCTTGAGGGAGATGCAATTATCAATAATGTGTCCATGATCTCTAAAAGTATGACGCGGTATTTGGACTTATCCCTTCTATTAGGAGGTGACCTTAATTTCCCAGGCTAGTTCAAATCTTTGTTGTCACTGATTTCCTCTAAGATGTGATGGACACCTTTAGTGAGTGGAGTATACTCGTCATACTTTTTTATCATGTCAATAGTCTTGTCCTTTTGATTTTTCTTGAATGAATTATTCTTTAGACTTTCATCTTTGGTCTTCGGCACTTCTTTTGTTTCCATAGCTTCCTCGGCATTTATAATCTTTCCAACATTAGGTATCAACTCTATCATATTTTTGGGTGAACTTTTCCCTAGAGCATAGTAAAGATCCTTGGCCAGTTATCCACTCATCAGGCCTGCAATGGTTGTCTTTTCCTCATAATCCACCACTCTAGTTTTTCATTATTGAAATGTGTGATATACTCTCAGGTACTTTCTCCATGTTTTTACGCACGGTCAAAAGATAAGCAACACTCTTGATTGGCTTAGCCCCAAAGAAAAAGTTATCAATGAATAATTCAACCAATTGATGAAAACTATAAATTTTACCTCTGGGAAGATTGTTGTTCCATATTTAAGTTGGACCTGTGATGGAACTAGAGAAAACCCTTCACCTCATCTCATCAAGAACATAATAGATATCAACAACATCTTGATACTGTTCAATATGGAGGACTGGATCAGTATTCCCATCATATTTAGGAGTGACAACTTGTGGTTTGAATTTGGAAGGTATGGGGTAATCCACGATAGCCTGGACAAAAGGTAAGCCTTTAGCAAAAAAAATTTGTAAAGGATTTTTTGTTTTGGCCATTTCCCCCTACCGATCTTCTAGTCTCTGCATGGATCCTTTCCACGAATGTTCCTTAGGTTTCATTTTGGCTGAAGCAACTTTTGTGGCTTTGTTGTGCATATGTGTTTATCTCCTTTCCTAAGAAATCAGCTCGGCACACACAGACCCCCTCATGCTGGCTCTAAATTTCATGGATCCATCTCTGTACTCGTGAGGACATTCCTGCTCCCTACGACAGCCTCTTGTTTCTTAGGGACCTAGACGATCAAAGGAAGAATCCATACTCAACTGTTCCCATACGCTTGGTCTATCGTTAGTGAAAGATCTTCCATCATAATGACAATTGATCGGATTGATGATGTTGCTCCACGACAGTATTATCTATCATGATAAGACCTAAAGTGATAACTCCTCTCATTCCAGGCTGGTGGGGGTGTCATATCCCTCATGGAATTGGAGGATTTATCTTACATCGTACGAGCCAATTGTCTAACTGGCTCTTGCATGGCCTCCTGTCCTTTAGCCAAGTTGAGTAAAATCCTTTGAAAATCTATCTCATTAGGGGGAGTAGATAGATCTAGGTTATTTCCTGTAGCCGCCGGGATGCTATTCTGAACATTAGTCATTCGTCAAGATAGAGAATGAATTAAAGAAACATAATAAGTAGAGAACAATGATAAGCAATCGATCCCACGGATGACGCCAATCTGTTGACGACTAAAAAAATGACTGGGTCCAATTTTATAATCATAGATAAATAACAATATTAATCTAAACAAACACACAACAGGCAAAGATTTTTAAAGTGGTTCAGCTATCAAAAGCCTACATCCACTGTTGGTATTATTATTATTATTATTGGTGTTTACAATAGCTCAGTACGGTGTGCTTGAGATTGGTTAAATCGTCCGTTTGAGCTAAAGGAGATTATATATTAATAGTGGTCTAGAACCCGAGAGACGGAATGCATTTATATCTCCAGGCATTTACATCTATATACAATAAATGAGACTCTTGACATTCAGTGTTGATTGTCCTTCCATCCGAGTAACGTTTGATATTCCTGATGGTTCACATTCTGGAAGTTACTTGACATTCTAGTCGACCAGGTACCTCTAATGCCGATCAAGATAGCAGAATGGCCACCTAGGACGACAAGTGTTTATTGTTCATTGGCCAACATAGGATAGTAATTTTTACATACAACAACCTTGACCGTCTTCAAACCAACACCGACGTTGAAAGATCCACTACCGACCTCACCACATCACTCCCAAAAGGAACTTTGAACCTAGAGCTTTGATACCGTTTATAAGGCCCCAGTCAGGATTTATGGGTTACCCGTAGTCAACTCGGTCCGACCCGAGCGTTAGGTGTGAAGTGCAATGAAAAAACCCATATAATGTCGCTAGTCCAGTTTTATTTTAATTAAAGTTTCACTTGTTTACCATGCGATTCCAATTTCAAGTTTAAAATAGGTGAGTGACCCATGAGAAGTATCCCCGGAGTCCAAGCATATAGAGCTACTAACGTAAAATTATATAGAATACTTATTTGTATAATGCTCTCAAAATAAAAATCCGCACTCAACATGCTGTAACAAAGATGAGGGTTTGAGCCAATTCCCAATGGGATACCAATGCAATATAGAATTGAGTGGCAAAAGACTCTAACACGTTATTCCTACATGCACATGCAACTACTTTATATATATGCACATACACATACATATATTTATGAATGAAATTTATTTTACTTTCGAAAAACTTATTTATCCAAACTAATTCACCTTAATCTTGTAAAAGACTTTATTTTTCTCATTTTGACATTCATCCCTTTATTTAACACACACGGTTAAATATTTGAAACAACTAGAATTGATCGAACGCCATTTCTTTACCGAAATTACCCTTTTTCATTTTAACCAATCCACATTAGTATTTTCATTAAAAATCATCCCTTCAACGCGCGCGAACACCGTTTTAGAAAATACTTATTTAGTCTTTTAAAACCTTTTACAACACATTCTTGTGTTAATTATGAGTTGAACCACTTAGGTTGCTTAACCACTCATTTATCCATTTACTTTACCTTTTTTCTTACCTTATAGACATCGATCAATTTCACATTTACTTGTCCATTTTGACTTTCACTTGAACATTTATTAATTCATTCAAGTAAGATTGTCTTAACACGTTTTCACCATACAACTCATTTCTGGACATGTTCCTTATTCCTTTATCTTTATCTCAGAATCTTCTAATAATCACGTACTTTAACGGACTCTACACCGCCAGCGCCGCCGCCATATGCTCTGACCAGTGTTTTGGGTCTTTCACCCTATGGCTCCGGATCGTCCTTAATTTTTTCGATGTCATCTGAGTTTCCCTTTTAATGTGTTTTAACATTTTGCAAATGTTCACATTACTTCTCTTTTCCTTTTATTCGGTCGAAGTTAAAACTCGAGATTTCACCCTAACTTGTGTTACACTTTTAAAATCATCATTTCGTGTCCTTTACATTCTAACTTTGATTTTTATTCCCAAAATCATGTTCATTAGGACTATCATGTGTAACACCCTTTACAATATTTTGATTTCGTAAAAATGTTCCACTTTACGTAAAATTATCATTTTACCCATTTGTTTCCAAACTCACATTTTACTCCATTTTCACAAGTGTTAATTTTTCAAATACTAATAAGTTATCCACACTAACTTCTTTAGTATTTTTAACACTTTAACATCTTTTAACCTCTTCGGTGTAACTTTCTTTTCAATTGGAAACATCTTTATTTCAACACTTTTAATTCCAATAATCATTAATATGTAAGACTGCTTTGTAATAAAAATACCATTTCTTTATTAACACTTGTAGTCTTATAACCTTACACTAATCACACTTATAATTCTTTTTTCACACACTTTGAAGATAAGAATTTCTACTTTTATTGTTTCATGTTTAAACCCAACAAACCTTCTTTGAACTTGTTCAATCGTGCATTATCAAAATACTACAAGTTTATATGCATGAGAAGATGAATTTAAAATCCTATTAAATAGGTTAAACACAATTTTCATTCTAGAAATCCTTAATACTTGCAAAATTACTTCAAACTCAAAAAATGTCCGTTATCATGAAATCTCCATTTTTGCAAGAAACTTTGGAACTTTATGTCACAAACATTTTAGCAAAATTAACATTATTTTTCAAACATTTTATTCATAAAATGTCAAACATCAAATTTCTGGAAAACATATCATTTTCATAAAATACCAATTTTAACATTTCAAAACTTTGAAATATTACTAATCCTTTATTTCCAACAAAATAATATTTTACCAATATTTTTATTCCATAAAAATTGTTTAATATTATTATACTAGAAACTATCATTTATTCATGTGCATCCTAGTCCTGTAATCTAATAATAAGACTACTAATAATGCAAATAGAGTCTTAAACACCAAATAGAGTCTTAAACACAAAATATAGGAGGACTTGTCTTACATCGTACGAGCCAATTGTATAACTGGCTCTTGCATGGCCTCCTGTCCTTTATCCAAGTTGAGTAAAATAATCTATCTCATTAGGGGGAGTAGATAGATCAAGGTAATTTCCTGTAGCAGTCGGGATGCTATTCTGAACATTAGTCATTCTTCAAGATAGAGAATGAATTAAAGAAACGTAATAAGTAGAGAATGATGATAAGCAATCGATCCCACAGATGACGCCAATCTGTTGACGACTAAAAATGGACTAGATCCAATTTTATAATCATAGATAAATATCAATATTAATCTAAACAAACACACAACAGGCAAAGATTTTTAAAGTGGTTCAGCTATCAAAAGCCTACGTCCACTGTTGGTATTATTATTATTATTGGTGTTTACAATAGCTCAGTACGGTGTGCTTGAGATTGGTTAAATCGTCCCTTTGAGCTAAAGGAGATTATATATTAATAGTGGTCTGGAACCCTAGAGACAGAATGCATTTATATCTCCAGGCATTTACATCAGTATACAATAAATGAGACTCTTGACATTCAGTGTTGATTGTCCTTCCATCCGAGTAATGTTTGCAATTCTTGATGGTTCACAATCTGTATGTTGCTCGACATTCTAGTCGACTAGGTACCTCTGATGCCGATCAAGATATCAGAATGGCCACCTAGGACGACAGGTGTTTATTGTTCATTGGTCAACATAGGATAGTAATTTTTACATACAACAACCTTGACTGGCTCAAACCAACACCGACGTTGAAAGATCCACTACCGACCTCACCACGTCACTCCTAAAAGGAACTTTGAACCTAGAGCTTTAATACCATTTATAACGCCTCAGTCAGGATTTATGGGTTACCCGTAGTCAACTCGGTCCGACCCGAGCGTTAGGTGTGAAGTGCAATGGAAAAAACCCATATAATGTCGCTAGTCCAGTTTTATTTTAATTAAAGTTTCACTTGTTTACCATGCGATCCCAATGTCAAGTTTAAAATAGGTGAGTGACCCATGAGAAGCATCCCTGGAGTTCAAGCATATAGAGCTAATAACGTAAATTTATATAGAATACTTATCTCTATAATGCTCTCAAAATAAAAATCTACACCCAACATGCTGTAACAAAGATGAGGGTTTGAGCCAATGCCCAATGGGATACCAATGCAGTATAGAATTGAGTGGCAAAAGACTCTAACACGTTTTTCCTACATGCACATGCAACTACCTTATATATATACACATACACATACATATATTTATGCATGAAATTTATTTTACTTTCGAAAAACTTATTTATCCCAATTAATTCACCTTAATCTTGTAAAAGACTTTATTTTTCTCGTTTTGACATTCATCCCTTTATTTAACACACACGGTTAAATATTTGAAACAACTAGAATTGATCGAACGTCATTTCTTTACCGAAATTACCCTTTTTCATTTTAACCAATCCACATTAGTATTTTCATTAAAAATCACCCCTTCAACGCGCGCGAACACCATGTGAGAAAATACTTATTTAGTCTTTAAAAACCTTTTACAACACATTCTTGTGTTAATTATGAGTTGAACCACTTAGGTTGCTTAACCACTCATTTATACATTTACTTTACCTTTTTTCTTACCTTATAGACATCGATCAATTTCACATTTACTTGTCCATTTTGACTTTCACTTGAACATTTATTAATTCATTCAAGTAAGGTTGTCTTAACACGTTTTCACCATACAACTCATTTCTGGACATGTTCCTTATTCCTTTATCTTTATCTCAGAATCTTCTAATAATCACGTACTTTAACGGACTCTACACCGCCAGCGCCGCCGCCATATGCTCTGACTAGTGTTTTGGGTCTTTCACACTATGGCTCCGGGTCATCCTTAATTTTTTCGATGTCATCTGAGTTTCCCTTTTAATGTGTTTTAACATTTTGCAAATGTTCACATTATTTCGCTTTTCCTTTTATTCGGTCGAAGCCAAAACTCGAGATTTCACCCTAACTTGTGTTACACTTTTAAAATCATCATTTCATGTCCTTTACACTCTAACTTTGATTTTTATTCCCAAAATCATGTTCATTAGGACTATCATGTGTAACACCCGTTACAATATTTTTATTTCGTAAAAATGTTCCACTTTACGTAAAATTATCATTTTACCCATTTGTTTCCAAACTCACATTTTACTCCATTTTCACAAGTGTTAATTTTTCAAATACTACTAAGTTATCCACACTAACTTCTTTAGTACTTTTCACACTTTAACATCTTTTAACCTCTTCGGTGTAACTTTCTTTTCAATTGGAAACATCTTTATTTCAACACTTTTAATTCCAATAATCATTAATATGTAAGACTGCTTTGTAAGAAAAATACCATTTCTTTATTAACACTTGTAGTCTTATAACCTTACACTAATCACACTTATAATTCTTTTTTCACACACTTTGAAGATAAGAATTTCTACTTTTATTGTTTCATGTTTAAACCCAACAAACCTTCTTTGAACTTGTTCAATCGTGCATTATCAAAATACTACAAGTTTATATGCATGAGAAGATGAATTTAAAATCCTATTAAATAGGTTAAACACAATTTTCATTCTAGAAATCCTTAATACTTGCAAAATTACTTCAAACTCAAAAAATGTCCGTTATCATGAAATCTCCATTTTTGCAAGAAACTTTGGAACTTTATGTCACAAACATTTTAGCAAAATTAACATTATTTTTCAAACATTTTATTCATAAAATGTCAAACATCAAATTTCTGGAAAACATATCATTTTCATAAAATACCAATTTTAACATTTCAAAACTTTGAAATATTACTAATCCTTTATTTCCAACAAAATAATATTTTACCAATATTTTTATTCCATAAAAATTGTTTAATATTATTATACTAGAAACTATCATTTATTCATGTGCATCCTAGTCCTGTAATCTAATAATAAGACTACTAATAATGCAAATAGAGTCTTAAACACCAAATAGAGTCTTAAACACAAAATATAGGAGGACTTGTCTTACATCGTACGAGCCAATTGTATAACTGGCTCTTGCATGGCCTCCTGTCCTTTATCCAAGTTGAGTAAAATAATCTATCTCATTAGGGGGAGTAGATAGATCAAGGTAATTTCCTGTAGCAGTCGGGATGCTATTCTGAACATTAGTCATTCTTCAAGATAGAGAATGAATTAAAGAAACGTAATAAGTAGAGAATGATGATAAGCAATCGATCCCACAGATGACGCCAATCTGTTGACGACTAAAAATGGACTAGATCCAATTTTATAATCATAGATAAATATCAATATTAATCTAAACAAACACACAACAGGCAAAGATTTTTAAAGTGGTTCAGCTATCAAAAGCCTACGTCCACTGTTGGTATTATTATTATTATTGGTGTTTACAATAGCTCAGTACGGTGTGCTTGAGATTGGTTAAATCGTCCCTTTGAGCTAAAGGAGATTATATATTAATAGTGGTCTGGAACCCTAGAGACAGAATGCATTTATATCTCCAGGCATTTACATCAGTATACAATAAATGAGACTCTTGACATTCAGTGTTGATTGTCCTTCCATCCGAGTAATGTTTGCAATTCTTGATGGTTCACAATCTGTATGTTGCTCGACATTCTAGTCGACTAGGTACCTCTGATGCCGATCAAGATATCAGAATGGCCACCTAGGACGACAGGTGTTTATTGTTCATTGGTCAACATAGGATAGTAATTTTTACATACAACAACCTTGACTGGCTCAAACCAACACCGACGTTGAAAGATCCACTACCGACCTCACCACGTCACTCCTAAAAGGAACTTTGAACCTAGAGCTTTAATACCATTTATAACGCCTCAGTCAGGATTTATGGGTTACCCGTAGTCAACTCGGTCCGACCCGAGCGTTAGGTGTGAAGTGCAATGGAAAAAACCCATATAATGTCGCTAGTCCAGTTTTATTTTAATTAAAGTTTCACTTGTTTACCATGCGATCCCAATGTCAAGTTTAAAATAGGTGAGTGACCCATGAGAAGCATCCCTGGAGTTCAAGCATATAGAGCTAATAACGTAAATTTATATAGAATACTTATCTCTATAATGCTCTCAAAATAAAAATCTACACCCAACATGCTGTAACAAAGATGAGGGTTTGAGCCAATGCCCAATGGGATACCAATGCAGTATAGAATTGAGTGGCAAAAGACTCTAACACGTTTTTCCTACATGCACATGCAACTACCTTATATATATACACATACACATACATATATTTATGCATGAAATTTATTTTACTTTCGAAAAACTTATTTATCCCAATTAATTCACCTTAATCTTGTAAAAGACTTTATTTTTCTCGTTTTGACATTCATCCCTTTATTTAACACACACGGTTAAATATTTGAAACAACTAGAATTGATCGAACGTCATTTCTTTACCGAAATTACCCTTTTTCATTTTAACCAATCCACATTAGTATTTTCATTAAAAATCACCCCTTCAACGCGCGCGAACACCATGTGAGAAAATACTTATTTAGTCTTTAAAAACCTTTTACAACACATTCTTGTGTTAATTATGAGTTGAACCACTTAGGTTGCTTAACCACTCATTTATACATTTACTTTACCTTTTTTCTTACCTTATAGACATCGATCAATTTCACATTTACTTGTCCATTTTGACTTTCACTTGAACATTTATTAATTCATTCAAGTAAGATTGTCTTAACACGTTTTCACCATACAACTCATTTCTGGACATGTTCCTTATTCCTTTATCTTTATCTCAGAATCTTCTAATAATCACGTACTTTAACGGACTCTACACCGCCAGCGCCGCCGCCATATGCTCTGACCAGTGTTTTGGGTCTTTCACCCTATGGCTCCGGATCGTCCTTAATTTTTTCGATGTCATCTGAGTTTCCCTTTTAATGTGTTTTAACATTTTGCAAATGTTCACATTACTTCTCTTTTCCTTTTATTCGGTCGAAGTTAAAACTCGAGATTTCACCCTAACTTGTGTTACACTTTTAAAATCATCATTTCGTGTCCTTTACATTCTAACTTTGATTTTTATTCCCAAAATCATGTTCATTAGGACTATCATGTGTAACACCCTTTACAATATTTTGATTTCGTAAAAATGTTCCACTTTACGTAAAATTATCATTTTACCCATTTGTTTCCAAACTCACATTTTACTCCATTTTCACAAGTGTTAATTTTTCAAATACTACTAAGTTATCCACACTAACTTCTTTAGTATTTTTAACACTTTAACATCTTTTAACCTCTTCGGTGTAACTTTCTTTTCAATTGGAAACATCTTTATTTCAACACTTTTAATTCCAATAATCATTAATATGTAAGACTGCTTTGTAAGAAAAATACCATTTCTTTATTAACACTTGTAGTCTTATAACCTTACACTAATCACACTTATAATTCTTTTTTCACACACTTAGAAGACAAGAATTTCTATTTTTATTGTTTCATGTTTAAACCCAACAAACCTTCTTTGAACTTGTTCAATTGTGCATTATCAAAATACTACAAGTTTATATGCATGAGAAGATGAATTTAAAATCCTATTAAATAGGTTAAACACAATTTTCATTCTAGAAATCCTTAATACTTGCAAAATTACTTCAAACTCAAAAAATGTCCGTTATCATGAAATCTCCATTTTTGCAAGAAACTTTGAAACTTTATGTCACAAACATTTTAGCAAAATTAACATTATTTTTCAAACATCTTATTCATAAAATTTCTAACATCAAATTTCTAGAAAATATATCATTTTCATAAAATACCAATTTTAACATTTCAAAACTTTGAAATATTACTAATCCTTTATTTCCAACAAAATAATATTTTACCAATATTTTTTTTCCATAAAATTGTTTAATATTATTATACTAGAAACTATCATTTATTCATGTGCATCCTACTTGTGGGTACCCGAAATAAAGATAATGGGCCTGGACGAGTATCCCAATTCTGGCAGCCCAAAATCTAGACCCCCCATCTCTTATTTTGATTATGATCCGGTCTCTTCCCACGTCCCCGTTAAGGGAGGTTCTAGGGAGAGATGGAAGACGTGGGGGAAACAACACCCCCACTTACCAAAATGTACATGTATATATTAAACCCTAGGTCCGGGGCAAAGGACAAGTTGTATCCTCTGTAACCACTCTCTGGAGTACATAGAAATTACACTGACTGCACCACCTTGGACGTAGGCACATCTTTGCCGAACCACGTACATCCTTTATTGTGTGATTGTCATTTTATATTCCTTACTCTTGCTTGGTGATTGCCTTTCTCCCATATATTTGTGTTGCATAATAATTGTCACCACAATTGGCGCCGTCTGTGGGAAGCGTTCATCTTCCTTGAGAAAAGACCACACCAAGAAAGGAGTTTAAAATGTCTAGTCACAGTAGCAATGCTCCCCAGGCAGGGAATATTCAAGAACCACCTGTTCCTCACAGAATTAGATCTGAAGTTCGACGTTCAGATCAGAGGGCTCGCTTAGAAAGGCTAGCCTCAGAAGAAAGCCAAGGACCTTCGAGGTCCACGCAGATATCCAGACTGATTGATGCATACGAGGCAAGGATGCACGAGCAGAGGGAGTCTTCTCGCAAATACGAGGCTGAGAATGCTCGCCCGAAAAGAAGACTAGAAAGACTGGAGAGAGAGATTCATCATGACACCAGGAGACGTCCATACCGCACTCCTAGACCTCAGGCGAGCAAGTCTCGCAACCGAGGGAGGAGCCCTAGACAAGGATCCTAGAAGGTGGAGGGAGACGAATCAGACGACGACCTACGCGAGCAGCTGCGAAAAGCTCGTCGTTACCAGAGCCCTACTCGCAGCAACGAGAACATACGAGATCTGGTCCGCAGGGAGATGGACCAACATCCTGTCCACCACGGTACCAGATCGACCCGAGAACTCGCTAGGCGAGCTCTCAAAACCCAGATGAAGTCGCCTTTCACGAGGGAAATTGAAGAAGAAGAAGAAGAAGAAGAAGAAGAAGCCCCCGAGAAATTTACCATTCCAAGGTTCAAGATTTATGACGGTAAGACTAATCCCATTGATCACGTCAGGCAGTACCGGCAGGCCATGACCCTCTAGAACCACCGGGACGCGCTAATGTGTCAAATTGTTCCCTCGAGCTTGCATGACGTAGCGCAGAAGTGGTTCAAAAGGCTTCCCCACTGATCCATCAGGAGTTTCAAATCCATGGTCGAGCTCTTTACGGCCCGATTCATTACCAGTAGCTCCCATGCCAAAAGGATAGATGCTTTACTGACGATGAAGTTCGAGACTACGCAAAGAGGTACTGCGAGTTATTCAACGAGGTCGAGGATTGCTCGGAGCAAGTGGCAGTGGCCTCTTTCAAAATGGGTTACCCAGCTCTTCCCTTCTGTACCAGTCACTGACAAAGAAGGAGGCTATGACTGTTGACGACATAATGGCTCGCATCGAGAAATACGCTAAGGTGGAAGATGTCACCCGCCTCAGTACAGGGGAAAACGGTCGAGCTAAACTCAATTCTAAGGGCAGTGACAAAACTGAGAACCAGAAGAAGGGAGGGAAGAACGGGGGAAAAATAGCTCCAAAAACGGAGGTAACCATCATGCGTCGAAAGCATTTCAGGCGGTCAACACCGTCTTCAAATAACCAATTTACCAAATTCTCATAAAAATCAAAGATGAGCCATTCATCAAGTGGCCCAGGAATATGGGAGGAGATCCTTCGAAGAGGAACAATGCGCTGAGATGCGCTTTTCACAAAGAGGGAGGACATAAGACTGATCATTGCAAAGCTCTTAAGTCTCACCTCGAGGAGCTAGCCCAGTACGGTGATTTGAACGAGTTTATGGAGAAGAAGGCAGAGAAAGTGGCTGCCAATAGAGAGGCGAGACCAGACAATGTGCTCAAAGATGACGCTGGACATGAGTTCGCGATAATTCACGGGGCATCTGATGCCAAGCAGATTCAAGGAAATTCAGCTCGAATGGAGATGAAGAAACTTACAGCGGTAATGCAGGCTTTTCAGATCGATCTAGTAAAGTCACAGTCAGGAAAGCATCGACGAGTAGATGATGTCAACTATAACAAGCATATTATTTTCACAGGCGAAGATCTGGTAGGAGTGAGAACCCCGCATCATGATGCTCTGTTCATTACCCTCAGGATAGTTAACTTTGATGTCGACAAGTTGCTCGTCGACCAAGGAAGCTCGTCCGAAGTAATGTATCTCGACCTGTTCAGAAAATTGAAGTTAAGCGTCGCCGACCTAAAGGAAGATAATGTCCCTTTAGTTGGCTTCGCTGGAAAAATAAATATGCCCCTGGGAAAGATTGTACTGCCAGTACGCACGGGAAACATCTCCAAGATGATTGAGTTTTTGGTGGTGAACATCGACTCACCATACCAAGCCATCCTTGGCAGGGGATGGCTCCACGCAATGAAAGCAGTCTCCTCGACCTACCATCAGAAACTCAAGTATGTAACTGAGCGAGGAGTAATGGAGATTCACGGCGATCAAACGATGGCAAGAAGGTGCTTCATAGCATCCATCCGAACAAAGCCAGAGAAGAAGGCCGATCAGCCCAGCGAGAAAGTTGAAGAAGGTCTGACACCTTCTAAATAACAATTAAAGTACGAAAGACCTGGACTAGAGGAGACCAGGATCCTCCCCTCTGAGCGGGTCGTCGAGGACCTGGTAGAAGTTACGGCTAGAGATGGAGACAGTAATAGGGTCTTCTTGATTGGAGCATCTCTCACTGACCAGGATCAGAAGGAATTGACAACCCTGCTGAGACGCAACGTAGATGTTTTCGCATAGGAACCATACGAGCTGCCTAGAATCTATCCCAGTATGGTCTGTCATTAGTTGCATGTTAACCCCACCTTCAAACCAATCACCCAGAAGGCACGGCGAACCGCACCCGAGAAGGCCAAAGCGGTAGAAAAAGAAGTTGAAAAACTGCTGGAAGCAGGATCCATACGGGAAGTACAATTCCCCAAGTGGTTATCCAACCCAGTAGTGGTTCCAAAAAGCAACGGGAAGTGGAGAGTTTGCATAGACTTCACCGACCTCAACAGAGTGTGCCCTAAAGACAGTTTCTCCCTCCCAAAAATAGACCAACTAGTAGACGCCACTGCAGCTCATGAGCGAATGAGTTTTTTGGACACATACTCAGGGTATCATCAGATCCCCTTATATGCCCCAGACCAGGACAAAACAGCGTTCATCACGACAGTTGGTTTATACTGCTACAAGGTCATGCCCTTTGGGCTAAAGAAAGCAGGGGCAACCTAGCAGCGGCTGGTCACCAAGATGTTCAAGGACCAGATGGGAAACACCATGGAGGTCTACATCGATGGCATGCTCGTTAAAAGCAAGAAGAAACAAAACCACCTATCAGACCTGTCAAACCCCTTCGAAATCCTCAGGAAATACCGAATGAAACTTAATGCGAGCAAGTGTTCTTTCGGTGTTCGGTCAAGAAAATTTCTTGGGTACCTGGTCAGCAAGAGAGGCATAGAGCCTAACCTAGACCAGATCGATGCAATTAACAGGGTACAACCTCCTCGAACAATCCGGGACGTACAGAAGCTCACTGGTATTCTCGCTGCCTTAAATCGCTTTATCTCTAAATCCTCCGAGAAATGCAAGCCTTTCTTCCAGCTTCTAAAGGGGAATAAAACGGTAGAGTTGAACCCAGATTGCTCGCGAGCATTGGTCGAGCTCAAGACTTACTTAATCTCTCCACCACTGCTCGCCATACCACGGCAAACGGATTCTTTGTACCTGTACCTCTCCGTTTCCAACCACACTGTCAGCTCTGCGTTAATATGCGAGGTTGCAGGAATCCAGCACCCTGTTTATTACGCGAGCAAGACCCTACTGGACGCCGAGCAGAGGTACCTACCACTGGAGAAGCTCGCCTTTGCACTAGTAGTGGCTTCGAGGAAGCTGAAGCACTATTTTGAAGCCCACACTATCATCGTCCTAACATCGTACCCCCTTAAGGCAATCCTAAGGAAAGCAGATTTGTCGGGAAAACTGTCTAAATGGTCAGTCGATCTCGGGCGATTTAACATCCAATTTCAACTAAGGAACGCAATCAAGGGACAGATCCTTGCTGATTTCATAGCCGAATTCACGGGCGAGGAACCTTCCAACCAACCTCAGCCAACAAGTCAAAAGGAGAACCAAACAACAAAGGAAACCTGGAAACTATTTGTTGATGGAGCCTCCAACTTGAAGGGGGCAGGGATAGGTATTGTCCTCGTTACTCCAGAGAATACAATCCTTGCACAAGGAATCAATCTTGGATTTGCAGCCTCCAACAACGAAGCAGAATACGAAGCCCTAATAGCCGGCCTCCAGAAGGCACACACTTTGGGGGCAAAGCATCTACAGGTGTTCGACGATTCCCAATTAGTCCCCAATCAGATAAGTGGAGACTACAATGCAAAAAATGAAAGAATGGCAGCTTACCTCGCCTTAGTGAAAAAAATAATGGCGAGCTTCGAAGAGATCAATGTCCAGCAGTTTCCCAGAGGGAAAAACAGCCATGTTGATGCCCTAGCATCCCTGAGTTCGACAGTCGACTCCGACCTAAAAAGGACCATCCCCATCGATTTTCTCACTCATCCGAGCATTAACTGCGGCAGCAAGCCACCAGATGTGGAACGGGTACTCCAGGTAGGATCAGCTCCCAACTGGATGGACCCCTTAAGGGATTATTTGAAGGATGGCACGCTCCCGGATGACAAGAAGACTGCCCACCAGATAAGAGTCAAAGTTGCTCGCTTTCACTTATCCCCAGAGGGAAACTTGTATAAGAAATCCTTCTTCGGAACCTACCTCCAATGCGTTCACCCAGGGAATATCGAGCAAGTGCTACATGAGCTTTACGTAGGAGTCTGTGGAAGTCATATCGGAGGAAGGTATCTAGCTTTTCGAGCCATGAAGGAGGGCTATTGGTGGCCATCTATGCAAAGGGACTCTGTGATGTATGTCCGCAAGTTCCTGAAATGCCAACTTCACGCTCCTATGGTCCACCAACCAGCTAGCGACCTAAAATCACTAACCATCCCATGGCCATTCGCCCAATGGGGAATTGACATCGTGGGACCACTGCCCACCGCCACCGGCAATCGCAAATATCTGTTGGTTATAACTGACTACTTCACCAAATGGATTGAGGCGGAACCCCTGGCGAACATCTGAGATAAAGATATGATAAGATTCATATGGAGAAATATAATCACTCGTTTTGGCATCCCCAGAACCATCATCACCGACAATGGAACGCAGTTCGAAAGCGGCTCTTTTCAGAGATTTTGTAACGAACACGGATCAGACACCACTTCAGCTCGGTAGCCTACCCTCAAAGCAATGGCCAAGCTGAGGCCTCCAACAGAACTGTGACCGACGGATTAAAGAAGCGATTGGAGCGAGCCAAAGGCGCGTGGGTAAATGAATTACCACATATTCTATGGGCTTACCGAACCACTCCACAGCGAGCAACAGGAGAAACCTCATTTTCGCTGACATATGGGATGGAAGCAGTCATCCCACTAGAAGCAGGTTTGCCGATAATGAGGGCCAACCTTGTTGACCAGGGCCATAATGATGCAGCATTACTCGCTGAGCTCGACCTAGTCGACGAGCGCCGAGAGCTAGTCCTAGTGAAACTAGCGAGCTATCAGCAACAGCTCGCAAGGCATTACAACAAAAGGATCAACCCAAGGACATTCCGAGTTGGGGACTAAGTCCTAAGGAAAGTCCTGGGCAGCGCAGTAAAACCATCAGATGGCAAGCTAGGGCCAAACTGGGAAGGACCCTTCAAGGTAACAAGAGACGATCTGCAGGGCGCCTATCACTTGGAAACGATGGAAGGCAAAGAAATATCACGAGCATGGAACGCAGCCAATCTCAAGAGATTCTATTTTTAGATCTTTCGTTTATTCTTTTGTTATGGAACTAGAAGCTCATTTTCCTTGTCATTAATGAAAATTATTTAAACAGTTGCATTCTAATGAGTAACAGCTATATGAGCTTTATCGCACATCTTTTCTAAATGACAGGAACATTGATCATTACGCCATAGCAGGGAAGTATCCCTCCTCAGGTCATCATTATGAAACACGAAGGACCTTTTAGCATTGCCCCTGGCAATATATGAAGCCCTACAGGGGATCCTTAGGCAATATGGCCAAATTTATACTGGTCATCAAACCTTCTTTGGTTAAATGAAATCCTGATCAGATGAAGCATCCAACACCAAGTGTGTCCTCGCCAATTGCCACACTTAGGCCTAAGGGAGTGTGATGACACGACCTAAAAGGTAAAGCGGTGCACAATGGTATCTCAATATTATACTGGACTGGGAGGACACTCACGTGATAATACAAACATAGAAGATCATAAAGGAGCAAGAATATGAAAAATATACTACACTTGTTTAGTCGGCAAATTCGCCCAAAACACAAATTTTATATTAATTCATCATATTTACAACAATAGTGATACATATTTAGTCGGCTAGCTCCCCCAAAACATTTACACTATAAAAAATATACAAAGCAGCTACTAGAGAAACCTCAATGAGGATGAGGCCTCTGAGCAAGGTAATCAGCCACTTGGGCCCTTCGGCCGTCATCGAGATGAGGGGCTAACCCCTCCTCAACCTCGTTAGCATTCGACTCCAGCAGCTGTCGAGGGATAGCATCAATGGGTATCCATTGATCATCTCTCCGAAAGGGATTGGGCATCCGAGTGGAAGGGGAGATTTCATGGCGATACCAGAGCATTGAATTCCTTGGAACTTGCATCTCCCTCAATGCACTCAACCACCCCCTAATGAAGGCGAGCTCCTCAAACTCTGTCAGCCTAGTCGGAGCATCTTGCCAACCCTGATCGTAACCGTCAGCCCATACCCGCCGAGGTCCTTTTTTAAATAGGTGCCGCAGCCGAGTAACATCCCTTTGAAGCCCAACAGCGATCACATATGCTCGCTGGACATCACCGCGAAGCTCTTCCATTTCCCTATCTCGAAGCTCTTCCATTTCCCTACCTCGGCTCCTGGTGCTCCTGCCAGCTCGCGGAACGGATGGACCAGTAGAACCCCATAGCACAGGAGGAACGTCACTCGAACCAGCCCTAGCTCGCGACGAGGATGAGTCTTGCAATACTGCAGGAGCAGTGCTCGGCGCATGCTCCCTAAGACGCGAGACCTCTCTCCTTAAAGCTTTATTTTCCTGCTGAAGCACTTCCCCGGCCTGATTAATCTCAGAAGCCTCTAATAGCTTCGCTCTCAATGGATTAACTTCCTCTTGGACTGAGGCACCAATGTCCTCCATTTCTTGAAGCCTGTCCTTCAGCTTGGCGACGAGCTCAGTTTGCTCTATAAAGCGCTTGTTCCTCAGTCGCAGAGATTTGCAGATCCTTATAAAAGTGTGACGAACTTCGGAGCTTACATTGGACCTCAGCATCCTTCCCAATTGAGAAGTGGCAGGAATATAATCATCAATATCCATCAACTATAAGCAATAAAAGGGCGAAGGAGAGAAAAAGACAAATCAGTGCACTGAGAAAAAGAAACCTTTTCATTAATAAGGGTTAAAAGTACATCGAGCAGCGAAAAGAAAATTTACAAACAGAAAAAGCAAAAGTACAAAGTGATCCTAAAAGATAACTAGTTAGCAACCTCAGGTTGCTCAGAGGTCGATGGTTGCTTCCCTTTATCAGCATCAGCAGGAGCACCGCCTTCAGCAGGGGTAACCTCTGTCTCCACAACGAGGGAAACGTCAGCATGCAACGACTGAGAGACAGGCTCAACACCCTCAAGAGCAGGGGCAGGGGCATCTTTATCCACAGTCGGCTTCGGACCCGGGTCATGCTCGTCGAACAGAGGAGAGTCGATATCAACATCAGCAGCTAAGAGGGCCTTGTTCTAACCCTTCTTGAATTTCAAACGGTTGATGTAGCCTATTTGAACCTCAGCATCTTCATATGCAGAAGTCCAACCGGAGTTGTATGAATCCTCCTTGATGGTGGTTGCCTGGGACTCCTTCTCCTTTAACTGCTCGGTCAGCACCTTGTTCTCCTCTGTGACAGCCAGCTTGCTCGAGCAAACCAGGTCGTAGGCTTGTCGCAGCTCTTTCAGCTCTTTAACTGCTGCGTCCTTCTCCCGGTTAGCTGTAGCAAGGGCCAGGTCGGATGATATCCGAGCAGCATCAACGGCTTTAAAACCGGCCTCGAGCTCTGTACCCTTTAACCTCAAGGCAGTATTTTCTTTTGCCAACTCACCATTTTTCTTCACCAGCTCATCGCGAGACCGATAGAGCACGGCGAAGTCGATCACAAATTGCAAGAAGAAGAAGACATTAGAAGAAGGAAATAATGAAATTCATTAAAACATTGGAGAAAAGAAATAGTCTTACCAGGGCTAGCCTCTAACTAGCCTGTAGGGACAGTTGATCAGACCCCAGTGCCCTTTGATGATCAGCAGGAAGAACTGCTCTCTCGAGCAGCGCGGGGGGCAACTGAGGAGAAATTACGACAGAAGCCCCCTCGGGCAGTGCAGACACCGGGACTAAGGATTGTCCAGCCTTCGTCATGGCCTCCATCTTCCTCCTCTCTTCCTCCTTCTCCCTCTTCATTCTTCTCCTCTCCTCTATCTTCTTCTTCTCCTCCACCTTATTTCTCTCCTCCTCCTTTTCTCTCTCTCTCTCTCTCTCTCACTTGCTCTTCTTCTTTCCTCTTCTTCTCCTGCTCCTGAGCAGAAGGCCGAGAACAAGTAGCCACGGCCCCAGAGCTAAACTTCTGCTTCTTCGACCTCTGGGCGAGGAGCACGTGATCATCATCATCATCATCCCGAATTAGATTCTTCCTTGGAGGAACCATCTCCTCGCTTGAACTGATAGATGTGCTCGACGACTCTCGAACTTCAGGAACTTCCCCACGATCAGAAGAACTGCTACTACTGGAGCTCCCTTCACTCAAATTTCCTACAGCACCACCTGCGATATCGCTTTCAGAGCTTCTCTCCTCCTCGTCCAACTAGATAGGATCCGCAACAATCTCTTCAGTAGTATCAAACTCAGGGATACTGTCCACCGGCCTCGCTATAAAACTGGAGTCAATGTTCTTGTATTCGAGCAGAAAAGCAGCAAACCGAGGATGCTCGCCGTCAGCTAAAAGCTCCCTGATATTCCAGGCCTTTACCAATTCGGAGATACGAACCTCGCTGAGAGCAGGTTCCAAATTCTTCGACCTCACTGAAGAAAAAACAGAGAAAAGTCAGAAAGATCACAAGTCAACAAAAATTAAAAGAGCATCGCAAAGTCTACCTATGTATTCTTCCCCATAAAAGGGAACAGAGAACCTATCAGACCTCGACCCTTCAAACTAGGGAGAAAACTGTCAATTTCTAGCAAGGAATCCCTCTTGCCAATAGTCCTTATGGGAATCAGGTAGGTTTGCTACCAATACCCTATCAAGACTCCTGGCTTTGAGGTAAAGGACACCAGAACTAGTGCGAGAAAAAGAATAGCAAAAGCAGACCTCAGCAAGCCCTAACTTGGTACCATATAATTGATTTATTCTATGGATGCCATTAATTATCTTCCACACATTGGGCGAGCACTGTGCAGGAACAATATTGAAATAGCCAAAGAAATGCAAGAACAGATCGTTGGGAGGAAAAGTGAGTCCCCCTTGGGAAAGCAACACAACATGGAGCCAATGGGCATCCTCTATCTCCCTAACGTTTCTAGGGGAAACGCAACACTCAATATCTACCCACTATGGGATGTTATAAAACTTCATAAATTCAGAGAACGACCTATTCCCAATCTTCGCCATTGAAAACCCTAGGAAACTACAAATTCAAAGAGAAAGTACGAAGAAAAGGCACAGGAGACTTACAAGATGGAAGTTCGACTCGAACGATGAAGAAGCACGAGCTCGAATAACAGGGAACCAATGAGAATGGAGACTGAGAGAAGAAAGTACAAAGCGCTAGATCTCACAGGGAATGGAAAATTGTTGGGAAAGTTGAAACGATGGACGAAAAATGACTGTTCTAGAAAACCTTTAAGTGTTGCTAATCATAGTGCACAGATCACGAAGCGGGTGCCGCCAGAATCAATTCCCCAACCTTTGAAGAGTTGCGCGATATACGAAACAACCATTATGACTAATCATTTAAATTTATTGAGCCCGAAACATTGCCCAACAAACTTAGGGGCAATTGTGGGTACCCGAAATAAAGATAATGGGCCTGGATGAATAGCCCAATTCTGGCAGCCCAAAATCTAGACCCCCCCCATCTCTTATTTTGATTATGATCCGGTCTCTTCCCACGTCCCCATTAAGGGAGGTTCTAGGGAGAGATGGAAGACGTGGGGGAATCCAACACCCCCACTTACCAAAATGTACATGTATATATTAAACCCTAGGTCCGGGGCAAAGGACAAGTTGTATCCTCTGTAACCACTCTCCGGAGTATATAGAAATTACACTGACTGCACCACCGTGGACGTAGGCACAACTTTGTCGAACCACGTACATCCTTTGTTGTGTGATTGTCATTTTATATTCCTTACTCTTGCTTGGTGATTGCCTTTCTCCCATCTATTTGTGTTACATAATAATTGTCACCACACTACTCATGTAATTTAATAATAAGACTACTAATAATGCAAATAGAGTCTTGGATAGATTTTTTCCACCTCAATGAAGCACTATCAATGAAAGGCATGGAAGATCTAAGAAGATGGCAACCTCCCACCTCCTAAGGTGGCCTCAAAGAGGTTGCCCAACTCCAAAAGCATGCTCCGTCAAGCTTCCAAGCAAAAACCCCCTTCAAACTCCATTAATCTTCTATTTTCATCTTCAAGAACCCCCAACGATAACTCCATAAATTCGTACCTCTCCTCATCTATGGTGAAAATGGGTATATATGGTTCAAATATAGTGGAATACACAACAAATATGGGGATATAAGGTGGAGGGGTGGTGGTAGCATGGTGGTTTGTGGTGGAGAGATGTGGGGGAACACATAAAAATGGTGGAAGACCCACCTTTCTCTCTCTCCTTCCAACCCAAAATGAACTCAAATGAGCCAAACACCCCTTATAAAACACGCCCAATCCTTCAAAATTCCCTTTTTGCCCATCTAGGCTTACCAGATTTCGATAGATCAATGATCCAATGGCTAGAAACGTGACAGCGCACAAGGGCAATCTGATACACCAAATTTCGAAATGCATTGTTCGAATGACAAGGGCATCTCATTCGATACATGGCTTCTAGCGACCATCAAATGACTCTTGAAAGTTACACAGTAGACTCTCGTTCGAAGCTCGCTCGATCTCCTACTTCTATTGAGACCTAAATCTCGTTTGATCCTTATCTTCTAACGACCCTTCTTTTTCTTTTTCTTCAAATTCCAATTTTTACCCACAATTTCAACAATTATCATCGAACCTCACTTCATTACAATTTATACATAATGTAGATGGAACATTAGGGCGGGGTCTTACATAAGATTTATGTAAAAATTACACATAAAATATAGGGTGTCGTTAAATGAACCTATCGTTCCTATCTACAGCCCCCCACCCCCACCCCCACCCCCACCCCACCCCACCCCACAAATTTAATAGAACAGAGTAAAAACCAAGACTATATTGTCCATGTTTTAAAACACCGACAATGACAAGCAACTAAGAAACTTAGCAACTGAAAACAGTTGTGTACATATAGGACTCAACAATACGAATCAGATTTGTAGACAACTAAAAGGATTAGATTTTTATTCCAAATCGGATTTCTATATAATCAGATTTCTGGTAACAACTCAACCAATCATATTTGTTTACAAACTCAAATCCTTATTAACAACAAAAGAGTAACATTCGCACAATTCAGATTTTGGGCATAAATTAATGCTTTGTTGGGAAAAATCAACAAGCAAATTGATGAATTGAACATACCTTGTAAAGCTGCTTGTTGATTTGCAAAAAAAAAAAAAACGATGTGAAGAATTGCAAAAAAAAAACGATATGTTTTTTTTTTTGCAAATCTAGAATCGCAACCGGATCTAGAATTCAACATACTATTTCTTTATTCTTTAATCTCACTTAAATCATTGACCTGACTTGAAGATTTGCAACAAAATAAAAACATATCGTGTTCGCAACTGGTGTTGGATTACTGTGTTTGAAATGACTGGGTGTAGTTGTGTTTGAAATTGCTAAAGTTGGAATGGATATTTGTGATATTGAAGGAGGTGAGAAAAGTAAGTGGATGGAGATGCAAAGGTTTGGACGGTTTATTGTCTGAAATGGGTTTAGACAGATAAAATCATGTTTTGGCATTTTCTTCTATACACATGGAAATATGGTATACTAATTGCATTTCCCCTCATTTGTTTTGGTTTAACAACCAAGTGCGCTCTATAAAGAAATTGGAGGTTGAAATAAAAATACCTCAAAATATAATATTCTCCTTATGAAAAAACCTCTCTATGCTAGTAGCTTTTCAAGTTTGCGCCTTGTTCACCAATTTAAAATTCAATTTGTTAGAAAAAAGGTATAAAATACCGATTAGAGTATGGAGTGAAATAGCCAATATTTTGTGTAAAATTCACTTCACACCAAGGAGTCCATGTGACGGAATCAGATCGGTCTCTCTCTCGCCAGAGCAGAGTGAAATGTCCTGGTGTATACGGCTAATGTTACAGTTAAACAGCTGTGCTATCATTGGTTTGGTGTCCGTACAATGTTGGATTTCTGGAGTGCGATGTGGACAACTCTGTAAAGCCGAAAAGTAGCTGAAAATGTGAAGGAACCTCAACACAACAAAAAATTTTATTAGTAGAGCGAGGCACATGAAAATACACTTGTTGCCACAACCCATAAAGACATCACATGCAATCCAGACAACCCACCTGTTTACCACCTATATCATTGACTTGCTCCTGGCTCCTAGCTCCTGGCTCCTGGCTCCTACTGACTTATCCACATTCCGTCCATAGGAAAAAAATTCTCAAGATTTTTGGGATAGTCATTACAAATTTTATTATGCTAATTGAAGACAGATAAGATGCTATAAAAAAGTTATTTTGAGTTCAATGCCAACTTTCATAACCAATTTTGAGTCGACCTAAATTTAAAATAATTTGCTATGAACCCTTAAAAGTGTGCAAAAGCTTACACTCGCGTGTAATTTCATTTGCAGCGTGTAACTAAAACCCTAAATGGTTCACAAAATTGAGGGTTAAATGATAAATAACCCCAAAAAAGACTTCTCTGACTTCAATCACATATATTAATTCCTCCTCAGTCCTCGCCTATAAATATATAAATTTAACAAAAAATGTTTATCTTCTACACATCAAGGAAAACACATTCATTGTGCTGTTGTGAACTACAGAGATTGACGATAAGGGTCGTTATGGGGAAGAAAAACAGACAAGCCCGTGCTAAAAGATCTATACTGCTATACACTGCCAAATGGGTATTCCATGATAATATGACTTCCATGCACGAAATGATATAATCTCAACCATCTACAAGTAGAAAATTGGAAACCAATGGATAAATTACGCTTTATTCCTTGACACCTCGCTTCCACTGCCTGCCCGTCTCTATGGCCGATCCAAGAACTTGGATGGTACAAAAATATGTAGGAACTATACCCTCACCTTATGTGCTTCATCTTGTAACCATTCAATTTCTTTGCCTACGCCTGCAGGTATGTTTTGCTATCTAACCTCAGCTCTGAATTATTATTTGTATCTGTGTCAGAGTTCTCCCTCTGAGACTCGGCTTCTGCGGCACCAGCTTTACTTTTTCGGTGTCTTCGACCCTAAACATCAAATCAGACCGTTAAAAAAACTATTTTACCAACACCAACTTCCATAAGCAGTCAACTTTCAATGCTCAAAGCTTGGGAGAAATTGCATGCTCGCCATCCCTTTTTCCCTCTTCTTTTGGTTAGCCAAGATGTGGACTTGCTTAAAAAGAACCATAGTTGGGGGAGAAAAAAATGGGTTCCTTAGCCTCGACCCCATTTGTTATGCATATTATGACTTTCACACCCAATGTTTTGCATGATATAAGTTTGGTACCCAAAAAATTCATACATACTCTTTTATCATGTTTTTGAAGTATTTATGATATTTTTGGGTGCATACTACCTATATTATGTAACACTTTTGGTGTCAAAGCCACAAAGAACATACCAAATGGGGTTGAATGGACAAATAACCCATAAAATGGGCTATTTTTTAGAAGGGCAAAGGAAGGGAACCCAGTCCAGGTCTATTTGCTATAAGTTTTATATCATACATTATGTTCTAGAACTACGAAAATATTATTAAAACCAAACAAACTTTAAAGGGTGCTGCTTTGTAGTTGAATTTTGGAATTAGACCTCTCGCGGTAATGGATACTCTTCTGATTCAAGCATCCGAACAACTTCACTCATCGTGAGTCTCTTGTCAGCATCAGGGTCAACACACCTCAAAGCAGTCAAAAGGGCTCGTTTAAGGGCAGTTCTAGATGGCTTTGTCTCAATGTTCGGGTCAACCACTTCTTCAGAACGCCTGCTCCCAACCATCATCTTGAGCCAGTCGACCATATTTACCTACAAGAACAGTGAGACTGTAAGATCGAAACAAATGTTGGTGATAGGTGACACAAATGAGCTGCTAAAGAACCACAAAGGTCTCCAAACTGTATATGGAGCACAGCAGGTTTATAAGGAATTTCTTTGAAGACAAAAATAAGGTCAGATAAAGAAGAGCAATTTAAAGAGTAGCAACATGTTTGCAATACAATGCCCCTGTATGTTATTCAACTCAAAGCCGCATCATGGCTCAAGTTCATAAAAGGAGCATCCCAACAAAGTTAATATTTCAACTAACGAACTTTTATTTATATATGAAATTCAGAGAAAAAAAACAAAAAAGAAGATAATGTCAAACTAAAGCTATATTTATTTTATTACAGAAAGAAGATGAGTTACACAACTCAGAGTGGCATTCCCCATTTTAATTTAGTCTCAAGGGTGTGAAACTATCCCTAGTGCGATAGGAACTCTGTCCGCCCTGTGGAGAGTGGGTAGTCAAGTGAACAATATTTCAACTATTGAATTTTAAGTAATCTATGTCTAGATATCACAGCAATGTATGCTTGGATTTGAGCATACAACCCTTTACTTCATATGACAAATGGTATATATATATATATAATTTTTTTATAATCCAGGCCATCTAGTCCTCTTACATCATCTAACCATAGTTGCCAAATAGTGCATCGCATCACGTAATCGTAAGATCCAGTCCAAGACGTGAAAACTACTGTAAATAATAGATAAATATGTAGAAAACACATTTAAATAAAAAATACTTAGGACGTGATTACATAGTGACGCAGTAAACTTTTAAGTTTGTTATAAAAAGGTGTTAGAATTCAACTGTAATACCTCCATTATTATAAGTAAAGTGTAATAAATCAAATGAGTAGTCATTTACAATATTTAAACAAGAAACATGATATAGATGAACACTATTACAATACAGTCCTACGCATGATACAGCTATGTGATAGGCAATTTTAGTGTTGTATTGTATTGTATCGCATCATACAATTGTTATACTAACTTTGCATTTAAATAATCCCCAAGGGTACTTTAGAACATCAAATCCCACACATCAGAAAATAAAATACTCTATATGACAAAAATTGAGAAATGCTGAGGTACCAGGTTGTGCAAGAAGCATCAAGGGATATTTCTAGAAATCAATAATAAAGTGTGGCAGTACGAAAACAGCAAGATTTAATCTGAAGCATGAGTACGCTGCTCAATTTTAAAATACTCATCAGTAAGTTTCAGGTATTTATTCGATTGAACACATATAAGGCTTTATGTGACAAGTAACAAACAACATATATCGATAATTATCCAACAACAAAAAGCAGCATCCTTTAAAAAAATGCAACGTCATTGCCTCTGCACCTATAATTACTCAGACAGAAAAACATAAAACATTGACTCTAAGAAATTCAACAATCTTGTTGGTAAACAAGACCATGCTCACATACCTCGTCAGCAGGACGGCCATAATCCACTGGATCCCTTCCAGTTATGGCTTCCAAGAGCACAACCCCAAAACTGTAAACATCACTCTTCTCATTTAGAAGGCCACTATTTGCATATTCCGGAGCAACGTATCTGTAGAGGTGAGAAATAAGCAAGGGTGGTAAAAAAGGAAATGAACATTCAATCGTGCTTCCAAATTTTTGTTTAATGAAAGAAACAAATGTAAGATGTAAGGGAGAAAAAAGAGGCTCACCCAAAGGTACCCATAACTCTGGTTGTAATATGACTCTCTCCAGCAGACAACAACTTGGCCAGACCAAAATCGGATATTTTAGCATTGAATTCATCATCAAGTAAGATATTGCTCGACTTTATGTCTCGATGCACCACTTTTGGCTCGATGGCCTCATGCAAGTACATAAGTCTGTGACAAAAATAATAAAGTATAAATGAAAATGAAACCCAACCCATTCCTTAATGCGAATAACTTGGTTCAAGATAAACATGAACTTACGCCTTAGCAGTGCCAAGGATAACTTTCATGCGGGCCTCCCAAGTAAGATATCCTTGTTGCCTCATAGCTCCATGAAGCCATTGCTCTAGATTGCCATTGTTGACAAACTCATAGACCAACATCCTAAAACACACGTTGAAAATAAAAGGAATTAGATAGAATTTGTACCTAGTAGGCCAGTTGATTCCTTTCCCAGGTTCAATTCATTCTAAAAGGAGTTCTCCTTTATCTATATATCACTATATTCAAACAAGAACAATTTACTCTACATCAGCCAAAGGGTGTGATAAAGTAACGTACTCAAAAGCGTAAACAGGAACTAAATAAATAAAAGATATTTGCTACTAATAATAGTAACTACCACTTGAGTAACGAAAGAATATCCCAATGGAATATTCCTTATTACTCCCTCTGTCCCAAATTAAGAGTCCATTCCATTATTTCTTTTTTGGCTGTCCCAAATTAATAGTTCACTTTCCTTTTTTGAACATTCAACGAACCACATTTCACGATAGTGAATAAGTGTTGATCATGGCCATTGATTTGTCATATCCTTAATCTATAAAAAAATTGGATATGGATTCTTAATTGGGGACAGAGGGAGTATATACTAAATACAATAAAAATTCTCGTGTTCATGGCTCCACCCATGAAAATCAAATATTAGAGGAATATGGTACCTGTGGGTTCCTTCAATACAGTATCCCAAAAGTCTAACCAAGTTTTTATGTCGCACATGACCAATAGCCTCAACCTCGACCCTAAATTCCTTCTCTGCTTGCCCTCTGTAGGTAAAATAAAAACATCAAATAAACTAGTAAGCAATAGGAATATCTTTAAGATGTGCAGCAACTAAAAGAAGCATTTCAGAGCAACTTACAGATTGTTGAGGAGCTTCTTAACAGCCACCTGAGCTCCGTTCATCAAACGGCCTCGATAAACAACTCCATATCCACCCTCCCCAATAACATTTTCTTTTGAAAACTTATTTGTTGCAACTTGTAGGTCCCTTAGTGTAAACCAGTGACCCCAACCAAGGTGAGAAAACTCAGGTAGGCCACACAGAGGGGAGGGGGCAGTAATAGGATGCGAAGGTCGGTTATTATTTTTATTTCTGGTACTATCATTTTCTCCTGATCCGAGACCAACATCATCCTTATCTAAATGATTAAACGATCCAAATTGACTGCTATTATCCCCATCCTTTGTCTTCTCATTACTTGAATGCACCAAAAGCTTGTCCGAATCTTTGTCGCTGAACTTGTCCTGTAGGGTGAATTTTGATGCTGAACTTTGATCAACATTGATCTCTTTGATCTCGCTTGATAAGGTTGAGTTATGGGTAACTGGAAGTTTCTCACCACCCCTCCTGGATTTCTTTCTTGAAAGACAAAGTGACAGCACAAAGAGGATAGTTACAATGGAGACTCCCACACAGATAGCGACCAAAACCCACACCTGAAGATTTAAATTTGGAATTTTCTTCGTCAATTCAGTATTGAGACTCGAAGCCATTTTTTGTCAATATAAAGACCCCTGAAATTACAAAACACGATAAATATGTTGTAAGTCCTTATATAAAATAAATAAACAATAAAAGATATGTTTGTGTCTACTTATACTGAGATTTTCCCCTGTGCATTATGTAATTTCTTTAAGTCTTTTTTTACCCCATCTCAACATTGCCATTAACACTATATCTATATTCCTAATATATAGTAGTTCATGTGCACGAATGTGTATTAAATTTAGATCAAATGCATTATATGGTAATTTATGAGATTGATTAAATGTTGCCCTGTTCCTTCAAATAAAAAAAAAAACTGGAAATAAATGAGAAGGCTAAACGAATTAATCGCATATAATACAACAAAGATAAGAGCCCATACACAGAATTTCTTAAATTAAACGATATAAATAAAATGAAAGAAAAAAGCACAAATTTTCCTACTCAGCTATGCCCAATTCCAGAATTTCAAAAACCAACACAATAACAAAAGGAGAAAATAAAAAACTACCAAGTCGTAAAAGAAAAACAGAACAAACTATATCTAGGTATAAAAATCAACAGTCATAAAGTTAACTGAAATGCATGTGTACAAGTACAGGTATCAGTCATATATTTGTACAATACTTCTAAATTTACCTATATCTGATAAGATTCAGATAAAAAATGAACCTTCAGAAACCAGAAACCTTCTCCACGCCAATGAACCAAACTTTAAAACCTAGATCCCTCTTATAGCTCCAGAACCCATTTAAAAGTGACCCCATTCAAAAGATTCAAAATCAAACCCATTTTTTAAAACTAGAAATATAGATAGATGCAGCTCTGCAAGATTTCCTTACTGGGTCTTCTCTACTGCCCAAATGGACATCTGTATGTATATGTCCAAAAGGACACTGTAGACTTTACAAATCCCCCCAAAATTACAGGAGTTAAAAAGAAGAAAGAAGAAACCTTCTTTTCAAGTTGAAGGGAATTGCAAAGAAAAAACAGCAAATCACATGGAATTCTGGGATGTGAACACTTGTGGTGGTGGGGATAATAGGAAGGCAGGCAGGGACTTTTTCTAGTGGTAGGTAATGTCTTGCATACAGTAAAAGAGAAGCATGGAAACTTATATAGATAGATACATATATTAAAAAATGACTTAAGGGTGATTATGACTGATAATCGGAAGCTATATTAGAAAATAAATTTATTGAAAATAAAATATTTTCTGTGGGTTTATTAGTTATTTAACATTTTACATCAACGAATTTAGAGAATCCATTTGCTAGTTGCTGGTCAAAATACAAAGATTATATCATATCATATTTTATACAGAAATGTTAGCAGCAATCATTATTTGAGAGACAAGTAATCAATGTGGTTGAAGAAAATGCTAAATGTAATTTAGTGATGGTTTTAAAGGTCAAATGAACAGTCTGGATACCTAATTAGCCTAAAACCAATGAGTTGCTGTCCGTTACGTGTATTTTGAAAATGATATAAATTAGTCCAACTTCTTCCTTGAGTTTTGTGAAATTTTTTTGTAGTTATGCATTGATGGGTTGGGATATGTAATTTAGTCGTAAGTAGTATGTTGGATAGTCAAAGAAACCGACCGGGTACAATACCGTTTCCGTGAAAGTCTTAAATAGCCCTACTGTTTCTGATAAAATTACAAGTATTTTCCTTATGGTTCGACAAGATTGTAATTTTGGTCTATTGTAATCTTATATTTTTCTCAATATTTTGATGGTAAAAATGATAATCTCTATTTCTATCTCTACTACCTAAAAGAGGAAACTTCCTATTCAATGGTTAGAAGACTAAACTATCTTCATTAAATTTAAAATTCTTATTATACCCTTAATAATAGTCAACATATCTCTCCCCAATTGATTAGGTCCCATGAAATATTCAGGTTCATTGTATCCCATCTTTCTCATATTCGTTCACACATACCAAGTAACTAAATAAATTCATGTTCCAACCCTAGAAATCCAGATTCAGTTGCCTCAAATTTCATTCTCCAATTCACTCACATTCATTCATCATATCTCTCTCCTATTCATTCGCGCATATCAACCATCAAAATACATTCATCTTCCAACCCTAGAAATTCATCTTTACAAATGGAAGCTCAAACAACTATTTAATTGAAAGTCCATCATTTCTTTGCTTCGTTGTTGTCATTTCTTCTACCAAAATCAAGGTTAATACTCCTAATTCCGTCTATATTTTTTTATTATGTCAGCAAAGTATGCATTTATTAATTTGAAGATGAAGACAATTACATAAATTTTATAATTATATATATCTCATTGAAGAATATTGTCTCTCATTTGAAGATGAAGACAATTACATAAATTTTATAATTATAATTATATAGATTAGGAAGAATTTTGTCTCCCATTTTCATTTTTTTCATATTTTTAGAGATGTGTACTTATTACATACTCTAAATTAAATGCTAATTTTAAAACAATTATATACATTCACATATGCCTACTGTTTTAAATGTTAATAATTTGAAAATTATGCATACTGATATAAACTTTTTCAGTACTAAAGATTATGCTTATTTTTCGTGATTTTCTTCTAATTACGAAAATTTCACTCAAGATAAAAAAATATATATTAGTTTCGTAAGGTGGAAGTTCAGTACTACAATAGTTGATAGCACTAAGACAAGTACTTAATTTATGGTTTATCGTCATTCTTATATAATTTCTAATTACAAAAATTTCACTCATGGTAATAAATTTTTTTATTATTTTCACAAGGTGGAAGTTCAATATTTCGATACTTTAGATGAGACAAGTACTTAAATTTATGGTATATTGTCAGTCTTATATAATTTCTAATTACGAAAATTTCACTCATGATAACAATTTATTTTTTTCGTAAGGTAAAAGTTCACTACTGCATATGTTAGTTGATGGCACTAAGACAACTATTTACTTTTTTGGTTTATTGTCATTCTTATATAATACGATGTTCTTACTCTTTACAAGTATGTTAACAGTAGTAGGAATGTAATTTGATAGTTCGTAAGAAATTGTTATCATTTCACTCTTTCGTAAGTAATTGTTAATTGAAATCTTGTAAGATATTTCAACATTGGTGGTACACGCTCGAATTGTGAATCTGAGAGTGAAGAAATTTCACTTTTATTTACGTGGTATGTGAAGTACTTAATACCATATTGAAACTGTTTCGTATAATTTATATTCGAGATGGTAATATATTTCGTTTGAATTTTTGTAGGATATTGTCAATATTTCTTGTAGAAGTTTGGACTTTCAATCTCATAGTGAAGGAATCTCAATTTTATTTATGAGGTAATTGTAATTGATTAATGTATGATTGCGAATTTACTTATCATTTTTTATATAATTTACTGGCCATTATGAAACCAATTGAAGAAATATGTAAATGAGCTAAAAAATTTGCATACGTTTTACAATTTCTAATTTGTAGCTTTTTTTTCTTTGTCATGGAAAAGAAAAAAAATTAAAGAGTTAGGAAACAAATTACATCATATCAATTGAATTATATGAAACATAAACTACGCATGTATAACAAATTATAGAGTAGAACCAAGTAGATACCCAAATCCTTATAAACTAACGAATAGCATAATTGTTTGGATAAATAAAATTAAGTCATTGCAATATACATATTTAACTTTTTGATATCATGATGAATGAAACAACCTATGAACCAAAAGAATCAAAGACTCGGATGATTCATTATTTGGTGGGCTTTTTTGAAGCAATTGGACTCAGTAAGTGAAATTTTGGGACCACTAATTTTAAAATGACTTTGATGCAAGAACTTACGTATTCATTCATAATTTGTTTTTAAATTAGTCGAATATATGTTTTTTAACCTACATTTTTCAAAATATTTTCATTATATTTTTTTAACCTAAACATACGTATTTATGTCTTTAATGCCATTCATTTGACATGTCATCAAGCTATAATTAGTTTTTATTATTGTTGTTGTATTGACTTTGAAATATGTATAGGGTGATAGGAAAAAGAATAAAGATACTAATCTACTTGAAAATTTCAGAATAAAATTATAGACCTTCCCTAAATTAAATTCATTTTTCTTGGAGTCCTAATTTAAAAGATGGATCTCCGGCCTATAGGTGAACTATCAATATAGTAGTTGACTCCAAGGATATGTTACTGGTATTAGGGGACTGAAACGAAGTACAAATTTCTTGCATTCCCTATCCATAGTATTTAGGACCAATTGGAAACCAATTGACGAAAAACTGATCTATATAAGATTGTCTTATGTTCCACAAACGAAAAAGAAAGGTCTACCATTGTTGTTTTATGGGCTAGAATAGGCATTCACCTCCTTGTCCTAAGCCAAATAATTGAGACAGTTTTTCTTAAACAGGAGTCGGTAAAACTATGTATCATTGACTAGATGATAGTGGACAAAATCCATCATAGGTCATAAACAACTATTGTAATCTAAATGTGACGAATCACATTCATTAAAATTTTGTACTTTATCCGAAATATTTAATGAGGTGAGCCTAAGCCATGCTTCAGCCTGCCGCCTACGCCCTCAAGGCATAGTCCTTAATGAAGGAGCCTTGCCCGATTTGAGGCGAATCGCAGCATATGAAGCTTTCTTAGACCTGGGTCTGGGCATACCTTGGACAAATTCAATACTGCATCAGTTTACCCCTGGTTTGAGATCACTCTGTAATCTTATATACTCCACCTTTTATTTATTGTATGGACAAATGAAGAAAGAAATGAAAGCTTGATCTTCTTCACCTTAGTTTTAAAAAATCCTTAAATAAAGAAATAAATCCTAACCAACATTCCATGAAGTCTAGCTTGATTAATATGAATTCAGTCTACAATTTCTGGCTGCGATTAATAATAACTTTACTAAATTAACTTAAGAAATATGCTATTATAGTTTTATATAAATCAATGTAACCTGTAGTTTCCCATTGGTCATATATGTACTTATTTTGTTGGAATACTCAACTGGTTTATGAGCGTTCAAAGTTGGGTTTATAAGGTCAATGTGGACTGCTTTATTCCCATTGGTTTCTTTTTTTTTTTTTGCTATATTCGATCAGATTTGGGTTCTATAACATTAGCCTCCAACTGTTTGAGGATGACAGTGCTCAATATAAGCAAAATTTCTCCTTCTTCTATTAAAATGGAGATAACATCCACTGAATTTGGATATGTAGTGGCTCCATTATGTCAATCAGTAGCTGTAGATGTTACTGCTTGGTTCATGGATGTCACCACTACATTTAGTAACAATTATAGTAACATATATTCTCCACCTATCATATAACAGACATTTGGGACTACGTTCACTGCCCATGCCTTTATTCTTTTACAATTTTATCCTCTCTGAAGCTAATATTTTGAACTTGAAACAAATGAATCAACATACTTTGAACATTAGAGTATGCCAATAGTAGTATATAAGAAAACAAAAAAAATTAAGAATATTGAAGAAACATAAGTTGTCCTCTAGAGTTTCCTTGACCACTTCATTGGGGACTCAATTTCATTATTAAGATTTGGTGAAATAGTATTTGCTGAAGTGTTTGGGGGGAACTCCCAAACACATCTGATAAATATACATACTGCTAAGCATGATGATATTATTGGTAGCGATCTGCCTAATCAATCTGCCTACAATAAAGATTTTTAGTCTTATATTTATAGAGTAGCTACATTTATTTACTTTAATATGTATAATGAATATTAAATTGTAATTTCAGTTCCATATATTTTTGTTAATGACAGCATATGTGCATACAACATAATCATAATTTTATTTATGATCTTTCTTGCAATACACCAATTGTCACACGGATAATTTTTTTTTTGAAATTCTCCGGTGAGGCACCAAGTTTTTCCCACAAAACCTGATCAGCCAACCAATACACGAGGTTCACTACAATAACCTGCTTTTAACACGATTATAGCTAGTAAAATAGCAAACCAAATCACAATATAAGAGGCACACGCACACAAAACACAAAATTAAAGGAACTCAACTCCCAACCTTTTGTCACACGGATAATTTTTTTTTTGAAATTCTCCGGTGAGGCACTAAGTTTTTCCCATAAAACCTGATCAGCCAACCAATACACGAGATTCACTTTTTTCTGACTTTCTCTAGACCCTTTATGCTGGTCGTATTATTTTCATTAAATGGAAGCGCTTTTAAGGTGTTAACGGTTTGTCATTTCTCTTTGAGTTACATGTACATGAATTTTCTCTTTCGTTGACTCCACTGGCTCAACTTATTTCAACACTTCTTTAATTTATCCTCGATTGCCCTGGAATTTACCCCTCCCCCCCCCCCCCCCCCCCCACAAAAAAAAAAAACATATTGTTTCTACTATATTTTGACATTTTTTCCTCTTTGGCCTACCATGCTTCATATCTAATAGTCTTGTGTCTCCTATTCATTATATTTGGCTCTTCATTCTACTCTCAGAACTGAACTGCAATAGGAATATGGTTTGAATCGTGTTTATTTATACGATACACAACAACATTCGTGAACATCAAACTCCATTCTTGATTTGCAAACATTCTATCGAGTCTTTCCTCCACCCAATCCCCATTTTTCATCCCTCTGTACCATGTAAATTCATAGCCTTAAAACCGAGTTCAATTAGTTTACATATATCAATCACCTATCTAAAATTGCGAACCTATCAATTTGGTAGAATGGTTGTTCCTGTTTTTTCGGTGTTTGACAGAATTTCATTGACACTCCCCCCACCTACCCCCACCCCTACATACACACATACCACGACTAAGAAACGACCTCGGACTATCGTGACTTAAATTACTCAACATTTTTTTATGCCTCCTTGTGTCGCTGAACCTCGAGTACCCCATAAAATCCTGTGATTCTCCATGACTGCCATTAAAGAGAACATTTATAATACATATGTTTTGCTCGGACATTTATAAAACTCATTATTTTATCTTATTTCTAATTATCACCCATACATATGTGTTAGCATAAATGTAAAACCAATGAGTACGTCATTATCGGTTAATTGTTTCACACAAATTATTTACATAACTTTGTTACCTACGCATAGATTGTTATAGGATTTATGCTCTACATAAAAAATTTGGAAATTGTCAGATTCATATTTATTTATTCAAAATCTTAAATCAAATATCTGGAATCAGCCACACGTGCAACGCACGTGGGCACAACTAGTTTCATGAAACACGTAAGTAAAAGAAGGTGGCCTTTTTTTTACTTAACCCCCTGAGATGACATCATATTTTGACTTAACCCTCTCAAAGTTAAAAAATTATATATAAACTTCTAGAACTAGACGACGTCCCTCCATAAATAGAAGTTTGACTTTACCTCCTGTTATATTATGGACGAAAATTCCCTTCTCCAGGGAATTATGTCAGGAGATTATGTCAAAATAGGATACTATTACAGGATGCTTAGTCAAAAAAGCCATTTGTTTAAAAGATAAAAAAATAACTATTTAAAAAATGTACATTAATTAAAATTATTATCAACCGTTGTTTTTTAAAATACAGTTGAACTATTTTTTTAAAGAAAAATAATTTTAACTTTTTTTTTAAAAAATGTATGTTTTTTTACCCAATTTTGATTTAAAATTAATAATAAAAATTTGTATATTAATTAAAACTATGCTCACATGTTAATGATGTTTAAAAATTGTACGTGTTTTTTCCAACTGTGCGTGTTTTAAAAAAAACTATTTTAACTATAGTTTTAGATTGTACATTAACTAAGATTATTTTTAATCATTTTTTTAAAAATGTATGTGCTTTTTTTAGAAATGTGTGCTTAAACAAACTATTTTAAATGTTTTTAAATTGAATATTAATTAAAGCTATTTTCAACTCTTTATATAAACTATTGTACGTGTTTTTTTTAAACTTTGTGTGTTTAAAAAAACTATTTTGACTTTTTTTTTAAATTGTAAGTGTTAAAACTATTTCATAAAAAAATTTACATTATTATAAAAAAGCAATATTTTTTTAAAATAAATTATATAAAAACTATTTAACTATTTTTTAAATATACATTATTAACACTGTTTTTTTAAAACTATAAGTTTTTTTCAAAAATCGTGTGTATTTTTTTTAAAAAATATTTTTAAATTTTTTTAATGTATATACTTTTTTTAAATAATCATGCGTGTTGAACTGTTTTCATAAATAAAAAGCTAAAATTATTGCTTTCAACATATACAATTTTTATTAAACATTTAAAATACTTTACAACTGGTACAATATTTTTTAACATTTAAATTTTTTTTAAACATGCCCAATTTAAAAAAAAAAAAGGATGAGTTTTTAAAAAAAATAGTTGAAAATAATTTTACTTAATATATATATTTTTAATAATAAAAATAAATTTTTAACCTGCAAAGTTTACAAATATACGCGTAAGTTAAAAAGTAGTTGAAAATAGTTTTAATTAATGTGCCGCTAAAAAAAATTTAAGACTTTTATTTTTTTTAAATGGCCTTTTAACTTAACTGCCTGGAATAATATCGTATTTTGACACAACCCCGTCGAAGGAGAACATTTTTGCCCAAAATATAGTAGGGGGTATTGTCAAATTTTAGTTCATGGGGGTTTCCTAACGGAAGATTGATGTCATCCAGCTTTAAGAGTTATGTCTATTTTTTTTAACTTTGAGGGAGTTAAGTCAAAATATGGCATTATCTCAGGGAGGTAAGTCAAAAGGCCTTAAAAGTCTATTTGCTTTGAAATTTGATAAAAATAAGAACTTTTAGGTTATAGAATAATAATTGAGTATGAAAACTCACTGAAGAGTGTAACAACCCTAAAGTTATAGTAGAAGCCCACAACCTTGAAAAGATAGGCCACAAAGTTCAAGTAAGGCCACAGCCTTGTGTGAAAGGCCGTAGACGTTTACCTTAGGGACGCACAAGGGCCTAACACGTGAGTGATGACGTGACCTAACGAGGTCATTTTTTGATAATCAATGTCTTGAAGGTTTTAGAAGCCTTTTTAGAGGGATATTTTTGGAAAATAAAGGAAATAGGTAGAAACCCTAGGTTCCATAACATTTCTTATAAATAGAAACCCTTGGCCACTTCCCAATGATGTTAAAAACCCTAATTTCCCACTTTAGAGAGAGAAAGTGAGATTTTGTGAGAGGAAGAGATGTTATCAGATCAGAGGCCGAGATCATTCACAGTTCATCAGAGGAGAGGATGTGTTTTAATGCGACGGTTGGTTATTGTTCATCCGACCAAGTCCATTAAGGTAAGGGACTATAACACCCCGTATTTTATTAGCATTTATCTTTTGGCATTTTTAAAATACACGTGTGCACGTAATTTAATTAAATTGAGAAATAAAGTGAATTAAATAAATATTTATTAGAGAGTAAAAGGATTAATATTTATATGATATTATATTGACTTGTGTGATAAGTAAATGGAAATATGTTAAATTACATGATGTCGTGAGTAAAAATCGACGGGTTTGACGAAATCTCATTTGGGACGTAGATGTAGGGTCGTGACGAGAATGGGATGGAACATTGATGTTATGTAATTTGGATGGTGATTTCAAGTGCGCTAATGATCTGGGATGGGTTGAGATAGTCGGAATTATGTGCCCAGGGTTGTAATCAGATTCCGGAGACTTTTTAAGCTAAACGGGACCATTATAAGGCTTTTCGGGTCATTTTACACTGGGACTTAACCTAATTTCGAGATTGAGGTAATATATATGGAAGGTGGATGGAGTGGGCAGCCATTACACCATCTACATCTAAAATACTTAGGGTTTGATAAAGAAAAGAATAGAGAAAAAAACTAAGAGATATTGAAGAGAAACGATCCGAGAGGAGAATTGAAGCATTCAGGGCTTAGGATCATTACATAAAGAAGAACCAAACAAGAAGAACTCAAAATATTTATGGTTAAAAAGGAAAGTGTTTATATTTCTCTAATGGTTTGCTTAGTTTTAATCATTCATATCTAAATTTGGTGTAGGAATATAAATTTTTGGGTGGAATTAACATGTAAAATGGGAACTTTGTAAATGGTTTCATTGAGAATGAATTTGAATGTCGTTACATGTTAAATCTGATACGTTTGATGACGAAAAGATACAATCTTGAATGGTTAAATTGAGAGTTTATGAAATCTTGAATTGGGGTTGAGATCATGAATAATTCTTGATGAACAATTAATAATCCCATGTATATAAATATTTTGGGGTTGTTTTAGACGTAGAAATATGTGTATAATCACGTCTAAAATTGATAGACAATTTATGTTTTGGGTTTTAATATGTTTGGAATTTAAATGGTTGAAGGGATGATGATGAAATTCATCATAGAAGGCGGTTTGCTGCCCAGGTGAATCGAACGACCACAGAACCGGTTCGGGCAGCCAAGCTGCATCGACTTTGGGTTGTGTGGTTTTTTTAGGGTCGTTGAGAGTTCGACTTGGTTTATAGAATTCTATAGGTGATGTAGGAATTCTAGGAATACCTAGGAGAGATCCTAATCTACCTTTGGTTTGACGGGAATCAAATTTGGGTATGGGTTTACGGGTGTATTAGAGTGAATGACCCCCAGGTTATAATTTGTGAAATCGGGTTGGGATTTGGGAAAGAGTTAGGCAATGGAATTGAATAGAATAATGTTGTGGCCAGAAACATGTAAGTTAAGAATTAAAATAAGTGAATACTTGAGAATTTAGGAGTCAAGATAGGCTCAGGAATTATAGGGTAGTGTTACGAGTGATATATGCACGATTAGTCGATTATATATATATATATATATATATATATATGTGTGTGTGTGTATGTGTGTGTGTGTGTGTGTGTGATTGATATATGTGAACATACCTACTCTATGGATGCTATCGTTAGAGGTTGCGCATAGTGGGCAGTCTACCCTGGCGTGACCAACAAGTGTTGGGCCATTTCCACAGGTCATTGGACTATTGCATGACCACTATATGTGAGTTTAGAGTTCGGTGGGATAATATGTTATGGTTATAACCCACGAATGTATGTCTATGAATGCCTCCAGTTATGAGTTTACAATTTGTGTTTGGTGGTAGATTTTGATCCGGTGGCACGAAAGTGATAGGTGACGTACCAGGAGCCTGATGGTATGCTAGGGAATACATCCGGGAGGATAGCTCGAGGATACTATGTATATACGTATTAAAGAGTGTAAGAGTGCGCTTTGGCTCAATGGCTCAACTTATTTAATTAAACTCTAATTTTATAACCATCTTTAATTAAGCCTATAACATGAAACTAAGTGATTGAAAGTGATAAATCTATCTTGCATGCAATCCAACAATCACAAAAATAATTTCAAGAATAATTCCCGAAATGGGCAAAACCTTTTTATATCACAGTTATATGTAAACTTCGACTTACATGTACATAGAGAAATATAGACGTTTTGACAGACGAATATCCCACAGACCTCGATTCATTATCTTCAGCAAGAGCTCCCACAAGAACTCCAAGAGCAGTCATGGAGACAACTTCTTTACAAGTATCACTCCAAGATGGGGTAATATGATTATAAGGATTTTTTAATGATTCACATATATGATAAGGGAGGTTTGAGCAAATCAAAAGTGTTTTAGGCCTTAAAAAGTGAAGACTTAAATTGCAGCAGGTCTACAGAAAGCGGAGTTAAAAAGTCATATGAAATACCTAATGAGACCAGGTATTTATAGGTAAAGAAAAAATTCAAGACGGCGGCATGTCTTTCGAACGACATCAAGATGTCGTTTGAAGCTCCATCAAACATCCTAAGAAATGACCACTTTAAAATCAAAACAGTACGGGTTCGCTTGATCCATATGAGAACGGGGCTTCGAGAAACCCTTCGAACGACATGTGCATGTCGTTTGAACAACATATCCATGTCGTTAGAACGACTGTCAGCGGAAAATGTTTTATTTTAAATGTCAACCTTATTATATATAAATTAAAATCAGTTGTTAAATCGAAATAAAAAATCTCCCAAATATAAGTGTGAATATTAAGAACTCCAAATAAAATAATACTATTAGCGTAGTGGAGTAGTGGAGATCGGTTGAATGTGACGCACGTTGAAGATAATGCATGCGTGATGATAAGCACGTTGTTAATGATTCGAATAGTGGACGATATGGATGATCGTGTGTAGACGTGCCAATGTAACGAGATGCGCCATATCATATGTGATCTAGGACAACTCAGACAATTCCTAGATCTAGTGGACAATAACAAGATTATGTCCTTATAAATCTTCCCCTATGGCTATGCGAGTACATACATAAAAATATCTGAATTATAAAACCCAAATAAAATCCTAAGACATACAAGCTAATATCCCCCAAAACCCTCAAATGGAAATATCAAAATACATGTCTTGAAATCTTCAAAATCTTCAAAAGTTCAAATCTCCAAAGTTTCTTTGTCATCATCTGGGTGCTAAATATATGATCTTCAAATGTACCTACACACGAGACAAGAAACAAATACCCGTGACACACAAAAGTTTGAAATAAAATGATAAGCATAAATGATAAATTAATTAAGCACAAGAAAATCATCGAACTTTCCCACTCCCCCATAATTAGATCTCCCCCTTTTATGATGTCCCAAATAGACAAGGAAAGAAAACATAAACAATAAATACGGAGTGTGTCATAGCTACAAAACTCCTCTTTTTGAATTTTTCAAATTTTTTTCTCACAAAAAAATATACAACAAAAAATCACACCATGAATTTACACTAAGATAACCAAGCCGATGAAAGCGTAGGTGTAGGGGTGTGAATAAATTCGATTGGAAAATCAAATCAAATCAAACATTCATAATCATATATGCACGATGAACTTTGGATTCTCCTAAGGAAAGAACTCAAAATCATCCTAGGGTGTAAAAAGGTGAATTTATATGAAATTGACTCAATGTAATCAACACGAAAAAGTCTGTAAGGACATTTTTCTCATGTCCAATATGTTTCATTTATGTATGTCATACGCCGCTACATTTGGCACGTCACCTCAAGATCGCACATGACGGCCTCTATCCGAATTCCTGGAATCAAGCATTCAACATCTCCATTAATGTGTCCTACATATGCCTCAACTACTTCACGTTCCACGATTTTAGGAACTTAATGCAAGTGGTACGCAAGGGAAGTCAAAACAGTGAAAAAAGGCTTGATAGGAGAGTTCAAGGGTATTTTCGTAATTTCACATCCATAGTTCGGAGGTCTGGTCAACTGGAAAGTTGAAGAGCTCGCCGTAACGAAGATACTGGAAGAAACGGCACCTCAATCCGAGCTACGGTGAAGAAGTTATGACCTTTTGAAGTTGGAGAAAATTCCTTGAAGAATGCTGTTTTTTAACCCCATACCAGAATGGTACCACCAAACCGGTTCGGTGTACCCCAGATGGGGTTCGGTGTACCTGTACGCTGATAAGATTTTTAGAGTTTTAAAAAAGCGGAACTCTTCATATTTTTTCCTATAAATACCAACTTCGGGGGAGTTGTTTTGCAAGACTTTAGAAGACATTTTTGAGAGTCCAAATACCTCTAGTCTTCATATTTTTTGAGTCCCAAGACTCATGTTTTGATTCACACAATTGCCAAACCTTTGTGAATCTTTTTGGTAACCCAAGAACACATCTTGTGTATTTGTTTAGCCTCTGTGGAGAAGGTATCTCCATACTTTGATCGGTGGATACCGAGCGTAGTCATTCTACGTGTGGACGACCCGAAGACGACGAACCGACACCTGGAGGGTACTTTCGCTGTCTCTCGTATCTTTGAAGGTTTTCTGAAGGCACCGTGCAGTATAGTCTTGTGGTCGATTATCAGGATTGTATGTAAGTCAAAGGTCTTGTTAACTTTTCAAAGTGTTATAAAAGGTTTTTACCCGGAAGGGGTTTTTTCCTCAATTGCTCGTCTTTATTTTATCATGCATGGCTTAAATGATTTATCTTGGTTAGATGCATGTGTAGGGGCTGTTTTAATAGACTCTAATTAAATAAGTGTTCCATCTTATTAATTTGCGAATCGAATCGATATCACACGACGTTTTCAAATTGGTATCAGAGCAGGTTACGCTAATTTATCGCGTATTCCTATTTTTCACAAAATTTGTGTGATATTGATTTTTTTTTAAAAATCAATTTTGTGAAAAATCGCAATTTTTCAATGGAACACCGGTTTAATGAGGAGCCTATTTTTGAAAAGATTCACGACCGTCATGAAAATTTAAAAAGTTTGAATTTGAAACTTTGCAAAAGAATTAAAGTTTTGGAAAAAGAAAATTCTCGTTTTAAATCTGCTATGGATCTTTTGCAAACGATTCAAAATCAAAGAGATTTTTATCGTGAAAAATTTATTTCCTTGGACCATGACTTTGTTTCTTTAAAATTGTCCAAGAAGGAGAGTGATGAAAGGGTCCTATTTTTAGAGAAAGAATTGGAGGACCTTAAAAATTCGATGGTTTGTGTTGGTGCCAAAGATGAAAGAAATATTTTAATCAATGAGTTTGTGGCATGTGAAGAGACTCTTAGGGAAAAGTTTTCTTTAATTGAGGGGGAGAGGGATACCCTTTTAGAAATTGTTGAAAATTTGAAAAAGCAATCCCTGTATTGGGAAGAGTCTAATTTGTTGCTTGAATCAAATATTTTGAAGTTGAAAAATAATTTAAACGATTCAAGTAGGTTTGATTGTGATGGTAATGGCTCATCTTGTTCTCATGCTTCTAGTGCTAAATTCAAAACCATTATTTGTTTTAGAGGGTCAATTAATCCCAAGGACTTTAGAAAAGATCACACTTTAGGTAACATTCCTCCCGTTTACACATGTTCACATTGTGGTAGGAAAGGTCACCTTAGGAGATTTTGTTTTGATCTTGGAAGAAGTCCTAGGATGTCGAAGTCTAGTGTTACCTTGGTTCCTAAATCCCCCACACGTTGTTTCACATCTATTTGGGTTAGGAAATCACTTTTGGATACACTAGATTTTAGACAAGTTGATTCTCGCTTACTTGCACATGATTCTTCTCTTGCAATATCATATAGATGATTGTGTTCGCATGTGTGTCATACGCTAGTTATGCTTTTTGATATATGTTTACTAGCATTGTGACATGTACTTTTTGTATAGATTTTTTATTTTTGGAAATATTTTGAAAAATACAAAAAGATTTTATTTTGATAAAATTTTGAGAAAATCCAAAAAAAAAAAAATTGTATTGCACCGTTTATGGATGAACACTTTGGATGACCAAGTCACAACATCATTCCTTTTTTTCATGTGACTATTTGATAGTGTTTTGAGACAATAGGTCAATTCATCCATGTGCTTTATAATGTATGGAGTCATTAAGATGTAATTAAGTGTTGCTTCCTACATGTTTGACTCATATTTCCTTTATTGCACACATGCACGGATTTATTTGATTATTGTGCTTGTCTTATCACATGTTGGTTGGGTGTTTTCACTTCAATCCTGTCCTTAAAACGAACCAAGCGCGATATATTTTGATAAGGAAATTGTGCATTTAAAAACCGTTTTTGTGAGTTTGTGTGCTTTGTTTGAATAACGGGGAGGGGCTGCGAAAGGTAATTATCTATCCTTTGCGCAAAAGCCACCGTTAAAAAGGACCTAAAAAATTGAGGAATTTTATTATCCGAGGTCCAAAGAAGTTAAAAGAGCCCCCAAAAAAATTTAAAGGCAATAAAAAGATATTCATGCCAAAATATGGGCCATTTAGGTTTTTGCACCAATTCTCCAAAGTTTGAGAATTTAGATTACCTCTAAAAAAAATATATATGAGGGAGTTTGGTTGGAGAATTAAAACGGGTTTGCACGTCCTTGAATTATTGAAAATGCGCTACATAGTTTTGGACGTTATTGGTGTGGAAATCATTTGACTTTGATTTGTTGATTTGTATAAGACGATGTCATTTAAATTCAACAAATTTTTACACCTAAGGATACTTTTGATGCTCATTCGTTAGGGGTACACATATGCATCGTGCACATATGATTGATTGAGTTGATTTACCTATCGAATGTGTTCACACCCATTCATTCCGTTTCCATGACTTGGTTGTTTGAGTCTAAATCCATGGTGTGATTTTTGTATCATTTTTTTTTCAAATGGTATCAATTTTTTTTTTGTTCGAAAAATTTGAAAAATCAAAAATAGTTTGCGAAGTTTTTTTTTGCATCTCCTTGCATGAGCACGCTTGCCATGTGATTGATCCTTGCATGAGCACGTTTTGAATACCGCGACACCCCGATTTTGCTTATTTGATTCATTCTTCTTATTTGTCTATTTGAGGACATCATAAAAAGGGGGAGAAAGAATTATCTTATTTTGGGGGAGTTTGAATTTTAGGGAGTTTTGAGATTTGACGTATGCTTATCATTTATTGGTATCTATGTTTATCTCATATCAAACTCGATACGTCACTTGGTATTTTTTCTTTATCTCATGTGTGTAGGTACTACAATGATGATCTCTGAATTGCACACCCTGATGAGAAAAGATTTGAGATTCCTGAACATTTGAAGAACAAACGATGAAGACTATTCATTTGTACCTTTTCCAGTTTTGGGTTCATGGGAGGGTAGATTTGTATAGGCAATTTCATATTTGATAATTCGGATTTTTTATGTATGTACCGGCATAGACATAGGGGGAGATTTGTAAGGACATTTTTCTCATGTCCAATATGTTTCATTTATGTATGTCATACGCCGCTACATTTGGCACGTCACCTCAAGATCGCACATGACGGCCTCTATCCGAATTCCTGGAATCACGCATTCAACATCTCCATTAATGTGTCCTACATATGCCTCAACGACTTCACGTTCCACGATTTTAGGAACTTAATGCAAGTGGTACGCAAGGGAAGTCAAAACAGTGAAAAAAGACTTGATAGGAGAGTTCAAGGGTATTTTCGTAATTTCACATCCATAGTTCGGAGGTCTGGTCAACTGGAAAGTTGAAGAGCTCGCCGCAACGAAGATACTGGAAGAAACGGCACCTCAATCCGAGCTACGGTGAAGAAGTTATGACCTTTTGAAGTTGGAGAAAATTCCTTGAAGAATGCTGTTTTTTAACCCCATACCAGAATGGTACCACCAAACCGGTTCGGTGTACCCCAGATGGGGTTCGGTGTACCTGTACGCTGATAAGATTTTTAGAGTTTTAAAAAAGCGGAACTCTTTATATTTTTTCCTATAAATACCAACTTCGGGGGAGTTGTTTTGCAAGACTTTAGAAGACATTTTTGAGAGTCCAAATACCTCTAGTCTTCATATTTTTTGAGTCCCAAGACTCATGTTTTGATTCACACAATTGCCAAACCTTTGTGAATCTTTTTGGTAACCCAAGAACACATCTTGTGTATTTGTTTAGCCTCTGTGGAGAAGGTATCTCCATACTTTGATCGGTGGATATCGAGCGTAGTCATTCTACGTGTGGACGAGCCGAAGACGACGAACCGACACCTGGAGGGTACTTTTGCTGTCTCTCGTATCTTTGAAGGTTTTCTGAAGGCACCGTGCAGTATAGTCTTGTGGTCGATTATCAGGATTGTATGTAAGTCAAAGGTCTTGTTAACTTTTCAAAGTGTTATAAAAGGTTTTTACCCGGAAGGGGTTTTTTCCTCAATTGCTCGTCTTTATTTTATCATGCATGGCTTGAATGATTTATCTTGGTTAGATGCATGTGTAGGGGCTGTTTTAATAGACTCTAATTAAATAAGTGTGCCATCTTATTAATTTGCGAATCGAATCGATATCACACGACGTTTTCAAAGTCTAAAATGATTTCCATACCAATAACATCTAAAACTATGTAATGCTTTTTTGAGACTTTGTCAGGATGTGCAAACCCGTTGATTTCCAACCAAACCCTCAAAATAATAATGCATTTTATTTTTCTATTGAGGTGCTAATATCTCTTAAAGAGATTTCCTATTGGACCCATTTTGGCATATTTTCTTTTTATTGCCTTAATTTTTTCTTGGGATCTTTTCAAATGATGGCCTTCATGACGAGTTCAAATGCCACTCGCAGCCCTTTTACGTGTGCACTCATTATGTTTCGGTTCTTACATGCACTACTTTCATTGACTCGTTTTATCGCATTTGGTTCATTTTAAGATATGATTGAGATAAAAAAACACTTTGACTACAAAAATCAAATAAATCCGTGCATGTGTGCATTAAAGGAGACAATAAATCAAACAACTAAAAAGTAATCACTAATTTAAATCTCAATGACTCCAAACATTACGAAGTGTGTCTCAAAACACTACCAATAGTCACGTGGATAATGGAATGATGTGGTGACTTGTCCATCCTAAAGGTCCATCCATAAAAGGTCGTAGTAAACTACAAAGAAAAAATTATGTTGTTAAATTTTTTTTTATAAAAATAAAATCTTTTGGTCACTTTCATTTTTCTTAAAAATCAAAAATATTTTTGTATTTTTCTCTTTTCTTAAAAACCAAAAATCTTTTTGTATTTTTTTAATTTAAAAAAAATCTTTTTGGATTTTTCTAAAATATGAAAAAGGAAAAAATAATCCAAGAATAATACAAATGATACAGTCTATCAATATGAACTAAGAATATGGAGGTGAAAACTATCATATACTAGACAAAGTAACCAACTCTCAGTTAATTATGCAAATACCTAAAGACTTCCTAAGACTCTCGAATCTAGGGGCGTCTAAAGATTTCGTGAAGATGTCAGCTAACTGGCAGTCGATGGTCACAAATCTCAAGGATACGACCGTTTCCTATACTAGGTCTCAGATAAAATGTTGGCGTATCCTATTGTATTTGGTGTGCGAATGCTATACTGGATTACAAGATATGTGTATCGCACTCGTATTATCACAGAAAATAGTGCTTCATCCATATGAGTTGCGTGCAATAACTCCCGATGGTGATGTACTCAACCTCCGCAGTGGACACATAGATGGAGTTCTGCTTCTTGCTCAACCAACAGACAAGAGCAGTACTAAAATACAAACACCCAACCGAAGTGCTCCTATATCCATCTACATCCCCAGCCCAATCGACATCCGAATAGGCGAATAAATGGTCGTCGGTATAAAAAAATACCAAATATCGTATGAGAGAGTCCCACTTACGTATTTGATAATACGTTTAAGAGCATGTAAGTGTAACTCTTTTGGGGAAGCCTGATATCACACACGTACTCCAACACTAAAGGCTACGTCAGAATGACTTGCAGTCAAGTAGAGAAGACTACCTATCATACTCCGATACAAGGATTACTTTAAATCCTTGCCTGAAGTGTCGGTGTTAAGCTTCGTCAAGGTACTCATAGGGGTGCGTGAATGCTTAGCGGAGTCTAACCCAAACTTCTTCACGAGGTCTCTTACATACTTGGATTGGGAGATGAACATCCCATCCTCTAGCTGGTGAACGAGGAGACCAAGGAAGAATGTAAGCTCACCAACCATGCTCATCTCAAACTCACTCCTCATCTCCTCCTCAAAGTTATGAGCATGGCGGGAGCACGTGGATCTAAGATTATGTCGTCCACATAGACCTAGGCAACCAAAATAATTCCTTTTCCTCTCCTAACAAACAATGTCTTATCTACTCCCCCTCTCTTGAAGCCATGGGTTAAGAGATAGGAAGTAAGCCTCTCGTACCAAGGACGGGGTGCTTTTTTTAAACTATAAAGGGATTTCCTCAGATAATAGATGTGTTTAGGGTGCTTAGGGTCTTCAAACCCTTTCGGTTATTCCACGTAAACCTCCTCCTGTAGCATGCCGTTTAGAAAGGCACTCTTGGCATTCATCTGATATAACTTAAAACGCAGATGACATGCGATGGCAAGTAGAAGGCGGATGAACTCAAGCCTTGCAACAGGAGCAAATGTCTCCTCAAAGTCCACACCCTCAATCTGTGTGTATCCCTGAGCGACCAACCTAAACTTATTACGTATAATGGTACCATTCTCATTCATCTTATTATTGAAGATCCACTTAGTGTCAATTACATTCTTTTCACTAGGTCGAGGGAAAAGTTCTCAGACATCATTCTTTCGAAACTGAAGTGACTCTTCCTGCATAGCGGATATCCATTATTTATCTTTGAGTGATTTTTTGATATTCTTGGGCTTGACTTTGGACGTGTAGCACAGAAAGCTAACAACGTTCTCTAGATGAGCACGAGTCTTGACCCCTAAGGTGGAATCTCCTAAAATAGTGGAAGGTTCATGACTCTTGTGAACTCAAGCAGGTGTTTCCCTTAAGACAGGAGTAGGGTCCACCCTAGGTGTGTGAGGAATAATGGGATCATCACTAGGGGTGTATCATCCTCACACGAATAGTCAAGATCAACAAACGTCGATAACTCGTCATATTTAATAGTGTCATTTATTAATTCCATAACCTTAGAGTTGTTCAGATTAAAAACCCACTAAGCCCTACTCGTCGATGAATATCCTAACAAAATTCCCTCGTCTCTCCGGGAGTCAAACTTTCCTAATTGCTCTCTATCTCTAAGGATGTTGCATTTACTCCTAAAGACACAAAAATCCAAAAGGTTGGGTTTTTTCCTTGTCCACAACTCATATGGCGTCTGAAGTGTGTGTGGATGAAGATATACCATATTCACCTTATGGCACACGGTAAACACCGCCTCTATCCAAAACCTCCTAGAAACTCTACGACCAAGAAGAATAGATATAGGCATCTCCTGAATCATCTGGTTCTTCCTCTCAATAATCCCATTTTTTTAAGGAATTTTCACAATAAATTTATGTTTAATTCTAAGGCTATCACATTAATGATCTACCTTTGCTTCTTTAAATTATGTGATCTTGTCACTACGCATTCCATTGATAGTGACATCGTGTTGATTTTGCAGGATACGACGCTTGATCGTAAAAAACTCTACATTATCGGATTTCTCCCCTAAGATACCAACTATCGAATAACGGGAGAAATCATCTACCATCACGAGGATATACCTCTTACCACCCAAACTCTCAATGGGAGTAGGACCCATAAGATCCATGTGAATAAACTCAAGCATGTGTAAAGTGGTAATGGAATTCAACTTTTGATGGGGACTATGGACTTTTTTTCCCTGTTGGCAAGGACCACAAATAGTGGAAGTTAGCTTCCCAAGCGATGGCAAGCCATGTAATAGGTATTTCTTCGCTAAACGCTCTAAATCTCTAAAATTAACGTGACCTAGACATTTATGCCACAGATCCATAGAAAAGATCGTGGCGTTGTTTTACACAAATGAGGACTTGGACACAATCCAATAACAATTATCTTCTGTCCTCACCCCTTGCAGTAAAAGTTTACCGGCTTGATCATAAACGTTACACTCGTTCTAGTCAAACTTTATAGCAATGTCTGTGTCGCACAGTTGGCTAATGCTGATATGATTTATTTTCAAACCTTTGACGTACAAGACATTATCTAACTTAGGAAAATCGGGTATCTCTACTATACCTTTTCCTATAATGTTATATTTAATCCCATATCCAAAGGTGACTTTACTGTCCTTACGATCCTCAAGGCTGGTAAAAAATGAGACGTCACCAGTCATATGTCTGGAGCAACCACTGTCAAAATACCATTGGGAGGTATTATGAGCCTTAAAGTCTACATGGACAACAGAGGTTTTTTTATTTATGCTTAGTCACCCAAGTAGTGGTGACATTTTATTTACCCAAGTATCCACTGACGGCATATATATCCGTTGGAACACTTCTATTGAACTGTGAGAAGTGGCGACTAGACATTCAACTTGCTCTTTAAGGCTAGCAAAATCGTTAAAGTGGTGCGATGGAGTATGTGTACTTCGAGTCCGACCCAAATTATATCAAACCTCCCTGAGGTGGCCTTTTCTCTTGCAATAAGTGCAGAAATAAATATTCTTAGGCCGACCTTAGTTTGATTTTCTTGATCGAACTTTCCTTTGGGGTTTTGGTTGAGGGCTATAAGGATTCACAATAAATTCAGGAACTGGTTCTGGTGCGACATGTGACGTGGAAGCATCATCGAAACCTATTCCTTGCCTCACACCAAACCATAACGTGGGGCCAAGAAACATATTTTCCATCTTCCCAGATGTATCCTCAATCTTTACCTTGACTTTTTGGGCTCTTTCAAGAGCTTTTTCGAGTTGGGTTACATGGGCATCAAGTTTCTTCCGAGTCTCCACGGATGCAAGGAGCTCACTCGTAAAACTAGCCACTTGTTTAGTCAACTCCCCTCTCTCTTTCTCAATAAAACACACACATATTCTTTCTCTCTCTCTCTCTCTCTCTCTCTCTCTCTCTCGTATCTCCTAAATCCTTTGTTTATCTTTTTCGTTTTAAAGGACTCGGTGTACGCATAGTTTTAGGTCACTCTCGCTCTCACTTGTTGCATCCTCACCCTCACTCATGTTGCTTTAACTGTCGAGGTGTCCTTGTGAAGTAGCTTCCTCATCATGTGAGGGACACTAAATGTACGCACATAAATATCCATGAATGCGGTGATTCTTCTCCTGAATCCACCGACTCAACCTCGCTCTCGTCACTAAGGGTGACATTTAAGGTGGCTTTGCCCTTGCCTTGATGCTTTAACCTAGTTGGGCACTCATATGCTTTGTTACCTTTCACATCACACTCGTAACACCTCTCTTCCTCTCTCTTTGGGGCATCCTTTTTATTCTTTTCAAATTTTTTTCCATTTTTATTTTTCTCAAAACTCTTTTTATATTTAGATGTGCCATTATTTTTAAGTTTGAGAAATTTCTTAAAGTTTTTATCAAAAAGGACTAAATTATCCAAATTGAAGTCATACTCAGAATCTGATAATACGTCCTCTCTCTTTCTAGATATCTCCTTACTCTTTCTAGACTGAGCCTTGAGTGCAATCCATTTCTCTTTTGGTTTAATCGTTTTAGGAAACATATCGATTTCGTAAGTCTAAAGGTTAACCTAAGAGAGTCTAACATTCCTATAGAATTAATCACAGTGACTTTTGAGATAAAACAGGCAGACAATGATCTTAATATCTTCTTAACTACTCTTGTGTCAGGAATTTTTTTCACTAAGATTAAAGCTAGTATCAACTATATCCGACAGGTGAATATAAAACTCATCAAAACTTTCATATTCAAGCATGGTTATAGTTTAAAACATAGCATTTAAATTTTGCAGTTTAGATGCCTTAACAGCATTTGTGCCCTCGTGTGTAAGTTGCATGATATCCTATGCCTCTTTTGACGTGGTGCACATCATTATATGTTGGAACTCGTCGGGAGAGATGGCTATGGAAATTTCACTAAGGCCATGTGAATTATAAGTGCTCCATTTAAATTCAACCTCAGTTCAGTTAGACACATGTTTCGGATTGGTCACATTATCTACGATGATAGTGGGAGGAGTCCAGCCTCTTTCACAAATTAACTAGACATGTTCATCAATAGCCTTTAAAGTTGATTTTATGTGAACTTTCCAATAAACATAGTTTGTACCATCAAAAACTGGCATTCGATTATATAAGTTATCCATTCAACTTAGCTTTTTCAATAATCAATTTTTTTTCAGAAAATTGATATCCAAAAAAATATTGCGGAAAAATTACATAGTAGAATTGTGTAAATGGCTCTCATACCAATTTGAGAGTGCACTTTGGTTCAATGGATCAACTTATTTAATTAAACTCCAATTTTATAACCAGTTTTAATTAAGTCTAGAACATACAACTAAGTGTTGAAAGCGATAACTCTATCTAGCATGCAATTCAATAACCACAAAAACAATTTTAGAAAAAATCCAAGAAAGGGGTAAAACCTTTTTATTTCATGTGACACCCCGCCTAATTAAATACCGGGTGATCACTCCTGTACCAAATTAAAATAGGAGTCGCATATGGTTCATTCTTAGCATCACTGTCGAAAACCAAATTAATTACTAATAACCTATTAGGCTGGCGTCAAAATTTTACTTAACTAATCTTTTTAAACCATTTCCAATTAAAGGATTCACACAATTTGAATAAATGAAACTAAAATGAAATGAAAGTAACCGAACACGCGGTTTAACATAATACAACCAAAATAAATGTCGCACTCAAAGGCGGTAAAAGAATAAATAAATGCAATTGGGCTTTTGCCCGAGTGTTTATACAGTACCTCCTATATAGATTATAAGGATAGAAGCGTCTACAGTGAACCTGCATGCATCCACAGCTGTTGCGGCATACGTCTGACTCGAAGGAATCATCATCCAGGCGTCCCTGTGTCTGTACACCTACTATATATATATATAATATATAGCAAGAAAGGGAAAATAGGAAAACGGGTCAGAGCCCGATTTGTAAAAATATTTTGCAAGTGCATAAATGCTATATTTTTGAAAATTATGTTTTACCTCATATTTAAGGTAGAATCGCACTCCCATGAGATACCCCTTACCTCTCTTCTAATAGTTCACTCCTAGTGTATCCCTCTAAACATCCTAGTTAAGCTACTCTGCCTAACTAATCCGTTACTCCCAAACCCTAAGGTCCTAAGTAAACCGAGTAATAAGGGATAAACTTCTCTCCCATCTCAATACTAAGTTAAATTCGTGCGTGGGGTGTCTCGCGAAGTGAAATCCAAATAAGGAACCACCCCGATAAACTACTACTTGGCAGTGTTGTTCATCGAGATCCATTAGACCCTTAGCACATGATGTGTATATAGGACTCATAGATACATACAATGATATATATATATACACACACACACTAAAACTTCATTTTCATTGTCATATACATCCGGATCCAAATCTACTGGAGAGGGGAAAAATACACCTTATTAGGCTTTTCACTTTATATACGTGAATTTACAATATGATGGCTTGCATTCATATACAAATAATATACTATACTCATCCAATATATAATTATACCTATTTCACACATAATTATAATAACCATCCCATCGAGCTATAACTCGAGGATGCGGTCTCTCAATGCTATCATCTTCCAGGGCATCACCCATATACCATCTTGGGGACCACCAATAGGACTAAATGTCACCTACTTTGTGGTCAAAACCAAATCACAACGTCCGGAAAGCGGTCATAGTTCCTTCCCGAAAATGAGACGAAACATACCCACCACGTCTCACCCCTAATATAAAATCACACAATATAACAATGGACGCCTATGACCTAGGGACTATACGCTCCCTACTCCTCAAGCCAGGGGCCTCACCCACATCGCGCAAATTCCCATGATAGCATTAGAGGGGGTATGCTTCACACACACACACACACACACACACACACACACACACACACACACATATATATATATATATATTATATCATTCCTTAAATATATACATGGCCAAAATTGCCAATCTCATAATAATATTTAAGTATCTTTCTACTTAAATATACCTCACACCTTAATCATTGTTGGGAATTTATATACTCTCCAAATATCCTGATTCATAATCGTATGATAAGTATACCCTCAACTTATCCTTAAACCTATAACCCAATTTCCACCCTAACACTCACTAATTCCATACACACTTACTTTTTATTCCATTCGCACGATTATTTAACTATAATTGCTCGCTAAAATACTCCCCCGGGTGTCCCTCACTCCGAACATCCATGATTAAATAAGTCTTGGATTTTACCCAATTAATCCAAGGTATACATTTCACTCCAATAATAATTATTTAAAAGTCCCCTCTTATTATTTCTGGAAATCCCAATTTTCTAATCCTTCAATTTTCTTATTTTCCTCAAAAATATACCTTAGTGCCACACAATTATAACACCCTCCTAGCCCCCATAAGTTTCCCCCAAATGGCTCGTGATAATTTCCTAGATGAATACTTATTTCCTCAAATAAATAAACTAGGAACAACTAAATTGGAATTTATCCCATAATTAACCCTAGGCAAAAATTGCCAAAAATCCTGAAGGGTCGATCTATCGACCCTTGGCCCTCGATCGATCGATCCTTTACCCTCGATTGATCAATCGCTTCGAACAGCTTCTTCTCCGAGAAGCTGTTTCGGCCATTAAAGCTTATCTCAAGCTTGTGTCTCCTACCCCAACTTCCTCCAACCTCAATCAACGACATATATACACATATAAAAAGGGTTCTAAACATCCTAGAACCCAAAACCGACAAAAGATTTTAATAATTTCCTAAATTTCTCGAATTGGATATAATTCGGGGTTTACTCGTTTAACTTCTAAAACCAATTTTAATTCACAAAAACCCATTCCGAAAATCTTTGTGGTTTATCACTACCAACTACAATATGAGATTTATGCTTTAAACGAAATAAGCAAGTAAACACTTGCCTCGTAGATAAAATCCGACGATCCCGAGTCGAATCCCGCGGAGTTTGGCCGGAATCTCCCTTTTCTTCCTCTTTTCTCTCCTCCTTTTTTTCTACATTCTCTTCCCCTATCCCTCCTTATATAGGGAGAAATTAAGGGTTTATCCATTTAAACACAAAAATGACTCGTTTACTCAATTATGAGTCCCTATTAGCCCAAAAATTGTTGGAGCCTAAACAATACCCCCGGATACTCTATTCTGACTATCGCAGCATTTTCGAAATCAACCGCACCCTCGGAATCTCCATCCGAGGTACTTGAGCGCAATCCTCTGTCGCTATACTCAACTGCGACCTGTAATAAAATAATCCTTCCCATCTACTTATTCCCCAAAGTAGTAGTACCATACATCGAAAATCATCTAACACTCCTAAACTCCAAAAATTATTATTCCGAGAAATTTCTTAAATTTCCAAATTACACCCATTTATGAAATTTAATTTACCATAAAAGTGAAGGGTATTACATACTCCGCCTCTTACAACGGAATTTCATCCTCGAAATTCAGATACAACTGATGCTACTAACACTAACCTAGGATCGCTCCAAATCCTAATACCTCGAGGGGAACATCACTAACCCGATGGTTCTCGACCATACACTCATTCAACACTCACCTCTAACCAGGTTCATATGATACCATACTGCTACTACAGTCGTAAAGTGACTCTAATAACATCACATAACACCCATCATTTCTAGTGCCCCACGTAGAAAGACGAGCCTACAGTCACCGCTCTAATGTAAAAACACGATTCTAAACGCCCGCTCATCTACATCTGGATATCTAATTTCCCCCAAAAGAAATTACTCTAACGCTCGACCACCCTCGTCAGTGTCATCGCTTATCTTGGGCATGCTACCTCTTATTGCCCTATACAATTGGATTATCGCCTACATCTCACGATGTTCCTTTCGACCCATACCAATTCCACTTATACTGCCTCACGGCATAACCTTCAACTTATATACTATACCTCTTCTATATCAGACGGTATATAAAACCAATTTACCAATGTTCCCATACACCTTTTAACTCGTGTCTATCAGCACAACCATTGTAAACGTGACACACGTAACACTCTCTTTAAATATATGCCTTATTTCCTTGGTGTAATACTCACACATAGGGCTTCCCAACCCGCTAAATTCAATTCTTCTCTGGGTTAATCAACCAATCTTCTTGTGGTTTACTTCCTAAATTTTTCCTATATCGGCGCTACCAACTCTATGGAACTTACTCCTAAATAATCCTACGATCTCTACGTTACCCTACCCACGCGAAACCAGTATAATCCTAAGTATATCCCTAGTGACCAAGGCCTCTCTCAACTTCTGACATTTGCTCAGTTTCATGCGTGGGACGTCTCACAAAGCGAAATCCAGACAAGGAACCCTCCCATTATACTACTCCCTCACGTCGTCGATCACTGAGATATAACGGCCTAAGGCACATCAGCGGAACTCCCTATATCCTATCTTGCTAACCTACTAACGTACTTCTACCACTCTATCCTTCCACCTTGGCGAAAAGGAAAAATCTAACAAATCAAGGCGCCTACTCCCTTCAAACATGTTGTGAACATCGCACCCAAGACATACTACCTTCAAATTTGCCTTCTCATCAAGGCCTAGCTATAATCCTTAAATCAATTTCCTTTACCTTACCTCACTTATATACTTGCGGTGAGAGAAACATTTTAGTGCTTTTCCATAGCACTTCCATCTCTAAGCATACCATCATCACACGGTTCTCAGTCTATAATGCTTCATCCACACTATATGACCTATCCACAAAACTAACATCCTTTCATCCCATAACACCTCTCCACTCCCGACTCCGTTAAGGTTCATGCGCGGAGCGTCTAGCACTAACACTCAGCCCTTGCGTAACTAATAATGAGCTTAAACTCATTGCTCAATAATAACCTTGCATGCCTTAAATCCTCTCTAAAAGGTCGCCACACACTCAAATCATAATAACTCCTTACCAAAGTTCCATCTATCCCTAATAACAAAGGCGAACTCAAACTGTAACCAGGTGAGATATCGCAACAATAACCTGTTCCACTCTGGAACCGCAGACACGATAGTCTTGCAGTCATTAGCCTGCTATCTCTCCAAACAACGAAAAACATGTTATACTCAGAATAATACCATACTCGTATTTTACACATAAAACGAGTAGTACAACTAGATATATACACAAAATATAAACACCCGCTTTTATAGCGAATGAAAGAAAATAGAACTCCGCTACTGCGAAAAAACACATAGAACTACATTATATAATATTGATACCGTCACATAGCTCGAATTACACATACGAATCTAGGGTTAACGAAATATCGCGACTTCTAGTCACACCAAATATACCTCTGCCCTCTGAGGTAAAACTCATAACGATAACTTTGCCAATCTCTCTGGCTACTCCAAATGGTTCCCGGACTTAGTACACTTGTCCTAACTGAACCTAAAAACTACTTTAATTGATGCCCCATCACGGCACTCCATTTTTGTCCTTCAACTCCTACCCAGCAAGAACTAACCGCATGGTTCTATAATCCACATTGCAACATTCTCCATCTCTGGACATCCTGCCCATGTTAAGGTTATCAGTATCTCGGACTCTATAGCCTCGATCCTGAAAATTACCTACATAGTCCCCTTTATCCTCTTTGTTAAAAGGAAACTCCACTGTTGGCTTTAACAACCCTATTTCAATGAATTCCCTGGGTGGATTTCCACCAAAGGGGTTCCACGAACATAAATTCTCCATAAGGGTGAGGAACGCTTTGATGACACAATCACTCTTCTGAAGAACTCTCTCTTCATTGTACCTACCTCAATTCGGTATAAGGTTCACTTCTTCATAACACCCTTTATTCACTATCAGCCTCTGACCGATCCTTATGTGAATAATTCAGGAACTGCATTCTCTTCATATCTAATAAACCAAAGGAACTAACGGTTGTATCCATCCGTAAGATCCCTCTATGAGCTAAACATCCTGATCCCTTACAGATGGTGACTACCGTTCCCACCATTTCAACATTGCTCCCACTAGTGAAAAATTTTCCTCAAATTTTCACATATGGTTATTTTTCCATAACCTTATCTAAGCCAAAGCTCCTGAGCCTTCTACTTCCACTACGTAAAGCTACACCGACTCCGTATAACTTAAACCTCAACGTATGGTCCATATCGAAGACCCTCTGAACTTCTTTCCAATTCACTTTATCGGGTAATTCAAGTTTAGCACCACTTCCTACTACAGTGGTACTTGGATACTCATGACTACTATACTCTAGTAGTTGCCACAATAATCCTTAGCAAATGCCACAAGGGGAGTGACCTCTGCCACGGTCCTAGTCCTTGACTTAACTAGCTGTTCCAGCTAAGCCCCGCCCCTTGCTGCCTTAATCACGGCCTTCCCTGGTCGCCCTTCCTCGATCAGCACAAGAACCTCAAACGAGCGCGCAAAAGATTATCTATAATCTTATGTAATAGCAGGAGAACAAAATCTCACAAGAAGAATCAACAATCCTAATTCCTCAGGCTCTATATCAAATCGAAGGCAATGCTGAAAGCATAGTACGTCCGCACAGATTCTTAAGGACACTAGAACCTGATGCTCTGATACTATCTGTGACACCGCACCTAATTAAATACCGGGCGATCACACGTGTACCAATTAAAACAGGAGTTGCATATGGTTCATTCTTAGCATCACTGTCGAAAACCAAATTAATTACTAATAACCTATTATGCTGGCGTCAAAATTTTACTTAACTAATATTTTTAAACCATTTTCAATTAAAGCATTCACACAGTTTGAAAAAATGAAACTAAAATGAAATGAAAATAACCTAACACTCGGTTTAACATAATGCAACCATAATAAATGCCACACTCAAAGGTGGTAAAAGAATAAACAAATGCAATTGGGCTTCTGGTCGAGTGTTTATACAGTACCTCATATCTAGAATACAAGGATATAAGCGTCTACAGTGAACCTGCATGCATCCACAGCTGCTGCAGCAGACGTCTGACTCGAAGGAATCATCATCCAGGCGTCCTTGTGTTTGGACACCTATATATATATATATATATAACAAGAAAGGGGAAAATAGGAAAATGGGTAAAAGCCCGATTTGTAAAAATATTTTGCAAGTGCATAAAGGCTATATTTTTGAAAATTATGTTTTACCTCATATTTAAGTTGGTATCGCACTCCCATGAGATACCCTTACCTCTCTTATAATAGTTCACTCCTAGCGTATCCCTCTAAACATCCTAGTCAAGCTACTCTGCCTAACTAATCCGTTACTCCCAAACCCTAAGGTCCTAAGTAAATCGGGTACTAAGGGATAAACTTCTCTCTTATCCCAACACTGCGCTGAATTCGTGCGTGGGGTGTCTCGAGAAGAGAAATCCAAAAAAATGAACGCCCCCGATACACTACTACTTGGCAGTATTGTTTGTCGAGATCCATTAGACCCTCAGCACATGACGTGTATATAGGACTCATATACATACAATATATATATATATACTAAAACTAGATTTTCATTGTCATATACATCCGGATCCAAATCTACCGGAGAGGGGAAAAATACACCTTATTAGGCTTTTCACTTTATATAAGTGAATTTACAATATGATGGCTTGCCTTCATATATAAACAATATACTTTACTCATCAAGTATATAATTATACCTATTGCACACATAAGTATAATAACCATCCCATCGAGCTATAACTCAAGGATGCGGTCTCTCAATGCTATCATCTTCCAGGGCATCACTCATATACCATCCTGGGGACCACCGGTAGGACTAAATGTCACCTACTTCATGGTCAAAACCAAATCACAACGTCTGGGAAGCGATCATAGTTCCTCCCCGGAAATGAGACGAAACATACCCACCACGACTCGTCCCTAATATAAAATCACACAACATAACAATGGACGCCTATGACCTGGGGACTGTACGCTCCCTACTCCTCAAGCCAGGGGCCTCACCCACATCGCGCAACTTCCCATGATAGCATTAGAGGGGATATGCTTCACACACACACACACACACACACACACACACACACATATATATATTACATCATTCCTCAAATATATACATGGCCAAAATTGCCAATCTCATAATAATATTTAAGTATCTTTCTACTTAAATAAGCCTCACACCTTAATCGTTGTTGGAATTTATATACTCTCCAAATATCCCGATTCATAATCATATAATAAGTATACCCTCAACTTATCCTTAAACCTATAACCCAATTTCCATCCTAGTCGCCTCGTAGGAGTTACTCACTAATTCCATACACACTTAATTTTTCCAATTCGCACGATTATTTAACTATAATCGCTCGCTAAAATACTCCCTCAGGTGTCCCTCATTCCGAACATCAATAATTAAATAAGTCTTGGATTTTACCCAATTAATCCAAGTTATACATTTCACTCCAATAATAATTATTTAAAAGTCCCTTCTTATTATTTCTGGAAATCCCAATTTTCTAATCCTTCAATTTGTTTATTTTCCTTGGAAATATACCTTAGTGCCACACAATTATAACACCATCCAAGCCCCCATAAGTTTCCCCCCAATGGCTAGTGATAATTTCCTAGATGAATACTTATTTCCTCAAATAAATAAACCAGGAACAACTAAATCAGAATTAATCCCATAATTAACCCTAGGAAAAAATTTCCAAAAATCTTGAAGGGTCAATCGATCGACCCTTGGCCCTCGATCGATCGATGGTCGATCGATTGATCCTTTACCCTCGATCGATGGATCACTTCGGACAGCTTCTTCTCCGAGAAGCTGTTTCAGCCATTAAAGCTTCTCCCAAGCTCGTGTCTCCTACCCCAACGTCCTCCAACCTCAATTAACGACATATACACATATAAAAAGGGTTCTAGGCATCCTAGAACCCAAAATAAACAAACGATTTTAATAATTTCCTAAATTTCTCGAATTACATATAATTCGGGGTTTACTCGGTTAACTTCCAAAAACCCATTTTAATTCACAAAAACCCATCCAGAAAATCTTTGTGGTTTATCACTAGCAACTAAAATATGAGATTTATGCTTTAAACGAAATAAGCAAGTAAACACTTGCCACGTGGATAAAATTCGATAGTCCCAAGTCGAATCCCACGGAGTTTGGCCGGAATCTCCCTTTTCTTCCTCTTTTCTCTCCTCCTTCTTTTCTTCCTTCTCTTCCCCTCTCCCTTCTTATATAGGGAGATATTAAGGGTTTATCCCTTTAAACCCAAAAATGACTCATTTACTCAATTACGAGTCCCTATTAGCCCAAAAATTCTCGAAGACTAAACAATACCCCCGGATACCCTATTCTGACTATCTCGACTTTTTTGAAATCAACCGCACCCTCGGAATCTCCATCCGAGGTACTTGATCGCAATTCACTATTTTAACCCAACACATCTCCATGCGGGTTTTCCGATTAAAATATTGTCCTCTGTCGCTATACTCAACTGCGACCTGTAATAAAATAATTCTTCCCATCTACTTATTCCCAAAAGTAGTTATACCATGCATCTGAAATCATCTAACACTCCTAAACTCCAAAAATTATTATTTCGAGAAATTTATCAAATTTCCAAATTACACCCATATATGAAATTTAATTTCCAATAAAAGTGTAGGGTATTACATACTCCCCCCCTAATACAGAATTTTGTCCTTGAAATTCAGATACAACCGATGCTACTAACACTAACCTAGGATCGCTCTCGAGGGTAACGGTACTAACCCAATGGTTCTCGACCATACACTTATTCAACACTCACCTCTAACCAGGTTTATATGATACTATACTGCTATCACGGTCGTAAAGTGACTCTAATAACGTCACATCGCGCCCATCGTTTCTAGTGCCCCACGTTGAAAGATGAGCCTACAGCCACCGCTCTAACGTCCAAACACGATTCTAAACGTCCACTCGTCTACATCTGGATATCTAATTTACACCAAAAAGAAATTACTCTAACGCTCGACCACCCTCGTCAGTGTCATCGTTTATCTTGGGCGTGCTACCTCTTATTGCCCTATACAATTGGATTATCGCCTACATCTCACGACGTTCCTTCCGACCCATACCAATTCCACTTATACTGCCTCACGGCATAATCTTCAACTTATATACTATACCTCTTCTATATCAGGCAGTATATAAAACCAATTTACCAATGTGCCCATACACCTTTTAACTCGTGCCTATCACCACAACCCTTGTAAACGTGACACCCGTAACACTCTCTCTAAACATGGGCATTATTTCCTCGGTGTAATAGTCACACATGGGGATTCCCAACTTTCAAACTTCAATTCTTCTCAGGGTTAATCAACCAATCTTCTCATGGTTTACTTCCCAAAATCTTCCTATATCGGCGCTACTAACTCTATAGAAGTTACTCTAAAATAATCCTATGATCAATGCGTTACCCTACCCACGTGAAACGAGTATAATCCTAAGTATATCCCTAGTGACCAAGGCCTCTCTCAACTTCCAACATTTGCTCGGTTTCATATGTGGGACCTCTCGCAAAGCGAAATCCAGACAAGGAACCCTCCCATTACACTACTCCCTCGCGTCGTCGGTCACCGAGATATAACGGCCTAAGGCACATCAGCGAAACATCCTATATCCTATCTTGCTAACCTACTAATGTACTTCTACCACTCTATCCTTCCACCTTGGCGAAAAGGAAAAATCTAACAAATCAAGGCGCCTACTCCCTTCAAACCTGTTGTGAACATCGCACCCAAGACATACTACCTTCAAATTTGACTTCTCATCAAGGACTAGCTATAATCCTTAAATCAATTTCCTTTACCTTACCTTACCTATATACTTGCAGTGAGAGAGACATTTAGTGCTTTTCCATAGCACTTCCATCTCTAAGCATACCATCATCACACGGTTCTCAGTCTATAATGCTTCATCCACACTATATGACTTATCCACAAAACTAACATCCTTTCATCCCATAACACCTCTCCACTCCCGACTCCGTTAAGGTTCATGCGCGGAGCGTCTCGCACTAACACTCAGTCCTTGAGTAACTAATAATGAGCTTAAACTCACTGCTCAATAATAACCTTGCATGCCTTAAATCGTCTCTAAAAGGTCGCCACACACTCAAATCATAATAATGAAGCCTCTACTTACCAAAGTTCAATCTATCCCTAATAAGAAAGGCGAACTCAACCTGTAACCAGGTGAGATATCGCAACAATAACTTGTTCCACTCTGGAACCGCGGACACGATAGTCTTGCAGTCATTAACCGGTTATCCCTCCTAACAACGAAAAATATATTATACTCAGAATAATACCATACTCGTAATTTACACATAAAACGAGTAGTACAACTAGATATATACACAAAATATCGACACCCGCTTTTATAGGGAATGAAAGAAAATAGAACTCCGCTACTGCGGAAAAACACATAGACCTACATTATATAATATTGATACCGCCACAAAGCTTGAATTACACGCACGAATCTAGGGTTAGCGAAATACTGCGACTTTATCTAGTCACAACAAATATACCTCCGCTATCTGAGTTAAAACTCATAACGATAACTTCGCCAAACTCTCTGGCTACTCCAAATGGTTCCGGACTTAGTACACTTGTGCTAGCTGAACCTAAAAACTACTTTAATTGATGCCCCATCACAACACTCCATTCTTGTCCTTTAACTCCTACCCAACAAGGACTAACCGCGTGGTTCTATACTCCACATTGCAACATTCTCCATCTCTGGCCATCCTGACCATGTTAAGGTTATCAGTATCTCTGACTCTATAGCCTCGATCCTGACAGTTACCTACATAGTCCCCTCTAACCTCTTCATTAAAAGAAAACTCCACTACCGGCTTTAACAACCCTATTTCAATGAATTCCCCTGGTGGATTTCCATTAAAGGGGTTCCACGAACACAAATTCTCCATAAGGGTGAAGAACATTTTGATGACACAATCACTCTTCTGAAGAACTCTCTCTTCATTGCACCTACCTCACATCGGTAAAAGGTTCACTTCTCCATAACACTCTTTATTCACTGTCGGCCTCCGACCGATCCTTATGTGAATAATTAAGTAACTGCATTCTCTTAATATCTAATAAACCAAAGGAACTAACGGTTGTATCCATCCGTAAGATCCCTCTATGAGCTAAATATCCTGCTCCCTTACACATAGTGACTACCGTTCCCACCATTTAAACATTGCTCCCATTAGTGAAATATTTTCCTCAAATTTTCACATAATGTTATTTTTCCATAACCTTCTCTAAGCCAAAGCTGCTGAGCCTACTACTTCCACTGCGTAAAGCTACACCGACTCCATATAACTTAAACCTCAACGTATGGTCCTTATCGAAGACCCTTCGAACTTCTTTCCAATTCACTTTATCGGGTAATTCAAGTTTAGAACCACTTCCTACTACAGTGGTACTTGGATACTCATGACTACTATACTCTAGTAGTCGCCATAATAATCCTTAGCAAATGCCATATGGGGAGTGACCTATGCCACGGTCTTAGTCCCTGACTTAACTAGCTGTTCCAACTAAGCCCCGCCTCCTGCTGCCTTCATCACGGCCTTCCCTGGTCGCCCTTCCTCGATCAGCACAGGAACCTCAAACGAGCGAGCAAAAGATTATCTATAATCTTATTTAATAGCAAGAGAATGAAATATCACAAGAGGAATCAACAATCCTAATTCCTGAGGCTCTATATCAAATCGAAGGCAAGGCTAAAAGCGTAGTATGTCCGCACAGATTCCTAAGGACACTAGAACCTGATGCTCTAATACCATCTGTGACACCACACCTAATTAAATACCGGGCGATCACACATGTACCAAATTAAAACAGGAGTCGCATATGGTTCATTCTTAGCATCACTGTCGAAAACCAAATTAATTACTAATAACCTATTAGGCTGATGTCCAAATTTTACTTAACTAATTTTTTTAAACCATTTTCAATTAAAGTATTCACACAGTTTGAATAAATGAAACTGAAATGAAATGAAAATAACCGAACACTCGGTTTAACATAATACATCCATAATAAATGCCGCACTCAAAGGCGGTAAAAGAATAAATAAATGCAATTGGGCTTTTGCCCGAGTGTTTATACAATACCTCCTATCTAGATTACAAGGATAGAGGCGTCTACAGTGAACCTGCATGCATTCACAGCTGCTGTAGCAGACGTCTGACTTGAAGGAATCAACTTCCAGGCGTCCTTGTGTCTGGAAACCTATATATATATATATATATATATATATATATATATATATATATATATATATATATATATATATATATATATATATATATATATATATAGCAAGAAAGGGAAAATAGGAAAACGGGTCAGAGCCCGATTTGTAAAAATATTTTGCAAGTGCATAAATGCTATATTAATGAAAATTATGTTTTACCTCATATTTAAGTTGGTATCGCACTCCCATGAGATACCCCTTACCTCTCTTCTAATAGTGCACTCCTAGCGTATCCCTCTAAACATCATTGTCAAGCTACTCTGCCTAACTAATCAGTTACTCCCAAACCCTAAGGTCCTAAGTAAATCGGGTACTAAGGGCTAAATTTCTCTCCCTTCCCAACACTGCGCTAAATTCGTACGTGGGGTGTCTCGCGAAGCGAAATCCAAACAACCCCACCGATACACTACTACTTGGCAGTGTTATTCGTCGAGATCCATTAGACCCTCAGCACATGACTTGTATATAGGAATCATATATACATACAATAATAATATACATATATATATATATATATATATATATATATATATATATATACTAAAACTTCATTTTCATTGTCATTTACATCCGGATCCAAATCTACCGGAGAGGAGAAAAATACACCTTATTAGGCTTTTCACTTTATATACGTGAATTTAAAATATGATGGCTTGCCTTCATATACAAACAATATACTATACACATCCAGTATATAATTAAACCTATTGCACACATAAGTATAATAACCATCCCATCGAGCCATAATTCGAGGATGCGGTCTCTCAATGCTATCATCTTCCCAGGCATCACTCACATACCATCCTCGGGACCACCGCTAGGACTAAATGTCACCTAAGTCGTGGTCAAAACCAAATCACAATGTCTGGGAAGAGATCATAGTTCCTCCACGAAAATGAGACGAAACATACCAACCACATCTCACCCCTAATATAAAATAACACAATATAACAATGAACGCCTATGACCTGGGGACTATACGCTCCCTGCTCCTCAAGCCAGGGGCCTTACCCACATTGCGCAACTTCCCATAATAGCATTAGAGGGGGTATGCTTCACACACACACATACATACATATATATATATATATATATATATATATATATATATATATATATATTACAGCATTCCTCAAATATATACATGGCCCAAATTGCCAATCTCATAATAATATTTAAGTATCTTTCTACTTAAATATGCCTCACACCTTAATCGATGTTGGGAATTTATATACTCTCCAAATATCACGATTCATAATCGCATGATAAGTATACCCTCAACTTATCCTTAAACCTATAACCCAATTTCCATCCTAGTCGCCTCGTAGGAGTTACTCACTAATTCCATACACACTTACTTTTTATTCCATTCGCACGATTATTTAACTATAATTGCTCGCTAAAATACTCCCCCGGGTGTCCCTCACTCCGAACATCCATAATTAAATAAGTCTTGGATTTTACCCAATTAATCCAAGGTATACATTTCACTCCAATAATAATTATTTAAAAGTCCCCTCTTATTATTTCTGGAAATCCCAATTTTCTAATCCTTCGATTTGTTTATTTTCCTCGAAAATATACCTTAGTGCCACACAATTATAACACCCTCCTAGCCCCCATAAGTTTCCCCCAATGGCTAGTGATAATTTCCTAGATGAATACTTATTTCCTCAAATAAATAAACTAGGAACAACTAAATCGGAATTTATCCCATAATAAACCCTAGGCAAAAATTGCCTAAAATCCTGAAGGGTCAATCGATCGACCCTTGGCCCTCGTTCGATCGATGATCGATCGATCGATCCTTTACCCTCGATTGATCGATCGCTTTGGACAACTTCTTATTCGAGAAGCTGTTTCGGCCATTAAAGCTTATCTCAAGCTTGTGTATCCTACCCCAACGTCCTCCAACCTCAATCAACGACATATACACATATAAAAAGGGTTCTAAACATCCTAGAATCCAAAACCGACAAATGATTTTAATAATTTTATAAATTTCTCGAATTGGATATAATTCGGGGTTTACTCATTTAACTTCCAAAAACCTATTTTAATTCACAAAAACCCATCCCAAAAATCTTTGTGGTTTATCACTACAAACTACAATATGAGATTTATGCTTTAAACTAAATAAGCAAGTAAAAACTTGCCTCGTAGATAAAATCCGACAATCCCGAGTCGAATCCCGCGGAGTTTGGCCAGAATCTCCCTTTTCTTCCTCTTTTCGCTCCTCCTTCTTTTCTTCCCCTCTCCCTCCTTATATAGGGAGAAATTAAGGGTTTATCCCTTTAAACCCAAAAATGACTCGTTTACTCAATTACGAGTCCCTATTAACCCAAAAATTCTCGGAGCCTAAACAATACCCCCCGAATACTCTATTTTGACTATCTCGGCCTTTTCGAAATCAACCGCACCCTCGGAATCTCCATCCGAGGTACTTGAGCGCAATTTACTATTTTAACTCAACACATCTCCATGCGGGTTTTTCAATTAAAATATTGTCCTCTGTCGCTATACTCAACTGCGACCTGTAATAAAATAATCCTTCCCATCTACTTATTCCCAAAAGTAGTTGTACCATGCATCGGAAATCATCTAACACTCCTAAAATTCAAAAATTATTATTTCGAGAAATTTCTCAAATTACACCCATTTATGAAATTTAATTTCCCATAAAAGTGCGGGGTATTACATTTCACTATTGTATGTAAACCTCGACTTATATGTACTTAGAGAAATACAAACATTTTGACACACAAATATCCCGCAGACCTCGATTTATTATCTTTAGCAAGAGCTCCCATGAGAACTCCAAGAATAGCAATGGAGATAGCTTCTCCATAAGTATCACTCCAAGATTGGGTAATATGATTGTAAGGGTTTCTCAATGATTCACATATATGATAAGGGAGGTTTGAGTGAATCAAAGTGTTTTAGGCCTTACAAAGTGAAGACTTAAATTATAGCAGGTCTGCAGAAGGTGGAGTTAAAAAGTCTTACGAAATACCTAATGAGATCAAGTATTTATAGGCAAATAAAAATATTAAAGGTGGCAGCATGTCGTTTAAATGACTTCTTAAGGTCGTTAGAACAACATCATGATGTCGTTTGAAGATCCATCGAACGACCTAAGAAATGACCACTTAAAAATCAAACCAGTACGATTTTGCTTGATTAACGCGACCACAAATGTGTCTAGTATGCGTGTTATTTAGGCTCAAGCGCAAGCCTATCACTCAAGTAATAATTCGATAAGTCAGGTATCGATCCTTAGGGAAACAGGAGGAATGAAGTCGTAACGACATTGGAAATATAATGATAACCTAACTTTGACTCTAAAAATAAGGAAAAGGTGATTCAGATTATGAAATAACTACAACTAAATGCAAATTTGAGACTGATTAACTAAAGAAACTAAAATGAATAAAATGCAACTACACTAATTAAATGAAAAGCTGATGACAATTGGACTAAAAGTTTAACTATGAGATGAGACAAATAGGTCAGGTTACAATCCCCCACACCCTAGTAATTCACTTCGTAGGATACTAGATTCGGAATTAGAATTTTAAATGAACCCGATTTTTAGTACTCCTAAGTATTACACATATGAGGGATCATAGCCCCCACAGTATGTAAGTAAAGGATGAGTAAAGCAGTGTCGCATTAACTAGTATGCGTGTCGCACTCTTAAGCATCTCGGTTACCTAGGACAAACAAGATCAAAAGTCCTATGACGGTTGCACCAGTTATGCAACACAATTCATATAAGATTTTAATACAAAAGTCTATTTCCCATTATCATGGATTACATCGGGTGGGGTTCATGCACCCCAACCCATAGAAAATTAGCTAAAAATAATTAACTTAGAGAAAAATGGGGTTTTCAAGGAATAAATCATTAACTCTGAAGAAACTAAGTGAAAAGAAAATTTCAGATTCAAATCAACAATTAAACTACTGAGCAATTGAAAATCAAAGGAAAGATGTTACTTGAATTGCAGGTATTAAATGCAAATCCTTATAGAAATGCTTCTTATGAAAAATTAGGGTTTTTTTTACAACAAAGCTCCTCTACTCCTACTTAGCTAACCTAAAAAATCGAACTCCTATTATTATGTAACAAATTTGAATAAATATCTCCGAAATTTACAAGAATTTGACTCCATAAATTCTCTGAGAAAAAGAATTAAAATTTGAAGAAAATCCAAAGCGGTCTGAATCCCTCGGGAAGGGCGGTCCGAATCGCTCCCTGTTTCGAGACAGTATTCCCTAACTTGAGGCAGTCCGGATCCTTTTTGGTAAAAAGGTTCGGATCCCCCCTTTTGAGACAGAGAATTCTTCCAAGGCGGTCCGAATCGCCCTCTATTTTGGGACATAATGGTTCTTATGATGCGGTCCGGATCCTTTTCCAATAAGAGGTCCGGATCACCCTCCTTTTTCATCCAGGGGTCTTTTCCTTCTCAATTTTAAATCTTCATAACTTGATCAACGAAGCTCGAATTGACTTGTCGTTTCTTCCAAGGTTCTTGAAATTGAATTCTCTTCAATTTTCTAGTTGTCTTTACTTCCGAATGATGGCTACAAAATTATGAAATTACCCTTTTACTTTACTTCTTTCATTTCATTCCTTGCTTTTCCAGTTCCTTTCTTCCTCAATACTTCAAATACCTACAAAACTTAGGAGAAATACACGAAACTAGATGTACTTGTTAAAAGGAGTTAGTGTCAAGGAAATGTGATAATTACACTAATTTTACGTTATTTGAGATGATAAAAGTCGCTAAATTAAGGGGTTAAATTTGAAATAATTGAGCCTAGTCAAACCCCCTAACTTAGAAATTTGCGCATCCCAAGCAATGTAAAAGAATGTAACTACGGGTCGACTGTCAAAAATTTCATTTTATTTGTATAGAGTGCCACTTTCGCGGGCAAGCGATTGCATTGAGCATATGCAACAAGCCTTTAAACCCCTAGGTCACCCTAGGAGGATGAGTTGTGTCTCGTGAGGATTTGTAGTGATTATACCCACAAAATTTGACTTAAAGAAAACTCAAAATAAGCAAAAATTGTATAATTCAAACTTTTCCAAAAAATAGTCATCATTAATTCATGTTCAAGAGTCTCAAATCATAGTGCGTGTGTGCGAAGCCAGAATTTTAATCGCGAATTTCCACCGGTTGACAATTACGTTACTTATCGGAAAATTCGTTTTGATTCAAAATCTCACGGGATGCTCTCATAAACGAATCTCTCGGAAGTGTTTCTAGTTCTCTCGATGTGTGTGATTTATAAGAGTAAATGCAATGGAACACAAGTTCACGAACACTAAATTCAAAAGACGGAAATTTATGGGGAATGGATCTCATCATCGGATTACGGTTATCGAAAAACGGGAACATCACCTCTAATTCACACCTTTAACCTCTTTTATTATCTTTTTGTGTTTTATCTCTCCATGCGGTAACCAATTTCGCAATTTGGACTCGGTTAGGACTTTTTTAAGTTTTAAGGTGTAATGGGTATAAGGAAATGGGTTTGGAAAATTTGGAATTGGAAACTATTCTTAAGATGTCCATTAGTTCTTTTTCGGCTTTTGCCCATTTTTTTCTAATTTTTCTAATTTTTTTCTCTGTTTTTCACGCTTTTCTTTTCTTGCTATTTTTTTTAGCATTCTTCTATTTGTTTTTTTTGCCCCTTCTTATGCACTTTTCGGACTTAATTACTGAAATTATCAACTTTCACAATTCCGGGCCAATTGAGGTTTTTCGGGTTGTCAAACAAACAAAAAAAACTTATTCGACTCAAATTGGGTTGCAAAAAGGGGTACTTTTTCATAACTTTTTCTGGCCTACATTTTTGGGTGACAAACGAGGGCCTACTTCATTATCCAAATTACTAATTGTGTTACCATATGCATTTCGAGATTATTTTAAGTTTAGAGACATCTCAAAGCGTTTTTCGAGGCAACATTACACACTATTCCCTTAACCGATCAAATCAAAGGAGTTGAGATCCTCAACGACTTTTGTAAATGCTAAATATTGCTTTGAGTTAACCATTAACTCATATTGATTTATAAACTCACAAAAAGGATAGGCTCGAATTTCATCGGGTTGGTTAATCTCCACATTTATTCGTTAAGTCGTTTATGTTCGCTCAATTTATATCTTTGGGCAATTTCGGCTTTGTGCATTTTGTTTTTACAATCTGAGACTTTAAATCGAATTTTAATGATATTTTTGAAACATTTGAATTCCAATTTTTATTTATTTTGCAAAAGATATTTTGTTTTTTCTGAGTTTTTCAATTTTTTTGGAAATTTTGAAGTTTTCTAATTTTTTTTTGTCATTTTGAAAATTTGTGAAGTTTTAGAAATACGCACTCATCACCCCCCTAACTTAGACTTTTGCAATGTCCCCAATCAAAAGTACTAAAACCTAAATAAGGAAAAATAAGAGTGCGATAAAAATAACAAGCAAATAAAGAAAATGCAGATTTTCATTTATAATTAATGTGGTACATGAAAAGGAAAGAAAGCATACAATCATAAAAAATAAACAAAAAAAATTACAACTGATACCATCACTAAACACATGATTTACTGGGGCAGGGGGTTAGAGCTACCGGGCACGCTTGGGTCGTATGGGTCATAGAAGAAGCTTGGAGGGGGTCCACCAAAGTTGAGTTCGTACATGTGAGCTTGAAGCCTATGCATCATTCTTGTGTTCCTTTGGTATTGCGAGATGAACCCCTAAACTTTGCCCTCCAATGCTGTGAGGCGTGCTTCCGTATCATTCTCGGGTAACTCAAAATCATAATCGTCTTCTTCTTCGTCGGACCCCACCTCTTTGTCCCCCATTTCGACATCGGCCACTACAGCCTCCTCCTCGCTACTCTCATTCGCATCGGACTCTTCAGCTTCTCGGGCTCTTAGAATGGCCCTTTGTTTCTCGCTTTTATTCCAGGTTGCCTTCCCAAAAGGGTTTGAAATATCTAAAGAATATTTCTTCTTCAGCCGTGATCCCTTCGAATTAACAAGTTAGTCATGGAGTGCCTCTCCATAAGTTATATGCAAGATACAAATCTTTCTAAAGTTTAAACTGATTCATAAAACTATTTTGGGAATGCAAAGTGTGAATATAAAAGGGTTTTGGTAACACAAAACTATAAAAACTTTCGAAACAGATATTCAAAAAGCTTTCTTTCAAAACTCCTATTAAATTTGGAGTCGAAATAGGTATTTATAAACTTGACACAAATTTCAAGGCAGCATCTCGTTCGAACAAGAAAAAAACATCTTGTTACAATAAAATTACAAGTCATTCGATCGAGAAGGCTATCTCGTTTGAACCAGCTTCAAACGACCTTCAAACAATGTAAAACAGAGTTGCCTCGTTAGATGCTCATACGAATGAAAAATCCTTATCGTTTGATAAATTTTAACGAGATTTTTAATGTGACTTCAAACGACCTCCAAAAAGTGGATTTTTATTTTAGAACTTTAAAAGTTCCAGCCTCAGTTTTTTCATAAAAATAACATCCCATATAATTTTGTGAAAAGTTTTAAAATTCTAAAAGCATTATACCTTGTTGAGATGTAGGGAACTCTACAAAGTTAGAGATGCTTGAGTTTGTTTTGACATGACGGTGCGTGACGGTTTGTCACGGGATACGCCAAAGTAGCCTAATACATTAAAAGGCCTATACTATGAGCAGTATCCAAAAAATTATTCTTACAAGGGGGAAGTATGTAACACCCCATATTTTTGAGCATTTATTTTTGGATAATTTTAAATTACACGTGTGCACGTAATTTAATTAAATTGAAAAATAATGTGAATTAAATAAATATTTATTAGCAATTAAAAGGATTAGTATTTATGTGATATTGTGTATACTTGTGTGATAAGTAAATGGAAATATATTAAATTACTTTACGTAGTAAGTGATTAAAAATCGATGGGTTTGACGGTGTCTCATTTAAGACCCGCGTGTAGGGTCGTGTCAGAAATGGGATGGGAAATTGATGTTAGGTAAGTTAAATGGTGATTTCGAGTGCGCCAATGATCCAGGATGGGCTGAGATAGTCAAAATTAGGTACCCGAGGGTTATAATCTGGTTTCGGGGACGTTTTAGGCTAAACAGGACCCGTTCGGATCATTTTACACATGGAACTTAACCTAATTACGAGATTAAGGTTATATCTAGGAAAGGTGGATGGAGTGGGAAGCCATTCCACCATCCAAAAAACTTAAGGTTTGTGAGAGAAAAGAAGGAAAAACTAAGAGAAATTTAAGAGAAACAATCCAGGAGGAAAATTAAAGCATTCCGGACTTAGGATCATTACATAAAGAAGAACCAGATAAGAAGAACTAAAAATCTCTACTGTTAAAATGAAAAGTGTTTATCTTGCTCTAATGGTTTACGTAGTTTCAATCATTAATATATAAATTTAGTGTAGGAACACAAATTTTTGGGTGGGATTAACATGTAAAACGGGAATTTTGTAAATGGATTCATTGAGAATGATTTTGAATTTAATTACATGTTGAATCTGATACGTTTGATGGTGAAAAGATACAATATTGAATGGTTAAATTGATGAGATCATGAATAATTCTTGATGAACTATTGATAATCCCATGTATATAAATGTTTTCGGGTTGTTTTGAATGTAATCACGTCTAGGATTGGTAGACAATTTATGTTTTGGATTTGAATGATATTTGGGATTGGTATGGTTGAAGGGATGATGATAAAATTCATCAAAAAGTTGGTTTCCTGCCGCCCAGGTGAACCGAGTCGGTTCACTGGGTAGGGAGCGAATCGTTTCACCCGCCGAACCGGTTCGGGTATCCAGGCAAATCGATTTACCCAACCAAGTTGCCTTTACTTTGGGTTGTGTGGTTTTTCGAGGGTCATTGAGAGATCGACTTGGTTTATAGAGTTCTATAGATGATATCGTACTTTGGGGAATACCTAGGAAGTGATAATCTACATTGGGTTAGACGGGAATTAAATTCGGGTACAAGTTTACGGGTGTATTAGGGTGAATGACACCTGAGTTATAATTTGTGAAATTGGGTTGGGATTTCGAAAAGAGTTAGGCTACGGACTTGAGTATAATAGTTTCATGTCTAGAATCATGTAACTTAAGAATTAAAATAAGCAAGTGAATACTTGAGAATTTGGGAGCCGGGATGGGCTCGAGAATTGTGGGCTAGTGCTACGAGTGATATATGGACGATTAGCCTATATATATATATACACACACACTGAGGGAGATAGTATAGATCAGAGACGATTATTATCTCATGTGAATGTGACACCAGATAAACATGAATAATTATGCTGCATATTCATAAGTGCAATTTAAATACATGCAAAAATTTTCAAATAGTTTTTCGCTCTAACCCGTATCCAAAATATTTTTCAAAATCTTTTAAGTTCTCAGCCACGGGGATGCCAAGCGTAACTATCGTTCCAGTCAGAAGATGTTGCAGTGGCAGTGGATGACTGTAGGCTTTGACTAAATGCTTTTATCCTTGTTGTCTAGATAGGATTTCTTTTCAGTTATTTACTTCAGTCATGTTGCCCATTGTTTGGCAGTCTTTATCTTTATATTTTATTACGTTATTTCCTTTTTAGTTGGATGACTGTATTTGGGGTTATCGAGATTTATTCGGTTATTTGATTTATTTCACATCATCAATATTAAGTTTATTATTATGGTGAATGTTTATTTAAATGACAGTATAATTTTTTAATTGGTTGCATGTTTTGATATGGCAAGTTATTAATTTTTAAAATTTTGACAACAGGCCTAATAGGTTACTTGTAATAAATTATTTTTTTTGACAGTGATGCTATGAATGAACCATACTGAGATTCTTTTTTTATTTTAGTAGAGGATGATTAGGCATAAATATTTTATATTTATTCCCTTAATTTCAGTATTTTTAAGATCCCGTGCATTATAATTAACTTGGATTTGTGTTGATTAAAAAATTAGATTATCTCCAATTATTTAATCACAGATAAAAATAAATAAGACAAGAGATTTTTAAAGTGGTTCAGCCTTGAAAGAATGACCTACGTCCACTGTTTGTGTTATTGCTGACTGTTTGTAGAATTCTCGATAATGGGTTTACCCAGAAATTCCGAGTCCCCTGCTAATGAGGAGGTTACACTATATTTATAGCCTTGAGGCTGTACATGCAAGAGAATATTACACAGTTGTCCAATAGGCATGTACATCTGTATGATAATAATCAGCATTTAATGCGCATTCAATCCTCTTAATTATTCGGTTATAAATGCTCTGTACGAGGTGCAGCTCGGACCGCCTAAGCTGCTCGGACCGTCTAAGTAGCTCGGTACAATAAAGTTCCTCGGAGAACTCAAGCTGCTTGGAGCGCCTGAGTTGGTCGGGGAGGTTGAGTTCCTCAGAGTCAAGGTGCTGTAAAAAATGTTCACGGGTGCCATGTAGATTGACACGTGTCTTCACATAATTGGTCTATGTCAGTAGACTAAATTTAGTATCAACAGAAGCCCCCAATGTTTCATGGTTTGATGTTGAAGAAAAATATGGAACATTTATGTTGCCTAAACTTCATGAATTTTAGACAAACGTTTGTTGTACATAACTCCTTTTCTAAGTACACAGTATCAGGCTTTTTAAAGTGTTTCGAATTTCAATAATCGCTTCGTATTTCGTGCCTTTTTTTTTCATTTTAGCCGCCAGATACGCGATCGTCCATCTTGGTAATCATTGCTTTTCTCCATTCTCGAGGTAAAGTATTTAAACACTTCAGAAAACTCGATCGTCTTTTACTTTTTCAAATCTGCATCTTTAGAACTTCTTCGCTTCTTCTCTGTCTTGTGCGTTCATTTCTTCCATTGTTCGTTGTCACCTGATTCATCTTTTTCCTGTAAGATCTTCTTCCTTCTCTTTTATTTCTTTTGTTCATCATGGTTTACCTTGTTGAGTCGCTTGATAAATTTCGCTCTGCTTTTTATTTCCTTCATGGGTCATATTGGAAGAGCTTTCTGAGCCTTCTGACTATTTTCGTTTGGCTGAGGGACATTGGTTCCCCAGTCTCTTTGTAGATGAATGTGGCTTTTCTTTTCCTCCAAACCCCTTGTGTTTGGAATTCTGTCAATATTTTGATGTGGTACCTGCAAAAATAGCTCCCAATACCTGAAGAATAGTTAATGGAGTCCATAGGTTAAATCAGATTCATGGAACTCGTTTAGAAATTCCAGAAATTATGTTTTGCTATAAATGGGTTGTCAGTGATAGCACTTTTTATTTAAAAACTAGGTTTTTAAATAGGGCTTTAGTTGTCAATCCCCCCGATGGATTACTTCGAGCATGGGGTTGTTATGAAAAATTAGCAACATGCTCCATTAAATGGAGATGATGTGTATCAGGGTCCTAGATGCCCTCCCTATGGCAATGGGATATGTTGTTTTTATTTTATTTTATTTTATTTTTGAAATTATGCTTTCTTTGTGTTTGATAAATGCGTCATTGACATTTTAATTTTTGTTTATTTGCAGTTGATAGCAAAAAGAAATCCCCTAAAGAAACTGATGTCAATTTGAGGCATTTGAAACTTATATGGAGCTTGCATTAAACTGTTGTTGACGAACATATCAGATCAGCCTCGTACTTATTGCAGTATAAGAGTTACACTTCATCTTTTACTACTCGTCCAATAATAAGTGACATAGAACCAACACCAGTTTCTGAAGGTTCCTCTTTTGAATCAAATATTCCTCTCAGTGACAGAATGAAGAGAAGAAGAGCTCCCTCATACTTTGACAAATCAGACTCTGCCAATGTAGAGGTAAAGAGAAATAAGCAGGATGTCCCAGAGGAATGGACAAGAAAAGTTGATGCACCCCCTCCTGCTGCTGCTAAAAAGGTTGTCGAGAAGCCCCCTGTGGCTCCGAGTAAGATTGTAGCTGTTTCTCCTCCAAGCGAGGTTATAGCCATTTCACCGACTAAGACAACATCCTTGGTCTAGAATGTTCCTGCACCCACGAGAAAATTAAAGAAAAGCTCCTCAAATAAATTGGCTGAATCCATCTCTCAGCCTCTAACTACTGGAAGTGCTGTTCCCACTTTTGTTGCTCCGAGCTCTGCCATGGGCTCTGTGAAGTCTTGGATTATCCTTGAAATCCAAGGACTTAAAGACACTCTTTCTCGGGATAGGGTTACCACCTTGGAAGCTCAACATATTGCCTCCAGTAAGTATTACTAATCTAAACTTTCACTTTTCAATGTTCAATTCTTGTACTGACTCAAAGTTATTTTTCTTAGCAGCTGGTAACATGTTTCAATACTATTTTGAAAAAGGATGAAGTTCTTAAAGCTTCGAGCTCCTCGGGAGGTGTGGAGGAGGCTTTTGTAGGTCTAACTCAATCCTTAAATGATTCTCGTCAGAAATATGAAGAAGATAAGGTTGCTTGGGAGAAGCAACTGAAGTCCGTTGAGCAAGAGAGAGAAAAAGATGTGGAGGCCTCTCAGGAGTTAGAGAGGAAAATGAAAGAGTTTAAGAAGAAAAATGAAGAGCTAGAAGAAAAGATCAAGAATGCTGGAGAGTTTGAGACCAAGCTTAAAACTGCTGAAGAAGAACTGGGCAAACTCCGTGAAGATGATCGTCTGAAGGAAGAGGTAGGAAGGAAATTGAAAGCTGTCGAGGAACTTCTATCTGAGAAGATTTCCTCGGAGAAGGTAAAGAGGAAACTGGCTGTTAAAAAGTACTTCAGTGCTGGCCGGGACAAAGGTTGGAACAAAGGCCTAGCTGCCAAGTCCTCTCAATTGGATTTTACTAGCCTCAAATTCTTCAGGGACGGATGGATTGATGCTCTGTAGGAGTTAAAGGTCTCAGAGAGTTCTGAGCTGTTTCAACGTCATGTTTACGATCCTCCTCCTTCCCCTAGCGAAGAAGAAGAGGATGAAGCTGCCTCTGAAGAATCTTCAATGATGATTGGGGATCAGGTCCCTACTGTTGAACTTCACTACGAGCAGCCCTAACCAACTATTACTCCTACCGAGCAGCTTCAATCTACCAGTACCTTTGTCGAGCAACTGCCAATATCCTCTGAGCAACCAGCCTCCTCATCTCAGCCTTCCGAGGAAGTCGCAAAACACAAGGAGAAGGTGTAAAGTTGCTCGGGCTTTAATTTTATTATTTCTTTTGAATGTAACCCTGAACCTTGTACTTGCCTTTTGATGAATAAAAATTCGAGTTTTTGTTGTTCATGTTGACTTTCTTCGTCTTGTCCTGCCTTTATCATTTATTAATCCTGTTCATGGCTTTCTCTTTACTAGTTTATGGCCAGGATGGAACTCTTGTCAGCTCACGATACTGAGTTGATGAAAAAATGTAATGAATATTTCAAAGCTGGCCATACAGATTTGGATGAATCACAAATTTTTGATATCCTGGGCTCAAATGCCTCTAAACAAGCAGTGGAAGCTTACCAATATTTGAAATGCTTACTCGACCGATCTGTTGCCAATAATGTGGCTTATTATGAGATGATTGAAGATCTCCAGGGTACCATCGAGGAACTTCAATAATAATACAAGGAATCCTCTGCCCTTTTGCATCAGGGGTATGAAAAAAAGTATCAGCAGCTAAATGCTGACAAAGGGTATGATAAGTTAGTCGCTACTTATGATGTTAAGGAGAGGACTTTGAAGACTGAAGTGGAAGAGCATAGGCAGATTGTGAAACTGCTGGAGCAGGAAAATAACTACTTGCGAGGAGAAATATCCCAACTAAAATCTGCAGCATCGACCTCGGGAGACTTGGTCCCTGTCAATGACAAAGGTTTCTCGTTTCTGGAGGTTGAAAATGCCAATTTGAGAGACGACTTGGAAACTTTAAAGAGGTTGGGACCCTCTACATCTGCTCGTGAACGAGCAAGAGCTTCTCGGGGACGAGCAAGGGCTGCTCGGGTAACTATTGAAGAAGCTAGAACACAGGCAGCCTTAGAGAATCAAGCATTCCAATTGATGGCAAAGAATCAAGCATTAGCTGAGATGTCCAAGAAGATTCAGACCTTCGATGAGCAACTTGCTGCCCAAAATTCTACCTTGGAGAATAAGACAAATCTGGTGAAGAATCTTCACGAGCAGTTAGAGAGGTTGACCTACCAGTTTCATAAGCAGCCCATAAAATTTTGGATGACTGGTTATAATGAAGCCCTTTACCACCTTGATGACCAGATCCAACAGTCGAACAACGAGGGGTACAAGCAAGGATGGCTGAATGCCTTGGGTGTGCTACAGTTGGAACAGGGTCACTATTTGTGGGACTATTATGATCCTGGGTTGCTCGATTTGCCAGTGCCTCCATTTAAGCTTGACATGAGTTGGATTCCTGCTCGGGCCATTCCTCAATGCCTGATCTCAAAGTATCTTGGTGATTACAATCTTCATTCAAATTTTGAGATATCTCGACCAGAGCACCTGCTTGGTCGTCCTTCTGTGATGAATATTCGAATGTTGAAAGACATAAACTTCATAAACTCCCCCTATGCCTTAGATGATCCTCCTGCCGGAATGGAACCTGCTTCAAAAGCAGAGGGAAAGAAACCCATAGAATAGAATTTTATGTAATGACTTGTACTTTTCACCACTTTTGTAATTCTATTTCATTTGAATGAAAAATTGTCATTTCATTTTTCTTCTAAATAATTTGTAGAATGCTTTTGCTTGTTGGTTGCTTATTTCATTGCAGTGATTTATCAATCTTTGATCTTTATGTGATAAAACATCCTTTATCTCATGATCCTGTTTAATTTAAACAACTGGAGATGATTGTAATTGGCTTACCGACCAACTAGAATTTATTAAGATATTTGTTTCTGACCAATCGGAGTTGGTGAACTTTTATTCCCCGACCTACCATAGTTAGGGGGTTTTATTTATCGACCAACCGTAGTTGGTAGACCGACCAATCGTAGCTGGTAGGGTTTTATTTATCAACCAATCGTAGTTGGTAGACCGACCAATCGTAGCTGGTAGGGTTTTATTTATCTACCAACCGTAGTTGGTAGACAGACCAACCGTAGTTAGTAGGGTTTTTATTTATCGACCAACCGTAGTTGGTATACCGACCAACCGTAGTTGGTAGGGTTTTATTCACCGACCAACCGTAGTTGGTGGGATTTTTATTTATCGACCAACCGTAGTTGGTAGACCGACCAACCGTAGTTAGTAGGGTTTTATTTATCGACCAACCGTAGTTAGTGGACCGACCAACCGTAGTTGGAGGGATTTTATTTATCGACCAACCGCAGTTGGTAGACCGACCAACCGTAGTTGGTAAGGTTTTATTTATCGACCAACCATAGTTAGTGGATCGACCAGCCGTAGTTGGTGGGATTTTATTGATCGACCAACCGTAGTTGGTAGACCGACCAACCGTAGTTGGTAGGGTTTTATTTCGAATTTGATGCATAGTGTGTAGCACTAATAAATTTCAACAAAAGGAGAAAATTGGGTAAAACATCCAAAACTTTATTCATATCGAGGGAAACTGCATTACATAAGGATTGAACTACTGATAATATTTGCGCAAATGCTCTGCGTTCCATGCATTCTTAAAATCCTCTCCTTCTAAGGTTTCAATCCTATATGTCCCTGGTCGAACAACTTATGTTACTCTGTAAGGTCCATGCCAGTTAGCTTCCAATTTATTGTGCTTTTGAATTACTTTCTTTAGCATGTAGTCTCCTTCTTTCAAGTCACATTTCTTTACTCTCTTGTTGTAGAACATAGTTTTTCGTTGTTGGTATGCAGCATTCCTGATTGCTGCTTCTTCTCTAACTTCCTCGAGCATATCCAAGTCTAATCTTCTTATCAAGACACTGATAGGAGAATTGAAATTCAGCACTCTGTGTGTGGGGAGGCCCAGCTCGACAGGTATAATAGATTCACTTCCAAATGCCAGCATGTATGGAGATTCTCCTGTTACTTCTCGTAGTGTAGCACGATAAGCCCATAGTACATAATGTATCTCGTTAATCCAATTTGCCTTCACATCATCCAGTCTTTTCTTCAAATCATTCAGCAGCGTTCTGTTCGTCACCTCAGTTTGTCCATTACTCTGGGGATGGCCTGGTGCCGAGTGGATTTTCAATATATTTGACTGATGACAATATGCAGCGAACTCCTCGTTATCAAATTGAGTTCCATGGTCTGTGATGAATGCATGAGGAAGACCATATCTACAAATGATGTTCTTCCATATAAATTGATACACCTTCTCATAAGTCATATCAATAAGAGGTTCAGCTTCCACCCATTTAGTAAAATAATCCACAGCGACGACGAGGTATTTGAACCTTCCTCTTGTCGTCGGGAGTGGCCCGACCAAGTCCATTCCCCACATGGAAAATGGCCAAGGGGATGTTATGGGTGTTAGCAATGCCTGAGGAGTTCTTCGAAGGGACGAGAAGCGCTAACATTTATCACATTTCTTAGCATACGCTATACAATCCTCCCTCATCGTCGACCAGTAATATCCCTGCGTTATTATTCTTTGCAAAAGTGTCCGACCCGCTATATGAGCTCCACAGGACCCTTCATGGACCTCTTCAACCAAATCTTTTACCTCGAAAGGGTGCACACATCTTTGCAGACCTGCTATAATTCCTCGTCTATATAGAATACCATTAGTCAATACATAACGAGCAGCTTTAAACTTTAGTTTCTTGGCTGCGAGTTTATCGGTTGGTAATTTCCCTTCCTTAATATATACCCTGATGGAATCCATCCAAGATGGTCCTAAATTAAGGGTAATAAAGTTCATCATTAGATCTTCGTCTATGCTTCGACTAACCAAGACTTCTATTGGGATTGTTCTTCGTAGCTCGGTGCGTGTAGCTGAAGCTAAATGAGCTAAGGCATCCGTTCTTGCATTCTCCAATCTTGGTATTATAATTATCTGTACTGCGATCAGGCTTGATAAAACATCCATTGCTTTTGCATGATACCTGATAATTAATTCTCCTTTGGCCGCATATACTCCCAGCATTTAATTTACGATCAATTGCGAGTCACTGAATACGATAACCTGCTCCGCCCCCATGATTTTTACCAGGCCAAGTCCTGCAATCATAGCTTCATATTCAGCCTCATTATTAGAAGCTTTGAATTGGAAGCGCAAAGCATACTCCACATCGACCTCATCCGGGCTGTTCAAAACAATCCTTGCCCCATAGCCTGTAATGCAAGATGAACCATCCACATATAGATTCTATATAGGTATTTCATCCTCCAATTTTTTATCGGATAAAGTTCCTCGGTGGAATATTTATTGCTTCATTTTATCCTCCTCTAGTACTTCTTGCTGCTCGTCGACCATCTCCCCCTGATCGTCAACTGACTTAATTTGATCGGGGTTTAAATTTGATGATCCTGTAATATCCACAGGTTGGTCGGTATTCAGCTTTTGCTCCTCGGAGGCGTAAGGATAAGTGAATTCTGCGATAAAATATGCTACTGCTTGACCTTTAAGTGACGACCTAGGCTCATAAATTATATCATATTCACCAAGTTCTACTGCCCAGTACATCAATCTTCCTGATTTTTCTAGTTTATGAAGAGCTTGCCTCAATGGCATATCGGTATACACTACTATGGTATGAGCTTGGAAGTACGATCTCATTCTTCTACTTGCTTCGATCAACGCTAGTGCCAACTTTTCTAGTCTTGGATATCTGATCTCTGCTCCTCGAAAGGCCTTGCTAGTGTAATAAATTTGTTTTTGCACTCCATCCTCCATTCTTATCAATGCCGAGCTAACTGTATTCTCTGAAAATATCAGATACAAGTACAATCTTTTTTCCATCACTGGCCTGGACAACAGTGGGGGTGCTCCCAAGTATTTCTTTAACTCTTGAAAGGCCTTCTCGCATTCATCATTCCATTCAAACGTTTTTTGGAGTGTTTTGAAAAATGGGAGGCATCTATCAGTTGCTCGTGATACAAATCTATTAAGTGATGCAACTTGCCCTGTGAGACTTTGCACTTCCTTCTTCGTCGTTGGAGATCGTAGCCCCAATAGAGCCTTGATCTTTTCATTATTTGCTTTAATACCTCGTTGGTTGACAATATACCAGAGGAACATGCCTTCTCGTACTTCGAATATGCACTTGGTAGGGTTCAACTTCATTTGATATTTATCTAATTGATCAAAGGTTTGACCTAGATCAATTAGATGGTCAGCAGCTCTCTTGCTCTTCGTTAGCATCTCATCAACATAAACCTCCATATTGTGACTGATTTGCTCTGCAAACACCTTGTTCATCAACCGCTGATATGTTGCACCTGCATTTTTCAAACCAAAAGGCATAACATTATAACAGTAAGTTCCCCTAGGGGTAATAAAAGAGGTACTCTCCATGTCTTCAAGTTTCATTTTAATCTGGTTGTAACCAGAATAAGCATCCATGAAGCTCAACAGCTCATGTCCCGAGGTAGCGTCCACTAATTGATCAATTCGGGGTAAAGGAAAATGATCCTTTGGGCATGCCTTGTTGAGGTCGGTGAAGTCTACACACATCCTCCACTTGTTGTTCTTCTTATTCACCATCACCACATTAGCTAACCAGTCTGGATATTTGATATCTTCAATAAAGCAAGCTTTTTGGAGCTTCTTGACCTCCTCTTGTATAGCTTGGTTCTTCTCGGGGTTGAACACTCTTCTTCGCTGCTTCACAGATTTGATTTCCTTGTTCACATTAAGTTCATGACACAAGAAATTTGGGTCTATTCCTGGCATATCTCCATGGCTCCATGAGAAAGTTTGTTTTCTGCTTTTTAGGAAGGCTATCAATTCCTGTTTTAGTGGGGTGTCCAACGATGAACCAATTTGAGTTGTTCGTTCTGGGTGTTCGTCGTCCAGAATGACGTTTTCAGTAGCTTCCACCACCTGACCTTTTACGAGCTGCGAATCGTCTCTAGGATCCAACGTTTCAATTTCTGCACCTTCATCCATTTGATAGGTGGTAATCTTTTTCCTAGATTCTTCCAGTTCTTCTTGCTCGACCGATGAATAGTAGCATTTCCGAGCTACTTTTTGGTCACCCTTCACAATTCCTACTCCAAAGTTGGATGGAAATTTTAGGGATTGATGTACAGTAGATGGTACTGCATTGAACTTCTTTAATACTACCCTTCCCATGATGATATTGTAAGCTGATTGAACATTCTTGTCCATCAAAAAAAGCGCACTCTTTCTGTTCGACAAGCAGGCCATGTACCTATGAACATATCCAACTTGATCGTTCCAAGTGGAAAAACTTTCTCGCCAGTAAAACCGAGGAGTGGTTGATGATATGGCTCCAATTGGGATAGCTTTAGGTTCAAACTATCAAAACATGGGTAGAACATAATATCTGTTGAGCTGCCATTATCCACCAAGACTTGCGAAATCACTACTTCCTTCATCCTCATTTTGATCACCAATGGGTCATCATGAGGGTATAACACACCTGCGAGGTCATTCTTAGAGAAACCGATGGCCAGTTTATCTTTGTTAACCTTCCTCGGGCGATCTTCTTCAGCTAGATTTATCCGTTGAATATACGAACAAGCTTGAGCCTCTTTGTGGTAAGCTTTCCTTTCTGTAGTAAGGTCTTCACCTCCTGTATCTCCACTAGTAATAACATTGCAATCAAATAACCCAAAACGGATAGAAAATACCTCGCATTCTGGCTGTCTTGGTCTTTTAGGGAGATCGGGTTCGTCTTTTAGATCATCTTCATGATCTCTTTTCTTATTTTCTTTTGCTCGACGAGGAAATCTAGATCTCTGTCTTGCTCGGTCGTTGTTTTTTCCTTCATTTCTACCATCAACATACTTGGCCAGCTTTCCTCGTCTGATGAGCGCTTCAATTTCATTCTGAAGAGCTATGTAATTTTTGTCCGTGCGACCATGGTCTTTATAGAACTCGATATTTGGCCTTATTCCTTTTGTCAGGATCTGTCTTCATTTTCTCGGGCCAATTTAACTCCTCGCTGTTCTTGATCTCTTCCAGAACATGGTTTATATCTACCTTCAAAGGAGTATAGTTTCCAAATTTCTTTAACTGTTCCAACGCTTGCTTTGCTTTTGACTGCTTGTTACCACCATTATTCTTCTGATCCTTCTTCTCAATCTTCTCGGCCTCAGCTTTGGTTTCCTTAGTATCCATACTCTTCTTTGCAGCCATAGCTTCCTCGGTATTCATGATTTGGGCTGCTTTTGCCATTAATTCTAACATGGTCCTAGGCGGATCTTTGGCCAAAGTATAGTACAATTTATTTGGCAATAATCCACTCATCAGAGCAGTGATTGCTGTCTTTTCCTCGTAGTCAATAACTTCGAGCTTCTCGTTATTGAAACGAGTAATATAATCCATGGTGCTCTCACCTGCTTTTTGTCTAACGCTTAGCAAGTGTGCTACTCGCTTAACTAGTTTTGCTCCAAAATAGAAGTTTCCAATAAAGAGCTCAACCAGTTGAAAGAAAGTTAAAATCTTCCCCCGAGGAAGATTGTTGTACCATATTTGAGCAGATCCAGTGAGAGTTCCTGAAAACGCCCTACATTGCATCTCGTCTGGAACAACATAGATATCAGCAGCTGCCTGATATTGTTCTATATGTAGAACAGGATCAGTTTTTCCATCATATTTTGGTGTTACCACTGAGGCTTTGAACTTTGATGGTGTGGGAAAATCCACAATTGCTTGGATAAAAGGTGTCCCTTGGACAAAAGTTCTTTGTAGAGGATTTTTGGCCTTAGCCATTTCCCCTAGTCTATCCTATAACCTTTGAATAGAGCCTTTCCATGCGTCATTTGCCTCCTCGGGCCTGTTGGTCCGAGTAACTGATCGTGTTGAATTTGCCTCTTGGGATCTTTCACGACGAGCAGCTGGTCGGGATTGGTCAGAACCTTCCTTTGAATCAGAGAATTGTTGAAAGTTCCTCGACACCATCCTAGGGGGACTTTTATTCCTCCTAGGACCCAAACGATCAAAGGGAGAAACTCTACTCAATCTTTCAAGAGCACTAGTTCTTTCTGGAGATAAAGTGGCGTTTTGTTCAGTATCTGTGGCTCGTACTGATGAAGTTCGGCCAGGTTGATAAGAAAAATCATTAGATCTATTAGTGCGATATGAATTGACATGTCTAGATCGAGATTCCTCTGGGAGTAATGTTCGTCTAGTTCGTGAGGATGGCAATTGGGTCCTCTGAACGCTTCGGTGTCCTGACTGGGCAGGTGCTCCACCCTGGATAGTTTCCATGAGTTGTCGCATGGTTTCTTGCATGGCGGTCTGGCCCTGAGCTAAATTAGCCATTATTCCAGCCAGATCTTGGACACTTGGAGGAGTGGATGGATTTGGGGGGTTTCTAGCGTTTCGATTACTAGATTCAGGATTATCAGCCATTGAGGATGAAATGTTTTGGTGAAAAATGATAGTTTCAGTCGTTTCCCACAGACGACGCCAATCTGTTGATGTAAAAAATTAGATTATCTCTAATTATTTAATCACAGATAAAAAATAAATAAGACAAGAGATTTTTAAAGTGGTTCAGCCTTGAAAGAATGACCTACGTCCACTGTTTGTGTTATTGCTGACTGTTTGCAGAATTCTCGATAATGGGTTTACCAAGAAATTTCGAGTCCCCTGCTAATGAGGAGGTTACACTGTATTTATAGCCTTGAGGTTGTACATGCAAGAGAATATTACACAGCTGTCCAATAGGCATATACATCTGTATGATAATAATCATCATTTAATGCGCATTCAATCCTCTTAATTATTCGGTTATAAATGCTCTGTACGAGGTGCAGCTCGGACCGCCTAAGCTGCTCGGACCATCTAAGTAGCTCGGAGCGCCCGAGTTGGTCGGGGAGGTTGAGTTTCTCGGAGTCAAGGTGTTGTTAAAAATGTTCGCGGGGGCCATGTAGATTGACACGTGTCTTCACATAATTGGTTTACGTCAGCAGACTAAATTTAGTATCAACAATTTGTCTAAAATTTATGCTACTAGCCCTTTTGGGGAGTGTATTGTATTTTTTATATCTCTCATGCGTGTTACAGGCATTTCATGCACCTTAATAGGAGAGAGAACTTGAAACAATGAAAGAAGCTAAGAAACGAGGAGTTCAAGGTCATTTTCATAATTTTCCAGCCTTATTCCGGAGGTGGGGCTAACTGAAAAGTTGAAGAGATTGAAGTCATAACAATACTGGAAAAAATGGCACCTCAATCCGAGTTAAGAAAGACAGAAAGTAGAACCGATTTGCCATTAGTAACGCTCCAGATCCGTGACAAAATATTTGTCACGCTTTAAAACTGTTACAATTTATCTGAAGCGAGATATTTATTTTGGCCCTATTTTTAAGCCTAGAGTTGTATTAGGTTAGGACTCTTACAAAAACAACTTTGTATTGTTATAGTTTTGACATTAGACTAGATTTTAGTTAGTTTTTCAAAGAGAATGAGAGGTAAAAAGACTCAAGAACCCTACTTTTCAATTTCTTTATCAAAAGTATAATTTCATGGATTAATTTTCAAGGCCTTCATCAATAAAGTTTGTCTTTATCTAACTTGTTCTCGAAATTTGTAATCATTTCATTTTTTTCCTGGAATTCCAAGACCCTCATGCGTGTTTAGATATCGTTTCATTATGGTTTTGATTACATGCAACGTAAAAACCAAGTTTTCTAGTAGATATACCATGTCAGGCTAGATTTCTAAAGGGTTGGGGTACATGAACCAAGCCAAGGTAACACATATGGATTTAAATGTGAATAAAAAGTAATTCATCATTCAAAGGTTTGAACTTTATCAAAATAAAAGGTGTAGGTCTTTTAATTCCATTTTCCCCAGGTAACCGAAATATTTAAGGGTACAATTGGCATTTTGATAATTTCTCATCCTCGTTAATTATAATTTTTATTTGATATTGTGCGGAGTAAAGTCCTCATATGTCGAATGCTTAGCGAGTATTTGATGTCTCTTGGAATAAAGAATTAAATTTTTGAAGCTTTTATGCCCTATGCAATTACCAACGATTCGGGGGAGTGTACCCTAACTCCATTTTCTCTCATATAGTTAAAGTTTAATTTAGTTCTTCTTACATACTTAGTTTAGTTAGTAATTTAATTCAAATTGCATTAGTTGATAGATAAAGTCACCATTCATCATCTTCTTCTTTCTTTCTCTGAGTCATTAGCAGCGTTAATCGTTCTTCCTATTCGTCATCACGAGCATTCGTCCTATTCCATGAGTTCGACACCCGATTTATCGGATTTATAAATGAGAGACCGACTTACACTTGAGTCAATAAAAGCAAGCACTATAAAAACTTTTAAAGTCGCGTCAAGTTTTTGGCGCCATTGTCGGGGACTAGGAAGACTATTAGGTTTGGTCGATTTAATCCAAATTTGACTCTAATTCTTAAAAACTAATATATATATATATATATATATATCATAAAATAAAAAAATCCAAAACAATTCAGAAAAATAAAAAGCAAAAAAAAATAGAGCATCTCTAAAAGTCATTTCATGTAAAATTCGCAACAAACTCCTCAAGCCACTCCTACTCGCACTCACGAGAATCCAATAGTAGAGTACGGCGTCGATAGTTAACACACTCCTCACGCTCAGCAATTTTGGTTTCCACCTCCTACACCACCTAACTCCATCACGAGTCACACTCCTAGCGCGACGAGTGAGGAATTCTAGTCATTTTGAGAGAGAGCCATGTCGAATAATGCTAGTATTAGTACGGGTAGGGTGAGATGTCGTATCGTCCCATTAGAGACCTCTTATACCCCGAGCGAACCATCACTCCGGGGTGCATTTTACTTCCGTATAATGCGGGAAAATTTCACTTTTGTAATGGGATAATCCAGATTCTTCCCACCTTTCAGGGTTTGGATTCGTAGAAACCTTACCTCCACATCCGTGAGTTCGAAGAGACGTGTGATACGTTTAGCGATCAAGCTTGCACTCAAGACACCATTCGCCTCAAACTTTTTCCTTTCTCTTTGAAGGATAAAGCTAAGACCTGGCTATAGTCTTTATCACCGAACTCAATTAGGTCGTGAGGGATATGCAAGTAGTTTCTTTTAAAATTCTTCCCCAAACATCGAACGAATTCCATCATAGCTCAAATTTAAAAGTTTAAACAACTAGAATACGAGCCATTTGATCGGTTTTAGGAACGTTTCAACAAGTTAGTCAACACATGACCATATCATGGTTTTGAGAAATATCGTCTTATCTCTTTCTTCCACCAAGGGTTAAGTATAACTTCCAAACAACTCGTTGAGACTATGTGTGATAGAATTTTTTTTAGGTTAAATGATAATGATGCAGAGGCCTATCTTAGGTATATTGCAGAGACTAATCAAGCGCGAGACACATCCGATCCTAATGCCCAAACTCGGACTCGATAAACATCCACGAATCCTTCTGCGTCTGGAATCTATCAATTGGAGAGGGAATCCGGGTGGAAACTTAGAATAATCCAACTAGAAAAACAATTAGATGACATAGTTAAATTACAGGTAAAAGAAACACCCGGATCCAATCGAGCATTGGGAGAGAGGGTGTGTGCAGTTTTTGAGGTGGGACATTTAATAGAGGAATACCTGATGATACCCGCCTACAAAGTTATGCTTGAAGAGAAAGTGGGAGCAGTAAGATATTTTAAGAATAATTTTAGTTCTCCTCAAGGGAATTCTTACAACCCTTCATGGAGGAACCATCCTGGGCTTAATTATGGGCAACAACATGCTGCATTGAATCCTCATTCAGACGTTTCCCCTCATCTACCACCACCCTCACATTTCTCATAATCCCCACACATGCAAGCACCACCTCCTGCACCGTATATCACCCCTCCGAGGAGAAATATCGAGGATAATTTCTATCAATTCATACAATCTCAAAATGCAACCAATGCTCAAAATGCCCGAATGTTTGTCGACATAAACGCGAACATTTCAAAGTTGCAATCTTCCCTAATTATCTAAGTGAAGGGAAAATTTTCGGCCCAAGGTCAACCTAGTGCTAGCTCCACTTTCAACACTAATCAAGTGCAGTGTAGAGCGTTAACCACTCTATGTAGTGGAAGAGTTATTGATTTGTCACCTCCTCCACACGATGAGCAAAATGACAAGGAGATTTCGCCCGGCACAAAAGAGGCCGAAGATGTCCCCTTGAGAAAGAGTGGTAATGATGACACAGTCAGGCCCGAGGTGGTTATGAAACCTCCCATTGCTGCTCCATACACTCAACGGTTAGTACCCCACTCCAAGGAGACCTCTCACAATGATGTGTTAGACATTCTTAAGCAGGTAAAGATTAATGTACCTTTTCTCGAGACCATCGAGCAAATTCTCATGTACGCTAAGCTTCTCAAGGCCTTACTCACGGTGAAACGTAGGCTAAAGGTAAAGAAAAATGTGTTTTTAACACAAAACGTAAGTTTCGTACTATTAAGAGACCTTCCACCAAAATTTAAATATCCGGATGCACCGACCATTTCGTGCATCATGGGGAAGAATCGGATTGAGAGAGGGCTAATAGATTTAAGGGCGAGTGTTAACATTCTCCCCTATTCCATCTATAAGCAATTAGGGTTGGGGGACCTAAAGCCCACAACGATGACTCTCCAACTCGCACATCATTCCATAAAGATACCTCGGGGGGTCATTGAGGACGTGATTATCCAAGTTGACACTTTCTACTTCCCGATGTATTTTTTCATTTGGGACGAGGATCCCTCAGCTTTATCGAGTAATCATGTTCCCTTCATCCTTGTCTGCCCATTTTTAGCTATGCCTAATGCACTTATTAATACACGCAATGGGCAAATGCAACTCACATCTGGGAAAATGACTCTCGAAACAAATATCTTCAATATCACCAAGCCTGAGGGTAATGAGAGCGAATTACGAGAGACGGATCGTATGGAAGAGAAACTAAATGAGCATGTCGAGAGGAATCACATGAGAGAGCCAGTTTGGGTATGTATTATTACGTCAAGTGAGAGCGGTGGTTCTGATATTAAGCGAGAGGTGGGGGAGGTGTGTTTAGTGCCCGCTATTGAGAGCGAGGATGAGCGCGTAAGCATGAGTGGGGGAGAGAGGTTTGATGAGAGTGTGAGAGAATACTCAGAGATCGAGCCAGAGAGAAAGAGTTAGGAGATATGAGACTAAAGGACTTTAAGGAAGAATTCGGACCGGTTGATGAGAGCCTCACTATTGAAGCCCAAACTCTATTGGACTCAATTAGTCACTTAGAAGAGAGAGAATGGAAAGATAGGATACATGAATTCCTTCTTTATGACCATCCACCCATACCACTTGAGTCCTCGGATGCGATCGAGGTGCGGACTCGAATCTCGTCTGATTTAGATCTTGACCCATGCATTACAAAAGTTGAGGGAGATCTAGGATTATCATGTCCTTTAGATTTTCACCGAGATGTTGTCTCCAAGTCCGGACAAGTATGATGCGATTCGATTGGGCACCATGAGGATCTCATTCACTCATGTCATCAAGAGCCTCAAGGTGTCCCCCTTATCTATGGGGCTAGTCCCACCTTGTTACGACTATTGGTTTATGATGTGAGGAAGAGGGAGACGAGGAGAGCATTGGACCCCGTACAAGGGGTCGGATGAGTTTTTAGGGGAGAGAGAGAGGTCGTCGTACCCCCGACGTGTATGGGGTAATTTTTGTTGTATTTTTGAGTCGTGTGTTAGAGTTATATAGTGTCTTATTGCATTTTAATACTTATTCATTTTAATTTCACACTTATTCTTTTTCTTCCTTAGACTTTAGTCCTTTTGATCGAGGACAATGCAAAAGTCTAAGTTGGGGCCCGGGGGGGGGGGGGGGGGGGGGAGGTGATAAGTGCATCTTTTAAAAATTCCAAAAAAATTTAAAATGCCCCCCCCCCCAAATAGAAAAGTTCCCCACAAAAATTGAAAATTTTAGAAAAAGCCAATTCTATTTTTCTTCAAAATAAATAAAAATTTAAATTTAATTTTTTCAAAAATATTACTCAAATTTTGTTTAAAGTTTCAAATTGAAGAAAAATCAAGAGCACTAAGCTGAAATTGAAGATGGAAATTGAGCGAAAATGATGACTTTACGAATAAGTGTGGAGATTAATCAACCCAGTGAGATTTTGAGCCTATCATTTTTGTGAGTTATTAAATCAATCCGAGTTAAAATTAACTTAAAGTTCAATTCAACGTTTAAAATAAGTCATTGAGGATCTCAATTCATTTGTTTTGATCGGTTACTGGAAACGAGTAAGATGCTAGCTTGAATACACGCTAAGAATGTTTCTAAACTAAATTATTCTCAAGACGCATATGGTAAAAGAATTAGTAATTCGGATAAATGAAGTTAGGCCATTGTTTGTTTAACCAAAAATATGAGCCATAAAAACTTGTGAAAAATAATACCCTTTTGCAAGCCCAATTGAGCGGAATAAAATTCCCAATTTCGTTTCATTAACCCGAAAAAAATCCAATTGGCCAAGAATTGAAAATTGAACATTCATCAATTACGTCCAAAAATTGTACAAAAAGGAGCAAGAAAAATAGAATAATGCTAAAAAAAAATAGCAAGAAAAAAATGATGAGAAAAATACAAGGAAAAAATAGAAAAAGAAGAGAAAAATGAGCAAAAGCGTGAAAAAGCACTAACGGACATCATAAGGACATTTCACAATTCTGAATTTTCCAACCATTCCCAATTTATTTCAATACACCTTACAACTGGAGAAAGTCCTAACGGAGTCCGAATTATGAAATTAACTACCGCGTGAAGATCCTAAGACACGAAAAGATAAAAATAGAGATTAATTGGTGTTGATAAAAGGCGATGTTTCCCGTTTTCTAACAACCATATTCCGATGATGATATCTTTTCACCATAAAATTTCCATCTTTCAAAATTCGGTGCGTGAACTCGTGTCCATTATACTTACTCTTATAAATCATGCACACCGAGACAAAAGAGCCACATTCCGAGTGATTCGTTTGTGAGAGCATTCGTGAGCTTTTGAATCAAAACGAATTTTCAAAAAGTAACGTAATGATCAATCGGTGGAAAATTGCGGTTTAATTTTCTGCTTCGCACACACACATTGCAAATTGATACTATCGAATATGAATTTACGGTGACTATTTTTGGGAATTTAAGTTGTACAATTTTTAATTATTTTAAGATTTCTTTGAGTCGAAAATGAATTTTGTGGGTATATTTACTACAAACCCTCACGAGACACCACTCGTCCTATTAGGGTAACCTAAGGGTTTAACGGCTTGTTGCATACGCTAAATACAATTGCTTTCCCGCGAAAGAGGTAATCTATCACAATAAATTTTTGTAAATTTCTTTAACTCATACTCTTGTGCTTTTACCTTGCTCGGGACGAGCAACGTTCTAAGTTAGGGAATTTGATTAGGCACAAATATTTCATATTTATCCCCTTAATTTTGGTATTTTTATGATCCCGTGCATTCTAATTAACCTGGATTTTTCTTAAATTTATGCTACTAACCCTTTTTGGTGAGTGTATCGTGTTTTGTATATCTCTCATGTATATTACAGGAATTTCATGCAAGTTAATGCGAGACAGAACTTAAAACAATAAAAGAAATCAAGAAACGGAGAGTTGAAGGGTATTTTCACAACTTTGCAGCCTTATTCCGGAGGTGGATCCAACTAAAAAGTCGAAGAGCTTGAAGTCACAAGAATACTGGAAAAAAACGACACCTCAATCCGAGTTACGGTGAAGAAGTTATGCCTGTTTGAAGATGAAGAATCAAAGAGGCAAAACTAAGGAAGGTAGAAAGTAGAGCCGGTTCGATTAAAGGAGAATTGGTTCACCATTGGTAATGCTCCAGATCCGTGATAAAACATTTGTCACGCTTTAAAACCGTTACAAATTATCTAAAGCGGGATTTTTATTTTGGCCCTATTTTTTCAGCCTAGAGTTGTATTAGGTTAGGACTCTTACAAAAATGATTTTTTATTGTTATAGTTTGACATTGGTACAGTTTTTAGTTAGTTTTTCATAGAGAATGAGAGGAAAATAGACTCAAAAACCCTAGTTTTCAATTTCTTCATCAAAAGTATACTTTTATGGATTAATTCTCAAGGTCTTCATCAATAAAGTTTGTCTTTCTCTACCTTGTTCTTGAAGTTAATATTCATTGTATGTTTTGTTTATTTTCTGGAATTCCAAGACCCTCATGAATGGTTAGATATCGTTTCATTATGGTTTTGATTACATGCAACGTAGAAATCAAGTTTTCTAGTAGTTACACCATGTCAGGCTAGATTTCTAAAGGGTTGGGGTACATGAACCCAATCTAGGTAACACATATGGATTTAAATGTGAATAAAAAGTAATTCATAATTGTAGGTCTTTTAATTCTGTTTGCCACAAGTAACCGAAATGTTAAGGGTGCAATTGGCATTTTGATAATTTCTCATCCTCGTCAAATATAATTTTTGATTTGATATTCCGCGGAGTAAAGTCCTCATATGTCGAATGCTTAGAGAGTATTTAATGTCTCTTGGAATGAAGAATTAAATTTTTGAAGCTTTTATGTCCTATGTAATTACCGACGGTTCGGGGGGGTGTACCCTAACTCCATTTTCTCTCATATATTTAAAGTTTAATTTAGTTCTTATATACGTATTTTTTTTACTGAACATCAAGGCCAGAAAATAAAACATACAATATGGCCAGTACAACAATCACAATTCCCATCAATTGGCTACATTTTGTACTACATTCTTGAAATAAAATTCGCGTACCTTTAGCCAATGTATCAACCCTAAAATCACACATTACAATAAAATCTTTACTCACATTCTTCATCCAACTCGTAAACTTCACGAACACTTTAATTTTTATCGATAATAAAACTTTCTTCATCTTCGATTTTGTGCCCTTTATTCTTTTCTCAATCTCTTTAGGCAGTGCCACGTAGGACCCCCAGCTAGGGTTACACGAGAAGAAGTCAAATTCTTGATTTCTTGATGAAAAGACAGAAATTCTCCCTTACTCATTTTATATTTCTTGAAAAAAAGAAAGATTTCTCCACTTTTTTTTATACGAAACTCCCATTCTCTGATTTGGGTTGGTAGATTTGATTGAAATCTCGTACCCCATTTTGTGGTTACGTTGTGTCTTGGCCACAAACTTTGCTATATCAAATTGTGGGGATTTAGGGTTGTACAAGAAATGTATGAGGCTTAAAATGAGTGCAATAACAATAGCTAGGGTTGTTATGGAGATGATAAAGCAAGTGCGACAGGAGGTGTACAATGATGGCATTTTCAAACGATGGGACACTATAAATTTGGTCACGTGGGATTTGGACCACGTAGGTTTCCGAACGTCCCGATGGGAGGGGTAGTGAGAGGTCATTTTTTGGATGAAATCACGGTCGGGAGGGAGAGGGGAGGAGGTGGTGGAGTCCCCGGGTAGTTTAGTTAGTAATTTAATTCAAATTGAATTATTTGATAGATAAAGTCACCATTCATCATCTTTTTCTTTCTTTCTCTAAGTCATTAGCAGGGTTAATCGTTCTTCTTATTCATCATCACGAGCATTCGTCCTATTCCCTCAGTTCGACACCCGATTTACCAGATTTATACTTGAGCGACCGACTTATTCTTGAGTCGATAGAAGCACACACTAGAAACACTTTTAAAGTCGCGTTAGAGGACTGATCACCCATTATTAGAATAGGCGGGGTGTCACGGGTACATGTCCTCAACCTCTTATTTCTTACTTAAGAGCTTAGTTTCTATGTTTTATATTGGATGAGATGAGCCCTTACATATATTATGAGTTTTGTGGGGTTTAATCCATGGACATTTACTGTTCAATCAGATTTTGGCTTAAAGGTCATGGCTATTTACTGTTCATTAAGGTTTTAAGTCCAGGGAATGGCACTATTCACTTTAAAACCTTATTTTAGAGTTTTCCTCCTAGGTTTCTTATTTGGATATTGTGAATTTAAAATTACGAGGATTTTAGGATATTCCTATTGATCATATGAGATTTCATTTAGGGTTTTATCTTTGATATTTGATGAATTAAGTTAGAGATAATTATGGTTTAAAACCTGCATTGTACACAAAATACCCTTACTATTTTTTAATCAGGAGTTCTTCCGTCTTTGAGGCCGCGAACTTTTTGGTAGTATTAGATTATGCGTACTGAGTGAATTGAGTTGGGTTTAATGATAAGGTTGCGGCACTATTTGTCTAGGCCGAGGTATCATTGCTTGGTGAGGGACTCTTACTTAGTGCTTAAAGGTCAAAATTATTAGCCCTATGGAGATTGATCCTAAGTTAAATATGGGGTTTACACCTAAGCGTATCTTAGCTAAGTCTATGGAGTAAACAACAAATCACAGATCCATTATTATAGAATTGGGCAGGAGGGGAGGTCACGACATGTGGCATTCCTGGTTCAAAATACACATGGAATTAGGCCGAGGAGAATGAGGTGTCCAAGGTCATAACATAAAGGTCGAACCAAGGGAGATTGAGCCTTGGGGGAAGACGAGGGGTTGTGAACTAATGGAGATTGAGACTTAGGACTTCAGGGTAATTTGATGGGTTGGGAAAATTACATTCTTTCCTTCTGTTTTGCTTTTATTGCATAATTCTTCTTATTTGCATTATTTTTCATAGCCTTGGTAGTTTATTTATTGCTTATGCAAATACTAACATTAACATGTGACTGAGGACTTTTGATTTAACCCTCGTTAGGCTATTTGAGGTTACCCTTTCTATATTCCTTACTTCCTCAGGACAGAGGCCGCGGAAGGTATTTAGAGGTCGGGAGGATAATTAGAAGCTCAAAATATTATATCGATTAAGAGGTTAAGAAGATCTTTTATATATTTCATTATTAGTAGTATTTATATTAAGTCTATGGTTTTGTATAAGAAGTTTGTATGAGGAGAAAGACTACTTTTTTTTACCAAGGTTTGTAATAGATACCATTAATATTGATAAGCACCCAAAACTGTACATTTTATACCCCGAATAGACGTACTTTAGTTGCTAATTCTCGGCAATATATTGTAGGTCAAATGTCCATTTGCGGTGTCAAAATATCGAGGCAAATGCGTGTTGAATGGAGCTAAATTCCCTCCCCCGTAACCTTACTCGAGCCTAAACCTAGCCTAAACCTACCCCAAACCCTGTGTGTGTTTAGTTAGTCCTTTTTTATTATTTTCCAGATTTTTAGTTGAGTCGTTTTATTTTAGATTGTTTAGGTTTATTTTGTATTTTTATAATTTTATTTTATTTTATTTTGATTTTTATTAGTTTTTAGTTTTTAGGAGTTTATTTTTAGTTTATTAGATTTATATTTTTTTAGGACTTTAGTTTTCATTTTGATTTTTAAGTTTTTATTTCTTTTGTTTTATTTTAGTTTTTATATAAGCTTAGGATTTTATTCTTTAGTTTTAATATTTTTATTTTTATTGTTTTTAGTTTGTTTAAATTTTACCAAGATTTTATTTTTTCATTTTTAGTTTTATTAATTGTAGTTGAGTCTTTATTATTTAAGAGTCACAAACTAACATACACACACAAATACCATATACTCACAAAATAAACACACACACAACCCCTCATACCCTAAATACCATATGCCATACATACACCCAAACAAATAACTCACCCACACAACAATTCCCTACACCCCCCACACACAATCTGACCCATCATCTTCTTCCCCATTCCTTTCTCTTCCACCTCCATAAGCACACTTCTAAAACCTCCATTTAAAAAAACCCATCTCTCTCCTCTCTCCTCACCACAAACCTAAATTTACACAACCTTACCCACCACCACAACACCCCAAACCAATCAACAACAATCAAATCGACCTCTACTCAAAGCTCAAACCCCCATCTCCGGCGAACCCCCCAATTCGGCGGTTTAAACTGCTAGCAACCCGCGCCAGCCAGCACCTCGCCACCCCAAACTCCGACGATCCCACTCCCCGCTGTCAACCCGTGACCCAACCACCTGCTCCGGCACGTCCCACCTTCTGACCGGACCTGGCGATGAACAACCCCCGACCTCCATCTCCGACCCTACTCCGCTACCAACCCGACCTCCATCTCCGACCTTTCCTCAAACCCACTTTCCATTACCCGAAACTCAAACCTAAGAACACAAACCCATATCCTTCAATCCACCTCACATTTGTCCCAAACCAAAATCGTGTACCTGTTAGAAGCCACAAAGAAACCAAAACCCAAAAGCTAAAGGCATAATGCCTACATGTGTTAAAACCAATAAAAAACCCTTATCCCCTTTTACCCAAAATGCCCCCCAACTACCAACTTTAAACCATTTCTAAAAACAACCCTTAACTAAATCTGATTTTATCCTCACTACCACACTTCCCACATGATCTCACCTCTTACCCATGCACATGTGTGCATAATTCCCTAGATACCCTCACCCAAATACCTTCCATATCCCATACACCCTTTTCTTCTCATTTTTACCCCCATGCACCATGCCTACTATTTAAAGGATGGAAGACCCCATTTAAAGGGGAGAGTTTTTTAGGATAGGAATTGGTAGATAGAATTCTGGAGAGAGATAGGTTAGATTAGAAAATAAATTAGGAAATTATTTTTGTAAATAGTTTTTCTTTTTCTTTTTAGAGATTATTGAGTGATAAATTGTGAGTAGTTCAATTGAGTATTGTATTGAATTGATTATTGTTGGATGCTCATATTGGATGGATTATGCTTGATTTCAAGGAAACAAGAGTTCAATTTCACTTCAAGAGATTGGGTTTGATTGTTTTCTTCTCTTCTCATTTATTTTATGCCTTTGATTATTAATTTATCAAATCTCATACCATTTTAGGCTAAATCCCCTTTCAAGGGGGGGGGGGGGGGGGGGAACCCTTATTTAATGTTATTTTAGTTTAATTAGTTTGATTACTTGAAAATTCCCTTTGAATATTAATTTTGATCCCTCACCCTTAAATTTACGCCTCGAGAGAGGGTAAAGATTTTCAAAAGAAAATCAAAATTCTAGTTATAATACGAATTTTAGATTAGAACTAGAGATAGGGGTTTCTTAAGTGGGGTATTATTACTTGAATTTCAACTCTAAATTTATTTTCTAAGATTTACATGAATTTTAATCGATCGATCCTAGCGGGTGATTAATTAAAAGGAGTGTAGATCTATTTTCTAGAGTTGTGGGGTGTTAAACTTAATTTTCTAAAAGGTTACTATTAAAATTACATTTGCAACGAGAGTTGATTTGTAAGTTTGATATTAATTTGGTAGAATTCAATTAATTCAATTAATTACTTAGAATAGCTAAAATTTGTGGTGTAATCCCACTCCTTGATTGTTCTCAAATTTATTTACCTCACTTTATCTCTCATTTTAGTATTAGACTTTATTTTTCACTTTTAGTCACTTTCTAGTTAGTTGTTTTCATCTCATAATTTAGTTTAGTCTTATTTCACATCCTCACCCTTGAAAATTGTTTTAATATTTGAAAAGCTAAAAAAAATAAAAATTAAATTACAATTGAGTTTGTCTCTAGCTTACCCCCTTGATGTGGATTGATACCCTTACTTACCTCTACACTTGAGATTGTTATATTTTGTAGGTAATTTGAGGATTTTGATTAGAGGAGCTTTTCAAGCAACGACGAAAAATAAACACGCAAAAGTTTTTTCTATCAAATGGCGCCGTTACCATTCTTGGGGGCGTGAAGCACTTGGAGGGGATTTCAACTTCTACTTCATTTATTTTTTGCACTTTATTTTTTTTTGTACCATTTTTATATTTTTAGAAGGCTTGTATTAGGAGTTTATTACCTTGCGTGTATTGCAGTGCATAGAGACACCATTTGTTGTTTATTTTAAATTTGTAATAAATCGAAGACAAGCGTGATAGGGAAACCGGACGAAGTAGAGAGAGGGCGTCCATTAGCGAGGATTTAGAAGCCTCTTTACCTTGGGTCGGTAGGACTCCCGGGGATGACTGAGATAGGCGTGATCTCCCCCCGTTCGACTCAAATTTTTCGGCACCCATGGCCTAAAAATTGTGGGAAGTACATTTCTTACACCCTCGCGCCTCTCTTGTTAGCGAGTCAATTATTTTGTGTGCTCTTGTGTGCTCTTACTTGATTTTATTATCGTATTTATTTTTTAGTGGTGTGATGAATTAATTAACTAAGACCAACACCCGGTCACTCACGAGAAGGGATTTTATCACCCGACTCACTCGCTAATCATTGTGTGCTACCCTAGCCCTCACTAAATTTAAAATCAATCAACTCGGTAGCCCACTAGGAGAAGATTTTGCAAAGGCGATCACTCAGATAAATTCCATGATTTTTTATTGCCCGGGGACTTAATTAAAATTTGACTACCATTTCATTAAATTTAAAGATAAAAATTGGCTATGTGCTAGTTAGGAATTCTCCTTAACTTGTGTGTGTGTCCAATTCTATTTTTTCGATAGTCGATTTTAGTTGGTTCGTCCAAAATCAAGAGTCCATATTTTTCCCCACCTTTTTTCAAAAAAAAAAATTCTTTCATTTTTATAAAAAAATCCCAAAAATATTTTCCTTCTTTCATTTTAGAAAAATCCAAAAATATTTTCTTCCTTTATTTTTCACAAAACTCCAAAAAAATATTTTCTTCCATTATTTTTAGAAAATCCAAAAATATTTTCTTTCCTTTTGAATTTTTTTTTTTAAAAAAAACTCAAAAAAATATTTCTCTCCACATGGCCAACGAACGTCCCTTACGGGACTACTTTGGTCATTTTCCATTAACACACGACACGTGTGAGAGTGATCCCGAGCCGTCTCTTTATGAGATTTTTCGTGGTTTCGGCTCTCTCACGAGTACCGTTGGTACTCTTAACCCATCTATGCACGCACCTCCTATTCCATCATCCTCGGTGTCAAGTGTCGACGTGTCTTATACTTTGTTGTGCACCCATTGTTATTATGCCGATCACATGTCCCATGAGTGTCCGTACTTGTCATGTCCATCCGAACCCACCATGGAACATGTGTATCCATTTGACACTATTGCGGAACCCACCTCGGCTTACTATCCCAATGTACCTAATCCCGAGTTGTGTGAGTACCCTAGTTATTCGTGGAGGCCTGATCACCCTTCCACGCAATACGAATCCCAACCCGATGTTGTGGATCCTCACACGTTCCAACACTTGTCATGGCAACCTTGTGCACCCGTTCCCGATCACTTCCCTCACTACGCACCCCATGAGTATCAACCATTTGTCCATCATGAAAGCGATCCTTTCGTGTATGATGAACTTGGCCCCACTACCCACACTTCATTTGAGTATTCTTCGTACACTCATGATAGTAGCGAGTTGTTTCCACCTCACCCACCGCCACCACCCATCACTCCACCACCTTTATCCACATCCACTCTCGAGGAACTCTTGAAAAAATTTATCATCGAGCAGGAGCAAGCCTCTCAAATTCAAACTCAAGCTCTCCAAAGGCTTGAACAATGATTAAATGAATTGGAGTGTGCGAGAGAGTCGGACATTCCCACGGCTCCACCCATCGTTGCAACCGAGTGTGATGATGATGTGTTCTCTTGTGACACAAATTTTGAGTGTGACCAACCCTACCATCCCGAGAATCTTGAAGTTGAGACCATTCCATGGTCCGGGTCCCAAGTCGACAATTGTGTTGACTTAGCTTTCGATAGTGAGCCTGATCCAACCCCACCATGTCCAAATGAACCCACACTTGAGGTTCATCTTCCCTTTCCCATCGAATCCAAAAAAATGCCCGAGTCTACACCTATTGAGCCCACCTCTTGTGGTCCCGAGGAACCACTTCATTTTAGGTTAGCTGCGGCTACCAGTGCTCACCATTTTCCCGAGATAGAATCCGTGATAGTTCCTAACTATTCGGATATGGATGATATCCCACCATGCATGGCTCCCTTTGAGCCTGATATTTCTAGCGATCCATCTATCTCCGAGCTTGGTGCCTCGTCTTACCCAACCACCCCATTTATCGATGCTACTCTTATGGAGAAGTTGATCACTCCATCTTTAGAAACCACACTCCCTTGTGAGTATTCCTTTACTCCTCCCAATGACTGTGTGTCTCCCATGCTTGAGTTGGATCATTTTCCTCCACCGTTTATCCCACCCGACCCCCCCATTGTCCCTTCTATCCCACCACCTTGTTTGGATCTTGATTTTACACATTTCAAGTTTCCATATACATTTTTAAATCCTCACTTGAAACCATCTTCCACCATTCACAACCGTATTTGTCGTAATACTCTCCACTTCCGTGACACCGAGCTTGTTATTCCATTCCCGCCACTCTCTTGTGGTTTTGATTTTTCCCATCGATATCTCCCTGGTGTGTCACGGGGCGACCATTATCATCTTCCATTCATAGAACGGTTGTGTGATTTTTATGAGGCTCATCCCATTCCACTTTCCTCACCATATTTCCTTCCTCACCAACTTGAGCACTATGCTTATAGGGCCCTTGTTGTCCACACCTTTAAGTTTAATAAGGCCCATGATCGATGCTTAATCACCCATGACTTTCTCACCTTCACCCTAATACCCACCCACCCATGGTCCACCGATGCTTTGCATTGTGTGATGCACTTTTCCATACAAGTGCATTGACCACTTTAGCCTGTTTTCAATAAGACTGACACTTCAGTCTTATTTGGGGGTGATTCTCATCACCCCAATTTTTCTGTCGCCCCGCGCTTTCATAGATCTTATCCTTAGGGTGAGATCCCTTCGTTCCAACTGAAGACATTAAACTTAGCGCTACCGGGAGGCAGCCCGCTTTTCTTGTACTAGTCTTATCCTGTTTGGGGGTGGTGTTTTATATTACCCTAGCTTTACATGCTTTATAGACTTGTACATCTTTTTTCTCTCTTATCATTTATTCAGGTTTATTCTTGGCTATATTTGTCCACATCATTAGCGGTTGATTCTGGTAATCTCTTTCCTACCTTATGCTCTCAATTTTAAAAATCATTTCACTTAATATCGAGGACGATGTTCCTTGTTGTTTGGGAGTGGGGAATTTTATCAAAATCGTTCCTCTTTTGAAAAATTATGATTTTTGACTGATTTTTAAAATTTCGTGCAGTTTCATTCATCTCAATCATTGATGTGAATTTTCAATCATCAATCTTTTTAAGTCTAGTAATCAAGCTAGAAAATATTTTTTCTAAATAGCTTATGTAATACATAACAAGGCATTTTGCACCATGTATTTCTAGACACAAAAAAATTTGCGAACTTATCACGTCAATACAGTTTAGAGTTGAGGAGTACTACAATTCTGATGAGAATATTAAGGATCACTAGTAGAGACTTTAGCTTGTGAGATTCGTGCCTTTCACTCTTTCAGAGAGTTTTATGCAATCTCCGAGTCACAAGTTGATTCAAGTTCGTTTGGGTCCGTACTTAAAATTATTGCATGATCTCATTATTTTTCATAAAATTTTGGCTTGATCACTGAGAATGACATATTTTTCGAGTGTAAGAAAGTGTGTCTTGAAATTTTTCCCGAATACTAGATTTTCATCCATACACCTACCACTTTTTCATAGCAGATTTCCATTCACTTCACCAATTACATTACCATATTCTACCCTATTCACACATATTCCCCACACCCTCACCTATCATCTCCATTTATGTTTCATCCATCATTTTTTGAGAAAAAGAGTGTTGATTCCAAATGTTAAATGTCTTCATTGTTGGTTTGAAAAGAGAGAGAAAAAAGAAAAAAAATAGCAAAAATAAAAATAAAAAAAGAAGAAAAAAATAGAGAAAAAGAAAAGAAAAATCGAAAAAAAGAGAGAAAAGAATAGGAAAAAAAAAGAAAAAGAAGAAGAAGAGAGTTTTGTAGTTTGTTATTGTGTAATAAAGACATTTGTTCTTCAAGTGCTAAATACTCTTATCACACATCCATCATCCATCCATCATTTCACACATCCATCCTATCTTATCTCACTTCATCCCACATATTCCATTTCTTTTTCCCCTCACCCAATCATACATATATTCCCCTAGGTGTTTGGGCAAATGAAAGTCAACGTGGTGAATAACTCGACGTTTTCACTATAGTGATTAACATTTCTTTCATGAGCTCATTTTTCTTTCTAATTGTTCGCTCTTTCTTACGTGTGTGTGAGACGTTTCAACTTGCTTACCTTTACTCACCTCCTCACACACAAGAGCGATACACTAACCCTAATCTCGAGAGTTCGTTTAAGAGAGTTATATCCAGTGAGATTTGAAGTTGAAGCGTTGATTCCGAAAAGGCAATCTAGGAATTACTCTTATGATTCTCGATCCGTTTTGACGGATTCACACTACACACGTTGAGTTCTAGGGAGAATGTGCCTTGAGTATTTACTTAGCTAAATCTTTTTACACATTCTAGCTTGTATTTCCCAAAATATTTTCTCTTGTGATGGATTGTGCGATTATTCTACGTCTAATAAGAGATTGACTGCCTTTTGCAAAATAAGAATTTTGTGGGTATATTCCCTGCAAATCCTCATGAGACACAACTCGTCCTGTAGGGCAACCTATAGGTTTAAAGGCTCGTTGCACATGCTAAGTGCAATCGCAAGTGTCCGTGAAAGTGGTACACTTTTGGTTTCTTATCTTTCTCTTTCTCTCTATCTTATTGCTCGAGGACTAGCAACGCTCTGTTTGGGGGTGGTGTGATAAGCACCAAAAACTGTACATTTTATACACCGAATAGACGTACTTTAGTTGATAATTCTCAGCAATATGGGTCTTATGAGCTTAAATATTTATCTTGTAGGTTAAATGTCCGTTTGCGATGTCAAAAGCCATATATCGAGGCAAATGCGCGTTGAATGGAGCTAAATTCCCTCCCCTATAACCTTACTCTAGCCTGAATCTAGCCTAAACCTACCCCAAACCCTGTGTGTGTTTAGTTTGTCCCTTTTTAATATTTTCCAGATTTTTAGTTTAGTCATTTTATTTTTAGGTTTTATTTTAGATTTATTTAGGTTTATTTTCTATTTTTATAATTTTATTTTATTTTGATTTTTATTAGTTTTTAGTTTTATTAGGATTAGTTTTTAGGAGTTTATTTTTAGTTTATTAGATTTTATATTTTTTTAGTACTTTAGTTTTCATTTTTATTTTTAAGTTTTTATTTCTTTTGTTTTATTTTAGTTTTTATATAAGCTTAGGATTTTATTCTTTAGTTTTAATATTTTTATTTTTATTGTTTTTAGTTTGTTTTATTTTTAGTTAGATTTTATTTTTTTATTTTAATTTTTATTTTTATTAATTGTAGTTGAGTCTTTATTATTAAAGGGTCACAAACTAACACACACACACAAAGACCATATACTCACAAAATACACACACACACAACCCACCCTAAATACCTTATACCATACATACACCCAAACAAACAACTCACCCACACAACTATTCCCTACCCCCCCCCCCCCCCCCCCACACACAATCTGACCCATCATCTTCTTCCCCATTCCTTTCTCTTCCACTTCCATAACCACACTTCTAAAACCTCCATTAAAAAAAACCCATCTCTCTCCTCTTTCCTCACCACAAACCTCAATTTACACAATCATACCCACCACCAAAACACCCCAAACCAATCAACAACCATAAAACCGACCTCTACCCGGAGCTCAAACCCCCATCTCCGCCGAACCCCCCATTTTGGCGGTTTAAACCACTAGCGACCCGCTCCATCCAGCACCTCGCCGCCCCAAACGCCAGCGACCCGCGCCAGCCAGCACCTTGCCGCCCCAAACTACGGCGATCCCACTCCCTGCTGCCAACCAGCGACCCGACCACCTCACCGCCCCAAACTCCGGCGATCCCACTCCCTGCTGCCAACCCGCGACCCATCCACCTTCTTCGGCATGTCCCACCTTCCGGCTAGACCCGCCGACGAACCAACCCGACCTCCATCTCCGACCCTGCTCCGCTACCAACCCGACCTCCATCTCCGACCTTGCCTAAAACCCACTTTCCATTGCCCGAAACTCAAACCCAAGACCACAAACCCATATCCTTCAACCCACCTCACATTTTTCCCAAACCAAAATCGTGTACCTGTTACAAGCCACAAACAAACTAAAGCCAAAAAGCCAAAGACATAATGGCCACATGTGTTAAAACCAATAAAACCCCCTTATCCCCTTTTACCCAAAATTCCCCCCAACTACCAACTTTAAACCATTTCCAAAAATAACCCTTAACTAAATCTGATTTTATCCTCACCGCCACACTTCCCACTTGACCTTACCTCTTACCCATGCACATGTGTGCATAATTTCCTAGATACCCTCACCCAAATACCTTCCATATCCCATACACCATTGTCTTCTCATTTTTACCCCCATGCTCCATGCCTACTATTTAAAGGATGGAAGACCCCATTTGAAGGGGAGAGTTTTTTAGGATAGGAGTTGGTAGATAGAATTCTAGAGAGAGATAGGTAAGATTATAAAATATTTTAGGAAATTATTTTTATAAATAGTTTTTCTCTTTCTTTTTAGAGATTATTGAGTGATAAATTGTGAGTAGTTCAATTGAGTATTATATTGAATTGATTATTGTTGGATGCTCATATTGAATGGATTATGCTTGATTTCAAGGAAATAAGAGTTTAATTTCACATCAAGAGATTGGGTTTGATTGTTCTCTTTTCTTCTCATTTATTTTATGCCTTTGATTATTAATTTGTCAAATCTCATATCATGTTAGGCTAAATCCCCTTTCAAGGGGTGGGGGGAAACTCTTATTTGATGCTATTTTAGTTTAATTAGTTTGATTACTTGAAAATTCCCTTTGAATATTAATTTTGATCCCTCACCCTTAAATTTACGCCTCGAGAGAGGGTAAATAATTTTCGAGAGTAAATCAAAATTCTAGTTATAATATCAATTTTAGATTAGAACTAGAGATATGTGTTTCTTAAGTGGGGTATTATTACTTGGATTTGAACTATAAATTTATTTTCTAAGATTTACATGGATTTTAATTGATCTATCCTAGCGGGTGATTAATTAAAAGAAGTGTGGATCTATTTTCTAGAGTTGTGGAGGTGTTAAACTTAATTTTCTAAAAGGTTACTATTAAAATTACATTTGCAACGAGAGTTGATTTATAGGTTTGATATTAATTTGGGAGAATTCAATTAATTAGTTAGAATAGCTAAATTTGTAGTGTAATCCCACTCCTTGATTGTTCTCAAATTTATTTACCTCACTTTATCTCTTATTTTAGTGTTAGACTTTATTTTTCACTTTTAGTCACTTTCTAGCTAGTTGTTTTCAACTCATAATTTAGTTTAGTCTTATTTCACATCCTCACCCTTGAAAATTGTTTTAATATTTGAAAAGCTAAAAAAAATAGAAAAAGTAAAAAAGTACAAAAATAAAATAAAAATTGAATTACAATTGAGTTTGTCTCTAGCTTACCCCCATGATGTGGATTGATACCCTTACTTACCTCTCCACTTGAGATTGTTATATTTTGTAGGTAATTTGAGGATTTTGATTAGAGGAGCTTTTCAAGCAACGACGAAAAATATACACCGAAACGTTCTTTCTATCAAATATTATATCAATGGAGTTGGTGTTTACTAAATGATCTCTTTATGTTTGTGATTTATTAGATTGTGATAGATGATTTACCTGCCAACACTGAAAATAAGGTCGAGACCTTTTAGAAGCCACGACATGTAAGTTTTCCCTAATATTATAGTTTAAAAATTTATCAATGTGAGAACAAGTGATATGATATCGTGGCCTAATATGGCAAGGTCGTGGGGCATTTTAGAGAGAGTTGTTCATTCAAGTTCCCTATCCAAAATTTGGCAACTCAAGATATAACTAGAGAAAAGAAAACTATATCAACCAATAAGCATAAGATAAGATGTACGTGGTTCTCAAATTTTGATATGTCAACGGGTGATGATGACTTCATTTTATGATTAATCAATAATAGGTTTAAAAAACTCAAACTAAAATGGTTCTATCCAATATCAATGTATGTACAATGAAAACTTAAAAATTTAGTTAAAGTCTTATATAAGGGAATAGTGAGAGGATAAAATACTCAATAAACCCTTTTATTACTCCATTTTTTCACAGCACTGTCGTTCGTTCACCACTATGACCATAATCATGAATTTTTTATTGTCTCCAAAGGAAACTTCACAGTAACCAAATAAACGTCTGTTGGTCGCGAACCTTCAAATTTTAAAATCCCAAGTTTTTGCTCAAACCTCGCGGGCAATGAAATATCCGGTGAATAATTTCGCGAGATCTTTGCAGGCAACGAGTGTCGAAAAATAGCCCAATGAAAATGGCTAAGACTGAATTTCGATTAAACTATCTCTGATCCAACTCATTGTATCAAGTTTGTTATAGAAATCTCTGTGGATCATCTTGATGATTGCTCCACCGTAACCTTCATCAATTTGACAGAAAATAATAATATTGGAATCTGGTAATTTTCTCCATTTTGCCTAATATAATGTGTTATTATGTAAACTATTGATGAAATACAATCTACTATATATAAGGTGAGAGAGGACCCACTTTTCAAGTTAGACTATAATTTTACCATTCATTACAGTAGAGTTTGATTAGGATACTAACACACTATCAAAGTCCTTAATATTTAAATGACTTATCTAAAATAATCCTATCATATCCAAATTCTTGTGTGGACCACATTAAGTATGACACTTATATTTAATTACATATATAATTTCGAATTATCTTAATTTCAAAATTACATATTTATTAAATATTTCTAACAGTCTACCACTTGGTCCATATAATAATTTCACTTTATTATTTTATTAAAGGAACATAAGGTGCGAAATAAATTTTAAAATAGTCATAATCAATTATTTACCTTAATTAAATAATCCACCAATTTGAGTCATGGTAGTTCCACACTAATTCAAGAACATGATTCCTTCCAAGTATTATGCCACTTATGTCATATTAAAATAAGCCTAAAGTGTGGGTTGTCAATAATGGTTCCGTTATGTCGTTATAAAAAGACTATTTCTGTCACATTCATTCATTCACATGCATGTATACAATAAAGACAGAAATATAAAATTTCAAAACACTTTATTGATATCACAATGTAGTGTAAAAAATAAGCACTAGCAATCCATAATCATCATAGCTTTATTGGCTACACTCAAGACCCATATCTTAGGCTTGCTTCATTAGAGACTTTTGTGATGGCCCATTTATGTGTATTTTTTATATTAACATGTGTACCAACGTATACAAGTGACACTCGTTGTATCATAGTTTCTTCTTTAATTAAAAGGTATTTGCATTTAGTGTGCTTAGTTACTCTTCGAATACTAAACATTTCTTCATAAAGAAGATTGTAATGACATTATCATAATATTTCAGTAGCTTGATAATAGTGTTGACAACTCCAAGTTCTGAAATGAAATCACACTCCCATAATACATAAGTTATAGCATCAAAGCATCTTACAAACTCAATTTTCATAATAGTTAATAGATTGTGTTCTAGTCCTTCATTATATTGGTCGGTTAACCAAAACAAGCATACTTATCCAAGAGTGAACTTCATACTATCCATACAACTAGTAAATTGGAGTCATAATAATTGTTCATATTTAAATGAATAGATGCCCTAAGTGTGAGCAAATAATCTTTTAAGTATCTCATTACTTCACACATAACTCTTCAACCCATATAAAATTATTTTATTTCTCTAGTTTCTAAATCCGTGCTTGTTATATAAAATGAATCCCATTGATCTTAAGGTGCGTACAAATATATAACAATTAAAGACGTAATGGTATTGTTTCTTAAAACACTGCACACAGGAGCATATGTGTATAAAATGATCTCATAAATGTTATGCATATTTTTCATATGGATAATAACTCTCATGTGGATAATACCTATGCGAATGAGTAGCCACACGTTTCTCACATTAATTAGGAATAAATCTATTTTATCCAAGTCTTTAGGAAACCCTAACAACCTTTAACAAACCCCAATGGCCATGTATTTCCTCTATATAACAAGTGTATCATATACATGGCAGATATTGAACATTGAATGAAATTGTGTTAATCCAACCTTGTATTTCTACATGGTAAGTTCAATGGCTTCCTTATCAACTGGATTAACACTATATGTGAATTCACTTCACCAACTCATTCTCATTAGTGCAATTAAGTTAAAACCAGATAAATACTTAGTATGGAGAACACAAATTATCAAACTAACGTAATCAGTAAAAGTTATCAAGTTCATCGAAATGATCCACCAATGGAGACTAGAGATAAGGAAAAAGATGCCAGGGCATTTTAAACCTGCCAGGAGGAAGATGTCATAGTAAGGAGTTGGCTAATAGGAACTATCACAGAAGAGAGTATGTTCCTTATTGTGGGGTGTCAAACTTCTAATGAGATGTGGACATGCATAGAAGATAACTATCTTCAAGCAATAAAAGATCATGAATTTTAGCTGAAAGATAGTGTAATACCCCGTACTTTTGGCTATATTTATTTTTGGGATTAATTAATTAAATGCGTATTAATTGGAAATTAATCCGGGTTATAAATACTAATGTGATGCGAGTTGGTATTTGATTATGTGCATATATGATTATATATGAATTCGGAATTATGAAATTTGTCGTGAAATTTATATACGGCAATTTGAAAATTTTATTGAGACGCGTGGGACCGCCGCGTCACGATATAATATTTTGATAATAAAAGTGAATTTAAAATCTATAAACCGTATGGTCATTTTGAGTACGCCAACGCGTCCGAAAGGGTCGAGATAGTCAGAAAACACTAGCCGGGGGTATAGTTTGGGTCCCGGGGTATTTTTAGGCCATACAGGCAACTTAAAGGGTATTTTGGTAATTTTACATTTTGAGGAATTAAAAGTGACGAAAATTGGTTAATTAAATCTGATGTGGATTTGACCCACTAAGCCCATAACCAACCCATATTAACCTAGAAGGCTACGTAGGTTATCATTTAGGTTTTCTAAGTTTTCCCCAAATCAAACCCTAGCCACCTTAAGCCACCATTGGAGAAGGAGCTTGGAGAGAGGAATTTCTGCAGAAAACTGCATCAAACCTACACCAAAATCAGAAATCAAACCAAGGCAAGTGACTTTATTCCATTTAAATTCAGAGAATGTCTTTTCCATGTTAGAAATTAAAGAATTTTGATTATTCTTGAAAGATTAAATGAAAACCCATGTAGTTGGAGTTTAGAACTTGAAAATTCGGAAGAGAATTGCATGTAGAATGATAGGTAGAGGATTTCTCTCATAATAATTGTGATTAGAAGAAATTAAACGGATTAAATTCTGGGATTTGATGATGATATATATCTAGGGTTCATGTTCTTGATAAAATTGGGGAAAAGTATACAATCTTGTGATTTAATGATGTTTAGGATGCATTAATGCCTTAAAAGATGTTAGTTTATGACCTAAGCATGTTTTAGTATGATTAGAGGACTTAAATCATTGTTAGAACGAACTTTGGAGAAGGATTGAGGTGTTAAAAATGGTGAGAAACGTAACTTAGAAAATCTGGGACGAATCTGGCAGCTCGTTAGAAGCCCCTACCCAGGTCGTTCGAACGAACTCGTTCGAACGATCTTCTAACGAGTTGACCAGTTGCTGCTAACGAGAATGGATTTCGTTCGATATCTCGTTCGAATGAGATATCGTTAGAAGGTACAGTTCGTTCGAACGAACTGGGACCTCGTTCGAACGAGACTTCTAACGAGTTGGCAGAGGAATCTCGTTCGAACAGTCTCGTTCGAACGAGACTTCTAACGAGTTGACAGTTTGGTCCTTTTTGGACTGTTTTGACTTTTGGAGTCCCGTAAACTTGTTCGAGGATATAGATGACCTTCCTAAGATGATGTAAGGATAGATTTGGGACTTTTGGGTTATTGAGAGGAGTAAATTATATACGAGAGTTATATTAAATGGACGGTTTGGGTTGAGACATGAGTGTCTATTATGACGTGAGAATGTATTATGGTGCGTATAATTACAAACCGGAGTAAAATAAGATGTGATAATTATAGTTAGTACGAGAGTGCAATATGCACTACGATTAAAATACGGTATTACTAAGATGTGTGTTTACTTAGTATTGGTATATAAATTATGTGTATGACATACCTACCATACTTGCTATCACGGGAGGTTGCGTTCGCTTAGGACCCTCTAATCCTTGTGTGCCTACGGGGGGGATATAGACTGGTACCTCGATGAACATAGGTCAGAGAAAGACTTATTGGGATGTTAATAAGTCCGCTGATCGTGGGAGCGTAGGTATGTGTGTGACCCATGTGATGTGACTGTGTTCGCCTCCACTATTTGTGATTTGTGTTATCTGAACTATTCCTGAAAGATTCGGAATATGTGATCCTTATGTACGTGATGTACCGGGATGGATAACAGAGTATGTGTGCACCGCAACTTAGTTCTTGGGGTGCTCGTATTGTATATTTATAATGTGAATAATATACACTTAATTAATGAGAACCTTCATGTTAATGATGAGAATATAATTACGGTATTGTTTCGATAAATAAAATGAGTTAGCTGATAGAGAAATATATTGCATATTGAGCATCTGAGTTTACATTAAATCCCTATCTAATTACGAGCGTTATATGTTAATAGAACCGGGTAATAAGGGTAGAAACTATTACAGTCTAGCTAGTTATGATGTCACTTAGCTAGTGGTTTATATCGTTGTAGATGGGTACTTACGTTAGGAGTGTACAGTTAGACGAGAGGTGAGAATATCATGTGAGTGTACGTCCTAACATGTACTTTGCATTTAATGTTTTATATGTTTTTAAAGCACTTGCAGGTTTTTTTAAAATATAACTCCACATTCGGGCTCTGACCCGTTTGCATTTCAAATCTTTTTCTTGTAAAACCATTTTAGGTGCCCAGCCACAAGGACACCAAGCATAGGATAATCATTCAGGTGACGAGCTGTAGCTGTTTGTGGAAGCTACAGGGACTTTGCTTGTAGACGCTTCGATCTTTTGGATTCCAGAGTTATCATCTATCAGTTGTAGGGCATGTTGCCCATTTCTATTAGACATCTTTTACATTTCAGTTCTCAGACTTTAGTATGTATTGTTTCAGTATTCGGTTATTCATTTCAGTTATGGGATTGTAGTGAGGAGTTTTCCTCCAGACTTTATTTACTCTATTGTGATGGTTATTCGTTTTACTTCAGTATGGTGAATGGTGTTATTTATTTCGTCTTTACACTTGTTGCTTGTTAATCAGACTTAAATTAAAATTTGGCAACTTACTTTTTAAATACTAGGTGGTTAGTAATCTTTAAAAGGTTTTCGACAGTGATGCTATTAACTGAGCCAACTTGGCATTTTGAATTAATTTAATAAAGGAGTAGCTATCCGGTATTTAATTAGTCGGGGTGTCACAGGTGGTATCAGAGCATCAGGTTCTAGTGTCCTTTAGGAACTGTACGGCTATTATGTTTCCGCTACGCTTCTTTGATATAGAGCCCTATATTTTAGGACTGTTGTACTCTTTTGTGTATGCTTCGTTCTTCAGCTATATTAAGTTTATAACCGTGAACTTATAAACTTTGTTCTTATTTCAGATGCCTCCACGACGTGCACGACGAGTTCCCAGGGATGCAACGCCCGAACCCCAGCCCGCTCCAGTTCAGGGCATGATGAACGCCGCTGAGGTTGCAGCTATAGTAGCCCAAGCGGTAAATGCCTCGATTGCCGTGATTCAGTAGGCACCACCTCAGGCGCCGGTTGCCGCGCCAGCACAGGCAAATGCATTACCGTCTGCTTGGGAGTGTGTACGTGACGCTTTTCAGAAAGCGCATCCGCCAGAGTTTGCAGGTAGCTCAGATGTGGTAGTCTCGAGCCAATGGAGGAAGGACATGCAGAGGCATTTGAGGATGCATGAGTGCACTGATGTTCAGAAGCAGGTGCTAGCTACTTTCAAGCTAGTTGGATCTGCACTGCAGTGGTGGGAGTCTATTACCACCGCGGAGGAGAGGGATACTCTCACGATTCAGGAGTTCTGGGTGCGGTTTGACCGCAAGTACTTTTCGTCAGCTGTTCATACGGAGATGAGGAGGAAGCTGATGAGTCTGAAGCAGGAAGGCAAGACAGTGGCCGAGTATGAGGCCGAGTTCACTAACCTGTTGAATATCATTCCAGACGAGATTCCAACAAAGAAGAAGAAGATTGAGAAGTTCACCGATGGGTTGAATTGGAGGATTCGTCAGCATCTGCTAGGGAACCTATCGTTGGCCACGTATTCTGATGTGGTTAACGCTGCATTGTTACACTGCCAGGACCACCGTTTTCATATGGCCGAGGGCAAAAGGTCAGGAGAGTCTAGCCATCAGGGCAGGACTGGAGGACATGGTGCCAGCGGGGCACAATCGGGTCAGGGGTAGAGACAGAATGAGCAGGGCTCCCAGCAGGGGGATAATAAGAGGTTTCGGTCAGGGAACTACAGGCAGGGACAGGGAGGTTTTCGTCAGGGCCATCAGGGTCCAAACGGCCATCAGGGCCAGCAGGGGCAGAATGGGCAGCAGTTTCATCAGGGCCAGCAGGGCCAAGGGAGGAACGGTAACGGCCACCAGGGCCGGGGACAACAGGGGCAAAAGGGAGGGAACTTCCCAGGGAAGTGCTTTGTTTGTGGCAAGACTGGCCATAAGAAGCAGGATTGTCCTGATAGGGACAGGGCCCCACAGCAGCAGCAGCAGGGTGCTCGCCAGGAGCCACAGAGGCCTATGTTTCCCGCAGCTCTTCCCGCACCGCCACAGATGGCAGCATTGCCACCCATTCCAGCAGTCCCAGCTCAGCAGGGGCAGCTACAGTATGGACGTGTCTACAACGTCCACCAGGCTGCAGTTCCACAGGCACCGCCCACGATCGAGGGTACGTTTCCTATCCATGGCACTATGGGTCGGGTGTTATTTGATACGAGTGCTACACACTATTTTATAGCTACACACTTCGCGAAAGCTTTAGGATTGTTAGCTACGGCAGAGAGCACAATGATGTGTGTCGACTCACCATTGGGGAGTGGGTCACTTATTTTCTTTATATGCCGGGGAGTGGGGGTAGAGATCGGTGGTTTGGTATTGCCTGCAGACATGTTAGTGTTAGACATGCATGTTCACGATGTGATCATCAGTATGGATTGGCTCGTAGCATATAGGGCCATGATTGATTGCTTCAGCGGGAGCATTATTTTTGCCATTCCGGGGCAAGAGATGTTTATTGTGGCGATGCCTCGCCCAGAGGGAGGATCGACCGCTCATCTGTATTACATAGAGGAGGATACCTCTAAGGAGGTTGTGATTCCTTTAGATTCGATCCCGGTTGTCAGGGAGTATTCGGATGTGTTTCAGGAGATACCAGGCTTACCACCCAGTCGGGAGATAGACTTTGTTATAGATTTGCTACCGGGTACGAGACCTATAGCACGCGTACCGTACCGTATGGCTCCAACTGAGATGAGGGAGTTATGGGATCAGATAGAGCAGATGTTAGGCCAGGGCTTTATTCGCAGGAGTACCTCACCTTGGGGCGCTCCAGTTTTGTTTGTGAAGAAGAGGGACGGTTCACTGAGATTGTGTGTGGACTACCGAGAGTTGAATAAGGTCACGATACGGAATAAGTATCCGTTGCCTCGAATCGATGACTTATTCGACCAGTTGAGAGGAGCTTCTTTCTTCTCGAAGATTGACTTGAGATCGGGATACCATCAGTTGCGTATCAGGGAGGAGGATGTCTCGAAGACTGCGTTCTTATCGAGATATGGTTCTTACGAGTTTCGGGTTATGCCTTTCGGCTTGACCAACGCTCCAGCAGTGTTTATGGACTTGATGAACAGAGTGTTCAGGGATTTCCTAGATCAGTTTGTCATTGTCTTCATTGATGACATTCTGGTTTACTCTCAGACAGAGGAGGAGCACGCCGAGCATTTGAGGTGGGTTTTGCAGACACTTCGTCAGAACGAGTTGTATGCAAAATATGAGAAGTGCGGGTTTTGGCTGAAGGAAGTCCAGTTTTTGGGGCATATCATTTCCGACCGGGGAATATCTGTTGATCCGGGGAAGGTGTCAGCGGTAAGGGAGTGGGGACATCCCACGACACCGACTGAGATTCGTAGTTTCTTGAGTTTAGCAGGATACTACAGGAGGTTTATTCGGGGTTTCTCGGAGATAGCAGGTTCTTTGACACATCTTACTCGTAAGGGTGTGCCATACATCTGGAGTGATGCCTGTCAGTTGGCATTTGATGAATTGAAGGACAAATTGACCTCAGCACCTGTGTTGGCATTGCCGAGACCGGGAGTTGAGTATTTGGTTTACACCGACGCGTCTTTACAAGGACTTGGAGGTGTATTGCAACAGGAGAGACAGGCCATAGCTTATGCTTCCCGTAGGCTTAAGCCTCATGAGAAGAATTACCCCACGCATGATTTGGAGTTGGCAGCAGTGGTATTTGCCCTACGGATTTGGAGGCACTATCTTTTGGGGGAGAAGTTCCAACTGTTCATGGACCACAAGTCCCTACAGTACCTGTTCACGCAGAAAGAGTTGAATATGCGGCAACGTAGGTGGCTTGAGTTTGTGAAAGACTACCAGTTCGACATCCAGTACCACCCGGGTAAGGCTAACGTGGTAGCAGACGCGTTGAGCCGTAGGCCAGCAGATGAGGTGGCAGAGGTGTGGAAGGAAAAGTGGAAGGAATTGGGACACCAGGATGCAGTGGCCCGATCTTTCATGTCTGTGATGACCGTTACGTCGCAGATTGTCACGAAGGTAGTACGAGCACAGGATAATGACTCGTTCTGTCAGGAGCAGATAGTTCGATTACTAGCAGAGGGAGCCGAGTCCTATACCGTCAGCTCAGACGGGGGATTACGCTTCAATGGGAGATTGGTAGTTCCGAAAGGGGAAGAATTGCGACACGAAGTGATGGCAGAGTCGCACGGCTCACGGTTCGCGGTACATCCAGGAGGGGACAAAATGTACCAAGACATGAGACGGCAGTATTGGTGGAGCGGTATGGAGAGAGATATCGCTGAGTTTGTTTCGAAATGCGCCACTTGTCAGCTTGTAAAAGTGGATCATCAGAGACCAGCAGGATTTTTACAGCCATTGGAAGTCCCGGTGTGGATGTGGGAGAGCATATCCATGGACTTTATCACAAGGTTACCTACGTCGCAGAGGGGTCACGACTCCGTTTGGGTAATTGTGGACAGGTTGTCCAAGGTCGCTCACTTTTTACCCGTAAGGACTGACTACACCACGGGACAGTATGCCCAGTTCTTCATTTCAGAGATTGTGAGACTTCACGGTGTACCCCTAAATATCGTGTCTGACAGAGACAAGATATTTGTTTCGAGGTTTTGGGAGAGTTTCCAGGAGGCCATGGGCACGAAATTGCGGTTGAGTACGGCGTATCATCCGCAGACTGATGGGCATACTGAGCGCACAAATCAGATGTTGGAGGACATGCTACGAATGTGCATTATTGACTTCGGGGGTGGATGGGAGCAGTACCTTCCACTGGTGGAGTTTGCTTACAACAACTCCAATCAGTTCACTATTGGCATGGCTCCGTTTGAGGCATTGTACGGTAGGCCTTGTCGTTCCCCAGCATGTTGGTTAGAAGTGGGGGACAACAAACTACTTGGTCCGGAAGTGATTCAGGATACTTCGGCAAGGATTGAGTTGATTCGGAGTCGCATTCGGGTAGCTCAAGACAGGCAGAAGAGTTATGCTGATGCGAAGAGGTTTTTCAGGGAGTTCCAAGTGGGGGACCAAGTTTTGCTCAGAGTATCTCCGATGAAGGGGATTATGCGTTTCGGGAAGAAGGGGAAGTTGGCACCGAGGTATGTGGGGCCGTTTCCTATTATCGAGCGGATCGGACCGGTTGCGTATAGACTCGGACTACCGGAGCATTTACATCGGATACACGACGTGTTCCATATTTCCTCGCTGAGGAAATATCTTAGAGATAATTTGGATCATTCTCACATTGCTGTGGAGGACATCGATCTCCAGCCGGATAGCTCCTACGAGGAGGGGCTGATTGCTATTTTGGACCGAAGCGAGAGGAAACTGCGGTCAAAGATAGTTCCGTTAGTGCGTGTTCAGTGGCGACATCACAATGTCGAAGAGTCCACATGGGAGCGCGAGGATGAGATGCGCGAACGTTATCCAGAGTTATTTTTAGCAGGTACTTTCTAGTTTCGAATTTCGGGACGAAATTCAGTTATTAGGGGGGAAGTATGTAATACCCCGTACTTTTGGCTATATTTATTTTTGGGATTAATTAATTAAATGCGTATTAATTGGAAATTAATCCGGGTTATAAATACTAATGTGATGCGAGTTGGTATTTGATTATGTGCATATATGATTATATATGAATTCGGAATTATGAAATTTGTCGTGAAATTTATATACGGCAATTTGAAAATTTTATTGAGACGCGTGGGATCGCCGCGTCACGATATAATATTTTGATAATAAAAGTGAATTTAAAATATATAAACCGTATGGTCATTTTGAGTGCGCCAACGCGTCCGGAAGGGTCGAGATAGTCAGAAAACACTAGCCGGGGGTATAGTTTGGGTCCCGGGGTATTTTTAGGCCATACCGGCAACTTAAAGGGTATTTTGGTAATTTTACATTTTGAGGAATTAAAAGTGACGAAAATTGGTTAATTAAATCTGATGTGGATTTGACCCACTAAGCCCATAACCAACTCATATTAACCTAGAAGGCTACGTAGAATATCATTTAGGTTTTCTAAGTTTTCCCCAAATCAAACCCTAGCCACCTTAAGCCACCATTGGAGAAGGAGCTTGGAGAGAGGAATTTCTGCAGAAAACTGCATCAAACCTACACCAAAATCAGAAATCAAACCAAGGCAAGTGACTTTATTCCATTTAAATTCAGAGAATGTCTTTTTCATGTTAGAAATTGAAGAATTTTGATTGTTCTTGAAAGATTAAATGAAAACCGATGTAGTTGGAGTTTAGAACTTGAAAATTCGGAAGAGAATTGCATGTAGAATGATAGGTAGAGGATTTCTCTCATAATTATTGTGATTAGAAGAAATTAAACGGATTAAATTCTGGGATTTGATGATGATATATATCTAGGGTTCATGTTCTTGATAAAATTGGGGAAAAGTATACAATCTTGTGATTTAATGATGTTTAGTATGCATTAATGCCTTAAAAGATGTTAGTTTATGACCTAAGCATGTTTTAGTATGATTAGAGGACTTAAATCATTGCTAGAACGAACTTTGGAGAAGGATTGAGGTGTTAAAAATGGTGAGAAACGTAACTTAGAAAATCTGGGACGAATCTGGCAGCTCGTTAGAAGCCCCTACCCAGGTCGTTCGAACGAACTCGTTCGAACGAGCTTCTAACAAGTTGACCAGTCGCTGCTAACGAGAATGGATTTCGTTCGATATCTCGTTCGAACGAGATATCGTTAGATGGTACAGTTCGTTCGAACGAACTAGGACCTCGTTCGAACAGCCTCGTTCGAATGAGACTTCTAACGAGTTGGCAGAGGAATCTCGTTCGAACAGTCTCGTTCGAACGAGACTTCTAACGAGTTGACAGTTTGGTCCTTTTTGGACTGTTTTGACTTTTGGAGTCCCGTAAACTTGTTCGAGGATATAGATGACCTTCCTAAGATGATGTAAGGATAGATTTGGGACTTTTGGGTTATTGAGAGGAGTAAATTATATACGAGAGTTATATTAAATAGGCGGTTTGGGTTGAGACGTGAGTGTCTATTATGACATGAGAATGTATTATGGTGCGTATAATTACAAACCGGAGTAAAATAAGATGTGATAATTATAGTTAGTACGAGAGTGCAATATGCACTACGATTAAAATACGGTATTACTAAGATGTGTGTTTACTTAGTATTGGTATATAAATTATGTGTATGACATACCTACCATACTTGCTATCACGGGAGGTTGCGTTCGCTTAGGACCCTCTAATCCTTGTGTGCCTACGGGGGGGATATAGACTGGTACCTCGATGAACATAGGTCAGAGAAAGACTTATTGAGATGTTAATAAGTCCGCTGATCGTGGGAGCGTAGGTATGTGCGTGACCCATGTGATGTGACTGTGTTCGCCTCCACTATTTGTGATTTGTGTTATCTGAACTATTCCTGAGAGATTCGGAATATGTGATCCTTATGTACGTGATGTACCGGGATGGATAGCAGAGTATGTGTGCACCGCAGCTTAGTTCTTGGGGTGCTCGTATTGTATATTTATGATGTGAATAATATACACTTAATTAATGAGAACCTTCATGTTAATGATGAGAATATAATTACGGTATTGTTTCGATAAATAAAATGAGTTAGCTGATAGAGAAATATATTGCATATTGAGCATCTGAGTTTACATTAAATCCCTATCTAATTACGAGCGTTATATGTTAATAGAACCGGGTAATAAGGGTAGAAACTATTACAGTCTAGCTAGTTATGATGTCACTTAGCTAGTGGTTTATATCGTTGTAGATGGGTACTTACGTTAGGAGTGCACAGTTAGACGAGAGGTGAGAATATCATGTGAGTGTACGTCCTAACATGTACTTTGCATTTAATGTTTTATATGTTTTTAAAGCACTTGCAGGTTTTTTTAAAATATAACTCCACATTCGGGCTCTGACCCGTTTGCATTTCAAATCTTTTTCTTGTAAAACCATTTTAGGTGCCCAGCCACAAGGACACCAAGCATAGGATAATCATTCAGGTGACGAGCTGTAGTTGTTTGTGGAGGCTACAGGGACTTTGCTTGTAGACGCTTCGATCTTTTGGATTCCAGAGTTATCATCTATCAGTTGTAGGGCATGTTGCCCATTTCTATTAGACATCTTTTACATTTCAGTTCTCAGACTTTAGTATGTATTGTTTCAGTATCCGGTTATTCATTTCAGTTATGGGATTGTAGTGAGGAGTTTTCCTCCAGACTTTATTTACTCTATTGTGATGGTTATTCGTTTTACTTCAGTATGGTGAATGGTGTTATTTATTTCGTCTTTACACTTGTTGCTTGTTAATCAGACTTAAATTAAAATTTGGCAACTTACTTTTTAAATACTAGGTGGTTAGTAATCTTTAAAAGGTTTTCGACAGTGATGCTATTAACTGAGCCAACTTGGCATTTTGAATTAATTTAATAAAGGAGTAGCTATCAGGTATTTAATTAGTCGGGGTGTCACAGATAGTTTGTATGAACTCACAATTGGAGGAAAACCTTTATATGAATATCTAAAAGATTTCAAAAGCATTTTTGATGGATTGTCTGCTATAAATAAGCCCATAGATGAAGATATTACGGTTAGATGTCTTGTGAGAGGATTAGGAAAAAATATGGGGTGTTTTGCACAATTATGCTTGGCAAACCACCTTATCCCACCTTGAACCAAGTCAATATCTCTTTATGAAACTTTGACATTAGAGAGGAAGTATCCAAAGTACAAGATGAAGCATCACAAAAAATGGACATGACTAAACCTGACCAAGCCATAGATTTCATGGCATATAGACCTTTATATTAAAACAATGGCAGAGGAAGAGGCATTAGAGGAAGAGCAAAACTGGAATAGTGGAGCAGGAAACGCTAGAGGAAGAGGGACCGTAACTAACGGTATTATCACAATAGAGAAAGAAACTATAGTGGTCACAATAATAGATGGAATAGGGGTGGTAGTAACCTCTATAACTCCAACTTGAATTTAAAAGGAAGAAGGTTCAAACCAAGTTTCTCCAACTATGGTCAAACACCTTATTTTCCTCAAACTTCAGCGTGGGCATCATCCACTAATAATTACACATATAACTCTCAAAATTTTACTAGCCAGGCCAAGATTACGACTACTACTTGCCAGATATGTGGAAAATCAAGTCACACTGCTGTGACATGTATCTAATGATGGGACTTCACATATAATGGAGATACAATGGGAACTCAATCATAAGCATTGACAGTTACAACATATGGTTAACAATCGAAAATCAATTCTTTATTAACTCAGGAGATAATACTTACATGGCCAATAACACATGCACACTCTCTAATCTTGAACCTTATACTGGTAATGACAAACTCATAGTTATGAATGGTTCAAAATTTTACATTACTTATGTTGGTGATAAATTTATTGATCTGACCTTACACTTAACAGAATTATTAGTTATTCCACAACTAACAAAGAATTTGATTTTTGTGAGCAAACTTACAAAATATCACCCTTTCATACTTCAATTCACTAATGACACCTTTATTGTTAAGGACAAGAAAACCAATCAAAATCTAACTAGAGCTAGCAATAATGGAGGACAATATGGATTTAATAAAGGTTTGAAAGCCCTTTCTGCATTACAAAAAGGAGAAACGCCAAATAAAGTATGGCATCAGAGGGTGGGACATCCAAATTTAAGGGCCATACAAACCTTGAGTAAAAGTAGTTGTTTAAATTTTTGGGAATAAAAGTCCTAGTGTGTGTGAAATTTGTCAACTAGGAAAGATTTGCAAGTTATATTTTAAACTCAATGGTACTAAATCTAATGTTCCTTTTAAGAAAATACATTGTGATGTATGGTGAAGAGCTCCAATTTTATCCTTTCAAAGAATGAAGTACTATGTTGTGTTTGTTGATGATTGCACAAGATTCACATGGTTTTTTTCCTTTAAAACTTAAGTCTGATTTCTTTGCTACATATTTAAAGTTTGAAAGCATGCTTAAGAATCAATTCTCATCACATATTAAAATCTTTCAATGTGATGGAGGAGGTAAATTTAACAACACTTCATTTCTTAACCATTTGTCTCGTAATGGTATCTTAAGGCACATCTCGTGTCTTCATACTCCAGAATAAAATGGAGTTTTAGAAAGAAAGATAGGCATTTTATTGAAACGGGTTTCACCTTATTGTATCATATTAATCTACCTTTATATATTTTGGTAGAAGCCTTCATGGCTGTTGAATTTTTAATCAATAGACTTCCATCCACAGTGTTAGTATTGCAATCACCTTTTTTTATACTCTACAAACATCTTCCTGATTATTTTTCTCTAAAGGTGTTTGGTTGTAGATGATACCCTTACTTAAGAGGAAGAAACACAAACAAGTTTTAGCATAAGACAATCCTTTTGCATTTTTATTGGATACAGTGCTTCACATAAAGGTTATAGTTGTCTCAATCCTCAAACAAGACAAGTCTATGTTAGTAGACATATTATTTTTTATGAATCAATTTTACCTTATGTCCTTAAATAAGTATCCTCCACACCTCATTTAAATGCTTCTATACTAGCCACTTTCAAAGAGTTTTCCTATCCAAACCACCTTCCTATACCTCATCTATCACTCTTGACAGCATCACTTCACCTACTACCAACCAAATTCACCCTACTTCATTGCTTCCTATTTCACTCCCACCTTTGATGTGCTCTTGAGAACCTCCCATTTCGTTAAAAACTGAGACCATAAATCACCCTCCTCCTACACCTATTAATCCAATCCCTACACCCTCACATACTACAACTACAATCCCATCCAGTCCTACCCCTAACACTCATGACATAGAAACTACTACCTCTTCACTTGAATAACTACTTGAGTCACCTCCCATTATTGATACTTTTCATGTACATGTGATTCACCATTCTGAACTTGTTGGTTCTACTCATAATGGACCTCCCACTTATTCCTACTCGTCTATCTACTAATACTCATCCTATGATCACTTGGTTAAAGTCCCATTCCACCTCCCAGACAGCTCTTACTGCCTGTGCCAATCACCCTTGTGTTGAACCTCTCAATCTCAAGTTTTCACTCTCTCAGACTCATTTTATTCAATCTATAAAAGTTGAACTTAATGCTTTCCATGGCAATAAGACTGGGACACTAGTTCCTCGCACGTCTATCATGTATCTTATTATGTCAAAATGTTTTTATACTAAATTACATGCAGATGGATCTTTGGATCATTACAAGGCTAGACTTGTTGCCAAAGGTTTCAACTTAGAGGAAGGAGTGAACTAATTTAATACCTTCAGTCCAGTCATCAAAAATGCTATTGTCAGACTTATTCTCTCTTTAGCAATTTCTCAACAATGGTAATTACAAAAGTTAGATGTTAAAATTTCTTGTCTACATGGTGTACTTGAAAAATAGGTATATATGTAACAACTTTCAAGATTTACTGATCTAAATTATTCCTCTCATGTATGCCTTTTGCATAAGTTCATCTATGGACTTAAGAAAGCTCTAAGATCTTGGTTTGATAGACTTAGTTCTCACATACTTTAACTTGGTTTCTTTTGTACGAGAGTTGATCCATCCCTCTTCATTTTACATACACTCCAAGGCAATGTCTTTATTCTCATCTACTTTGATGACATTATTGTCACAGTTAGACATTCCAAGATGGTGTCTTCTTGCATTGCAAATGTGGCCACTATGTTTGCTCCTAAAGACTTGGGTCCCGTTTCTTACTTTTTAGGTATTAAAGTTGATTATTTTAATGGTGGCATTTTTCTCAGCCAATGGTAGTATGATCCCTAGTTACTAGACAAGGTAGGTCCCTCCCATTCTAAATATATCCCTACACCTACTATCATAAAATAGTCCATAACCTAATCACTTTACCCTCATGTTCACTAACCTATTTTTGCTCTATTGTAGGGGCTCTTCAGTAGCTAATACAAACTAGACCTGACCTCGGTTATGTTATCAACTCTGTGTGCCAACACATGCACAACCCTCAACCTCACCACTTTCAGGGACTCAAGAAGACTCTTTGATATGTTTGTGGCATAACCACTCATAGACTTCGACTACTCATGAAGTCTTTCTCTTCACTATATAGATTTTCTGATGCTGATTGGGTAAGATGTCCTACTATACAAAGGTCTACATCTGGCTACTGTATTTTTCTTGGCTCCAATTTCATTTCGTGGGCTTCAAAGAAATAACTTACGATTGCCAAGCCTAGTTGTGAAGTTGAGTATAAATTTCTTGCTATTGCTAGTGCCGAGGTCATGTGGATTACCTACCCTCTTCAAGATATTGGCTTTGCATTGCCAAATCTCCGACCTTATTTTGTGACAACCTCAGTGCCTTTTACCTTACTGTTATTCATATTCTTCATGAACATACAAAGCATGTGGAACTAGAATATCATTTCATTCGAGGGCAGGTATCCAAAGGCATCATTATAACACATTTTGTTCCATCCTTAAGACATCTTGCAAATATATTAACCAAGCCTCTTTCTACTACTCAATTTCGATCCCTTTGCAACAAGCTCCGTATTTAATTACCTCTTACACTCCGCTTGGTGAGGATTGTAAAGCATAATTCCCACGTGGATAATAACTCTCATGTGGAAAATACCCATGCAAATGAGAATCCACACATTTCTCACATTAGTTAAGAATAAGTCTTTATATAACAAGTGTATCATGTACACAACAAATATTCAATCGTGAATGCAATTGTGTTAATCCAACGATGTATTTCTACATTAAACATATAAACATGGTTTATTAAACTCCAAAAGGTAGTTTTCACATCCACTCAATGTAACTCTTAATCATAATGATCTACTAGTTCCATAATAATTCCATGTCTTTAGATATAATTGACAAGGTTCATCTATAACATTTTCCTCATTAGTGGTGAAATATTTGACTATAATTTGCTTTATATCGTCTAATTACCGTTGGTGTCGCATTTGGTCTTGATAACCCACTCATACTCGACTTCAGTGTATCAATTATGTAATTCAACGAGATCCTAAACTTAATTGTAGTCTATTAGTTTCATTTCTTATGACTTGTGTAAACAAAACCAAATAATTATTTCTCTCAACGCCAAATTCATGTTCATGTAGATACACCACATAATCATTTAGGATAGTAGACTCCTTTTAGGATCTTCGTAATAATATTCCTTATGATTTTATCAAAATTTGTCTCATGGTGACAATATCATCATTTAGTGGTTGATCATTTATTTGTTATCTGTTGTTTAAACAATTCAACAACTAAAAGAACAAGTACTCAAGAAAGTTATTGGTAGTGGGATAAGTACCCAACATTCCTTCATAACCATATTTTATGATTTTTGACTCCCACTGATTTCACCATTCATAAGGAATTTGACATTTTTGATTTTCTCTAATGCAATAAGTACGTTTCAATGACGATTATTTGATATATATAGGTCCACTTTAAAGAAAGTTTCTCATAATCTCCCACTTGGCCACATAGGTCATCCCGATATTAGACATCGTAATACCCTAAGAGAACAACTCGACTATCAAGTTTTATAAGAGATAATATAAAAATTTTGTCCACAAAAATTATTAAAGCGAGTCTAGATTTAATTTGGTACAAGATTAAAGAGTTTCGTCAATAAGGCTACGATTATGATGCGTGATCAAAACACCGTTTTAAAAGAAATATGTCCAAACTTTATTTTATACAAAATATCAAAAGGAATATCATAACCTTTGAAAAGAAGATACTGAAAGATTCTTTAGAAAATATCCCTCACGATCAAGTCTTAAAAACATTTTTCAAGAAAATTGAAAACACTGAGGGTTTATGAAACAATAAATGACGATTTGATTCCCCAAGAACATAGAAAAAAGAATCTTATTTATATTTTTAATTTATTTTATAAAGACTCCTTGTATTGAATTTAAATATTTTCGTAGCACCCTAAGATTAATTTGAAACATACGCAAATTAAATACTTAAAACTCTTTTCGAGCCATACATTATGTTTCATACAATTTACGTTAATGTGATTGGATATTTAACATAATAGGTAACTACTAGTATGAAAACAATGGCTCATATATACATTTAATATTTATCATTATTAGTCAGAGTGTGCAACATCATCTGTATAAAAATAACACTTAATATGTTTAATCTCTTCAAGCTTTATATAGAGTATTCCACACAGTTTTCATCAACAATAGTGGGTTCATAATTAAAAGTTATATATAAAGATCTAATACAATAGTTTAAACTTAACCTCTTTACTTATTTCTAAGAAGTTAGTCTCGAGAGAATTGAAATAGATGATATATGCAATTTTAGATAAACAAAATACAATAATATGATAAAATTATGAGATAAATTGATCACTGCATTAATACTTTGATTTAACAACATGCATGTTAATAACTTAATAACATATGTAGGGCATAACCATGATTTTCTTCAATAGTAATACTTCTAGATTACTTTATTGGGTATTATGACATTTCATTATATGTACACGATATTTGTGGGCAAACTATTTTCACATACTTTGATGATGTACGTGATCTTTGATGTTAACTCAATTACTCAAGACCAATTCCCTATAAGGCATAATCTTACTTGAAGAAATAAACTCAATATACCCTATTAATATCTTATAATTATAAGCATCGTGAGTTACTACTGCCATCATATCTATATTTAATATTCATTGCCATTCTAGTTGGGTCACCTTGGCGACTACTAAATATTTCATAATATGAATATTACATTAAGTAAAGACTTACATACACAAGTCAATAAATTTTTCACTTATATTCATTAAATATCGAATGAGTAATGAACTAAATTATTCATGTTTATATTTTTATAAACTTAACTGGTGATATCATAATGAAAGAAACTATGGCATCTGCGTTTGATGACCATTATTACCTTCCCAAAATATTTATCACTACTTAATTTTTTCTCAATCATTGTAATTGGACCTGTAGTCTATCGAAACACAACGATTGGATAAACAATAATATGTATGCAACATCATAAAATATCAATATCCTAGCATTCAATATCTTACATTGACCCGTAGGCAACCAGAATATGCATGATATGAGTGCATAGGTCCAATATTTATCTCTTCTGGAATGGAGTACTTTAATGAACACAAAACCTTATATTATGTAGATACTAGAGATAAGCATACATGTGCATAAACACCCGTAATACATGAATAAATTATAATATTGTTTACTACTTAATTTGAAATTCACGAAGTATTTAAATTTGGCGTAATGTGAAAATCAAATAGACAAGCACTACACCAAAAAGGCCAAATTGGCACCCTTTAGCCGACCAAACTTGTCACGGTCATTGACCGTGACAAAAAAACACGCATTTTTTATCACGATCAATGACCGTGACAAGACCGTGACAATGTCTTGTCACGGTCAATGACCGTGACAATTGTTATAATATTATCATGATCAAAGACCGTGACATGTCTGTGACAAGTTTAGCAGCCAAAAACCCTTTCCCCTCCTTTTTTTCTTACCGCTTTGTTTCCCTCCACTTTCTCCCTATCTCTCAACGCGCTGCTCTCCCTCTCTCCCTCTACTTTCAGGTTGGTTTCTCTCTCTCTCTCTCTCTCTCTCTCTCTCTCTCTCTCTTCCATTTACATATATGCGTGTGTGTGTGTATGTATGTGTGTGTGCGTGTGTGTGGGGTGGGGGTGGAGGGTGGAGGGGAGGGGGTGTATGTGGGTGTGCGTGTGTGTGGTGGGGAGGGGGTGGGGTTGTGTGTGTGTGTGTGTGGTGGGGGAAGGGGGTGGGGAAGGGTGGGGGGGAGGGGGTGGGGGCGGCATGTGCGCGTGTGTGTAGTGTCCGTGTATGTGCATGTTTGTGCGTATGTGCGAGAGGGGAAAATGATGCGGGGTGTGTGAAGGGGGGTGAGGTTGCGTGCATGTGTGTGGGGAGTGGGGTGGGGGTGAGGTAAGGGGAAATGGGGCGGGGGTGGGGCTTGTTAATTTTTTTATTATTAAATTTTGATTGGTTTATTAGATATTTTTGCTCATATGCAAGTAGTGTCCCTTGTAAACGAATTGATTGATTATTAATTTTTTTAGTAAATTAATATATGAATGTAGGATTGCCCCTCATTGTAAATTAATAAATTAATAATTGTATACTTTAATTTTTAGTTTAATTGATGAAAATAATTAATTGAGTAGATGAATTAGAGGGAGTACGGGATACACATTTATTGTTGCCATTGCGGTTGGATTATAGTGGATCGATGTTGGGTTGGTTAATTTTAAAAGTGACATGACCACTGAATTATTGTCCATATGGGGTGGGATTTTTCAACTTTTTTTGAAAATTACTTTGTATAACGAACAATATATATATATACTTGAAATTACATATAGTGCGCATAGATACTAGCCTTCTAGTTCTTATACGTACGCATTCCATAGCCCTTAGACCCGTTAGAGAGTCATTACCCCTATAATGAGATCTCTCGAATTGTCCCGTTTGGACAGTTTGGGACTGCATAATTTCTGTATAATAATATTCTTAGTGGCTTAAAGTTGTTACTTTTGAAGAAAGTTCTACAGTCGTATCCTAATGTTCTCTGGGTACATACTAGATTGACAAGTGTAATTGTTATTTCAATTGATCAATTTGAAAGGTTTGGGAATGAAGTATAAATCGATTCATGCTTGTGTGTAAAATTGCATACTATAACGAAAGGAGTATGAAAATCTCGATCGTTATCTGGTATGCGATGAACCTAGATATGTCCAATCTACTAGTAAGGAAGGCATAAGATCAAAAGTACCTAAAAAAGTGTTGAATTATGAGTATCCCGATTTTGCTCGAGAACAACGCAACATTCGTTTGGCTATATCAACATATGGTTTCAATCCATTTGGAAATCTAAGCACCAATCAGAGTATATGGCCAGTGATCCTAGCCCCACTCAACCTCCCTCCTTCACAGTGTATGAGACCTGAATTTTCGATGATGTCTTTGTTGATACCTGGGCTAAAGGCACCAAGTGATGACATCGATGTCTACCCGACTCCTTTGGTAGAAGAATTAGATGCTGTTGTTTTAGAATTCAGAATTGAGGTGTTAAACAATAACAATTCATTTGGATGTGTAGTAATTGTACATATTTGCATATCTTCTTCTAATTCATTTTGATTTGTACTAATAACAACATTTTTTTACAGCAAATGTATCCTTCAGGTATTAAGGTGAGGATGATGATGTTGGTTATGATGATGTCGTCTGGGCTCGGTGGTAGCGGAGGCGACGAGGGCTCCTCGACCCCTAGGCTCCCCAAATATGGCAAATTGGGGATGGCCATCGAGAACAAGGCGGGGCTATTAGCGATATCCCTCGAGCCGGTAAAGACGATCATCGACGCGGGGTACACTAGTTGGAGGGAGGTGCCAAATGAGCGCAAGTTAGCTGTTTGGGTGGCATTACAGGTAATATATTTATATTTATATTTATATGAATATTTCAATTTATAACACCCCGCCCGTCCGGGAAGAGAGAACGGAGCGCTAATGCGATAAAACTAAACTAAATTTACAATATAACAAGGTATAGAGCATCTAAATAAACCCACAATAATATAAATTCACTAATCTCAATTTCTTCAATTACAACAAGTCTCTCGAATTAAAATTACAACTATCTAACTCGAATAAAATAAATCCCAATGCTCTATACATCAAAATAAATAAATACAAGTCTTCTCAAATGTATTAAAAATTCTTCCCAAAATATCCAAGATAAAATCAATCTCCAATAATCCATAGCCTCCAAATCCACGCTAACCTGCCACTAACAGAAAATATGGGGAAGTACACAATACGACAGGAAAGATGCTCAACAAATATATGTTAGCGATGAATAAAACGTAACAACACGAGTATGAATATTCAAATCAAAATGAAAATCTCAAAGCATTTATCAGTATAATTTCTCAACAGCACTTTAACCGGGTCACCAGGCCTCACCACATCCGTATATGCTTTATCAAGCCATAGCCCGGGAAACAGGAATTTTGGCGGGTGCCCAACATCCATGCCATATTAAAATCTCATGACAACGTGCTCATCAACAATATAATGATACCACATGAATCAAAATAATTTCAACAATTATTTTCCAGATTTCAATGAATTTATCAATTCAAATATGAGTTCAATTAACAAGAATTCAAAGAGAATGACACTCGCGAGATTTAAGGAGCATATTGTGTAAAACCCCATACCTCAAACCATGATGAGAAACCAATGATCACATCCTCAAGATCAACACAAAAGATCTATAGAAGCTCCTCCAAGAACCTCCAACAAAAATAGCCCCAAGAACACCTCTAATCTAAGGTTGGAACTCACAAATCTCAAGGGACAATGTGTATATAAAAAGGAGAGGAATATAAAATATATTTGCTGCCAAGATTTGTGCCAAAGTAGGTTAAAAAGGTCGCCCACGACTTCCTTTTATAATGCAAAGAAATGAAGAGTTGGAAGCCAAAATACTCCTTTAAATAAGGCAAAGAAATGAAGAGTTGGAAGTCAAAACAACTCCAAGGGTTAAAAACATTTAAAAATCATTTTAAAATCCGTTTTAACTCCGTTTTCGAAACCGTTTGAAATTCTCGCCTTAAAAAATAATAACCAACATATTTGAGAAATAAATATAATTTTATCAAAAACTTTATTTTTCCTCTTTATTTTAAAAATACCCCAAAAATTATGCGGGTTATTACACTTCCCCACTAACAATGGAATTTCGCCCTCGAAATTCGCCGAATGCCTAACTCTAAAAAATCAGGCCAACAATCTCCAAAAATAATTTCGTCTCCAAAAATAATTTCTCACCTCTAATCTCGAAACCTATCACTAATATCACCTAAAATTTTCTATCTCTAAAAATTGTTATCCATGCAATGAACCCAAAACCCAAGACCCGAGGGTTGCCGTATACCTAAGCTCTGATACCATTTGTAACACCCCGCCCGCCCAGGGAGAGAGAACGGAGCGATAAAACTAAACTAAATTTACAATATAACAAGGTATAGAGCATCTAAATAAATCCACAATAATATAAATTCACTAATCCCAATCTCTTCAATTACAGCAAGTCTCTCGAATTAAAATTACAACTATCTAACTCGAATAAAATAAATCCCAATGCTCTATACATCAAAATAAATAAATACAAGTCTTCTCAAATGTATTAAAAATTCTTCCCAAAATATCCAAGATAAAATCAATCTCCAATAATCCATAGCCTCCAAATCCACGCTAACCTGCCACTAAAAGAAAATATGGGGAAGTACACAATACGACAGGAAAGATGCTCAACAAACATATGTCAGCGATGAATAAAATGTAACAACACGAGTATGAATATTCAAATCAAAATGCAAGTCTCAAAGCATTTATCAGTATAATTTCTCAACAACACTTTAACCGGGTCACCAGGCCTCACCACATCCGTATATGCTTTATCAAGCCATAGCCCGGGAAACAGGAATTTTGGCGGGTGCCCAACATCCGTGCCATATTAAAATCTCATGACAACGTGCTCATCAACAATATAATGATACCACGTGAATCAAAATAATTTCAACAATTATTTTCCAGATTTCAATGAATTTATCAATTCAAATATGAGTTCAATTAACAAGAATTCAAAGAGAATGACACTCGCGAGATTTAAGGAGCATATTGTGTAAAACTCCATACCTCAAACCATGATGAGAAACCAATGATCACATCCTCAAGATCAACACAAAAGATCTATAGAATCTCCTCCAAGAACCTCCAACAAAAATAGCCCCAAGAACACCTCTAATCTAATGTTGGAAGTCACAAATCTCAAGGGCCAATGTGTATATAAAAAGAAGAGGAATATAAAATATATTTGCTGCCAAAACTTGTGCCAAAAGTAGGTTAAAAAGGTCGCCCACGACTTCCTTTTATAATGCAAAGAAATGAAGAGTTGGAAGCCAAAAGTATCCTTTAAATAAGGCAAAGAAATGAAGAGTTGGAAGTCAAAACAACTCCAAGAGTTAAAAACATTTAAAAATCATTTTAAAGTCCGTTTTAACTCCGTTTTCGAAACCGTTTGAAATTCTCTCCTTAAAAAATAATAACCAACATATTTGAGCAATAAATATAATTTTATCAAAAAATTTATTTTTTCTCTTTATTTTCAAAATACCTCAAAAATTACGCGGGTTATTACACTTCCCCACTCACAATGGAATTTCGCCCTCGAAATTCGTCGAATGCCTAACTCTCAAAAATCAGGCCAACAATCTCCAAAAATAATTTCATCTCCAAAAATAATTTCTCACGTCTAATCTCGAAACCTATCACGAATATCACCTAAAATTTTCTATCTCTAAAAATTGTTATCCACGCAATGAACCCAAAACCCAAGACCCGAGAGTTGCCGTATACCTAAGCTCTCATACCATTTGTAACACCCTGCCCGCCCGGGGAGAGAGAACGGAGCGATAAAACTAAAATAAATTTACAATATAACAAGGTATAGAGCATATAAATAAACCCACAATAATATAAATTCACTAATCTCAATCTCTTCAATTACAATAAGTTTCTCGAATTAAAATTACAACTATTTAACTCGAATAAAATAAATCCCAATGCTCTATACATCAAAATAAATAAATACAAGTCTTCTCAAATGTATTAAAAATTCTTCCCAAAATATCCAAGATAAAATCAATATCCAATAATCCATAGCCTCCAAATCCACGCTAACCTGCCACTAACAGAAAATATGGGGAAGTACACAATACGACAGGAAAGATGCTCAACAAATATATGTTAGCGATGAATAAAACGTAACAACACGAATACGAATATTCAAATCAAAATACAAATCTCAAAGCATTTATCAGTATAATTTCTCAACAACACTTTAACCGGGTCACCAGGCCTCAACACATCCGTATATACTTTATCAAGCCATAGCACGGGAAACAAGAATTTTGGTGGGTGCCCAACATCCGTGCCATATTAAAATCTCATGACAACGTGCTCATCAACAATATAATGATACCACATGAATCAAAATAATTTCAACAATTATTTTCCAGATTTCAATGAATTTATCAATTCAAATATGAGTTCAATTAACAAGAATTCAAAGAAAATGACACTCGCGAGATTTATGGAGCATATTGTGTAAAATCTCATACTTCAAACCATGATGAGAAACCAATGATCACATCCTCAAGATCAACACAAAAGATCTATAGAAGCTCCTCCAAGAACCTCCAACAAAAATAGCCCCAAGAACACCTCTAATCTAAGGTTGGAACTCACAAATCTCAAGGGCCAATGTGTATATAAAAAGAAGAGGAATATAAAATATATTTACTGTCAAAATTTGTGCCAAAAGTAGGTTAAAAAGGTCGCCCACGACTTCCTTTTATATTGCAAAGAAATGAAGAGTTGGAAGCCAAAAGACTCCTTAAAATAAGGCAAAGAAATGAAGAGTTGGAAGTCAAAACAACTCCAAGAGTTGAAAACATTTAAAAATCATTTTAAAATCCGTTTTAACTCCGTTTTCGAAACCGTTTTGAAATTCTCGCCTTAAAAAATAATAACTAACATATTTGAGAAATAAATATAATTTTATCAAAAACTTTATTTTTCCTCTTTATTTTGAAAATACCCCAAAAATACGCGGGTTATTACAAATTTCAATTTCATTTTATATTTATATTTATATTTATTCGCAACTGCATTGTATTTGTTGGACAGGAACAATTCAGCCTGGATCCAAAGCTACCCAATTTCATCTTAGAGCAGTTGAGGGAGCAATACAAGACGTGGAAGAAAATTATGCGGACCCGGTACTTTGGGAAGACCCGAGAGTCCATTATCCTAATGCGTGAATTCGTCCCACTGAAGGAGTCGATCTCATTGGCAAAATGGTAATAGTTCGTTAATAATGAGATCGGGGAGCGATAGTTTGCATCTTTCCAATCGGGGAGGGAAAATCGTGCAAAAAAGATGGACGTGCACTACTCCGGCCGGACGTCTTACACCGAGATGGAGCATAGGATGATGGTAAGGTTTAATTTTTCTATAACTATAGAAATATATTATTCTGCATTATTTTACTTTGTGAGGCCGATACTAATTTTACTTTATTTTATTTCAGGGGACAGGGAGTGGCCCTGGGGGTAGGCCACATATGCTCGATACTTATGTGGCTATTTGGACGAAGAAGGGGAAGGATAAAGAGGTGTCCCCGAGCATCACGTCCACGATTGTAAGTAATCCGACAGTTTGCTTTTTGTTAATAACGTTATAATTTTTTTATTTACTTATTTTACTAATCATGTGCTTTTTGTCGTTTCAGGCAAAATTTAAGGAAGTGCATGAGTCGCAGTCTGATGCCGACAAGGCATCTTTGTCCACAGACTCACTCAACCAAGTGCTTGACGCTGATCGAAAGGGGAGGACAAATGGGTGAGCTCGCAGGTGGCCAAATCTAGGATCATCGGATTGGAGACGAGTGACACCGGGTTGGATCGAACGGTGGACTCGCATGACGCGAAGCTGTCTCATTTGGAGGCGACGTTCCAAGATATGTTCTCATTCATGAAGCGTTCGTTGGACGGAAACCGTAAGGGAAAAGGGAAGGAGAAGGTGGTGGAGGAAGAGGTGCGAGGACGAGGTGCAGGATGACGAGGATGTGGACCTCGCTGCTTCATCGCCGACACGTGCGGACTTTGATGATCCACTCCCCTATTTGGCTCCCTTCAACCGACCGATATCGACACTTGGTTGGCCGAGCGTGTTTATACTGAACATATTTGATGGCCAGCGGATAGGGCGGGGGTTGAGGGACCCGAATACCGCCCAGGGTATGCCAGTTCATAGACGTTTGCTTCAAGACATCGAGTCCAAGGTTCTCGTCACGCATGTGATACCCGGGAAGGAGAACTCCCCCTTGTGGTTGCATGAACAATGCATCACAATGTATATTGGTGGGTGTGTCGATTCGTATATCGTGTGGCCTACTCACCTCCTCAGAGTTAACCTTATCCCATACATTTAGTGACATTATTTGAATTGAATTATTGTTTTAAGTTGTTATATTTGAATTCTATTCGGATTATATCGTGATGCATATTGTTTTGAATGTATATTTACATTATCTCTATTTTATTTGGTTATATAATATTTGAACAGGTACAACGTTGCTATAACATGTACAAATATACTGCTGGGCAGTGACAATGGCCATACTGCCTAGCAGATTTTTTTTTAATTCTGTCCAAAATTGTCACAGTCATTGACCGTGACAATTTTTTATTAAATGTCACGGGTTTGTCACGGTCCTTAACCGTGACAAAACTTGTCAAGGTCAATGACCGTGACAACAAAAGTTGTCACCCCCAAAATTATCACCGTCATTGACCTTGATAAGTCCAACTTGTCAAGGTCAATGATCGTGACAATTCGAAAGATTTGATGTAGTGAGGATACTTGCGTGAGACATTGGATGAGTAATAATAAATTAGTGAGACATAAATCATTTGCTTTTACTTCATCATGCACAATGTCAAAACTTATGTATGAGAACCAAATTACAAAAAGTTGATCCAAAAATCCTATATGATTATGTTAATGCACAATATTATTATATTGAAGAGAACATTAAGTTGTTGATATTTTCAAGATACTTAAGTTGGTGACATACTAATTAATATCAGAAATCATGTATGGCATCTGTAGTTGGTGTCCAGTAATTTCATAATCAAAAGTACTATCACCCATTAATATTCAGTTCATCATAGCTACCATACTTGTGGCATCTATGTCTGATATCCAACAATATTAATTAATATTAAGTGAATGCACATAATACACCAACAATTTAATATTCTCATACACAAATCTAATGTTCATAATATCATATTATAACCTGTGTTTGCCATCTAATCTAATCTAAATATAAAAATTAGAGCTAAAAATTTATCATACATCTAATCTCCACACATATGAATTATACCATATGTTTGGCATCTAATCCAGCTTAAACATGAATATTAATATCTAAATGAAATCATCAATCTGGTATCCACACATACGAATTGTACTCTGCATTTGACAATTAATTCAACTTAACATGAATACTAGCATTAACAAATAACCGTAGATCCAATATTCATACATATGAATTATAACTTGTGTTTGACATCTAATCCGACTAAACATGAATATTGGTATTAAAAAATGAAATCATAGATCTAATATCCGTACATACGAATTATAGCCTCTGTTTGACATCTAATTTAACTTAAACATGCATATTAGCAATAAAACTTAATCATATATCAAATATTCACAAATATTAATTATAGGCTCTCTTTGACATCCAATTCAATATAAACATGAATATTAGAATAAGAGTGAGCAAAGAAAATAACCCTCATGCTGAAAAAATACATAATATTTGGAAAATCATTATTTTTGTCAAAAATAAAAATTTTGAGTTAGAACCACAAAGATGTAGATAATTACTCCAAGATCTCAAAACAATTTGCGGAATTCAAAAATCAATTTTCTGGAGTGAGATATTGACGTCAACATTATTACTAAAAATAACAAAAACGTAATTTACGCCCCTAAACAACGTTAAAATGCAAAAGTAAGGGGATGCACATTGTATACAATGAGTTTTGTTTATTTTGACGTTTCCAGTCGACCATGTGAGTTTCGTAAAATTTCGAGGCAGTTTTGACCTTTCATTCCAACTAAAGACTATTGACGGCAGAAGAAAAACGTCAGAGAAAGTCTCGGGAATACTTTATGAGCATATTTAATGACAGAAGAAAAACGTTGTAGAAAGTCTTAGACACAAAAATAATTTAATGTTGATTTCATTATAGGCAAACATCAATAAAGAAAAAATATTAGATTTGAAAGTTTAGCTATGATACCACATGTAAAAATATACTTAAGAATGCACTAATATTAATTTGATTAAACTTTAGTATACAACTATTCTTAATAAAATATATTTTGATTTTCACGTTTTCACAAAATATAGCTAAACGATAGAAAATAAGACTTACCTTGATTCAATTCTTTAATCAAGTTTGTTGTAGAAATATTTTTGAGCAAATAATAATGTTGGAATCTCAGAATTTTCTCTCTCTTGTTCAATATAGTGTGTTATTATGTAGATTATTGATGAAATACAATCTACTATATATAAGGTGAGAGAGGATCATATTTTTTAGTTAGAGTATAAGTATACCATCCATCATACTAGAGTTTGATTATAAAATTAATCCACAATCAAAGTCCTTAATATTTAAATAACTTTTAAAAGAATTCTATTATCAAATTCAAATTCTTATGTGAACTACATTAAGTAAGACACCTATATTTAATTCAATAATAAGTTTCAAATTATTTTAATTTTAAAATTAAATATTTATTAAATATTTTTGACATATAAATTTTATTATTTAGTATACTGTACGCTTCATTAACTAATTTTTTTTCCTTATAAATAAGTCATAGATTCACGTCATTGAGTGGATGCATCTTGAACTATTCAACATGAATCGACTTAGGGACGGGAGTCAATCATCCAACAACAATATATATTAATTTGATCAAAAAAGTTTGGTGTGGTTTCTTAAATTATTGCTCGTGTACACTCCCGTCGCTCTCTTAACGTCATAATTCTCTCACATCATACGATGGGAAGGATGACATACCATAATGTAATATCAATTCGATATAATGATGTATGGACATGAATCAAACAATATAGTACATAGAGGACAACATACCATTAAAATTGGTGAAACTCTGCTGGGGTCACTTTGATTCTTCACTAGTACAGCACAAACAACATATCATGATGCCGGGCAGGTAATAATTGAATTGTGTTGAAAACTAAGGCACATGGGAATCATTGAGGCCTAGTAGGAATTATGGTGATGATGGGGAAGCAACAAATACAACGGAGAGAGCAAGAGGAATGTTTAGAGTACTGTGTGTCATCCTTGGAGGCTTTCAATGTTTTGCTGTGTGGAAAATTGGGTTGGATTTGGAGTTGTTTGGTTTACTCTCCTTGAAAAGAAATTATATGACCTAAGTAATTGTTGTGGAGATGATGTTCTTGTCCAGTTCCTTCAAGTGAAGTGGTTACCACTTGACCACCAATGATCACTTTCATTTCTAACTAATCTTGTCCTCCTTGTTACTATCATAGAGTACCATTGATAAATGTTTAAACAATTCAATATTACATCTCATAATTCAAACATTCTCCAAACACATTCGAACCTTTCTCTCACACCTCAAATCAGAATTCATTTTATTAAGCACTAATTGATAGGAATGGTAGCAAAGAAAAGAAACAAAAACAAGAGAAATGCATTTTCCTTCGTTGTGGGGGGTAAACACACGTATATTTCTTTTTCAATTTGGGAGAAGGGATGAAAAATACGCAGGAGAAAAACTTTTTACGTTTGTATGCATATAGAAATGGAAAAGGATTTTAAGCTGATTTTTTCCTCTTCTTTTGAAGAAGTATTTAAACATTCTATGAATACCCATTAAATAAAATCAACTCAAAATAAATAGATTTACTAATTTAAAAAATCAGTTAAATTTTTAAGGATTTGAAACTAAGATATATTCACCGATTTTTTTAAAATAATAAAATAATTATGTTGCACTCATTATTTTACACGGTATGTATAAATTATGTGGATACCCAATATAGTTTAAAAAAAAAAAATATTTTTAAAAGAATGTTTTGCCCATAAGGTTTTCATATATCTACAAAACCGATCAGATGTGAATCCAAATGACAGGTTTACTAATGGACTACCTCAAAACGAGGTTGTTTTGAGGTGAAAATGAGTGTAAAATGATAAAAAAAACTCGCTCACTTCACCACCAAACGGCGTTGTTTTGAGGAATCCGTTACTAAATATGTTGATTGGATCAAAACGGTGTCGTTTTGAGGAGTCTGTTAGTAAATCTGTTGATTGGACCCACATCTGATTGTCTTTATTTGTTTGTATATATATATTCTCATTTTTTAGTTCCTATACTATCACTCTGTTGTATCCATTAAATTAAAGAAAATATTATTTACCATGTGATTAATGGAAAAAAAATAGTGACTTAACATTATTCTACTATAGTTTGTCTTCCCTTATGCTTTATATTTGTTAAAACTCTTTTGTTCAGGTAGTGTAAAAGTTTGAAATCCTTTTTTATGCCTTAGAGGAAGAGAAGTCCCATATCGGTTAAGTAATTGAAATGGGTGTAGTTAATATACACCTATTTGATACTCGCTTAAGCAATTTTTTTATTTTTTTTTTCAAAACGGAAGGGCCCCACTTAGAACCAACTAAGGTATTTCTATATTTGTTAAATTTTACCCTTTCAAATTGCATATATAACTATATGCGGTACCCACAGCATACACAAAAAATCTATTTTTACATTTTTAACATACCCGTAAGGGTTGCTCTTATACGAGTGTCTAGGCAATGTAAAAGGTTTTGGCTCCTTGACATGTTCAAAACACGAGTGCTGGGGTTAGGCGACTCAGGCAAAAAATCTATGTTTCTTATTCAATTCCGTGTTTATATCTAAACTTGCAGTACACCTGAGATGACGTGTTAGAAAATAAATGTGGTTTTACATATGACAAAGGTTGCGTTCGTTTTTTTTTAATCCGAATTTAAAGTTGGAATTTTAAATTAGAATATTGTATTTAAAGTCTGAAATCTGAATCTAAAAAATATATTTATTTTTAAAAAAATGATAGGAAGCTCCACTTCGTTGATACATTTCGTAGACACACTGCATAAAAAGTTTATACCTTATTATTGTGGGTCCCACCAGGGCATAAAAATGTGCATTCAAAATTTGTAATCATTTTTGTCTTATGCGTGTGTTTAAGAAATGTGTCCACGAAGTGGATCTCCCTATCACTACTCTTATTTTTATATCTGAATGTTTCTTTAAATGAATGTATTTAGTTTGATTCAGACTCAACCTCTTAATCATTAAGAGGCAAATATTACTGTTAACCTTTTAATCATTAGAGAATTAAGATCAAGGTCATGTTCATTCTTATATTTGAATTTTTAGGACAATTATTTTCAAGTTTATAAATCAAGTCCCTGAGGTATAATAGCTTTTATTTGTGTGGTCCCTTTAGAGTTAGGAGTACACAAAATATGTAATTTCATTTGTTTTAGTTAAAGAGATATTTATATTTCTACCCTTAGTCATACTCATTTAAAACTCATTCTAAAAATAAACACATAACCCCACCCCACCCACCGGAATCCTTGTCGGGATGCCGAAATTCTCGACGGATTGTTTCTCTCTCCTCGTTTCACTCTCCCTTAGTCTATTTCTTTTATTTTTTTGGTCTGCTCCAGTGATACCATTGTCAGCGGGGGAGAAGAAGGTTTTTCGCCAAAAAAATATAATGTTCGCTGAAAAAATGGAGTTTTCGCCAGAAAAAATAGAAGTTTAATGAAATAGTAAATTTATCGGTTTCGATTTTTTTGTCAAAAAAGATCAAATATGGGTGTTGTTGGATAGATCTCGACGAGTAAATTTCAAATATATAAATTTAGTGAATTTTGGATCTGTAGATTTGAAGTTATGGAGTTTCAAAAAATTGATTGTTTTTTTTGTATGATTTGTCAAAGGGCATATTGATCATTTTCATGGTGTTTTTAGTACAGTGACTAAATTTATAAAATTATGTGGAGTGTCCTATTTTTATACACTTTGAGTAAGATTGGACATTTCTCCAAAACCCCCTTTAATCATTTAAAAAAACAAATACTTTTTGATACATCTTAAATCTGAATGGTTCAGATTCAGACTTAAGAGGTAAAAACAAACAACACGCTAGTCTTCCACATATTCGGGTTAATTCGATTTGAATATTAATTTAAAATTAAAATTAAAATTGAGTGATTTTACATTTTCTAATCAGAATCGAATCGATTATATTTAGAACCAAGTTAATTCAAATCATGGGTTTTTGGATTGATTCAAATGGCTTCTTATTTTCAAAAATGTATTAAAATAAATAGTGCTAATTATACTTAGACCCCATGAACGTTGCTCCCTTACATTTTCCTACCTCAACTTTCAATTTCTTTAAATAATCTATAAAACTTCTAACACGACTACAAATAATCCTCTGCCATTCAACTCCGTTACTTTTTTGTGAAAAAAGTTAGGCGTGTGTGATACATAACTGAAAGTGAGGGATTTTTGTCCTAACTGAATTTTTAAAAAAATAAGATCTTAAAATAACAATAAAAATATTTATAAAATTATGAAAATACTAAAAAATATATTTAAAATATCAAAAATATAGTCGTGTTTGAAGTTCAAGGGGTTATCTAATGAAAGTGAAAGTTGAGGCTGAAAAAGTATAGGTGGGGCAAAGTTAAAGGCGTCTATGTGTAATTAACCTATATAAATAATTAAAATAAAAAAAATCCTCAAATATAACTTAAAAAAGACACTCTGATTAGACAATATAAATTCAACCCAAATTTCAAAAGCCAAAAATTAATTAAAACCTTTGAATTAAATGGAAAGCAATATTTTTCATATACATAAAGTACAAAAAGAAATGCTAAGATTAAACCGATTTTAGTCGAGCCTAGGTTCTTGGTTCACCTTCAAATCGGAATGGTTTATAGTTTAGTTCAATTTTCATTGATTGTGGAACCGGGTATCGAACCGAAAAAAATGATCTTATAATTTATGGAACTGGAACCAAACCATTATGGAAATAAACCAACCCAACCCAATGCACTCGTCTTGGTTTGATTTATCAGTTCTTCCGGTTTCGTCCCTCACCCCTAAAATGTGTTGATTGGGAATGCATATTACTACCATGATAAGAGAAATATTCAAGTGATTATTGAGTCGCTAAAATGGTAGTGGATGGCTTCCAAAATAATAGTCATCTCGTCTTTTTAATGATTTATTTCATTCAAAATTCAAAGTCCACTTCTCTTTTCAGGATATAATTAATAGACCAAATTATATAATAGTGAATAAGTTTGATTTCAACAAGTGCCAATCACTGGTTGAGTGCATCCTTAAAAAGCATTATTTCAATTTAGGGGAACAATTTTTTTATTATTTTGATGAAAATCTTTTAACCATATAAAAAAATAACAAAATAAATCAAGAAGTATTATAAAATAAGTGGAGAGTGGGTGAGAAGAAAAGATATTTAAATGAGAGAGGATATTTTTAACACAATAATATGTAAATAATGGATAAGGTGGTGTATATTTATACGCAAGAGTCACCTCCTCAGTTGTATCATAAAATCGATGTGGGACAAGTTACACTGTATTTTACATGTGTATATCCACTAATAATATTATTTACAACATTCCCTATTGGATGTTCATCATGTTCACTGTTCAATAACAATTGCATCATTAAAACACTTCTAAGGAAAAACCTACCGGAAAAAAATCAAAGCGAAGGGAAAAAGTACAACCTTATTTCAGATTACTAAACTAATGTTAGACGCGCTTAAAGTTACCTTATTAAAATATTTACTAAAAAAATAGTGGGACAAAATCCAGTAAAGGAAAAAGAGTACAAAATGCACATGTCTCGTAAATATCATGTTATACTCTCCCTATGATAAGATGCTTCCCCTGATTGGATACTACCCTTCATTGTGGTATTTTTATGATGATTAAGTCGTCGCATACGAGTCTCATTCACAAGCTTCGCTTTCGACAGTGACTCGTAAAAAGATCAAATAGGTTGTTATTTCAATGACATTTTTCTTTTAAAGCTCGAGTTCTATAATACTTTGGTCAAGAGGGGGAAATGTCACTTTATCTGATCTGTTTGACTTCAACAATATAAGTCTTCTGGAGTTTATGTATATAAAAAAATCAAAATGTTGCGGTCATATCTCCCTTAATGTCACCTATTTGAATTTGAGTTATACATGCATAATTGCCTTCATAGGTAGTGATAGTAACTTATGTTGCTGAGGATAAGTCATAAGTGTTTTGTTCTTGTCTTTTGAGGATCATAAAGATAACATGCATCTACATAACTAATTAGACATGGATCTTTAGATTTAAAGTTATAACACCAATAATTCCATGAACATATCATATAATATTATTGCTATTAGTATCATGCTTGCAAGTCAAAGGTAATTATTTATTTCTAATAGATTGATTATGAATACTCTGTATGGTCCCATGCATTGTGCTATGTATAACAATATACCAAGAACATATAAGTATGGTATTTCTAGACCAATCTTAATAATGCAATATTAACATATAAATATGGTGCTTCTAGACAAAGTTTTATTTGTCGTATTCTTTAGGACGATATGGATATTTAAATATCCAAAGACCGAAGACAATGGGTGTACAAAATGACGTTTTTAATACATGCTAAAGTATTCTTGGACTTTTCAATCCATTTAACTGGTGGATTAATGTTTAACCAAAATTATTCTTAATCTTCACGCCGATGAAATAACTAATTACACCAAGGTCATTAATTTTTGAATTCTTCATTTGGATATCTTGTATTTCAATTGAGCTCTTTAGAAGAACATCCTTTTAAGGATCTTTGTGTAATGAAAGATTATCGTATAATTGTTTTCATACCCCTTCTTTGATAAGTATTTTGCTAAGACGATTGCACCTATATACTTTCAGATTTCTTTAAGTTGTACAATGAATGTCTTATTAAATTGAATACGTAGTCATTAGCTTTTCTTCGAGGAAAGGAAATCTTAATATGATTTTCATATGTATTCTTTGTCTAAGTCCAATATAAATAAGCATTGATAATATACATAATTATTATATATAACATATTTCGAAAACTGCTAAGCTAGTCAAATATCTAAAAAGTATTTATGCCTTTAACGTGATTATATTCTTTCGTAATATATGTGATTTTTATAGGAAACCTTGTGCTACAAGTTGTGCGCTTTCCAGCGATCTTCTCACTCCGTTTTTTTATAAAAATCCATCTGTAAACTTCAGGGTTACATCTTCTGGGGTTTGTAATATATATTTGAATATACCACGTTTATTAGGAGATTGAGATCATGCCATCATGGAATTTTCTCATTTTTGACCAATACATTATTTTGTGGACATTAATTTATAGTACATGGATTTGTATTATAAATGCCTTTTGATTTGTGTAGCTACAACGTATATAATTATGTTATCGATAATCATCTCTGGCATTCCCACATTTATCTTGTATATGTATAAAACGTATAGATCTCATTAATATCAAGTACCTTTGCCTACTTCAAGGGCTTTATAGTCACTTCAGGAACTTGTGTCTTTTCATAGACAATAACCTCTTCTGGGGTTATAGAGAAATTAGATCTTTTGTTCGTATCCTCTTTTGGAGTGTTATTTAGGCATAGATTTATTTGACCTTCACTAATAGAGTCATGTAGTTGGTATCTACGGGTTTGTCATGTAATACCCCATCCTAGAAAATAAGTATTTAATGATAATCGAAATATTATATTCAAAGAAAAATTTGAGGAATAAATACATTAAGGGATTACGCCAAATGGAACGAAAAGTGGCGCATTACGAAAAGTAATTAAGGAGAGAAATTCCCACGTCTCATGGTTCGCTTGGATGCATATTTAATTTCTAATAATCCTAGTAAGTATGTTGGTTAAGTTTGACATGAAAATACCAAGGAATGATTGTAACACGGTCATAGTTAACAATGCTGTAATTTGGGCGGTACGCGACGCGCATGATATGTAACTTTGCGCTATTTTTGTAGGATGCATCGCAATCCCAAATATCGAAATGACCACTTTTAAAGGGCCAAAAAAAAATACAAAAAATACCATAGGGTCGAAAGTCAAAAAATAAATAAATAATAAATAAATAAATAATATTTTCCCTAAAAAAATAAAAGTGCTCAGAAAATTATGAAAATATCCAAATCGACTTAAAATTTAATTTCAAGAAACTTTCTCTTCTTTGACGTCTTCGGGCAAAATCATTTAGACCCATTTTAGGCGAATTTTCGTCAGCACGCATCGCGCAGGACGCGAACTTGCGCGAATTGTTTAGGACAATCGGTAAGTCAAAAAAATATTCCGACCATATATTTAGACTCATAAAAATATAAGGAATATTACCATGTGAAGAAAAATTAAAAAAAAATATGTTTTGTGCAGAGGTCCCGATTCTTGCGCGCCTTGTATAGGACAATTCGGGAGGCCAAACGACTATTGTAAATATAATTTTTTAGCCAAAAAATGCAAAGAATATGAATCTCAAGTTAAAAGTTTAAAAAAAAGGGGAAGGAGCAAGAAACTAACACAAATCAACATTTCGGGAGGGGGGGAGGGGTATTTAGGAAATTTAACCCCTTACGGTTTTAAGGGGTATATAAGTGTATGTTAGCCAATTTGGGCATGATGGATCAAATTTCTCATTTCTCTCTAGCCTTGAGAGATCTCCCACCATTAAACCACCACAAGCCACCCTACACCACCATTCCATCACCTAATGCCACTATGTTTTACTAGTGTTCCACCATATACAAGCCTTGTACACCCATTTTCACCATTGATAAGGAATAGCTACGCATTTTGGAGTTTTATTTGGGGTTTTTCTTGGAGAAGATGAAGTGGATTTTAATAGAGTTGAAGTGGGTCTTGCTTTGGAGCTTAGGAGGATGCATTTGGTAACCTCTTGAGACCACCTTTGAAGGTGGGGATTGCTTCTCCTACACCAACACCACCATTTTCACGCCATTTTGTAGACATTTAGGTGGGAATACTAACCTTAGTTTAGGTTTAAAGTATGTATATTTTCAGATGGTTCACTTGCATATATTAGACTAAATATATGTACGACATGAGTTATTTTGCATACTAGTTGTAAACCCCCGCGATGCGCGGACGAGACGCAATTTGCGAAACATAAGTAGTAAGAAAAAATACAGATTGAAAATTTATATCAATTAGATATTTTTCACCACCATCTTTGAGATATTTATTCAAACAATATATCGATAATATGAAACTAAGAAAGATGACATGATTTAGATATCCTTTTGTCTCCATTTAGTTATAACTGGTGCAACAAAACACCTTACAAAACATCATGGATTACCATAAAAAATGACGGTACATCACAAATCCTAAGGTATATAAAAGAAAAAAATATGTATATCACTATTATAAAAAATAAATATATATGAATAAAAACTTTAACTAAAAATTTACAATCTCACCCAATCACAAAATAAATATATATGAATATATAAATGTTTACAATAAAAAGAATAAAAGGAAAAAAAATAATCTAATTGATAACAATTATCCTTAATGATGAAACCATTGACCAATTTGTCATTCTCCTTCCGATCTTTACATAAAAAAGAAGATATCGATACACAGATAACGATTTAGTTGGAAAATTAAAACACAACAACTCCTGACAAATTGAATTTCATTTTAGGTATTTTATCGAAAAATATATGATACAACATAATACAATATAAGGATGTAATCATTCAACTTGGTATCAAGTGTAAAGTGGTGATAAATTATAGCAGATAGTTGGGTCATTCCCCCTTTATTTATCCACATGCCAATTTAACCATCAGTATCATCCCCCACATCGAAATAACCTTCAGTTGAATGTTATTAATTAGGATATAAAAGGTGGGCAGAATAAGACTTATAAAGTGAAGTGAAGCACTAAATAACCTTACCACTTCTTCCAACAAAATAACGGATCTCCTCATCAATGTGAAACTCCTGGCACATAAATAAATACCCCAAAAGTAAATATACTCCATAACAAATAAACATACTATCCGCACATGTATCCAGTTTTCTGAATATTTTAACGCTATTCCAAAATAACCAAACAAAGTATTTGGATAACTTTTGGTTCCCTCTATTATATATATATATGTATATATTATTAAACATTTCAATGTATTTCTAAAAAATCATCTCAAAATATTTTTTTTTGATATTTTAAAAAAATGAATTAATATTTGACATTTAAATAATTGGAGTCAAATGCTAAAATATCAAATATTAATTCTTTTTTTTAAAATATCAAAATAAATTATTTTGGGATAATTTTTTTAAGAGTATCTGAAATGTTTAGAACAAAACAAAACATATTCTTTTTAAAAAAAAAATCCCGTACGGAGATTCATAAGTGATGACCATATGAAAGGTCCCCGTACATATTATAGCTAAATGAAATGTAAAAGATTCTAAAAATAAATACTTATCCTTTAATAGAATCCATTCGAATTAAAATAGTGATAAGGATCCAAGACCTGAGGGAAAAACCATACAAACCAGAGTCAATGGATCACTTCTCAAAGCACTTAATAACCAAACAAACAGGAATTTGCATATATAGCACCAAACCACAATGCTACTTTTCTAGCTGTTAATTGCAACTGCAACTGCAACTCGAGGTCCAGTAACCCAACAATCCCAACTTTCCAGCTATATTCCAATCAATATAGGTGCATCAATTTATTTGGGTACACTGTCTTCATTAAATACCGACTAACAAAATATTTTTTTTATGAATGTAGAGGAATGATACTCAGAGAAATAAAGGCGTATATATATATATATATATATATATATATATATATATATATATATATATATATATATATATATATATATATATATATATACTAGGGTATGCCCGTGGCACGACGCTAATTTTTGAAAGTGTAGGTCGTTAATAGGACTATGTGTTGTATTTAGTTCGCAATAGATAAACAATTTTTGAAATAACCTATGATACGAACCTATTAATTTAAAATAAATTGACAAAATTTCCTTTGTTTATGAGACAATCCACCTTTTTAAGAACAAAAATACCACCTATACTATATTTAATGCTAAATCTGATAATTTAAATTTTTTGAGCAAAATTGCTTTATTTATAGAACAATTCGCCCTGCTTAAGAACAAAAATAATCACAATACGATTATTAGTACAAAACCTAACATATTAAAAAAAATTGGCATAATTTCCTTTGTTTATTGAATAATCCATCCCATTTATAGGGAGACAAACAATTATAGTATTAGCTTTTGAGTAACACCAACATATGATGCACACTGAAAATCTTCACATTAGAGAGACAAAATTGGAAAAGTCACTATATTCATTATGCACTAATCCATAATAAATACACATTTGTTAAAACTCAAAAAATCATATAAGCTTTTGATTACTATACTATATGAATGCCTTGTTGTGAGTACCTATGTATCTCACAACCTGTTGTATTGTCACCTTGACATCTCTTAGCTAGAATGATTGTTATATTTGAGTTTTGTCATGTACAAAAAAATAAAGAGTAAATTCTTTATCTTCAAATACATATTCAATTGACATTTTGATGAAAGAACATGAACATTAGTGTCACTTCAATATAAAGAAGAAACTTTCACATGGAGCATAAACATTAATTTCAACATATCAATAACCTGAAATACAAAAACAAAGTTGCAATACATATTTAGTAAATCAAATTTAAAATTACTTTAACATCTCAATAAAAAATCCTTCACAAATAATATGGACATTACTCAATACATTACTTAATTATTGAGAACACAACCAATAAAGAGATACTGGAAAAAAAATATATCACAATAATCTCACAGTCATGCCCAAACCTAATTAAAAAAAAGCATTGTTGAAATACATGATGAAAAAACGAAGTTGGAATACACGATTGAAGTGTTCTTCATTATGAACAAAGGGCAATTCAGCATCCCTAAAATTGAAAAAAACTATAAAACAGAACATACAACAGATTTGTAGGACATACTCATACCAACTAACAGAACACCTTTAAATGCAAACGCTTCCATTTGATATGTTCAATGTTGCTGGGAAACAGCTACTGTACGCGTACTTTCATTGGGAAGTAACTGCTGAAGCAACTACTGCTATTTATGGTCGGTTGTTTTGACCTGAAAATTAATCCTCGAAACAAAAAATGCAAGTGGCTGATTGTAGCCTACAAAGAATGAACAAAGTCACTGGGAAGTAACTGCTGAAGCAACTAAATGGCCTCAAAATCGAAAAAACTCACAATCTTTATAGAATTGACTATCGAATGCCAGTGGCTGCTTGCATCCTACAAAGAATGAACTGTCGAAAATTCATTTTTCTTTGTTCATAACATTTATAGAACATTTATAGAATGAACTGCAGTTAGCTTATAACATTACAGTTAGAGAAGTAAAAAAATGCTTAGTTTAGCAGATGCCCAAGAGTATACTGTTGTGGATAGACCCCCCTTACGCTTTTGCCAATCATACATTCCTCAATAATCACAGTTAAAATATACTACCCAAAGATGATCCTGGTTTCAAGATAGGATCCACTCTTTCATCTTTCCAAACCATATTCCTTGGATCAGGTCTGGTCTGAACATCAAGTTTAGGTTCTCTCTCTTCAAGCTCATCACCAAGTTTCATGTCTGAACTCGACATCCAGATCCCTAATTCTTTCGATCCATTTGCTGAGGACGCTAGCGCTGGGTCATCAAAAGAGTATGTGCACATTTGCATACAACAACAAATGGTAGGAAAAGCTTGACCACTATGCAAAATGGTAGGAAAAGCTTGATCCATTTTCTGAGTTGGATCAATCTGACGGACAGTTACTATTCACCTATCCAATCAGTGCTAAATGTGGTAGATTGTAGACCTTACTGATAATATCTTTACTGTTGTTTAATGAAGTACTGTTTGTTGTTTATCCGTGTTCTCAGATATTCGTCCCCTTTATCCTGTTATGTGAGATGATTGTGCAACCTCAGTTGCCTCTGTATCAGGGACATTGACGATATCCTCTTGTTCTCTTCTCAGCAGTGACCTCAGCGATGCTGGCAGTGACAATGATAGATAAGGAGGCATTGTCACCAGACAATTCGACCGGAGTGCAAAGGGAACAATAAGGTCGTCTGATATGCTGATGATGATGTCAGGCACAATCTAAGAAAATAAAAAAAATGTTGATCAACATGATAGATAATCAAATGTAAAATAAGTCTAAACCACCACACCTAATATATAATTTAAACCATGGAATGATATAATCAAAGAAAATGTATGCTTAGTATTTAACTCAGCTCCAATAGGCTTGCAATTATAAGAGTTATTAGAACTAAGGCTACTACTGTTGCCTAAGCTATTTGGTATCTGTCAAAGAAAACCCTACTGTAAAGAATTGGGCCAAGTGCTTTTATTAGTTATATATTGCATTAGCAACAGTCAAAATAGCTCTTGCACGGCTGTACTCTGCAAGGCCTAATCATAGTGACGTTTAGAAGGTCTTATAGTTGCATCTGCAAGGCCTAATATGTAGTATCTGAAATTGTTTCGTGTCAATCCTATCTCCTAAAAAATTAGGATAGAACATGACACGTAGTATGTAATTTTTAGGAAAAAAAATTATATTTTCGATATGTTTGAATACTTGTTCTTAACATCGATGAACATTAACAATCTACATGTGTTCTTTAAAAAAGAACTGACCAACTTCGTGCTCCTTAATTAATCACTTCTCTATTTATTATTGATATGGACTCTTTATGTATGAGTAGGGGAACTATTGCAATCTACCCGTTAGAGGGTAAAAACCATTGCAATCTACCTGTTAGAGGGTAAAAACCATTTCAAACACCCTAAAACTATACAATCACCAAAATATACTACAATAAGCTAGAATTGGAATAAAAAAAACTTTTTTGAAAAATTAAGTGAAATGAATATAAAAGAGAGAATATACCTTGGAGGCACACTAAAGATTTTTGTTTCTATGTAAAGAAGCTACAAAAGCCAAAAACAAAAATTGTAAAATAATGGTGTTAGTCCATTAAACCACCAAAAATTCAACATATCACATGCAAACCACCAAATAAATTGTTTGAAAATTCAACATATCAATTTAACCTGTAATATTTGGGGATTTGATTGCACCATTGAATGCAATGTTTGCAGATGAAATGTGAACACTGAAAAAAATCAATATCCTTCTTATGTGCCGAGATTAGTACTAAATAATAAAGTACATGTGTAAGTCAATATTAATAAAAAAAATGGGACAATTAGTAACAAAAAATAAAACCACTTCACACTATACAAATTTAATGAACTTCCTGACATAGTAAAATAAACTTTGCTTCTGCTTTCAAACATAGTAAAATGTCGATCATTTTGATTAATAATTTCAAATATAGTTCACACTATAAAAATTTAATAATTTCAAATTACTAAATTAATTTTAGTTCCGACATATCAAAATAGTACCATCAAACTATATTTTAAGAATCATAATATACCGATCAACTCGGCCCGTGCAGAAAAGGGGATGCAAAAGAAATTTACGTAGTATGGTGATTCCAAATACGTGCAATGTTCGGTGAGGTGATTAATACACCAACATACATAAAATCAAACGGGTCTACAGCTGTCAAAACTATAAAGCAAATAGTAGCAAAATACATTCAAAAGCGGACGCAAAATATATCAAAACAAAGTTAAAAGTAAATCCTAATGTTCAAAGTGTTGTTTGAACGTTAAAGCATAATTGGAAGTTTGGATCACCTGTGCAGATTAAGTCATAACACAATCAACCACAAACACAATATTCGACCCCAAACACAGAAAATTAATTGATATGATATCAGCTTCGTACGAAAAAAGGAGAAAATGTCTGACCTTGGTTTTTTATCAAACAGGAAGCATGTTATGGGGTATTGAACTACATAGCTTGTGGATATTACAAAATGAGTTAAACTCGTAAATAAATGAGGTGCATAGTAATACACAAATATATGAATTAAATCTAATGAACAAATCAAACCAATTTAAACCGAACCAAACAAACATACATGTATAATTATGGCAAGTTATGACAAACGTATATCAAGTAGAACCAACATTCCAACTGATATAAAGGAAAACATTAGATGATGTAATGCCAATTTCATATTAAAAAAAACAGTAATAAAAAAAACATGAGACCTGAAGTACTAAGTATTGGTAATGATATCTGAAGTAGCCAAACATAGATCTGCGAACAAAAAACAAAAAATATGTTAGATCTAAAAATTAAAACCCCAAAACACAGAACTCATTCGGATGAAGTTGGTGTTGAGGGCAGCGAGATCGTAGGGTGAGTGTGAGGGTGAGGGCAGGCATATGGTGAGTACAGGGCGGAGAGGAGAGGCGAGGCGGAAGCATGAAGATGAGGAGGGGGCGGCGGGAGAGAGGATGGGGAAGCCAGTTCATGAGAGGGAGAGGGGTAGGGTTTGGGGAAGCATTGGATGAGGGAGACTGGTGAGGGTGTGCGTAAGAGGGTGAGGGAAAGAGTCGATAGATTTTCCTAATCAGGAGAGGGTTTCAAATAGGTTTGATGTGTTTTTACCAAGTTACCCCTGTATTTAAATTAAAGTAAAAGAGAGATCAAATTAAAGAGAGAAAAAAGAGGGGGAAATAAAATGTTTTAGGGGTAAAGTAGGAAGTACAAAAAAAAAATCATATTGATGACATCATAGATCAAACTTATGACATACATAAGTTTTCTACTTTATTATATATATATATATACATATATATATATATATACATATATATATATATACATATATATATATATACACATATATATATATACACATATATATATATACACATATATATATATATATATATATATATATATATATATATATATATATATATATATATATATATATATATATATGTATATATATCATTTGCCTTCCAATCAAAGTGATATCATTATTGTTACCAAAAAATCATAGGACTAAATCTTAACAAAGAAGATTTACCATTCCATATCGCAGTACACGTCCAATATTAATTTGAAATTTGAAGAACATGAGAAAAATAGATCAGATCATCTACATATCAGGAGGTAAATTAAAACTTAAATTAGGAAAGAATACTCCCCATGCTCCCATCCCGCATCCCTTGCCCAACACACGTAATACTCAACCCCCAATTCTACCAAACCCACACACACTCCCTTAACATTACCCACCCCTCTCACAATACTATCCCATGCCTCCTCTACCTCCCATACTACCCCTGTGAGGAACCCACGCCCCAGACACTATTGATGTAAAAAACTAGATTTGACCTAATTCTTTAATCACAGATAAAAATAAACAAGACAAAATATTTTAAAGTGGTTCAGCCTTGAAAGAATGGCCTACGTCTACTGTTTGTGTTATTGCTGACTGTTTTCAGAATTCTCGATAATGGGTTTACCAAGAAATTCCGAGTCCCCTACTAATGAGGAGGTTACAATGTATTTATAGCCTTGAGGCGGTACAAATGAAAGAATAATACATAGCTGTCCAATAGGCGTGTGCACCTGTGTGATAATAATGAGCATTTAATGCGCAGTTATCCTCTTGATTATCCGGATATGAATGCTCTGTACGAGATGCAGCTCGGACGGCCTAAGTATCTCGGTATACATGGGTTGCTCGGTACAATAAAGTTCCTAGGAGAACACTTGTTACTCGGAGCGCCTGAGTTGGTCAAGGAGGTTGAGTTCCTCGGAGTCAAGGTGTTGTTCAAAATGTTTGCGGGTGCCATGCAGATTGACACGTGTCTCCACATAATTGGTCCACGTCAGTAGACTAAATTTGGTATCAACAGAAGCCCCCAATGTTTCGTAATTTGATGTCGAAGAAAAGTATGGAACATTCTGCTGCCTAGACTTTATGGATTTTAGATAAACTTTCGTTGTTTATAACTCCTTTTTTGAATGCATAGTATCAGGCTTTTAAAGTATTTTGAATTTCTATAACCGCTTCATTTTTCATGCCCTTTTTTTCTTTTTAGCCGCCGGATACGCAATCGTCCATCCTGGTAATCATTGCTTTTCTCTATTCCCGAGGTAAAGTATTTAAACGCTTCAGAAAATTTGATCATCTTTTACTTTTTCAAATCTGCATCTTAGAACTTCTTTACTTTTTCTCTATCTTATTCGTTCATTTCTTCCATTGTTCGTTGTCAACTGATCCACCTTTTTCCTGTAAGATTTTCTTCCTTCTCTTTTATTTTCTTTGTTCATCATGGTTTACCTTGTTGAGTCACTTGATAAATTTTGCTCTGATTTTTCTATTCCTTCGTGGGTCATATTGGAAGAACTTTTTGAACCTTCAGACTATTTTTCTTTGGCTGAGGGACATTGGTTCCCCAGTCTCTTTGTGGCTGAATGTGTCTTTTCTTTTCCTCCAAATCCCCTGTGTTTGGAATTCTGGAAATATTTTGACGTTTACCTGCAAAAATAGCTCCCAATACCTGGAGAATAGTTAATGGAGTCCATAGGTTAAATCAGATTCATGGAACCCGTTTAGGAATTCCAGAAATTATGTTTTGCTATAGATGGGTTGTCAGCGATAGTATTTTTTACTTAAAAGCTAGGTTTTTAAATAGGGCTTTAGTTGTCAATCTCCCAGATGCCAACATGATTACTTCGAGCATGGGGTTGTTATGAAAAATTGGCAACATGATCAATTAAATGGAAATGATGTATATCAGGGTCCTAGATGCCCTCCCTATGGCAATGGAATAGGTTGTTTTTATTTTATTTTTGAAATTATGTTTTCTTCGTGTTTGATAAAATGCGTCACTGACATTTTAATTTTTGTTTATTTGCAGTTAACAGCAAAAGAAAATCCCCCAAAGAAACTGATGTCAATTTGAGACACTTGAAACTTATCTGAAGTTTGCACCAAACTCTTGCTGACAAACACATTAGAGCAGCTTCTTATTTGTTGCAGTATAAAAGCTATACTTCCTCCTTTACTGCTCGTCCAGTGGTGGGTGACATCGACCCATTACCAGCTTCTGAGGGTTCTTCCCCTGAATCAAATATTCCCCTCAGTATTAGAATGAAGAGACGAAAATCTCCCTCTTTCTTTGACAAATCAGACTCTGCCAATGTGGAGGCGAAGAGAAATAAGCAGGATGTCCCAGAGGAAGGGACAAGAAAAATTGATGCACCCCCTCCAGTTGCTTCTAAGAAAGTTGCTGAGAAGCCCCCCATGGCTCCGAGCAAGGTTGTTGTTGTTTCTCCTCCAAGCGAGGTTATCGTTATATCACCGACCAAGACAACATCCTTGGTTGAGAATGTTCCTGCTCCTACGAGGAGGTTAAAGAAAAGTTTGTCAGAGAAACCTACTGAAACTATCCTTCAACCTTCAAATGTTGAAGGTAGTATTCCATCCTTTATTACTCCGAGCTCCGCTGTGGGTTTGTTACAGTCTTGGACTATCCCAGAGGTCCCAGATATTGAAAACACTCTTAGTCGTGAGAGAGTTACTGCTTTGGCTGCTCAACACATTTCCTCTGTAAGTATTATTTATTTTAACCTTTTATCTTTAATATTATGTTCATACATTGACTTAGAATTATTCCTCTTTCCAGTTGGTGACGTGTTTCAATAGCATTGTGAAGAGAGATGAAGCCATCCGAGCTTCCAGTTCCTCGGATGGAGTAGAAAAGGCTTTCATTGGACTAACTTAGTCTTTAAAGGAATCTCATCAGAAGTATGAGGAGAATAAAATTTCTTGGGATAAGCAGGTTAAGTCTGTCGAGCAAGAAAGGGATCGAGCTATGGAGGCCTCCCAAGAATTGGAGAGGAAACTGAGAGAATTTGAGAAAAAAAATAAAGAGCTTGAGGAAAAGCTCAAGAACACTGAAGAGCTTGAGAACAAGCTCAAGAAAACTGAAGAGGAATTTGTTAGACTCTGTGATGTTGATCGTCAGAGGTTGGAGATAGAAGGAAAAATGAAAGCTGCCGAGGAACTTCATACTAAGAGGATTTCCTATGAAAAGGCAAAGAGAAAAACTGCGGTTAAAAAGTCCTTCAGTGCTGGCTGGGACAAAGGTTAGAACAAAGGCCTAGCTGCCATGTCCTCTCAGATAGAATTTGTTAGCCTTAAATACTTCAGGGACGGATGGGTTGCAGCTCTGCAGGAGTTAAAGATTGCTGAGAATTCTGACCTATTCCAGCGTCATGTTCATGGTCCTCCTCCCTCTCCTGGAGAAGAAGAGGACGAAGCTACCTTAGAGGAATCCTCCATGATGATTGGAGATCCAGCTCCTCCTGTTCCAGTTGTTCAAACTTTCTTCGAGCAACTTTAGCCTGCCAGTTCTTCAGTCGAGCAACTTCAGCCCACCAGTACCTTAGCCGAGCAACTGCCCTTATCTTCCGAGAAACCATCCTTGTCATCCCAGCTTCCAGAGGAAGTTATAAAACACAAGGATAAGGTGTAAAGATGCTCGGGTTTTAATTTTGTTATTCCTTTCCAGTGTAATCTTGAACTTTGTACTTACCTTTTATGATGAAATGAAAATTCAAGCTTTTGATTGTCCATCTTGACTTTTTCCTCTTCTTGCTCTGTCTGCATTCTTATTAATTCTTTCTATCTCTTTTCTTTACTAGTTTATGGCTAGAATGGAGCTCTTGTCAGCTCACGATACTGAACTGATGAAAAAATGCAATGACTACTTCAAGGCTGGCCATGCAGATCTAAACGAGTCTCAAATTATTGACATCCTTGGTCCAAATTCTTCTGAACAAGCAGTTGAAGCATATCAGTATTTGAAATGCCTGCTTGACCGAGATGTTGCCAATAATGTGGCATACTATGAGATGATTGAGGACCTTCAAGGAACCATCAGGGAACTCTAATAATAATACAAGGAATCTTCTGCCCTTTTGCATCAGGGGTATGAGAAAAAATATCAGCAGCTCAATGCTGATAAAGGATATGATAAGTTCATCGCTATTTATGAGAAGAAAGAGAGCATTCTGAAACTTGAGGTTGAGGAGCGCAGGAAGATCGCTAAACTATTGGAGCAGGAAAATAATATTTTGCAAAAAGAGATATCCCAACTAAAATCTGCAGCATCTTCCTCGGGAGCCTTGGTCCCTGTCAATGATGAAGGTTTCTCTTTCCTGGAGGTTGAAAATGCCAATTTGAGAGATGAATTGAAAACCTTAAAAAGGACTACTTCTGCTCGCGGACGAGCAAGAGCTTCTCGGGGACGAGCAAGGGCTGCTCGGGTTACTATTGAAGAGGCAAGAACTCAAGCAGCTTTGGATAATCAAGCATTCCAGTTGGTGGCAAAGAATCAGTCTTTGTCAGAGATGTTCAAGAAGATTCTGAACCTTAGCGAGCAACTCTCCACACAAAACTCTGCCTTGGAGAATAAAGATCTTCTAGTGAAGAACCTCCATGAACAACTGGAGAGGCTAACTTACCAGTTTCACAAACAGCCCAGAGAATTTTGGATGGCTGGATACAATGAAGCTCTTTATCATCTCGATGACCGGATCCAGCAATCAAATAACGAGGGTTATAAGCAAGGATGGCTGAATGCACTATGTGTGCTACAGTTGGAGCAGGGCCACTATCTATGGGATTATTATGATCCTGAGTTGCTTGATTTGCTAGTGCCTCCTTTCAAGCTTGATATGAGTTGGATTCCTACTCGGTCAATTCCTCATTGCCTGATCTCAAAGTACCTTGGCGATTACAGCCTCCATTCTAATTTCGAGATATCTCGCCCGGAGCACTTGCTTGATCGTCCATCTGTGATGAATGTGAGGATGCTTAAGGATCTGAACTTCATAAATTCCCCTTATGCCTTAGACGATCCTCCTGCTGGATTAGAAGCTGTTTCAAAGGCAGAAGGAAAAAAGCCAATAGAATAGGGTCTTTGATGTAATGATTCCTCATGTAATATGTAATTTGTTCTGATTTTAATGAAGGAATTTTTGGTTTTCTCTGCAATCTTGATTGTCATTACTTTATAAAATATCTATTTTATTCTCTGATGAATGTGTATGTATATCTTGTAAAAAAACACAAAATGTCATGTGTTATTTTGAATTGCCGACCGACTGGAGTTGGTGAAAATTTATTGTTGACCATTCCGAGTTTGTGATAATTATTTGACGACCAACCGGAGTTGGTCATATATTGTTTCCCGACCGACTTAGAGTTGGTGGTAATTTGATATGTCATAAGTAAAGAACTTCTGTTTTATTTATTTATTTTTGATTATAGTAACTTATCACTTTTTACTTATAAGCCACGAAACGACTTCCATCCCATGATATTGCTTAAATAATTGTTTTCGACCAACCGTAGTTGGTGAATGTTTTATTTTACCGACCAACCGTAGTTGGTGAACCGACCAACTGTAGTTGGTGAATGTTTTATTTTACCGACCAACCGTAGTTGGTGAACCGACCAACCGTAGTTGGGGGATCTTTGTTTACCGACCAACCGTAGTTGGGGGATTTTTATTTTACCGACCAACCGTAGTTGGTGGACCGACCAACCGTAGTTGGGGGATTTTTATTTTACCGACCAACCGTAGTTGGTGGACCGACCAACCGTAGTTGGGGTATTTTTGTTTACCGACCAACCGTAGTTGGGGGATTTTTATTTACCGACCAATCGTAGTTGGTGGACCGACCAACCGTAGTTGGGGGATTTTTATTTACCGACCAACCGTAGTTGGTGGACTGACCAACCTTAGTTGGTGGATTTTATTTACCGACCAACCGTAGTTGGTGTACCGACCAACCGTAGTTGGTGGATTTTTGTTCTGAACTTGATGCGTAGTGTGTACCACTAATACTCCGAAAACATTTCGCCAAAAAGAGAGAACTGGGTAAAACTTTTAACACTTTATTCATACTGAAGAAAACTCCATTACATAGAAATTTCCTACTACTGATAATACTTGCGTAGATGTTCTACATTCCATGTATTCTTGAACTCTTCTCCCTCTAAGGTTTCAATCCTGTAGGTTCCTGAACGAACAACTTATGTTACTCTGTAGGGTCCATGCCAGTTAGCTTCCAGTTTATTGTGCTTTTGAATTACTTTCTTTAGCACGTAGTCTCCTTCCTTCAAATCACACTTTTTTACCCTCTTGTTGTAAAACAGAGCTGTTCGTTGTTGGTATGCAGCATTCCTGATTGCTGTTTCCTCTCTAACTTCTTCGATTATATCTAGATCCAATCGCCTCATCAAGTCACTGATAGGAGAATTGAAATTCAGCACCCTGTGTGTGGGTAGTCCCAACTCGGTAGGTATAACAGCTTCGCTTCCAAATGCCAGCATGTATGGAGATTCTCCCGTTGCTGCTCGCGGCGTAGTACGATAAGCCCACAACACAGAATGTAGCTCGTTAATCCAATTTTCCTTTGCATCGTCCAGTCGTTTTTTCAAACCATTCAGTAGCGTTTTATTCGTCACCTCAGTTTGTCCATTGCTTTGGGGATGGATTGGTGCAGAGTGGGTTTTCAATATGTTTGACTGGTGATAATATGCAGCAAACTCTTCATTATTAAATTGGGTTCCATGATCAGTAATGAATGCATGAGGAAGACCATATCTGCAAACGATATTCTTCCAAATAAACTGATATACCCTATCATAAGTCATATCAATAAGAGGTTCAGCTTCTACCCATTTAGTAAAATAATCCACAGCGACGACGAGGTATTTGAACCTTCCTCTTGTCGTTGGGAGTGGCCTGGCCAAGTCTATCCTCCACATGGCAAATGGCCAAGGGTATGTTATAGGTGTCAACAATGCCTGGGGAGTTCTTCGGATAGAAGCGAAACGTTGACATTTGTCACATTTTTTGGCATAGGCTATACAATCAGCCCTCATCGTCGGCCAACAATATCCCTACGTCATTATTCTTTGCAAAAGATTCCGACCTGCTACATGAGCTCCACAGGACCCTTCATGGACCTCTTCAATCAAATCTTTCACCTTGGAGGGATGCACACATCTTTGAAACCTGCTATAATTCCTCATCTATATAAAATGCCATTAGTTAATACATAACGAGCAGCTTTAAACTTCAGTTTCTTGGCTGCGAGCTTATCAGTTGGTAAAACCCCTTCCTCAATATAGACCCTGATAGGATCCATCCATGATGGTCCTGAATCAAGGGCAATGAAGTTCATTTCTAGATCTTTCTCAATGCTCCGACTAGTCAAGATTTCTATTGGGATTGTTCTTCGTAGCTCGGTGCGCGTGGTTGAGGCTAACCGAGCTAAGGCATCTGCTCTTGCGTTCTCCAATCTTGGTATTCTAATTAACTGTACTGCGATCAGGTTTGATACAATCTCCTTTGCTTTTGCATGATACTTGATCATTAATTCTTCTTTAGCTGCATATACCCCCAGCATTTGATTTACGATCAATTATGAGTCACTGAATACGATAACCTGCTCAGCCTTCATGGTTTTTGCCAAATTAAGACCAACAATCATTGATTCATATTCGGCTTCATTATTAGAAGCTTTAAATTGAAAGCGTAGAGCATATTCAAGGTCGATCTCATGTGGGCTGTTTAAAACAATCCCTGCTCCACTGCCTGTAGTGCACAAAGAACCTTCTACATATAAATTCCACACCGGTATCTCATTATCAAACTCTTGGTCAAACAGAGTTCCTCGGTGAAATATTTGATGCTTCCTTATATCCTCCTCCAACACTTCTTGCTGCTTGTCGGCCATCTTCTCTTGCTCGTCTACCGACTTGAGTTGGTCGGGTTTAAGTTTAATGATCCTGTAACATCCACAGGCTGGCTGGTATCTAACTTCTGCTCTTCGGAGGTATCTGGATAAAATTTTTTGCAATAAAATCTGCCACTGCTTGCCCCTTAAGTGACGACCTAGGCTCATAAATTATGTCGTATTCACCCAACTCTATAGACCAATACATCAATCTTCCTAATTTCTATGGTTTGTGCAAAGCTTGCCTTAATGGCATGTCTGTATACACAAATATAGTATGAGCTTGGAAGTATAGCCTCATTCTTCTACTTGCTTCGATCAATGCCAGTGCTAACTTTTCCAGCCTTGGATATATGATCTCTGCTCCTCGGAAAGCCTTTCTTGTGTAATAGATTGGTTTTTGCACTCCATCCTCCACTCTTATCAACATCGAGCTTACTGCGTTTTCTGAAACTGCCAGATACAAGTATAGTCTTTCTCCCATCACTGACCTGGACAACAATGGAGGTGCTCCCAGGTATTTCTTCAATTCATGAAAGGCCTTCTCGCATATATCATTCCATTCGAAAGTCTTTCGGAGTGTTTTGAAGAATGGTAGACATCTGTCAGTTACTCGTGATACAAATCTATTAAGTGCTGCACTTCCTTCTTCGTCGTCGGAGATCGCAATCCCAATAGAGCTTTGATCTTGTCAGGATTCGACTCAATTCCTTGTTGATTAATAATGTATCCGAGAAACATGCCCTCTCGTACTCCGAATATGCATTTGGTGGGATTCAACTTCATTTGATATTTTTCTAGTTGATCAAACGTCTGGCCTAAATCAACTAGATGATCAGAAACTTTCTTGCTCTTCGTCAGCATATCATCAACATAAACCTCCATGTTATGACTGATTTTCTCTGCAAACACCTTGTTCATCAGCCGCTGATATGTCGCACCTGCATTTTTAAGTCCAAAAGGCATAACATTATAACAATAAGTTCCCCTTGGGGTAATAAAAGAGGTACTCTCCCTGTCCTCAGGCTTCATCTTAATCTGATTGTAACCAGAGTAAGCATCCATAAAACTCAGCAATTCATGCCCCGAGGTAGCATCCACCAGTTGATCGATTCGAGGCAAAGGAAAATGATCCTTTGGGCATGCCTTATTGAGATCGATGAAGTCTACACACATCCTCCATATGTTATTTTTCTTCTTCACCATCACCACATTAGCTAGCCAATCAGGATATTTGACATCCTTAATAAAATAGGCATTTTGGAGCTTCTCGACTTCTTCTTGTATAGCTTGGTTCTTTTCGGGGCTGAACACTCTTCTTCTTTGTTTTACTGGCTTGATCTCCTTATTCACATTAAGCTTGTGACATAGGAAATTTGGGTCTATCCCTGGAATGTCTTCGTGGCTCCATGCAAAAGTTTGTTTTCTGCTTTTTAGAAACGCTATCAGCTCTTGTTTTATTGACACATCTAGTGAAGCACCAATTTGAGTTGTTCATTCTGGATGCTCGTCGTCCAGAATGATATTTTCAGTAGCCTCCATGACCTGATCCTTAACGAGCTGAGACTCATCTCTTGGGTCTAAAGTCTCAATCTCTGCATCTTCTATCTCATCAACCTGATAAGTAGTAGTCTTCTTTCTGGATTCTTCACGCTCTTCTTGCTCGATAGATGAATAGTAGCATTCTCGAGCTACTTTTTGGTCGCCCTTCACCACACCTACTCCAAAGTTGGTTGGGAATTTTAAACATTGATGTACTATAGATGGTACTGCCTCGAACTTTTTCAAACCTACCCTTCCCATGATGATATTGTAAGCTAATTGGACATTTTTATCCATCACAAAAAGCGCACTCTTTTTGTTCGACAAGCAGTCCATGTACCGATGAACATATCCAACTTGATCGTCCCAAGTGGAAAAACTTTCTCGCCAGTAAAACCGAGGAGGGGCCGATGATATGGCTCCAACTGGGATAACTTTAGGTTCAAACTATCAAAACATGGGTAGAACATAATATCTGCCGAGATGCCATTATCCACCAAGACTCGTGAAATCACTACTTCCTTCATCCTCATTTTGATTACCAATGGGTCATCATGAGGATATAGCACACCTGCGAGGTCATTCTTAGAGAAATCGATGACCAGTTTATCTTTGTTCACCTTCCTCGGGCGATCATCCTCAGCTAGATTTATCCGTTGAATATACGAACAAGCTTGAGCCTCATTGAGGTAAGCTTTCCTCTCTGAAGTAAGGTCTCCACCTCCTGCATCTCCACCAGTAATAACATTGAAATCAAATGATCCAAAGCGGATAGAAAATACCTCACGTTCTGGCTGTTTTGGTCTTTTGGGGAGATCGGGGTCATCTTGATCTTCATCCAGGTCTTCTTCATGATTTCTCTTCTTATCTTCTTTTGTTCGTCGAGGAGATCTAGACCTCTGTCTTGCTCGATCGTTGCTCTTTCCACCATTTCGGCGATCCACATACTTGTTCAATTTTCCTCGCCTGATGAGCTCTTTAATTTCATTCTGGAGAGCTAAGCAATTTTTGGTCATATGACCATGATCCTTATGGAACTCACAATATTTGGATTTATCCCTCTTGTCAGGATCTGTCTTCATTTTTTCAGGCCAGTTTAACTCCTCGCTATTCTTGATCTCTTCCAGAACATGGTTTATGTCTACTTTCAAAGGAGTATAGTTTCAAAATTTCTTCAACTGCTCTAACGTTTACTTTGCTTTTGACTGCCTGTTAACACCATTGTTCTTTTGTTCTTTCTTCTCAGCTTTGTCACGCTCAACTTTGGTCTCTTTGATGTCCATATTCCTCTTTACAGCCATAGCTTCCCCGGCGTTCATAATTTTGACTGCCTTTGCCATTAGGTCTGCCATGGTTATGGGTGGATCTTTAGCTAGAGTGTAGTAAAGTTTATTTGGAAACAATCCACTCATCAGAGCAGTAATTGTCGTCTTTTCTTCGTAATCAATAACTTCGAGCTTCTCGTTATTGAAATGAGTAATATAATCCCTGGTGCTCTCACCTGCTTTTTGTCTAACACTTAACTAGTGTGCTACTCGTTTAACTGGTTTTGCTCCAAAACAAAATTTTCTAATAAAGAGTTCGGCTAGTTGAAAGAAAGTTGCAATCTTTTCTCGAGGAAGATTGTTGTACCATATTTGAGCAGATCCAGTGAGAGTTCCTGAAAACGCCCTGCATCGCATCTCATCTGGAACATCATAGATATCAGCAGCTGCTTGGTATTGTTCTATATGGAGAACAGGATCAGTTTTTCCATCATATTTTGGTGTTACTACTGGGGCTTTGAATTTTGACGGTGTGAGGAAATCTATAATTTCTTGTATGAATGGCGTTCCTCGGATAAAAGTCATTTGTAAAGGATTCTTGGCTTTAGCCATTTCCCCTAACCAATTTTTCGACCTCTGAATAGATCCCTTACATGCATCATTTCCCTCCTCGGGCCTATTGGTCCGAGCAACTGATCGTGTTGAATTTGCCTCTTGGGATCTTTCAGGACGAGCAGCTGGTCGGGATTGGGCAGAACCTTCCTTTAAATCAGAGGATCGTTGAGAGTTCCTCGACACCATCCTAGGGGGACTTTTATTCCTCCTAGGACCCAAGTGATCAAAGGGAGAGACTCTACTCAATCTTTCAAGAGCACTGGTCCTTTCTGGAGATAGAGTGATGTTTTGTTGAGTGTCTGTAGCTCGTACCGAGGAAGTCCTTCCAGGATGATAAGAAGGATCATTGGATCTCTCAGTATGATATGAATCGGTGTGTCTAGAATGAGATTCTTCCGGGAGTGACGTTCGTCTAGTTCGCGAAGAAGGCAATCGGGTATTTCTCTGAATGCTTCGTTGTCCTGACTGGGCGGGCGCTCCACCGTGGATAGTTTGCATGAGTTGTCGCATGGTTTCTTGTATGGTGGTCTGGCCCTGAGCCAAATTAGCCATTATTCCATCCAGATCTTAGACACTTGGAGGAGTAGATGGATTCGGAGAAATTCTAGCATTTCGATTGCTGGTTTCAGGATGATCAACCATTGGTGATGAATTATTTTGGTGAAAAACGATAATTACAGTCGTTTCCCACAGACGACGCCAATCTGTTGATGTAAAAAACTAGATTTGACCTAATTCTTTAATCACAGATAAAAATAAACAAGACAAAAGATTTTAAAGTGGTTCAGTCTTGAAAGAATGGCCTACGTCCACTGTTTGTATTATTGCTGACTGTTTGCAGAATTCTCGATAATGGGTTTACCAAGATATTTCGAGTCCCCTGCTGTGACACCCCGCCTAATTAAATACCGGGCGATTACTCCTTTATTAAATTAAATCAAGGTAAACAGTTGGTTCATTCTCAGCATCACTGTCGATAAAAATAAATTTTCCAATTTAACACCTTAAATAATTAAGCTAAGTGTCAAACCATTTTCATACATAACTTTCCAAACTTTTATTTAAAGAAAATAATTTATTTTATTAACAACATTCAATAAGTAAGAATCACACCACATTAAATATGTGCAACATAGTTCAATTAATTTAAAACATTCGTCCATCGAATGTCAACATGCGAAATATAAAGTAACACAATCAAACTGAATAAAACCCATAGTAACAATACTGGAAATAACTGAAATACAAATGTCCAATAACAACGGAATAATGGAAAGAGCTACACATGCTCAACTAAAGGAAAGTACTAAGAGTGGATCCGAATGAACGAAGTCGTCTAATCAAGAGACCTGCAACTCCCACCTAAGCTGCAGCGCGTTCCTTCCAAGAGATCCTAAGCAAGACGCCCCTGTGGCTAGGCACCTGTAATACATACATATATATACAAGAGAGAGAGAGAGAGAGAAAAACGGGTCAGAGCCCGAAAGTGTGTTTGATTTAAAATACGTTTAGCAAGTATTTAAATTGATACAGGCCAATGCAACAACATATTAGAGCGACACTCTCTTGAGAAATTCTCACCTCTCTTCTAATATGCACGCCTATCGTACTAACCTTCCCAACGGTTTATTTTATCATTTTATCATACTAACCTTCCCAACAATTTAGCTTATCTTAACTTACTCATAAGATTTCAAAATCGAACAATATCATTGTTTAAAAAGAATACTTCCAATTAGCAGCACAACTCTCGTTTTAGCTTTTATTAATTTATAAAGTTTCCCAGTATCATATTATACTTTCACAAAACAAGTATTTACTATTTGAGTCATCAACCATGTCCTACTTATCAAATCACAGTAGGCAGTTTCAAATTTCCAAATCTCATATATATATTAACTACTCGTATAATATATATAAAATAACAGCACCCCAAATAAAACTATGGTGCGTGCATACTTCTACTATCCAAACCCCATACCACTCATATCAAGGGGAATACAAATTCGGAATCACTCTCGAATTGTATTAACACATACACAAACAATATTGAGGCGAAGCATAGATTCCAAGTCTCTAAGAGGATGGCACATACTCGCGTCTCTTAGGATCGTCTGAACTATCAATTCGATAGCGTGTACCAAGGATATCTATCTTCTAGAGTATACGTCAATATCCCCCATAAAGGTCCCATCGAGATAAGACTATCCCAGCGCGGTAACCTCAAGGATAGCAAGTAGCGCGGTATGTTTTTCACATGTATATAATATATGTACACACAATCATATAAATATACCACTTTTATCATATTAATATAGGTTCCTCTCGTCACCCATAATGACAACATTTATCCTTAATTTCACATTATTAGTATTACCTATAAGGTTTCATCTCTAACCTTAACTCGAAGGGTTTTCTCACTTATTATGTGACACTCGTGGACTCTATCCTTCCAAGTAGAAAATTCAGTAGGTATACCTTTATTCACTATCCTAGCTATTCGCCGTAATCTCTCACTTGAAATACGTAGTTTCATCGTTCATTATATAATTATCCCAAAAGCAAAATTCTCGTCTTATAATAAAGTTCCCAACACTTATTCATATGTCCTACTGATATTTCCTATTTCCCAAAACATTTATTAAGAACATCCAAGAATTTATTTCACGATAAATTTAATTTAACTAATTAAACAAGGGAAATAGGAGTCTGCCAGGAGGGGTCGATCGATCGAGGTTTGGGGCTCGATCGATCGAACCTTCGATCGATCGATGCTCTATGCTCGATCGATCGATCAAGCAGGTATTTTGATTTCTGCAGAATTGCAGTTACGGGTTCTACCACTTATCTTCATCCAAATCCATATTTTTCAACTCCAAACGTCCCAAAATTCTACTACTAACATTATAACATTATACCAGATGTTTCTAACGTAAGGCATGTACATATTCATCATTTAGACATGGATTTTCAAGCCAAAATTATATCTAATATCAAGAACCCTAGAATTTTCTTAAACAGATATCTAACCAATTTTTCTGCAGAATTTCTCTCTTATAATCATCAAGATTTCGTGGTTAATTTCCTCTACATGGCAAGGGTTTCCAGAATCATCATACAAACCAATTATACATGGATTTTCCTATCACAAATTGGGTTTTCTTCCACATATTTCATCCCTAATCATTCCTAAACTAATATGGAAATTGCACCAACGAAAATAGCAAGATAAACACTTGCCTGGGATTTTCGACGTTCTGATTTGCAGATGTTTTTGGTGTGGTTGCGTAGCCCGTTGCGCGATCTACGCGTTGGTGGTGGTTGTGGTGCAAATGGATGACTTTCGGGGCCTTGGATTGCCTTGGAAGCTTTCTTCTTCCCTCTCCTATGGACGTCACTTGTGTTTTTGTTTTCTAACCCTAGCAGAATAACCTAGATGGCTGATATATGTTTATGATTTTCGTGGGTTTAATTACCCAAAAAGGTGAAATGTCCAAAACGCCCTCCTGGGGTACCAATTAGGCCTAAAAACGCCCCGAGACCCAAACTACACCGCCGGGTACACTTTTCTGACTATCTCGACCCTTCCGGACGCGTTGGCGCACTCAAAACGACCATACGGGCAACTTATAAAATATTCACTTTTTATTTATCAAAATTTAGTCCCGACGCGACACGGGCACGTTCCGACTTAAATTTCCATAATTTTCATTTTATTCTCTCGTGACATTCAATATAATCAATATCATATATTACTTTGCTCATTAGTAATATTCAACAAATTTCCTATAATTACTAACTCTCATCACGTTAATAATTATAACATAATTAATTTTCGGATTTTTATTAAATAAATCATTCACATTAACTTTAATAAATCCCCAAATTAATATAGCATAAAAATACGGGGTATTACATACTTCCCCCCTAATAACGGAATTTCGTCCCGAAATTCGGAAAATAAGGCATACCTGGTACAAACAACTCTGGATATCTCTCGCGTATATCTGCCTCGCGCTCCCAAGTGGATTACTCCACATTATGATGCTCCCACTGGACCCGCACAAGTGGAACTATCTTCAACCTCAATCTCCTCTCACTATAGTCTAGGATAGCCACCGGTCTCTCCTCGTTAGAGCTATCAGGCTGTAAGTCGATCTCATCTATCGCAATGTGAGTATGGACCATATCATCCCGAAGATAATGTCTCAACGATGAGATGTGGAATACATCGTGGATGCGATGTAAATGTTCTGGCAGTCCCAACCTGTATGCAACCAGCCCAATCCTCTCGATGATGGGAAATGGTCCCACGTACCTCGGAGCCAACTTCCCCTTCTTCCCGAACCTCATCACTCCCTTCATAGGAGATACACGCAATAACACTTGGTCCCCCACACTAAACTCCCGGAAGAACCATTTCGCATTGCGTAGCTCTTTTACCTGTCCTGGGCAATCCGAATGCGACTCCTGATTATCTCAATCCTCGCGGAGGTCTCCTGAATCACCTCTGGTCCTAGCAACTTGTTATCCCCCACTTCGAGCTAGCAAGCTGGAGAACGACAAGGTCTGCCATACAAATCTTCAAATGGAGCCATGCCAATCGTGAACTGATAAGAGTTATTATAGGCAAACTTTACCAGTGGAAGATGTGGCTCCCAACCTCCTCCAAAATCGGGAACACACATGCGTAGCATATCCTCTAACATCTGATTAGTACGCTCTGTCTATCCATCTGTCTGTGGGTGGTAAGCTGAACTCAACCTCAACTCAGTACCCATAACCTCCTGAAAGCTTTCCCAAAAACGTGACACGAAATCTTGTCTCTATCTGACACAATATTCAGGGGCACCCCGTGTAATCTGACAATCTCAGCGATGAACAACTGAGCATAATGATCCGTGGTGTAATCTGTCCGCACCGGCATAAAATGTGCCACCTTGGTCAAACAGTCTACAATCACCCATATAGAATCGTGGCCCCGCTGTGATGTAGGCAACCCTGTAATAAAATCCATGGAAATACTCTCCCACTTCCACGCGGGTACTTCCAATGGCTGAAGCAATCCTAGCGGTTTATGATGGTCCACCTTCACCAGCTGGCAGGTAGAACACTTGGACACGAACTCAGTAATGTCCTTTTTTATTCCACTCCACCAGTATTGTCTCCTCATATCCTGGTACATCTTGTCGCCTCCCGGATGTACTACAAATCGGGACCCATGAGAATGAGTCATCACTGCATGACGTAGTTCTGCTCCTTCTGGAACCACCAATCTCCCATTAAACCTCAAACCCCCATCAGAACTAAGAGAATAAGACTCAGCACCCTCGGCTAAAAGTCGCACAATCTGCTCTTGGCAAAACGGGTCTGTGGTCTGTGCCTGTATCACCCTCGTAACAATCTCGGGTGTGACTGACATCACAGACATGAAAGGACGTGCTACTGCTTCCTGATGACCCAACTCCTTCCACTTTGCTTTCCAGACATCTGCTACCTCGTCTACCGGTCTTCGACTCAATGCATCAGCAACTACGTTGGCCTTTCCCGGATGATACTGTATATCGAACTGGTAGTCCTTCACAAACTCTAGCCATCTGCGCTGACGCATATTCAGCTCTCGCTGAGTGAATAGGTACTGCAATGACTTGTGGTCTGTGAACAAACGGAATTTCTCTCCCAACAAATAGTGCCTCCATATCCTCAATGCAAAGACGATCGCTGCTAACTCCAGGTCGTGGGTGGGGTAATTCTTTTCATGCGGCTTAAGCTTGCGGGAGGCAAAAGCTATAGCCTTCTCTTCCTGCTGAAGTACTCCCCCAAGTCCCCGTAAAGAGGCATCTGTGTAAACCAGGTACTTCGCACCCGGCTTCGGTAAAGCAAGGACTGGCGCTGAAGTAAGCTTGTCTTTCAGCTCGTCGAAAGCCAATTGACAAGCGTCATCCCAAACATATGGTACTCCCTTGCGAGTCAGATTGGTTAATGGACCCGCTATTTTGGAGAATCCCCGAATGAATCTCCTGTAGTAACCAGCTAACCCCAAGAAACTATGCACTTCCGTCGGTGTCGTGGGCTGTCCCCATTCCCTCATCGCTGATACTTTACTCGGGTCAACTGCTATCCCCTGCTCAGAAACAACATGCCCCAAGAACTCTACCTCTCGCAACCAGAATCCGCATTTCTCGTACTTAGCATACAACTGATGCTCTCGTAGAGTCTGAAGAACCTGCCTCAAGTGCTCGGCATGCTCCTCCTCGGAGTGTGAATATATCAAAATGTCATCTATGAAAACGATGACAAATTGATCCAAGAACTCTCTGAATATTCAGTTCATCAAGTCCATGAAAACGGCTGGAGCATTTGTGAGTCCGAACGGCATCACCCGGAACTCATAAGACCCATATCTCGTCAAGAAGGCAGTCTTTGAAACATCCTGCTCTCTAATACGTAATTGATGGTACCCCGACCTCAAATATATCTTCGAAAAGAAAGTTGCTCCCCTCAGCTGGTCGAACAAATCATCGATTCGAGGTAACGGATATTTATTCCGTATCGTGACCTTGTTCAGCTCCCAGTAGTCCACACACAATCTCAGTGAACCATCTCTTTTCTTTACAAACAAAACTGGAGTCCCCCAATGTGAGGTACTCTTGCGAATGAAGCCCTTACCTAACAGCTACTCTATCTGATCTCGTAGCTCTCGCATCTCTGCCAGAGCCATACGGTACGGTGCGCGTGCTATAGGTCTCGTATCTGGCAATAAATCTATAACAAAGTCTATCTCTCGACTGGGAGGTAGGCCTGGTATTTCCTGAAACACATCAGAATACTCCCTGACAACTGGGATCGAATCTAAGGGAATCACAACCTCCTTAGAGATATCCTCCTCTATGTAATACAAATGAGCGGTCGAGCCTCCCTCTGGGCGAGGCATTGCCACTACAAACATCTCTTGCCCCGGAATGGCAAAAACAATGCTCCCACCGAAGCAATCAATCATGGCTCTATAAGCTGCGACCCAATCCATACCAATAATCACATCATGCTCGTGCATGTCTAAGACTAACATGTCTGCAGGTAATACCAAGCTACCAATCTCTACCCCCACTCCCCGGCATATAAAGAAAATAAGTGACCCACTCCACAGTGGTGAGTCCACTCACGTCACTGTGCTCTCTGCTGTGGCTAACAACCCTAAGGTCTTCACAAAATGCGTAGCTATAAAATAATGCGTTGCCCCCGTATCAAACAAAACCCGACCCATAGTACCATGGATAGGAAACATACCCTCAATCGCGGGTGGTGCCTGTGGAGCTGCTGCCTGGTGGATGTTATAGACACGTCCGTACTGTAATTGCCCCTGCTGCACTGGAGCTGCTGGAATGGCTGGTAGGCCTGGCACCTGGGCTGGAGCTGGGAGAGCAGGTGGAAATACTGGCCTCTGTGGCTCATTACGGGCACCCTGCTGCTGTGGGGCCCTATCTCTCTCCGGACAATCCTGCGCCTATGGCCGTGCTTACCACACCCAAAACATCGGCCCTTGAAGTCGCCTCCCCTCTGTCCCTGCTGACCACGACCCTGATGGCCGTTGCCTCCCCGCCACTGGCCCTGATTAGCACGCTGCTGGCCCTACTGGCCCTGTTGCTGTCCCTGCTGTTGGTGTTGGCCCTGCTGGCCTTGCTGATTAGGCTGGCCCTGCTGGCCCTGCCTATAGCCCCCATATCCCTACCTAGAATCACCTGAATGGAATCGCTTAGCAGGGTCCCCCTGATGGGAACTCTGCTCGTGCTGACGAGTCTGTCCATGAGATGGTTCCCCACTGGCACTATTACCCCCTGTCCTGCCTTGCTGACTGGACTCTCCTGCTCTCTTGCTTCCCTGCAGATGGAAGCGTTGATCCTGGCAATGTAGCAATGCGACATTGAGTACATCAGTGAAAGTACTCAGGGATAAATTCCCAATAAGGTGCTGACGGATCCTCCAAGCTAACCCGTCGAAAAATAGCAAAATCTTCTTGCTCTCAGTAGGTGCCTCATCTGGCACAATGGTGAGAAGTCTCGTGAATTCCTCCTCATACTCTGCTACGGTAAGACTCTCCTGCTTCAGATTCAGTAGTTTCCGCCTCATCTCAGTCTGCACGGCGGGTGGAAAATACTTGCGGTCAAACCTCTCCCAGAACAACTGAATAGGGATCGTGTCCCTCTCCTCCAAAGTGGTAGTGGACTCCCACCACTGCAATGCGGCTCCCACCAGCTTAAAGGAGGCCAATAACTTCTTTTGCACATCAGTGCACTCATACATACGGAGATGCCGCTGGATGTCTTTCTTCCATTGGCTAACTGTGACAATATCGGAGCTACCAGAGAACTCAGGGGGATGTGCTTTCTGAAAAGCATCCCGAACCCTCTCCCATGCAGATGGAAGCTGTGCTGGTGCTGGCGCCACTGCCTGAACCTGAGGTGGAGCCTGCTGAATCACCGCTAGTGCGGAATTCACCGCCTGAGCAACAATGGCGGCTACTTCATTTGCATTCATTGTGCCTGGTGCCGGAGTTGCTGGATGCTCGGCCTGGGCACGCCTATCTATCGGAGCACGTCTCAGAGGCATCTGAAACGTGAACAAGTTTATTAGTCTACAGTTATTATCAAATATCAAATAGCTGAAGACTTAAACGTAAAAGCAAGAGTACAACAATCCTAAAAATAGGGCTCTATAGCAACAACGTTAAGCTGAAAGCGAAAGTAAGTCGTACAGATCCTATGGACACTAGAACCTGATGCTCTGATACCACCTGTGACACCCCGCCTAATTAAATACCGGGCGATCACTCCTTTATTAAATTAAATCAAGGTAAACAGTTGGTTCATTCTCAGCATCACTGTCGATAAAAATAAATTTTCCAATTTAACACCCATAATAATTAAGCTAAGTGTCAAACCATTTTCATACATAACTTTCCAAACTTTTATTTAAAGAAAATCATTTATTTTATTAACAACATTCAATAAGTAAGAATCACACCACATTAAATATCTGCAGCATAGTCCAATTGATTTAAAACATTCGTCCATCGAATGTCAACATGCGAAATATAAAGTAACACAATCAAACTGAATAAAACCCATAGTAACAATACTGGAAATAACCGAAATACAAATGTCCAATAACAACGGAATAATGGAAAGAGCTACACATGCTCAACTAAAGGAAAGTACTAAGAGTGGATCCGAATGAACGAAGTCGTCTAATCAAGAGACCTGCAACTCCCACCTAAGCTGCAGCGCGTTCCTTCCAAGAGATCCTAAGCAAGACGCCCCTGTGGCTGGGCACCTGTAATACATATATATATTTATACAAGAGAGAGAGAGAGAGAGAGAGAGAAAAACGGGTCAAAGACCGAAAGTGTGTTTGATTTAAAATACGTTTAGCAAGTATTTAAATTGATACAGGCCAATGCAACAACATATTAGAGCGACCCTCTCTTGAGAAATTCTCACCTCTCTTCTAATGTGCACGCCTATCTTACTAACCTTCCCAACGGTTTAATTTATCATTTTATCATACTAACCTTCCCAACAATTTAGCTTATCTTAACTTACTCATAAGATTTCAAAACCGAACAATATCATTGTTTAAAAAGAATACTTCCAATTAGCAGCACAACTCTCGTTTTAGCTTTTATTAATTTATAAAGTTTCCCAGTATCATATTATACTTTCACAAAACAAGTATTTACTATTTGAGTCATCAACCATGTCCTACTTATCAAATCACAGTAGGCAGTTTCAAATTTCCAAATCTCATATATATATTAACTAATCGTATAATATATATAAAATAACAGCACCCCAAATAAAACTATGGTGCGTGCATACTTCTACTATCCAAACCCCATACCACTCATATCAAGGGGAATACAAATTCGGAATCACTCTCGAATTGTATTAACACATACACAAACAATATTGAGGCGAATCATAGATTCCAAGTCTCTAAGAGGATGGCATATACTCGCGTCTCTTAGGATCGTCTGAACTATCAATTCGATAGCCTGTACCAAGGATATCTATCTTCTAGGGTACAAGTCAATATCCCCCATAAAGGTCCCATTGAGATAAGACTGTCCCAGCGCGGTAACCTCAAGGATAGAAAGTAGCGCGGTATATTTTTCACATGTATATAATATATGTACACACAATCATATAAATATACCACTTTTATCATATTAATATAGGTTCCTCTCGTCACCCATAATGACAACATTTATCCTTAATTTCACATTATTAGTATTACGTATAAGGTTTCATCTCTAACCTTAACTCGAAGGGTTTTCTCACTTATTATGTGACACTCGTGGACTCTATCCTCCCAAGTAGAAAATTCAGTAGGTATACCTCTATTCACTATCGTAGCTATTCGCCGTAATCTCTCACTTAAAATACGTAGTTTCATCGTTCATTATATAATTATCCCAAAAGCAAAATTCTCGTCTTATAATAAAGTTCCCAACACTTATTCATATGTCCTACTGATCTTTCCTATTTCCCAAAACATTTATTAAGAACATCCAAGAATTTATTTCACGATAAATTTAATTTAACTAATTAAACAAGGGAAATAGGAGTCTGCCAGGAGGGGTCGATCGATCGAGGTTTGGTGCTCGATCGATCGAACCTTCGATAGATCGATCAAGTAGGTATTTTGATTTCTGCAGAATTGTAGTTACAGGTTCTACCACTTATCTTCATCCAAATCCATATTTTTCAACTCCAAACGTCCCAAAATTCTACTACTAACATTATAACATTATACCAGATGTTTCTAACTTAAGGCATGTAAATATTCATCATTTAGACATGGATTTTCAATCCAAAATTATATCTAATATCAAGAACCCTAGAATTTTCTTAAACAGATTTCTAACCAATTTTTCTGCAGAATTTCTTTCTTATAATCATCAAGATTTCGTGGTTAATTTCCTCTACATGGCAAGGGTTTCCAGAATCATCATACAAACCAATACTACATGGATTTTCCTATCACAAATTGGGTTTTCTTCCACATATTTCATCCCTAATCATTCCTAAACTAATATGGAAATTGCACCAACGAAAATAGCAAGATAAACACTTGCCTGGGATTTTTGACGTTCTGATTTGCAGATGTTTTTGATGTGGTTGCGTAGCCCGTTGCGCGATCTACGCGTTGGTGGTGGTTGTGGTGCAAACGGATGACTTTCGGGGCCTTGGATTGCCTTGGAAGCTTTCTTCTTCCCTCTCCTATGGCCGTCACTTGTGTTTTTGTTTTCTAACCCTAGCTGACTAACCTAGATGGCTGATATATGTTTATGATTTTCTTGGGTTTAGTTACCCAAAAAGGTTAAATGTCCAAAACGCCCTCCCGGGGTACCAATTAGGCCTAAAAACGCCCCGAGACCCAAACTACACCCCCGGGTACACTTTTCTGACTATCTCGACCCTTCCGGACGCGTTGGCGCACTCAAAACGACCATACGGGCAACTTATAAAATATTCACTTTTTATTTATCAAAATTTAGTCCCGACGCGACACGGGCACGTTCCGACTTAAATTTCCATAATTTTCATTTTATTCTCTCGTGACATTCAATATAATCAATATCATATATTACTTTGCTCATTAGTAATATTCAACAAATTTCCCATAATTACTAACTCTCGTCACGTTAATAATTATAACATAATTAATTTTCGGATTTTTATTAAATAAATCATTCACATTAACTTTAATAAATCCCCAAATTAATATAGCATAAAAATACGGGGTATTACACCTGCTAATGAGGAGGTTACAATGTATTTATAGCCTTGAGGTGGTACAAATTAAAGAATAATACATAGCTTTCCAATAGGCGTGTGCACCTGTGTGATAATAATGAGCATTTAATGCGCAGTTATCCTCTTGATTATCCGGATATGAATGCTCTGTACGAGATGCAACTCGGACCGCCTAAGTAGCTCGGTATACATGAGTTGCTCGGTACAATAAAGTTCCTCGGAGAACACTTGTTGCTCGGAGCGCCTGAGTTGGTCGAGGAGGTTGAGTTCCTCGGAGTCAAGGTGTTGTTCAAAATGTTTGCGGGTGCCATGTAGATTGACACGTGTCTCCACATAATTGGTCGACGTCAGTAGACTAAATTTGGTATCAACAATCACCAACTCCAAACTCACCCCACCCTACTAAATTGTGAGTTAAATTGGATTTCAAATAGATTTTATAGAGAGAAAGACCACCGCATAAAGAGAGGGAAATATAAGAGGTTGTCAATAGTGGTTCACTATTGCAATCGCCGATCACTGTTTGAATGCACGGGTAACAATGGGTTGCGCTGTTAATAATGAATTTACCCAAAAATGTAAGAAAAAAATGGAGGGAGTAAGAGAGGTAACCTAACTTTCATTGTGAAGAAGAAATGGAGGAGTCAATTTTGGGAACATAAATAGTGAAAGGGATTATTGACTTTCTTTGTCCTGACAGTTCATTTATATACTTATTGAGGGAAGATGAAAATATTTTGGAGAGGAAATGACCGAAATGAAGGGAGACGTATAAAAGGATGGACAGAGGGGGGGGGGGTGGTGATAATAAGAGTGTCCACGCGGATAGGCTCTCTGATGAGCAACACTAAAACCCAGTTAAGAATTTTATAGTATATAAAATATATGGTTCACTTAGTACCATTCTCACCATTTTGGGTGAAAATGGTTTTCGAAGAGAGGTTTTGAAAGAAGATAATTTTCAAAATAGTTATTACATATATTGGGTATAAAATGTGTAGAATAATGGTTGTGTTGCATTAATGGACTTATTAATTACATTCTTGATGTTTTGATTAGAAATGAGCATTTAAAATAAGGTTTCAAAGGTGTTAAAAATGCAAGAAAACTATTCATAGGCATTTTATGAAATATAATGTGTTAGAATGATGTTTTAAAGATAAATAATGTGATTTTGTGCAAAGAAATGCATTAGGCTTGTTTAAGCAATTTTCTGAGACAAAAATGTGATTTTCTACTTGAATAATGAAGATAAATATTAAAAAAAATCTCACTTTAAATGGGTATTTTAAAGTGTGTAAACTCATAATAAGAAAATAGTATGAGTTATTGTGTAAATATTGATAAATGGGTGTAATATGTAAAAACTCAAAAATAAAGTGTGTTTATCAAATATGTGAAAAATGAGGTTTTAATATATAAAATGTATGAACTTATATATTAAAGGCGTGTGAAGTGTAAAATGTGAAAGTTGAGTAAAGTATTCTAATAAACAAGTGTCTTTAATGGTTAAATATGTTCAAGTGTTGAATGGAAACTTAAGCTATCTTTTTGAAAAATGATACTTGTTAAAGGACTAAATTGTAAGTTTTGGCAAGTAAATTGGTAAATTTACTTAAAATGGAACATTTTTATGAATTAACAATATTGATGAATGTTTTTACACTAGTGTGGGTGAAAACGATTTAAGTACTAAAGCGTGCATGATTTTTGGTATAAAATCAATGTGTGTGTGTGAATAAAAGACTTAAATGACAAAGAAATAATTTTTCAACTGTTAATGAAAAACAGACAGTTAAGTCCAGGCTTTTACTTCGGCCTTAAATGTGGATTAATGTGAACATTGGAATAATGATGAACACATTGAAAGGATAACGTTGCAGGTTTTGGTAAAGAAAAATGGTAAATTGGTAATTTACTTAAAGTGTGACATTTTTATGAAATAAAAATGTTAAAGAGTGTTTTGGCACTAATATGAAAGAATAATTTAAGTCCTTAAAGCGGAAGTTATTTTCGGTTTAAAAATCAACGCTTACGTGAAAAAGGACCATGAGGGAATATAATGATTTTTCCTAAGTGAATAATGGAAAATGGACGGTTAAGTCCAAGGCTTTAGCTTCGGCCCGATAAATTCGAATTAATGTGAACATTACGAAATGTTGAACACATCGGCAAGATAATGATATTGGATGATGCCGAGTTAAATAATTAGGCAGGGCTATGATGTCCATAGTAGCGAAAGACCCCAAACCAACTGCAGTTTACTGGCGCTCGGTGTCGGACGGTGAAATTTCATGAAACTGTGGGTGTGCGTGTTTTGTGATGGGTGTGTGCGTCGACAAAATCCCTAAAGAAAATGCTAAGTAATGAATTGAATATTCATGAAAGAGGCATAAATGAATGCCAGTAATTCATTGATTTACTAATGCAAGAATAACGAATAAAATGTTTAATATTCATGTGGCAACATGGGATGGTTTAATAAGATGATATAATGATGTTTAAGCTACCTAATGGGGTTTGAACCATAATGAACACAAACGTGTGTTATGTAAGGTTTTCAAAGGAAAATGAGTATTTTTCTAAACACGGTGTGTGTGTATGTTGAAACCAAGTCTTAGGTAATGATTAATAACTCAACGCGAGTTAATGAACGTTGGGTAATAAACGTTCGAAAGTAAATGAAAGATTTTTCCCAATAATTACTAATTGTTTAACGGTGTGCATTAATGGGAAGGAATGCTATTTTTTAAGCATAATGATACAAAATGATTCTTTGTAAAGATAAGGAGAATAAACGGGTTAAATGACGTTTTTGGAATAAAACAATTTAATACATTGGGATACGTATTTTCAAAGGCATATATGTAGATACATACGTACATTCACATGCATGTAGCGTAGCGTGTGAGTATTCTTTTCTGCGATTTATTTCTATACTGCATTTGCATAGTTTCCACTAAGCATTCAGCTCACATCCCTCCTTTTGTTACGACGTATTGTATATTATTCCATACTTTGAGAGAGTTATACAGTTAAGTAATTATTTACATTTACGATTTGTGGCTCTATTTACTGCGCCTTGGGGGCACTTCCCTTGGGTCCTAATATGAAGTTGTTAAAAATTGGAATCGCATGCCAATAAGAGTAATATTAAATAGTAATAATAAAACTGAACTAGAAACATTATTGAGGTTGTTTCACTGCACTCCACAATTAATGTACGAACCGAATTAGGTTTATCCTTCATTAACCCTTAAATCCGGTCAGGGTCTTACAACTTGGTATCAGAGATTTAGGTTCAATGTTCCTTTCGAGTGTGACGTGGTGAGGTCGGTAGTGGATCTGTCGGAATCATTGTTGGTTGGAGCTGGTCACGCTTGCCTGGTGACGGTTCTGAATTGTACCTTGATGGTAAAGTCGAGGTCTTGATCACGTTGTGACCTTCTATTTGAGATGGTTATCGGCTAAGTGGGTAGCCATTCTTATTGTGCTGCATTTGTTCCGGTAGTGTTAGCTAGCAAGTGTCGGGTTTTGGTGTAGGCCGTTACGTGGTGGCACCTTAGGGTTGTGTGAGATGTATCATGTGGAAGTTTGATGATTAGAAAGTCTTAATGATTTCGGTTGCATCTTAGCTGGTATGCTTCTGGTTTTATCTACATGATTAAGTGACTAAGTAGGGTGGCTTGTGAGTTATAATTCTATAAAAATTATAATGCCTAAGTGACTTGATTATGATTTAGGTTTAGATAATCATATTGATTCAGGGTAATTTAAGAATGAATCTATATAGTCCTTGGGACTTAGTGTTAGAAATGGTGGTATTGAATCATGGTTTTAAAAAAAATGAAGTGGTAATGAGGAATAGGATCTCTTGTGGCATCAAAACTATTGGCCCAAAGTTTTATAGGTAGTACTCGATGCCCCATATCCTACCAAAAGTTTTATAATGGTGATAGCTTATGATCTAGAAAATGATCCTGATGGCTATGAAGTGAGACAAGTTAGTTGTCATAGCTGAGTGTTCAATAAGGTTAAGTTATACGCTATGATGAGTTTGATCTCAAATTATAGATATGGACAAGTATGTGAATCCGTATTGATAATGTCTTTGAGATATGTGCTAAGGATTAGCTAATGAGTTATTAGTATAACTGATAGGCACTCCCTAGTAATGGTGAGATTTAGATTGCGCTTCGTGTATTACGATAACAATGATGTATCTCTTCGAACTTTGGGTATTTCTTATGGTGTCAAGGACATAGAATTACTGTTGGTGTAACACGTAGTAATTGGGTTAGTGTTTGGAACTCGAAAAAAAAATTAACGACCATGATCGGTTTTTATACTTGGTAGGATCTTTTCATGATCACTCATACCCTAGAATGTGCATGATAGTCAGAGATGATTGAATTGGCATCCTTTCCATGGAGCATTGGGAAATTTATTTTATAGATGCATAGGCTGTTGATGTTTGTAGTACGATTTAGTCGTATCGTTTTGTGGAAATAAGTAGGAATTAGCGCCATGGTTGTTGATAAGCTTGTGTTAAGGTATGATCCTTGTGGATAATATTGAAAATAGGTTAGTACATGTTAGATTTTACACTTGGGAGACTTAAGACATGATGATGGTCATCATTGTTTTAGAGATATCCCTCTAAATGGAGTGTTAGGCTTGATTATAGCACCTACGTGTGCAACCCGTATGACTTAATATGACTCCAGTGAGGAGAAACATTAGGTATTAGGCATGGATAATGCTTAAAATTTGAGGTGTCATTGTAACTAGTCCGATAGTTATGATTTAGGATCATATAAGGCATTGCTAAGGATTGTAGCGATAGTCCGCAGGGTAAAATTATGTGATTGTTGTGTTTCATTAGATGAGAAAGATCTCAAGGTTTGAAAGTTAACAATCACATGTGGATATTGTGGAGACTTGATTATGTAGGCCAGTGACTAACATTATGAAATGAAAAATGTAACTTTTCTTTAATATGAAGGATAACAAGTAACCTCAGTCTTAAGGAGAGAAGCCTAGCGTTCTAGCTTCCCAAGTGAATCGGTTCACATGTCGTTGTCTTTGAAAATGGTAGTCGAGATTAGCAATTCAATCTAGTGCGCGTGCCATGGCTAAGACTTTAACGCACGTGCAGGTTGGTGAAGTTTTAAAATTTAAGTGTATGTCGTGGTTCTTAATTCACGTGGCATGGTTCGTTGCCCGAATTCAATTGTTTCATTCTAGCTTGGTAGTCGTCGAAATGGATTACGCCAAATGCACGAAAAGTGGCGCATTATGAAAAGTAATTAAAGAGAAAAATTTCCGCGCCACATGGTTCTCTTGGATGCGTATTTAAGTTCTAATAATCCTAGTAAGTATGTTGGTTAAGTTTGACGCAAAAATACCAATGAATTATTGTAACATGATATTACAATAATTTGAGCGGTACGCGACGCGCATGATAGATAACTTTACGCAATTTTTGTATGATGCATTGCGGTCCCAAATATCAAAATGACCACTTCTGTAGCACCCAAAAAAATACATATAAAATTACCATGGGGTCAAAAGTCAAAAAATAAATAAATAATATTTTTTGTCAAAAAATAAAAACGCTCAGAAAATTATGAAAATCTCTAAAACGACTTAAAATTTAATTTTGCACAACTTTCTCTTCTTCGACGTCTTCGGAAAAAATCATTTAAACCCATTTTATGTGAATTTTCATCAGAACGCATCGCGTAGGACGCGAACTTGCGCGAATTAGTTAGGACAATCGGTAAGTCAAAAAAATATCCCGACCATATATTTAGACTCATAAAAATACAAGGAATATTACCATGCGAAGAAAAATAATAAAAAAATATATTTTGCGTTGAGGTCCCGATTCTTGCGCGCCTTATATGAGTCAATATGGGGGGTAAACGACTATTGTAAATATAATTTTTTAGCCAAAAATTGAAAGGAATATGAATCTCAAGTTAAAAGTTTCAATAAAAAAAAGGTAGGAGAGAGAAAGTGACGCAAATCAAGATTTTATGGGGGGTATTTGGGTAATTTAACCCCTTAAGGATTTAAGAAGTATATAAGTGTATGTTAGCCCATTGCGCATGATGCATCAGATTTCTTCTCTATCTCTTTATCCTTGAGAGATCTCCCACCATTCAACCACCACAAGACACCCTACATCACCATTCCACCACCTAATGCCACCACATATTACTAGTGTTCCACCATATATAAGTCTTGTACACCCATTTTCACCATTGATAAGGAAGAGCTACGAATTTTGGACTTATATTTGGAGTTTTTCTTAAAGAAGACGAGGTGATTTTTAATGGAGTTGAAGTGGGTCTTGCTTTGGAGATTAGGAGTATGCATTTGGTAACCCTTTGAGGCCACCTTTGGAGGTGGGGGGTTGCTCCTCCTATGCTAACACCACCATTTTGGAGACATTTAGGTGAGAATACTAACATTGGTTTATGTTTAAAGTGTGTATATTTCTAGCTTGTGCATTTGCATATATTAGACTAGATATATGTAGGACATGGGTTATTTTTGCGTATATGGTTCACTTAGTAGCATTCTCACCATTTTGGGTGAAAATGGGTTTGAAAGAGAAGTTTTGAAATGTATTTTGAAAAAAGATAATTTACAGAATAGTTATTTACACATATTGAGTATAAAATGTGTAGAATAATGACTATGTTGTATTAATGGACTTATTAATTACATTCTTGATATTTTGAATAAAAAGGGGCATTTAAAATAAGGTTTTAAATGGGTTTTAAATGTGTTAAAAATTTCAGAACACTATTCATAGGCATTTTATGAAATAAAATGTGTTAGAATGATGTTTTAAAGATAAATAATGTGATTTTGTGCAAAGAAATACATTAGACTTGTTTAAGCCATTTTATGAGATTAAAATGTGATTTTCTAACTTGAATAATGAAGATAAATGTAAAAAAAATGAATCTTTCACTTTAAATGGGTACTTTAATGTGTGTAAACTCATAATAAGAAAATTGTATGAGTTATTGTGTAAATATAGGTAAATGGGTGTAAGATATAAAAACTCAAAAATAAAGTGTATTTATCAAATATGTAGAAAATGAGGTTTTAATATATAAAATATATGAACTTATATATTAAAGGTGTGTGAAGTATAAAATGTGAAAGTTGAGTGAAGTATGCTAATAAAAAAGTGTCTTCAATGGTTAAATATGTTTAACTATTGAATTGGAAACTTAAACTATATTTTTGGCAAATGACATTTGTTAAAGGATTAAATTGTAAGTTTTGGCAATAAAAGGGCAAATTGGTAAATTTACTTAAAATGGAACGTTTTTATGAATTAAAAATGTTGATGAATGCTTTTACACTAGTGTGGGTGAAAATGAATTAAGTCCTAAAGCGTAAATAATTTTTGGTATAAAATTAACGTGTGTATGAATAAATGACTTAAAGGAGAAAGAAATCATTTTTCAAGTGTTAATGGAAAAATGACTAGTTAAGTTCGGGATTTTGACTTCGGCCGTAAATTTGGATTAATGTGAACATTGGAATAATGATGAACACATTGAAATGATATTGTTGGAGTTTTGGTAAAGGAAAATGGTAAATTGGTAATTTACTTAAAGTGTGACATTTTTATGAAATAAAAATGTTAAAGAGTGTTTTGGCACTAATATGAAAGAATAATTAACGTCCTTAAAGCATAAATGATTTTTGGTGTGAAATTCAACGCGTGTGTGAAAAAGGACCATGAGGGAATATAATGGTTTTTCCTAAGTGAATACTGGAAAATGGACGGTTAAGTCCAAGGCTTTAGCTTCGACTCGAAAAAGGCGAATTAATCTTAACATTATGAAAATATTGAACACATCGGCATGATAATGATATTAGATGATGTCGGGTTAATTAATTAAACAGGTGTATGCTGTCCCTAGTGGTGAAATACCCCAAACCCACTGCAGTTTACTTGGCGCTCGGTGCTTGACGGTGAAATTCCGTGAAACCGTAGGTGTGCGTGTTTTGTACAGGTGTGTGCGTCGGCGGAATCCCTAAAGAAAATGATAAGTAATGAATTGAATATTCGTGAAAGAGGCATAAATGAATGACATTGATTCATTGATTTACTAATGCAAGAATGACGCATTAAATGTTTAATATTCATGTGGCAACAAGGGATGGTTTAATAAGAAGGTATAATAATATTTAAGCTACCTAATGAGGTTTGAACCATAATGAAAACAAGAGTGTTATGTAAGGTTTTCAAAGGAAAATGAGTATTTTTCTAAACACGGGGTGTGTGTACGTTGGAAGCAAATCTTAAGTAATGATTAATAACTCAGCGTGAGTTGATGAACGTTGGGTAATAAACGTTTGAAAGTAAATGAAAGACTTTTTCCAACAATTACTAATTGTTTAAACATGTGCATTAATGGAAAGGAATGCTAGTTTTTAAGCCTAATGATACAAAATGATTCTTTGTAAAGATAAGGAGAATAAACGGGTTAAATGACGTTTTTGGAATAAAATAGTTTAATACATTGGGATACGTATTTTCAAAGGTATATATGTAGATACATATGTACTTTCACATGCATGTAGCGTAGCGTATGAGTATTCTTTTTATCATTCGTTTCTATACTGCATTTGCATAGTTTCCACTGAGCATTCAACTCATATCCCTCCTTTTGTTACGACATGTTGTATGTTGTTCTGTACTTTGAGGTCATTATACAGGTAAGTAATTATTTACATCTACGATTAGTGGACCTATCTACTTGGCCTTAGGGGCACTTCCCTTGGGTCCTAACACGTAGTTGATGAAAATGGGAATTGCATGCTAAAAAGAGTAATATTAAATAATAATACAACTGGACTAGAAATATTATTGAGGTTGTTTTACTGCACATCATAATTAACGTACGAACCGGATTGGGTTGATCCTTTATTAACCTTTAAATTCGGGTCGGGGCATGACATGCCACGCTTCTAGTATGCAACAAATTTATTTACTACCGAATTAATTTTGTCCTACTGGGAAAATGATGCCAAGCACATTTGCAAACAAACCATGTGATGCATATAATATTGTAATTTTAATATTCATTTGATGTTGCAATATAATTTTTTACTTATTTTTCACATTGAGCATTACTTGGATTATATGAAACAAAGTGGAAATATTCCACGATAATTCTCATCGTTTCTTCGGAATGGACTGTTCGTTAGGAATAATTAGTACTTTAGGTCCGTTTTTCCCTCCTCTAATGGCGGAAAGAGTTTCTCATCAAAATAAAATTTTGTAAAATATAAAATAAACACTATGTTTTTTAGTGGTTCAATAGAGGTTGAATCATAAGCACTATATATATACCCTTGTGATAACAATTGTAAATATATGCACCAATTAAAACCAAACTGTCTTGAAAAATTACTAAATATGTCAATATATCATATACGATCATCAAAGCTTATGAAAAACAATTACGGTAACTAAATGATTATTGCACAATATTAAATAGTTGAACTATGGAGCTTTAGATCATGAAAAAGGTGGAGTTCTACAACAATAAATGTTGCTCAGTGTAACCTCAGGAATGCTGACATAGGTTTTTGTAGTTTAATCTTCTGGCTTCATAACACTAGATGTAATGTAAAAAATATTTTTCACTATTTATTTCAATATGGCACCCATCTATACTAATGCTCATACAATGAAGTGAATTTCTTCAGTAATTCCGTTCAAAGAAGTCATCGCATATAAATGGGAGGTTACCACATAACAACCGACATATGCTCTTATGAAGCCTTCAATAATTTTAGCCGGTTCAACTATGGTTGAAGCCTTAATTACAATACGTAATAAGTATGAAAAAACTTCTAGTTTTACATAACAAAATGAGTTGTTCATTGTCTGATAGACAAATATTATTATATAAAGATAATTAATAATTGTTGATTCTAAAAGTAAAGTGTGTAAAGTAAGTAAAAATATATATAGGCATAATTGTATCAAGTTTTGTATAACTTTAGGTTCTATTTTATTTCAAATCTATATGAATCTTTAGGTTCATATAAACTATGAAATTGGATCCTACGATTTCAGATCCTAATTTAAAATAATTCACAAAGTGTCTAGTGCGAATTACATGTAATATATAACTTTAATTTTTTTAAATGTGTGTAAGAACTTTTAATTCTACACACGTAGTTGAACTTGAGGTTCAATATTATTAATATCCAAGTACATTAAATTCTTAACCCTTTTGAATTAAAACTCCAGGTTTGATTAGGGGTGAAAAATATTATATAATATTTCAAACTAGTGACATGTATACATATATACATATGTATATATGTATCAACTTTGTCGATGGGAGTTCAATTTACAATTTATAAAAATGAGGGCTTAATTTTTCACATTTTATACACATTCCCATGACTCCAAAGTATACGAAATGATTTGAATGTGAAAAGAACTTACAATTACCATTAAAAAGGTAATTTAATACTTAAAAGAGAAGAAAGGTAAAGCGACAACACTGTAATGGTGAAACCATTGATAAGACAATGAAATGGACATTTAATCACTAAACGAGTATTTAAAAAGATATTTCACTTAATAAAAAAAATAAAAAATCAAGAAGTTGAAAAATCATGTTTTAATATTTAATATATTTGAAACTAATCCCAATCAATTTTTCATCTTTAGTTCCAAATTATAAATTGTTATTTTGAGAACTTTCAATATTCTTACCTCATGAGTAATCAAAACTTCAAGTTTTCATTTATTGTATATTTTTATTAGACCATTGAGTCCAAATATTTTAAATGCCTTGAGAACTTTAGGTCTCAAATTAGAATATTAATTTGGAAAAACTATATCTTAAAGATAATTAACAATTTGTGATATTATAGTCGCAATAATTATTAGGGACTTCAAGATGTAAATTAATGATGATTGGGGGACTTTCGATCCATACCCTTTTAGTTAGAAAATCAAAACTTCACGTTTGATAGTGATTTACATTTTCTTTCAGACTTTCCCTATGAATAATTTAAGAATTTCATATCTGAAATTTGAAAAGTTATCAGGGAACTTCGGGTTGCAATATTAGATAACTAGAAAGTTTTATGTATCAACATTTTATGATTTGGAGACTTCAAGACCCAAATTAAATTACTATATGGGAACTTCAGGTCCCATGTTTAAAATAGTAAATAAGAGTTAGAAGCTTTAGTTTTAATTACAAAGGGAACTTTGGGTCCAAACTTTGAATGATAATTAGGAACTTCATGTCCTAATAAGAAAAATGAAACTTTTACTTCAAATTTTAATTTTATTGTAACTTATAAACAATAATGGGAGTCACAAAGGAATTCCCAAAAAATAGTCGAACTATAAATATGCAAATATTAGGATTAAAATGGGTTAGTATAAAAATATCAAAGTTTGACAAATAAACTCTTAGTAACCCAAAAGAATATGGCTGGTCTATAAATATATAATTTATAAATCTATATAATTATATAAAAATTATAGAACCAAATTCTCTAAGGATGACACGTGGCAAACTTTAAATGCCATACATTTGGCTGTGATTTGTAATCTCTCTCCTCAACATACCTTATAATTAAGAGTTCTCTTTGTCTAAGATATCCACGTGGACAACTCTATTTACTAGAAAATACCAAGATACTCTCTGCATTTTAGTTGAGAAGACAAAGCCTTTTACACCAACTATTTTATGGAGAACACAAAAAGTCTAGTGGGAAACCCATTTCCCTTGGTATTCCTTTTATCTCACTCATCTCTTCGTTTTCCAAAAGATTAAATTGTTCTCTCTCTCTCGAAATTCATGTTCAACCAGCGAGGCGTTCAGAGCACAGAGATGGTTATGAGTTTTGCAACGACAATGTGAGAGGCTTGCAAGTGTCATGGCCAGAAACATATCTGATCTTGGAGGTACTATTTCCTTTTTTTTGGTTATTCGCTTCATTATTATATTGTTCTTTTTCAATATTAGAAACATATCTGATCTCACAATCTTCTTTTTGATATGTTATTGTGTATCTTATATCATATGAAATTGTTAATTTATAGCACTTTTATAAGGGATTTTAAATCAATAGGGAATCATTGATAATTATTCTAAAATCATTTAATTTATGGCTCAAAATATGAACAATATCATATCTAGGGACTGTTGTGTTCTTAACGAAACCTATATCTATTGTTTCTCCATAGATTTACACATCTGCTTGTGGGTGTCTCATAAGGTGCATATTAGCTGTTTGAGAAAATGCCATACAAGGAAATAACACTAACTTTGTTAGATGGATTATTTTATGTTTTTTATACCCAAAATAATTTTAGGTGAGGTTAAATATTAATTATCAATTTCCCACTGTATACCCAAAACAACAGAGGATGAACAAGTGAATTAAATTTAGATGGAACCTAAGACAAATTATAACATACCTAAAAGAATTTATTGTAAAACAATTATAATGTAATTTTCACTTTCTATATATTTTTAGTAGCTTTATTTAGTTCTCATTTTAGTTTCCTTCTTTTTACAATATCCAAGAGCCATTCTGCTTGGGATGATATTTAGGTATCCAAAAATATTATATTAACTTTAACAAATTTGTATATGTTGGCATCCAAATATTTTGTTAGTTATTAATGTATTTCCCCAAATTATAACCCTAAATTGGATGCTCTTTTTAGTAATGAAATATTGTGGTTCGTTTTTCTTTGTTTTATTGCTATTAATGTTTATTTGTTATGATTTATTTATTTTTAGGGATTTGCAATTTGTGGTCGAGGATTTCGACATTCGACATTTTTTCTTTGATGCTATTAAGGTATTTGCAATATGTTTATCTTTTTTAGTGGGTTGGAGCTATTATTTTTAGGGATTTATAATATATTTATCTTTTTTAGTAATGAGTTGTTATTGAATAATTGTTTGCATTTTTTGTTCATTTGTAATTTGAAATTTTTACTTTGATTATAAAGTAATGTTAACCTACGAAACCAAATGGTTGGGTTCTAATGAATTGAGTTGACTTTCGGCCACGCATCGCGTGGCCTTCATGCTAGTAAATATATATTATCACTAATTTTTTTACCCAAAATATGTCATCCAATAGATAAGAGACACATGTCATGGATGCCCACATAAATACAATAACGATATGCTCAAGTAGTGGAAAAAGGCATCGGTATGTAAAGAAGGCCACCACCTAGTTTTTAAGCAACTTGCAAATGGTTCTAAATTTTCCCCGTTATAGACTCAATACTAGGGCCTGTTACACAGATAGGTCAGGGAACCTAATACATAAGATTACCTTAGAAGGCCATGGAAGGGTGCCTTATGGGTCGCGTCCCCTCAAGCACTTGACCACAACAGGACAGGTCGCGGACCCTTACACTTCAGCATTGGATTGCTAACTGTCCACTTTCTAAAAATATTCCATCTCATCAATTCTTATCCGTAAGTCACATGTACAGTGAATGTGATGCCCTCCCAAACAACTATAAATACAGGTAAAAGCCTCCTCATTTGAGAAGCAAGATCTCACTAATGAAGTTCTGCCCAATTCCCTCTAGTTTCTCTCTACACCAGAGTCTACAATACAATTACCTACTCCGATAGCCTAAGTCAGTAGCAGTCACAGCCTCTTCCATCCTACACTACAGAGTTTGCAACTTTAATCGTACAATACGTGAATGTTTTTACATTTAGCCTATTTCTCTCCTTTTGTATGCCGGTAAGTCCCCCAAACTTGTATCAATCTATATAGATAATGAGAATCAAGTACCAAATTAGACGTAGTCTAATTCTTGTGGCGAACCACTCTAAATATCATGTTATCTATCTTTATCTCTCTTTTAATTTATTTTCTATGCTTTGAATGTTGTGTATAGCTTTGATGGTATGATTTACTTTGGTAAACCATTTTTAGACGACAACGGTTTGGCATCGTCTATGGGAAATGAGGTGTTGTACCATGTTTGTCATTAACCGGGATGATTATTCTTAGTTTAATTCATATGGATATCTGAAACCTCATCCTATGGGTGAGATTTTGGTTGTTGGGCCCATATTTTCATATAAACCCTAGTTAGGATCTTTCCTCTTTTTCAGATATGTTTTCCCAAACCTATGTAGGGTTTCCTGGATAAATCCATTTCCCCCTAATGACGTTTCCATGTCTAAATCTTTCTAAGAATCTTGACAGGCCACGACCTCACTATGACTGGGAACTAAGGATGATCATATGTTTTATTCCCTATGCACTTTTGGACATTTTTGCAATATTATAACCTATATGGTAGGTATTTGCTTCTAAACTTATAGTATTTTGCACATAAGGACTTATATGCCTTAGATCAACACCTCAAAGGCATTTTATTCTAATTATTGATGTGGAAAATCGCATTTACACAAAATTTGCGTTAGAATCAACATTCTACCCCCATTAGTCCACGACCTTACATGTTGTCGTGTTACAGGTCGTGACCTCCACGTGACTGCTTAACAAAAATTTATGGTTTTTGGCATATGTAGAATTTATTATTATATAATTGTTTCCCTTTGGACAGAAGATGCCACAAAATGCTTAGAAAAACATAGTGTGATTCACGACTTATGGGTCGGGTTTACTTACACAAGTTTATGTTGTATAATTGGAATCCAATAATTTTGTGGGAAAAATTCAATAGTCTTATTGCCTTAAGGGTTGTTAAACCACCAAAAAAAGGTTGAGATTGTTTAACTAACTTTGTAGTAACCTTTCCTTCCAATGATATATATTCAGCAAAATCATGTTCGATCATATCAATTACGGTGGAAACTCCTTATATAAGGCAAAATCCACATCCTCATCTCTTTTGGGTTGATAGACCCCGACCTCATCACATCTTTACTACTTATTCAATTATTTGACCTTGACTACTCTATGACTCTTGGATTTGTCACTATGTGTAGTTCGTCTAAGAGAAAAGATTTTCCAAAGAACTAACCATTTGGAGAGAACTCAACATGGAAGGTAACTCAGGATTAGGCCACTAATAGACTTAAGATGTAGCCCACTTGATAAGGTACATAAATAATATTTATGAAGATCGGGCTTCACTCTAAGGATAAATCAACCTCCTCGGATAGAGAATTCTTATGCTTGAGTTTGTGGCCTTCATGAACACATTGAAGGCCGAAGATGCTAAATTGACAAGTGAGACTGTGGCCTCTAAAAAGAAAACTCTGGCAGAACCAGTGAAGGGGAAAAAGAGGAAGCATGATGATTGTCTAAAAATACATATGAGTAATTTACTCCTCTCAATTGTGACCAATAAACTATTCTAAGAAATGTCAATTAAGATAACTTGCTCAACTTCCAATTGAAACACAAATCTCATGTACGAGAGATAAGAACAAATGGTGTAACTTACACAATGGACATGACCATACACCCAACAAGTTCCTAAGACTAAAGGATGAGGTTGAAATACTTATCAGACAGGAGATGCTATGACGATTCACAGAGGTCGCAACCTTCAATTGAGAAATAATGAAGCCACAACTTTAAACACATTTTAAGGGATATTTTACTGTTTTTTTACTTTTGTTATTATTACAAGGCCATAGTTTGGCCAGAAAAATCAATTTTGTATTACCATAAGTTCATATAAATCAAATCTTATCATTTTGCTTCATTACATTGCAACTTTTGTTCAACGAGTTTAACTAAAAACATAACAACAGTCATACCTCAAGAGAGCTACAAAGCCTATGGCTTTTTAGATCATAAGAGGACTATGGCTAGGGAGGTAGGAATGACCAAACATGCTATGAATGACTACAGAGTAGAAGGTGCCCAAAAACCTAGGATGAGGAAGACCATGACCAGGGAGGTAAAAATGGCTAAAATCCCTATCAACAGTCACAGAGGTATAGGTGCTTACAAACCTAGGTGCAGATTCATATCCAATAATAAAAAATAAGTCATAAGAAATCAGACTTAGCCATCATAGAAATCCTAATGTGAAAGAACTGTGTGCTAGTGGTTCTGGTAGGATTGTTTAAAAACGTGGTGCCCCAATCAGAGTGAATCTCTTTTACTAGAGACTCAAGGCTAATTCCAAAATAGGACATTAATCCTAGAGGGCTTGTAAAATATAGCCCCAGAAGCCTACAGAGGTCTACTAAACATACGTCAGCATACTGAGGAAGTTCTTAAATGATACTTCAATATAATTTGAAGATCTCAACAAATTGAAGACCACAATAATAAGGGAAGACTGAAACTATAATTTATTCTTTATCAACAAGACATGCCCAAAGCTTTGGGGAGGGGGGACTGTACCCCTCAAGGTGTGGAGTATTATCTAAAGCCTTTGAACACAATATATTACTATGGTTGTGGCAATTGATTAGTTCAAGATCACATTTGCAAGCAAAATTATAAGGCCACAATGCTGCATAACCAATCAAGAACTAAAAGAAGTATCTAAGGTTGTAGATATTACAATTCAAGCCTTTAATAAGGTTGGAAGTACATGTCCACTGGATCCTAGAAGTAAACTAAGTGTTCAGAATATAAGCAATCAAGTTGCAATTCTACATAGTGTAGACAATTATGTATTCAAGAAATTTAAGACAAAAGACTACGCAAGGCAAAAAAAAATATACACACAAGGCTATGAAGCCAAAAGTAAATTTTATTTATTGGAAATAAGTTGAGTACAAGCAGAAGAAATTCTCATAACAAGTTCATAAATGATAAATTACATAAAAAAGAAGATACAAGTCACAGACAATAAAATAAGGTCCCGTATCTTCCTGTTCATCATATTCCTATCCCTACAAGTTTGGGTCTCCTTATCTTCTAAAGATGAAGTTTTTGCTACCTCTTCCCTCTAGTTCATGGCCAGTTCCTCAGCTTCTTTTAGCTCCTTCACTCACTGAGTGTTTTTGGAGCCATCATATCTCCAGGAAAACATGGTCCCCTTGGCCTCAGGAAGTTTTTTGGCAACTCTGTGCCTCATCACTTTGTAGCCGCGAATGTATGACATATTCTGACTAGTACAAAAGTCTCTTGAATTTTTAAACTTGTCCACGACAACTTTAACAACATCATTTAAAAACACAACATGTTTATTTGAGTATGGTGAAAATTTTAACATCATTTTATGGTGAATAACTAAATCTCTCTCTCTCTCAGTGGTATGAAAATTCCTTTGGTGTCTCGGCCCCAAGTCATCACTCTACATAAAGCCTGGGAGTTGGGAAGCATTTAACAACATTCAAGTGACTAACTAAATCACTCTCTCAACAATATGAGAATGCCTTTGGAGTCTCGGTCCATCGTCATCATGCTATATAAACCCTTGGCGGTGGGAAGCATTTAACATCATTCAAGTATGGTGAATTTCTTAACATCATACATTATTTTTTAGTTAGCATATGACTAAAACTTTCCCTCGGCGGTACTAGAGTTGTTTGAAATCATATTCAAACCACCCTTATACAAAAAAACTTGGGGGATAAATAAGTTATACATCATTATTAAATGTTATGGTGAAAATAGGGCTTAGGCCCAATGGTAAAGACGTCTTATCCTAATATCCCAGAACATATACCACATAATATTATGAAGCAATAAAGTAGATACTACACTCTGCAGAAAATAATGAAGAATACAATTACAAAAGTCAGTATTTAAATTATATAAAAGACTGCATTTCAAGAAGATACAAATACTAAATGTTCATAAATAAAAATGGATTGCAAAATTTAGTCCTTAAAGACCAGAGACAATCGCCTTGAAAAGATACAACATAAGCATCGACCGCCAATGACTCGTTAACAGATGGCTCGTGCACAACCAATTTCTTATCAGGGTTAACAATAGTCCCTTTTTGAGCGTAACTACCTTAGTCATATCTTCTTCAGCATTTAAGTTCATCTCATCCTCAACTATTGTCATCCTAATAGCATCGACGTCAGTCTGCACTTCCTAAAGAGCGATGACATTCACAGGATCGATGAAACTAAAAGACCTAACGATCTTAGCCAGTATGGGACCATTGGTAGAGAGATCATCACACTGATTGGAAATTCTTCGACATACAGTCTTGGATCCCTTCTCTAAGTATTGGATGGAGTAGACAAAATATCCCTTCGATTCATTAAAATCAGCAATGGCCTTCTCACTAGCTACCTTGACCCCCTCGTCACCAGCCTCCTTCTTCCATTTAAGTTAGTCCTCAAGTTTTTTAATCTTGGACCTATAGCTCTGCCTCATAATCACAAGGCATTCCTTATTACGGTCTTAAATTTCCCGAGTCTGAGTTTCAAGCTCAATCTTCTGATCCCCCATATTCTATCTTGATTCAGATAGCTATGACTTGGCCTAATTGGCAACTTCTGACTTAGTCTTAGCCTCCAAACATCTGACTTAGACTTAAACTTAGCATTGACCCTTATCTTCTCCAAATATCTCTTTCTCCACTGGAATCGTTGTTTTATTCGTCTTCATTATCAATAAATTATGGGTGAAAGGGGTTATCAAATCACAATCAACATTCTTTATTACAATATCACATCTACTTTCACCAAAGACATCCTTCTCTTTCTCATGGCCTTATTTTTTTCCCCAACTTCCATTTCATTCTACATTGAATCATGTGAAATGTTAGAAAGCAATGTCATTCATAGGACAAACATAAACTTATAAATAAACATAAGAACCGATAGTTTACCTCAAATCCTAACAACATTAACTCTTTGGGCTAAGGAACATACATTTCACTCGAAACGGGTATGAGGAGGATGGCATTAGAAGAAATAACTTTCGAAATGGAAACCTGAACATTATTTTCTCCCAACGCTATATTATTAATTTTCTCATTCGGTCCATTCCTATCAAATATGATCCCCTCGAAAAAGATGTTAGTTTTATTGCCAATAGTCAACTTACATTCTCTAACTTAAATTACGAAAAATAATCACATTAAAATTCAACAATGTATTAAAATTCAGCAATTTATTGGCCCCAACCAAGTAAAACTACATAAAATTCAGTACCCTACTGACCCAACCAAGTAAAACAACAAATTTATCACCATCGAGAAAAGTGATCCCATTACCTTTGAAGAAGATGCTTGTTTTGTACTTTTATCACCAACTATCGAAGAAGGTTTCTTACTTTTCACAGCAGCTACTGAATGAGGTAGTAAATTTTCACTATGTGTTACACGACTATCTTTGAACTATGCCAAAGAAACAGAAAAAACAAATTGCAATTACAATAAAAACCACAAAACCTTAATGGTATGCGTTTGTATAATTATCTTTGTGTCATTATACCTTTTAAGAAAGTGACTGTGTTGCAATTTTTCCACCGGAAGTTGATCGCTTTATATTTTCACTTTCACCCGTGTATTAAGCAACTTTCTTAGGTCTGGGTGCGATTGTTGGTGTTGCGACAACCGACTCATTTCTTAACTTCAACTGAGCTTCCATATATTTTAATCTTTTCTTCCCTTCTCTTAATCCAGATTTTAACTCACTAATATGTCTCTTGGAACCACGCTTTGGAAGATTGAAGTACCTTGTGGGAACAACTCCGAATCCCAACCCCCAAACATGGCCCGAGTGTTCGGGAGTACCCAATGTCATAGTAAAAACATCATTACTTCCTTTGGTGATTAAACTACCATCTTTAACTTGTCTTTTTGATTCATCCTACAATGAAGTAAATTCAATCGTTTAAAATGTCATCTAAATATTATCAGAATTATAAATCATACACTAAAAAACACCAAATAAAGGAACTCGTGTCGTAATTTATAAAAACTAACCATTATATCTGTCACCTCTTTTAATGAATCATATCCATATTCACCATCTTTCTTTTCACGACCTTTCAACCATAAGAAACTTCTGTCATCTTCATTTCCGAACCCATCTTCTTTTTCTGGTATCAATTGTAAAACAAAAAATTATGTTATTAAAGAATAATTCAATGTTCAAGTTCAAACCATCACAAATCTAATGAAAATATTCAAACTAAGACATACCAAATCTTCAGCAAGAACGGCGTAACCCTTCTTGCTCATACGATGATTATATGTGACCTTGAATCACTTTTCCCTTTGTGCCTCACTTACAATCTTATAAATCGAAGAAACAAATTAGAAAAGAAAAAACAAAAAGTACCACACAAATCTTCAACTGTTTTTTCAATTATACCTTAAATCCTTTGGTTAGCCAGCTGCAAAAAAATCCACTCCACACATCTGGACTAATGAATTTCTCCTATTTTGGTAGAGGATGTTTAAGAAGCTCGCGTTGGTGTCTCAATGGTCTAATCCAAAGTTTCATGAAGTTTGTTTTGAACGCTCTCCAACTGTAACTCATAGAGGACAAAACCATCCTCTTGTTGTTCGAATCAATATCAAATTTGATTTGAAAAACAAAGATATTGAATACATGTCTTAAAATCAGTGTAAAGATGTCTTAAAATCAGTGTAAATATGTAAACCAAAAACACTGGATGCTATGAACAAATATGGGCTCCGTAATTGGTTGTTCAACCCAAATGCTTCTCATTAATAAGACATGTTATTTTGACACGTGAGGATTTGGTGTGAGTGATGTAAAATTCTAGTACACAAAGAGTGTCGCCCTATGAAAATAGGTGTACTTCCTGTAGGAGGGTAGTGAGACTGGGGTCTATGAATAACTGGAAAGGGTGAGGCGTGACCCACTCCAATGGACGCTGTCTGCAAGTCTTCAAGGTCTCCTGGTGCAACTTCTGAAGAAAACTTCTCCTTCTGGTAACAATGGAACTCAAGCTTCAACTCACTCCCTGCAAGAAGATGAACTTTCACAAAAAAATAGCAATTTTCTCAAGGGAAACACCTGAGAGTGATGGCTGTCAGTGGGGAGTGAAGGAACAAGGCACTCAACACTAAGAGAATGAGCAGGGAGAGAATAATAGGTAGGTCTGGTGATATTTTAGCAGAGTAACAGTGCAATTTTTCTTGTCTATTTCTATCATCCCTATGACCTTGCCGAGGGGTCCTATTTATACTTGGGCACTAAGGCTGGGTTGGCACTTTTGGCGCCAAAACTTAGAGGGTTGGTGAGGGACAAAGTCTGCAGTGTACTATTTGTCCCTACCTGCAGGCAGGTCTGCCTGTCCCCTCTGGCAGATGCCCCCTGGCGCCGACCAAAGTTCAAAAAGCACATATGTCCCCTAGTGGAGACAAAATAGCAGATTTTGGTAGTTATCTTTTGAAACAGTAACTTGTGGTGCAATTTTGCAAATCTTGAGAGAGGAGACCTTAAGGTCTCATCTCCTCTAAAAGTGTTATTTTTCTCGAGAGGGACCTCGAGGACCCCCTCTTCTGGGAAATTCATTTTCTTGTAAAGAGTTTACTTCTTGTGAGTAGCCAGCTCTTTGGCTGCTCACTTCACTTGTGACCAAGTGTGCAGTGTGTGTGGTCTCGAGTGACTTCTGGGTCTTCCTACTAGTATTCTCTCAATCCTATAGTGCTAAGTGGTTGAGCTTGCTCAACATACCTTGTCCCTCAGCCGCCAAGCCAAAACTCCCAGGAGGTCCCAACGCGCTTGTTCGAGCCCTGCTTGCTCGACTAGGCAACCTGTACAAGAAAGTAAAGTGTTAGTGCTGTTGTTCATTTAGGCACTTCTCGAATAACATTTCTGCAGTGACCCTTGCAGTGGCAATGACTCTTGCGGTGACGCCGACTCTCTCAACTGTCATTATTGCAGTGGCCCTTGAAGCGGCACTGGCACTTGAAACGGCACCGACCTTTGTCCTGGCGCCGACGCTCGAAGTGGCGCTGATGTTTGAATCTGCGCTGACATGTGAGGCGGCGCCGACCCTCGTCGTGGTGCCGACGCTCGAAGTGGCGCCGACGCTCGAAGTAGCGCTGATACTTGCATCGGTGCTGGCATGTGAGGCGGCGCTGACCTTTGTCGTGGCGCCGACGCTCGAAGTGGCGCTGAACTTTGAATTGGTGCTGACATGGGAGGCGGCGCCGACCTTTATCGCGGCGCCGACGCTCGAAGTGGCGCCGACGCTCGACGTGGCGCCGACGCTCGAAGTAGCGCTGATACTTGCGTCGGTGCTGGCATGTGAGGCGGCGCCGACCTTTGTCGTGGCGCTGACGCTCGAAGTGGCACCGACGCTTGAAGTGGCGCTAAACCTTGAATTGGCGCTGACACGAGAGGCGGCGCCGACGCTCGAAGTTGCGCTGACGCTCGACGTGGCGCCGACGTTCGAAGTAGCGCTGATACTTGCGTCGGTGCTGGCATATGAGGCGGCGCCGACCTTTGTCGTGGCGCCAAACTTTGAATTGGCGCTGACATGTGAGGCGGCGCCGACCTTTGTCGTGGCGCCGACGCTCGAAGTGGCACTAAACCTTGAATTGGCGCTGACACGTGAGGCGGCGCCGACCTTTATCATGGCGCCGACGCTCGAAGTGGCGTTGATGCTTGAATCGGCGCTGACATGTGAGGCGGCGCCGACCTTTGTCGTGGCGCCGACGCTCGAAGTGGCGTTGATGCTTAAATCGGTGCTGACATGTGAGACGGCGCCGACCCTTGTCGCGGCGCCGACGCTCGAAGTGGCGCCGACGCTCGAAGTGGCGTTGATACTTGAGGTAGCACTGACGCTTGAAGTGGTGCTGACACTTGAAGCGGTCGCTGATACCTGAGACGGCGCTGACCCTTATCGCGGCACCGATACTTGAAGCGGCGCTGACCCTTGTGTCGGCGCTGGTACTTGAAGCGGCGCCGACACTTGCAGCGGCGCTGGACCTTGCAACGGCGTTATCACTTGCAGCGGCGCTGACACTTGCAGCGTCGTTGACACTTGCAGCGGCGCTGATACTTGCAGTGGCGCTGGGGGTTCCTGCTGAATATGAGTTTCTGCCGGGACCCTGGGGTGGTTCCTTCTTAATACAAGTTTCTGCCGGGACCCTGGGGGGTTCCTTCCCAATATGAGTTTCTGCCGGGACCTCGGGGGGTTCCTGCTTAATATGAGTTTCTACCGGGACCCCGGGGGGTTCTTGCTCAATATGAGTTTCTGTCGGGACCCTGGGTTTCTTCTCAGTATTTTTAATAAAATAATATTTTTACTTTTTTTTATAGGTAGACACCCTTCTACATTAGCCCCTCGTGCAAAGTCTTTTTTGTTTGGTAGACCAAAAGGCTTTGTACGCCATAAATTCATTTATTTTCTGGGACCCTAGGATTTCTTCATCATTCCCCTTGGGTCATTAAATGTTATGTCACTTCATCCCAAGTTTTGTAAATGAGGACACTTATATTGGACCTCCTTATCTCAGTATAAACTTGGGCGGAGGGGTTAACTGAGGTGAGCCCCTCACCCTTGGCCTTCTTCTATTGGCATTTCCTCTTAGGCGGAGGGGTTACTCGCGATGGGGGCCCCCGCCCTTGGTCTTCCTCTGTGGCCTTCTGTCTTGAGTGGAGGGTTACTCGCGGTGCGCCCCTCGCCCTTGACCTTCATCTGTGGCCCTTCATCTTGGGCGGAGGGGTTACTCGCAGTGAGCTTCTCTCCCTTGGCCTTCTTCTGGGGCCTTTCATCTTGGGCGGAGGGGTTGCTCGCGACGGGCCCCTCGCCCTTGGCCTTCTTCTGCGGCCTTTCATCTTGGGCGGAAGGGTTGCTCGCGGTGAGCCCCTCGCCCTTGGCCTTCTTCTGCGGCCTTTCATCTTGGGCGGAAGGGTTGCTCGCGGTGAGCCCCTCGCCCTTGGCCTTCTTCTGTGGCCTTCTATCTTGGGCGGAGGGGTTACTCACGGTGAGCCCCTCGCCATTGGCCTTCTTCTGTGGCCTTCTATCTTGGGCGGAGGGGTTACTCGCGGTGAGCCCCTCACCCTTGGCCTTCTTCTGGGGCCTTTCATCTTGGGCGGAGGGGTTGCTCGCGACGGGCCCCTCGCCCTTGGCCTTCTTCTGCGGCCTTCCATTTTGGGCGGAAGGGTTGCTCGCGGTGAGCCCCTCGCCCTTGGCCTTCTTCTGTGGCCTTCTATCTTGGGAGGAGGGGTTGCTCGCGGTGAGCCCCTCTCCCTTGGCCTTCTTCTGTGGCCTTCTATCTTGGGCGGAGGGGTTACTCACGGTGAGCCCCTCGCCCTTGGCCTTTTTCTGTGGCCTTCTATCTTGGGCGGAAGGGCTGCTCGCGGTGAGCCCCTCGCCCTGAGTTCTTTTCTGTAGCATCGAGTTTGGGAACAGAGGGCACTCAAGGTGGATCCCCTCGCCCTAGGCTATTTTCTGTCAAACTTGCAATCTTGGGCAGGTGGAGCCACTATAAGTGGATCCCCACACTCCAAGCTATTTTACTATTTGTTCACTTGCTTGAGGACTTCTTAATATTAGCCCCCTCGTGCAGAAGTGTCTTGTAATATCGAGAGACTTGTGCATGAAACTGTCGTACCTTTTATTTATACTTGGCAGTTGCTCAAGACTGTGAGCACTCCGATGCCCTTGGAGTCTTAGGTGCTAAACTGTCGTACTTTATATTTGTACTTGACGCTTGCTCAAGACTATGAGCGCTCCGGTGCCCTTAGAGTCTTAGGTTCTCAGCTGGCGCACCTTATATTTATACTTGGCACTTGCTCAAGACTGTGAGCGTTCCGGTTCCCTTGGAGCCTTACGTTTAAACTTGGCATTTGCTCAATACTATGAGCGCTCTGGCGCCCTTGGAGCCTTACGTTTATACTTGGCATTTGCTCAATACCGTGAGCGCTCCGATGCCCTTGGAGCCTTAGGTACTAAACTTTCGTACCTTATATTTATACTTGGCATTTGCTCAATATTGTGAGCGCTCCGATGCCCTTGGAGCCTTAGGTACTAAACTGTCGTACCTTATATTTATATTTATATTTGGCACTTGCTCAAGATTGTGAGCACTCCGGTGCCCTTAGAGCCTAAGGTGCTCATCTGGAACACCTTATATTTATATTTGGCCCTTACTCAAGACTGTGAGCGCTTCGGTGCCCTTGGAGCCTTAGGTACTAAACTTTCATACCTTATATTTATACTTGGCAGTTGTTCAAGATTGTGAGCGCTCCGATGCCCTTGGAGCCGTAGGTACTAAACTGTCGTACCTTATATTTATATTTGGCACTTGCTCAAGACTGTGAGCGCTCCGGTGCCCTTGGAGCCTTAGGTGCTAAACTGTCGCACCTTATACTTATAGTTGGCAGTTGCTCAAGACTGTGAGCGCTCCTATGCCCTTGGAGCCTTAGGTACTAAACTTTCGTACCTTATATTTATATTTGGCACTTGCTCAAAACTGTGACCGCTCCGGTGCCCTTGGAGCCTTAGGTGCTAAACTGTCGCACCTTATACTTATAGTTGGCAGTTGCTCAAGACTGTGAGCGCTCCTATGCCCTTGGAGCCTTAGGTACTAAATTGTCGTACCTTATATTTATATTTGGCACTTGCTCAAAACTGTGAGCGCTCCGGTGCCCTTGGAGCCTTAGGTGCTAAACTGTCGCACCTTATACTTATAGTTGGCAGTTGCTCAAGACTGTGAGCGCTCCTATGCCCTTGGAGCCTTAGGTACTAAATTGTCGTACCTTATATTTATATTTGTCACTTGCTCAAAACTGTGAGCGCTCCGGTGCCCTTGGAGCCTTAGGTGCTAAACTGTCGCACCATATACTTATAGTTGGCAGTTGCTCAAGACTGTGAGCGCTCCTATGCCCTTGGAGCCTTAGGTACTAAACTGTCGTACCTTATATTTATATTTGACACTTGCTCTATACTGTGAGCGCTCCGGTGCCCTTGGAGCTTTAGGTGCTAAACTGTCGCACCTTATACTTATAGTTGGCAGTTGCTCAAGACTGTGAGCGCTCCTATGCCCTTGGAGCCTTAGGTACTAAACTTTCGTACCTTATATTTATATTTGGCACTTGCTCAAAACTGTGAGCGCTCCGGTGCCCTTGGAGCCTTAGGTGCTAAACTGTCGCACCTTATACTTATAGTTGGCAGTTGCTCAAGACTGTGAGCGCTCCGGTGCCCTTGGAGCCTTAGGTACTAAATTGTCGTACCTTATATTTATATTTGGCACTTGCTCAAAACTGTGAGCGCTCCGGTGCCCTTGGAGCCTTAGGTGCTAAACTGTCGCACCTTATACTTATAGTTGGCAGTTGCTCAAGACTGTGAGCGCTCCTATGCCCTTGGAGCCTTAGGTACTAAATTGTCGTACCTTATATTTATATTTGGCACTTGCTCAAAACTGTGAGCGCTCCGGTGCCCTTGGAGCCTTAGGTGCTAAACTGTCGCACCTTATACTTATAGTTGGCAGTTGCTCAAGACTGTGAGCGCTCCTATGCCCTTGGAGCCTTAGGTACTAAACTGTCGTACCTTATATTTATATTTGACACTTGCTCTATACTGTGAGCGCTCCGGTGCCCTTGGAGCTTTAGGTGCTAAACTGTCGCACCTTATACTTATAGTTGGCAGTTGCTCAAGACTGTGAGCGCTCCTATGCCCTTGAAGCCTTAGGTACTAAACTGTCGTACCTTATATTTATATTTGACACTTGCTCTATATTGTGAGCGCTCCGGTGCCCTTGGAGCTTTAGGTGCTAAACTGTCACACATATACTTATGCTTGGCAGTTGCTCAATATTGTGAGCGCTCCGGTGCCCTTGGAGCCTTAGGTACTAAATTGTCGTACCTTATAATTATATTTAACAGTTGCTCAATATGATGAGCGCTCCGTTACCTTTGGAGCATGAGGTACTAAACTGTCGTACCTTATATTTATGCTTGAGTGAAGGATTAAGGGATCTTATCTTTCTTCACATAATGAATTATTCTTATTCAAACTATTTTACATTAATGAAATGTGAAATTACTCACATGAACTATTCTGAAAATAAATTTGAGGATTTTAGGATTATCGATCAAAATATGAATATTCCCAGAACAAACTTTGTTAAAACACGCAAATATGGGGGTTATGAGTTTGGGCAACACTATTCTTGTGCGCTCAAGTGTACAAACTTAGTTTGTAAATTTGAGAAACCCCTGGTCACATAAACGCTCGGGTCATAAATTCAAGCAACCCCTATTTTTTATGTGAACTTAAAAGCATATACATATGGATTGTAAATTCAAGCAATCCTTATTTGTGATACTTTCTTATAAAAAGAACACTTATATTATTATAGAAAGTTTATATTGAGAAAATCACAATTATATGTACTGGGGTTTCTTTTCGTTTTACCCTGCATTTTAAATCAACTGATAATATTATGTGAAGTTAATCACATACAGTATTTCGAGGATACAACTTGAGAAATTCCAAAGTATCACTATTATTGAACAATAATAATAATTTTATTATTATATCAATTATCTTGCGCGATACGAGGTACTTCATATTCTATGGGTAATAAACATACCAATCTGGTCTTAGTTTCGAGGAAGACAACTGTCTTAATAAAGGACATATGACTTTTATAGAAAACTACTCTTTTAAACAGATGGCACTTGCCAAGACACGTATCTTATCATATCTTTCATGTTATAAGACCAAAAAAATATGAGGGCTATATTTGGGCAATCCCTTACTTTTTTATAACAATAAGTGGAGTGATGTACCCTTGCTTCAATATATATTTTATAAAATGTCATAAAATAGACGAGAGGGCTATTTTTAAACTCAACTTTTAAAACTGTTTGCCCTTATTCGAAACAGGGGGGATTGTTTGTGCATTTCTTAGAACCCCAGATTTTTTCACTTACATCAAATAAAGTAGACAAGTTGCTTTTTAAACCTTGTTATTTCTTTTTTATTTTTAGAAATTATTGGCGAGAACACGCATATGTTGGGCTCCTCGTCTGCTCATTCTTTAAACACATGAGAGAAACGACAAAAAGAGCAAGTGAGATGTGCAAAGGAGGGCCTCGACTATAAACCCATTGGAGCAGGTGAGAGTATGGTAAAACCACCTCTCTTATATTAAGATCTGTAGGGATTTTTTTTTTACTGATCTTCAAGATCCGTGAGCAACCAATCTTTTCAGAAAATTATTATTGTACCACGAGGTGATGGTTCCTCGTCTAGTATTTATTAAGATCGGTAGGGATTCTAGGGCTTGACATTTTTTTTTTATCAAGCTATGTTTGTGATCTTAATTGGGTGAGAGGTTTGAAGTTTAAATTTCTAAGAGATTTAATTTTTCTTTAACTGTTGTATGTGGAGAACTTTGGGAAGTCCCACAGATTTGGTTCCTCAGCTATATATTTTTTTTTAATAGAAACTATCTTTAATTCATGTAGCTTTTTCCACGACACATTCTTTTCCGATTTTGTTTTCTGGTTACTTTGGACATTTGTTGAGTAAAGCATGAAATTAAAAGTTACGAACCAGATTCTCGTGGAAAGTTCCAAGAAGAGAATCCACTCTGTTATTTTGTAGGTTCCTCGCCAAATACCAGCCTGGTAAATTTTTTACTGTGAGAAATATTTTTTACGAGTAGTTACTTCTCAATTTGAGGGCGTGGAAGCATCTGGTATAGGTATGCGTTTGGATTTTTTTTTTTTTATTGTTTTGGCCATCCACCAGATGTTTGATAAAATGACCGCGAGCAGGTACTAGCTTAATATGTAGATTCCTGGTGTTATTTCATTGAAGTACAAGAGATAAATGCTCGAGACTCATTTTCAGGGCGGAAGTACGGGTCGAGGAATCATCTAGATCCATTTTTCTTTCGACTTATAAAGAAATAAAATAATAATTATTGGAGTTCAATGTGGGGACTCGACTTGTGCAGACCAGCAACTCAACATGGGTTGTCGAGGAAGTCTGCTAGCTACAGATGTGATGTGCTTTATGCTAACCTGTGCATCTGACTTTCTGAGATATGAGGGAAATTGGGGACATAAAAGGAGCAGTATGGTTCGCAGGTTCTAGATCGTTTAGATCAAATACTTTTTCAATTTCAGAACTGACTATTTTTTTCACCTGAGATATTAATATATATATATATTTTTTTAATATGGTTCGCAGGTTCCTCGCCAAATTACAGCATGGTGAAACTTTGCTTGTCGTGGCGCCGACGCTCGAAGTGGCGCTGAACTTTGAATTGGCGCTGACATGGGAGGCTGCGCCGACCTTTGTCGTGGCGCCGACGCTCGAAGTGGCGCCGACGCTCGACGTGGAGCCGACGCTCGAAGTGGCGCCGACGCTCGATGTGGCGCCGACGCTCGAAGTAGCGCTGATACTTGCGTCGGTGCTGGCATGTGAGGCGGCGCCGACCTTTGTCGTGGCGCCGACACTCGAAGTGGCGCCGACACTCGAAGTGGCACCGACGCTCGAAGTGGCGCTAAACCTTGAATTGGCGCTGACACGGGAGGCGGCGCCGACCTTTGTCGTGACGCTCGAAGTGGCGCCGACGTTCGAAGTAGCGCTGATACTTGCGTCGGTGCTGGCATGTGAGGCGGCGCCGACCTTTGTCGTGGCGCCGAACTTTGAATTGGCGCTGACATGTGAGGCGGCCCCGACCTTTGTCGTGGCGCCGATGCTCGAAGTGGCGCCGACGCTCGAAGTGGCGCTAAACCTTGAATTGGCACTGACACGTGAGGCGGCGCCGACCTTTATCGTGGCGCTGACGCTCGAAGTGGCACCGACGCTCGAAGTGGCGTTGATGCTTGAATCGGCGCTGACATGTGAGGCGGCGCCGACCTTTGTCGTGGCGCCGGCGCTCGAAGTGGCGCCGACGCTCGAAGTGGCGTTGATGCTTGAATCGGCGCTGACATGTGAGACGGTGCCGACCCTTATCGCGGCACCGACGCTCGAAGTGGCGTTGATACTTGAGGTAGCGCTGACGCTTGAAGTGGCGCTGACACTTGAAGTGGTCGCTGATACCTGAGACGGCGCCGACCCTTGTCGCGGCGCCGATACTTGAAGCGGCGTTGACCCTTGTGTCGGCGCTGGTACTTGAAGCGGCGCCGACACTTGCAGCGGCGCTGGACCTTGCAACGGCGTTATCACTTGCAGCGGCGCTGACACTTGCAGCGTCGTTGACACTTGCAGCGGCGCTGATACTTGCAGTGGCGCTGGGGGTTCCTGCTGAATATGAGTTTCTGCCGGGACCCTGGGGGGTTCCTGCCCAATATGAGTTTCTGCCGGGACCCCGGGGGGTTCCTGCTCAATATGAGTTTCTGTCGGGACCCTGGGTTTCTTCTCAGTATTTTTAATAAAATAATATTTTTACTTTTTTTATAGGTAGACACCCTTTTACACTTCCTATATAAAAAATTAATAAAATTTGAAATTTGAAAAAAAAGTGTATAGATGAAGTGAGAGGCATTTCAAATTTTTTGGAAAATAAAAGAGCTCATGGTATCACCTTATCAAAAAATACTATTAAAATGACATTTACAAAAGAAATGCAGGTCTATGCTACTATTGAAATGATATTTACAAAAACATACAGGTCTATGCTATAAGTCAATGCTGAAAGAAAAAATACCACCAAAAAGAATCCAAGCCAACCAAATAGTGTTGAAAGAAGAATCTACTGGATGAACTATATGGAGTTATAATGTTTTCTAAACTGGACCTTAGGGTTGGCTACCATAAAAGAAGGAAGGGTACATAACAAAGACTGCATTCAGGACACATTTGTTTATACTTTGGTTCTCCCCTACTTATCTTTCTTTAGATTTGGATTGCTTTTGATCATTTAGGAATTTCATGTGTTTATTTGAATTTGATGGGAACAATAGGGGATTTATGTACATAAGTTCCAGTTTATATGTTTTTATGAATATCATGTGTTTGTTTTTATGAATAGCATGTGATCGACGAATATTTCATTTTTGTAATTGCTTCGTTATCAAATTTAATTCAATTTTACAAATAATAGCATTTAAATGCTGACTGTGACGACTCATTGTGCCTGGAATTGACAGGTACTTGAGAATTATCAAATGTTTTTTTCCTTGGATTTAAATGGAATTTGTACTTTCTTTTAAAATAGTTTATTTCAGTTTATTTCTTTCAAGGTGCTCAAGGTATATTGTTTGGGTTTAGAGTTCCACGACTTGAAGTTTACACTTTTTGGTTTCTTTTTTTGGAATCATCTACTCAATATAGACTACCCTTCTTGATTTCATATTTTTGAAGGTCCAAACTTAACTTTGGTAATTTTCTTTGTTTACATTTACATAGTTCTATTATCTTCTATTCTGATTTTGATTGACTTCACATATGCTTATCTGTTCTATTATGATTTTACAGTTATCTGTTCTAATTTTGTAAGTATATGTTATGATTTTACACTTATATATTATGTTCTTTAATAGTCATTTTAATAGTTCTATTATGATTTTGATTATTTTCACATATGCTTTTACATGATGAATAAGTTCACTACATAGTTCGTTATCATATGCAAATGGGTTATGAACCAAGATAGTCCCACATTAAATTTAATAATTTGATTTTTGAATGTACTTTATTTGCTAATTTTATTTCTGGGACATTTACAATATTTATTTTATTTGAGCAAACGTATGCTTGGGATTTCAGCTAAGCTGTCATTACTTGGTCGAATCAAGGAGATTTCCCACAAGGGTTCAATGTTGGCAACTCATGCTATGATAAGGCTTGGAAAGGATCCACCTCATTCTGTTACAAGTTAAATCATTTATTCATGATTTGATGCTGATTTGAGTACGTGTGATACCTTAATTGCGTTCTATAGGCCAGTGAGCTAAATTCTGTTTAGTTCAACTCCCATTGTCACTTGGGGTTTTTAGTTAGCTAATAAAATAATTCCAATATTCCCTAATATGCATAAAATATTGTGATGTAATTGAAATGAGTTTGTGATGTAACGGAAATGAGGTTATCCTCTATTTACATAGCCAGTGTGTGTTTGTAACTGAGATGAGGTGGTGATGTACGAGGACAGAAACGTGTAATGTGTGAAGATTGTGAGTCATAAGCCGGTAAGCCGAGGTTCTGCAGTGGATCATGAATTGATGGCCTAGACATTTTGGTAGAACTAATAGATATAATTGTACACATTTTTTGTCTTTTCAAGTTGATTGCTACTAACTGAAGCAATTTTAATTTAGTAAGTGCAGAGTAAGAATAGACGCGAGATACTAGCTACATAGAAGGGCTAGAAGTGCTGCAATAGCAACCCTGATACAAGCAGAATGTTGTTTTCCACAAAGATTAGTGGGAATGTTGTTTCCCGCAAAGGTTACATTATTTTGATCATTTGGAAGGTTGGTTATGTATATGTTTTTAAAACTCTATTACTGGAAGCATTTTGGGGGATTGAGGTAGGCAACCGTATAGTTTATAGGAAACTTATTATATCACGTATTATCGATCATCTATGTATAAACAATTTTTTTTAGTTTTCTAAGCCACACTTTGGACACTGAATTTAGTTTATTTAACTAACAAAAAATCTATTTTAAGGGTTATTGAGTTGCTGGTCAAAATTCTTTTCATCTTTATTAGATAATATATGTCGATTCTTCTCAATGCTCCTTAGGTATTTTTTGTAAAGCACATGTACTTCAAATAGTGTGGTTTAGGGATACATGTCAAGTAGAAATATACCGGTGTAAAACATAAATGTCTTACACAACTCAATAACTACATAACTCAATAATTCAAACACTTAATGTGACATATTTATTCTCTATAATATGCACAAAAATGCATATTTTGACAGGAAATGCATATATATATATATATATATATATATATATATATATATATATATATATATACCTCCCACAAATCATTCTTCAATTTGATTGGCACTTTAGGCCAACTTGGTTGCCCATGACTTGATAATTCTTTTTTTCTAGTACTTATTGGTTGCCCAAGATCGTTATATACAACTCTTATCCGTTCTTCACTGCTTTTTATTTTAGTCAATCACTTTAGCTTCGCCGCACCTCTACCTTTACTACTATATTGTGAAGGTTTCTCCACGGGTTCGAGGTCAATGTCTTCCATTTCAAGTTGAAGCAATCAAAATGTTCAAAGACAAAATAGAGCGATAACATAGATTTCATTAATACAAGTAAGTCGTAAATACTCAAACAATACAATTATTGAAATGCACCACAAATTAAAATTCAGCATTTCATTATATGTTAATTAAAATGTATAGGAGCAGAGTTGTCAAAATATTAAGTCACAAATAATAAACCATAGTATAGAACAAATGTCTCATAGCCCATATTCCATACATTCAATTTCCAATAATCAACTGTTGTAGGTTCCACACAAAAAACAAAAAAGTTGGACTACATCACTAAACAAGCCTACATTGTAAGCAACTATAACTAATAATAACATAAATCATCATAACATCGTCTAACACAATAATGTTGGTGTATTGTCTATTCATGTCCCCTCATAATCTTCACGCAAATAAGTTTCGTAAGATTCCTCAACCACGTCAAAAGATTCAATAGTTGGCAAAACTTTAGTGAAAATATCATCCTCGAGACATCCATCACTGACATCATCTTCATAATCTTTATCATAGTAACATCTTTGAGTAGTTGACAATACAATTGAATATTTAGGATTCATTTGGTTCGAAACATAGAAAATTTCGCTTGAGAGGCTAAGATGAAAGAATCGGATTGATGACCAACTCTATCAAGATCGACGGATGTAAAACCAAGCTTGTCTATGTTAATTCTGTTTGTTGTCAACCCAATCACACTTAAATAAAGGAATCTGAATTGAAAAACAATCAAGTATCCATATCTCCCTTATAACACCGTAGAAAATCATATCGGTATGAAGAGGATTGTTGTCCTTTGCACTAGCTATCTGCAGCGTCTTAGAAACTAGGCTCACTCCACTGTTTTGGGTTACTCGTGCATCATCACGATCCTTTGTTAGGTAACGAATATTGTTAATAACATATCCGTGAACTTTGATGACGTCTCGACGAGGTCCATGAGCAATCCATTTTAACTCATCTAAGATATTGTTGTTTGGGAGTTCTTCTTCAAACGCAACCTATTAATATAAAAAATTTAGTTACTTACCAAACAAAATTCAAATTAACATATTAAAGTAATGGGATATTTTGTCTTTATTCCCACTTTCGTTTTTATTATTAGATTTCAGCAACTATTTAGTTTTACTTTACACTTTGCCACTATTTTCCACTAGTTGGCATTAAACGTCGACATTATTTTTCACTAAGATTTGCAACTAATAATTAAAAAAACAGTGGCATTGTTTAAAAGAAAAATAAAAAATGGGTAATGTTTAATGAAAATTAAAGTGGTGGTTAAGTCAACATGTCCCTAAATTAATCATACCCTTTTACGTAACCAATGGATAAACGTGCGGTTGTGCTCATCTTCAAGCCACTTTTTATTTTTCCCTTTTCGAGGATGGGTTTCTTTCAAGTACTGTTGATGCTCTCTGATAATGTATCAATGACTAAAGTAATATTAGTTATTAATATATCTAGAGGTAAGTATGTGAGGAACTAACTTCATATTAATGGGGAGTTAGGAAAGTCATACTCTATATAAGGTTGAACATCATTCGTGTTATGTAACACATGAAGATGTTTCTGCTCCGAGGACATGTGATCAATTTCAACGACATTTGAACCTCCTATCGGTTTATCATCATCCATACTTGCCGGAATTCCAATTGAATATAATTTCGATAAGAACTCGGAACAAAACTTAATAGCTTCTTCTTCTATGTAACATTGAGCAATACAACCTTCTGGGCGATTGCGATTACGATTTCTCACATAATCCTTTAATACTTTCATGTACCTAACACATTAAAAAAAACTAAATTCGTACACTTATTTACTTATATTAATACATGATAGTAAATAGATTGACCTAACCTTTTAATTGGGTGAATCCATCGAAAGAAAATAGGACCGCAAAGTTAAATCTCCCTCATAAGATGCACCATTAAATGCACCATAATGTCAAAGAAGGATGGTGGAAATTATTTTTCTAGCAAACACAATGTGATCACAATTTCATTTTGAATTTCTTTTAGTTTTTGCAAGTCCACTACTTTTGCACAAAGGTCATTGAAGAAAAAGCATACTCTCATGATCGCATATCTCACATGTTTTGTCAACACCGATCGAATTTCATTTGGAAGAAGTTTTTGCATTAGAATATGGAAATCATGAGACTTTAAGCCATACAATTTTAAATCTTCCATAGAGACATGGTTTCTAAAATTAGAAGAGTACCCAGTCGGGACCTTAAGGTCATGCAATGTTTAACATAATATTTTTTTTCCTCTATCGATAACATATAACATGCTGGCGGTGGGTATGTCCCTTTTTCATTAACATATGGTGCTAACTCACTTCTTAGGCCCATTTCTTCAAGGTTGAGTCGACACTGCACCCCGTCTTTTGTTTTTCCTGGAATATTAAAGAAGGTTCCAATGATACTATCGCAAACATTCTTTTTAATATGCATGACATCTAAGTTATGTCAAATAGGAAAATCCTTCCAGTAAGGAAGTTAAAAAAATATCGATTTCTTCTTCCAAAAATTTTCAACCCCAACGTTTCTTGGATCTCCTTTTTCAACCCCATTAGCTACCCTCCTAGATCTCTTACCCTTTGATGATTTCTTCAAATTAACAACCCTCACCTTTTTGCTTTCTTTCCCAATGAAACCTTAAGTCTCCCAACTTTATCGATATTTATTCACTACTTAAAGGTTCAGGGGAGGCTTGGAACTCTTGCTCACCATTAAAAGCCTTTTTCTGGCTTCGAAATGAATGATTTTGTGGAAGGTATATCCTATGTCCTATATAAACACACTTACCACAGTGTCTTAATCCGATGGAATACATTTTCTCACTACATAAAGGACAAGAACAACACTTCCAGATAAGTATCCATATGCTGGAAAATCATTAATTATCCACAACAATATTTCCCGCAAAGTAAAAGATTCATGTCAAAAGGCATCGTAGGCTTTAACTCCTTCATGCCACAAGGTATTCATATTTTCAATAAATGGAGCCAAATAAACATCTATATTCTTTCTCGATTATTTTGGACCCGATATCAACATAGTCAACATTGTAAACTTTCTCTTCATACACAATTCCAGTTCAAAGTTATATGTGTTCAACATGACCGGCCAACAACTGTACCTACTACTAAGGGAACTATAAGGAATAATTCCGTCCGTTGATAGTGATAATCGAGTATTTCTTGGTTGTGCTTCAAAATCGGGCCACTTTTCATCAACTAATTTCCAAGTTGGTGAGTCTGCTGTGTGACGTAACAAACCATCAACAATTCTATCATCTGCATGCCATGTTAGAGACTTAGCAGTCTTTGCAGATTGAAACAGGCTTTTAAATCTCGAAATGGGTGAAAAGTACCATAACACTTTCGCAGGAACACCTCGTTACCCCTCATCCCTTTTTTATTCTTTCAAATTCTTCTTCTGGTTGAACCTGGATGTTCCACAAGTGGGACGTTCAACAGCTTTTTTATACTCTTTTCTATAGAGTATACAGTCACTAGGGCATGCGTGTATCTTCTGAAAGTCCATTCCCAATGTCGATAACCAAAGTTTTGCGTCATTATTAGATGAAGGCAATACATTATCATCCGAAAGCATGTCGGCAATGATTGACAGCATAATTGAAAAGCATATATCATACATCCCACTCTTCTCTTTAAGATTGAATAGCTTAACGGTAGCGGATAACTTTGCATACTTTTTACATCTTTCATACAATGGATTCTCCGCATCAACAAGCAACTTCTCAAAAATTTCTGCATTTCCTGTGAAGTCTTTTTTATAGCCTCCACCATGTCAATAAAATCGTCAACATCCTCCAAGGTATCCATATTATGATCATCACAGATAGGATCACCCATATTAACATCCAACAGTGTTTCACGATGATACTTCTCTCTGTGTCATTTCCATATAGTATAATTCGGATCGATACGATAACTATATAAATGTTGTCTGATTTATTTAACACCTATTTTTAATCTATTCTCATATTGATTACAAGGGCATCTTATGAAGTTCTCATCCAAGGAGGCGTTTTGAGAAACCGCAAGAAAAATTTCAACACCTTCAATGTATTCTTTTGATAATCTGTCCTTGCTCATCCAAGATTTGTCCATTCTAGCCTAAGCATGTAAACCACCACGAGTGAAATATAAGCAATAAAGGATATGCAATTGTTAAACATAATGCAATATTATACAACATAATACATTCACACCACTAGAAAATATCGTAGAAAGCATAATATTTCTCTAAAACTATCACAACTACCAAAGACACCAACACCTAATAGTAATAAGACCCAATCAATTATAACTAACCAACTCAAGAACACTAACACAACACACAAACACTATACAATCAAAACCAATTCCAATCATTGAAGAACTTCAATTCATAAAATTACAATACATATTATACTATGTTGTTATATATAATATGATGTTATATATAATTGTATAAATCCAGTTGTTGTTATACATATTATACATAACAACAACAACCAATTAGCGATTATATACCTATAATATAATGAAGCAATTAATGAAAGCACATAATATAAGCATGGGACAAGAACTAATGAAGCAATGCAAAAAATTAATGAAAGCACACAAGTGAGGCATTAGCGAGTATGTGATATACATACTAAAACGAAGACAATGAAACTTCAAAAGCAAACTTTAACATATCGTAAGGCACCCTATGGTACTGAAATCGTTGAGACAATCAAACATTGACATAAAGTTGGATCTAAAGAAAATTCTTTGACCATCATATGGTACTAAAATCGTAGTAAACTTTCCGAATAAGTTTCATCTTCCCGAAATCAAATGTCGCTTTTAATCGTGGAAACACATTAATGAATCAATTAATTTACAACTATTCTTAGTGAATGATCAGTTACAATGCATTACAAGATGTAGTTGAATTGATATCACACTTTTTTAAACAATGAAGAGTAAGGGGATATATACATCACACTTTTATATAATCTAACATAAATTCTATACCATTTATCTCATCTTTGCTAAAAATGTTAAAAAAGATGAAATCACCGGCCCAAATGTCTAATCACAAAACACTGGATCACAAAACACAATAGTCATTGGGTGTATAAGAATATTCAAGAATCCATATATTGATTTTATTAACAGACACTTGTTTGGTCATATTTTAAAAAACAGGAATTTCGTATAGAACACCACATAATTTGATAATATAATACCACAAACATGCACTGACCTCGTTTCAAATGAGAATCAAATGAAGGAAATTTAACCAAGTACTAACTAATAATCAAATGATATTTAAACATTTCAAGGGAACATCACACACTAAAATTAATTGCAATCTAGAACACTGAACACTGAACATTAAGGCTGATACGCATAGTGACGGATCCATGGTTTTAATCCAAGAAGGGCGGAACTGTAAGGCTGATTTTTTTTTACAACTCAGGAAAAACAATATTTAACATGTTAAAATTAACCAGTCCGACTCGAAAGAAGCCCAAATATGATAGGTCTAACTCGAAAGAACCCCGAATAGGACAAGTCCGACTTAAAGAAATTCGAATATGAAAGGACACAAGTGAGATACTGCACAATTACATATTAGAAAATAAAAATCTTAACCAAAATTCAAGTACTAAGAAGAACTAAATAAATTGACCCTACATTTCTAAACATCTAAATATTATACATTAAGCATAACATCTTGCATTACGTAAAAAACTAGATATTTTACATTTAAGTTAAATATTTTAAGTCAATCGGGATAATTAATGTTTAGTCCCTAAGAGCTAAGTATATTTCACATTTAGTCCACCTTATTTTTTAATTTTGCAAAAACTCCCTTGTCTACTTTCTTGATAATTTTTTTCTTAAAGTTTAGGATAAGAGAAAAAAATGTTTGTAAGTGTTTTATGCGGCGAGGGATCTTTTGGAACAAAATAAAAAAGTTTGGACTATATATTAATTTAAAAATTTTTGAGGAACTTTTCTTCGAATGACCCTTCTATTTTTTGCAACAAATCATTAACCAAAATTATTAAACACTAGGTGTAAACCCGCGCGATGCGCGGACACAACCTTTAATCACCTTTGTAACCACAAATCTAATCGGCAAATAAAAACGAAATAAAAATTAATAACCAATGCATGAATTCATGGATCCATCAACTGATCCAAGTACCTTGCATGAAAACCCATTATCAAATACTCAACAACAATATGGTCAATGCTTATTCATTAATAACTAAAAATAAAAATAAAATGGGATAATGACTTACCTTCAAAATCGTTAAAGGAGTTTCCATCATTTTCGATTCCAATATATCAAGTGCTTTTTAATATAAGAAATGGACAAAGCTATATTATTGTAATTGTTTCCCTATCAAGGTTAGAATTACTTCATTATAAAGAGAAATCGAGAAGGAAAAAGAAAACAAAGACAAAATCTAAATGCTAATTTATTTTATCTTTGTTTATTATCTAATGGGGTAAGTCTAATTTATGAACTGTAAGGGGTTGTCTAAATACACTATTATCTAAGGGACCAAAGTTAAAAAAAATTCCATAACCAAACAAAATAAAGGATCAAATACCAAAAAGTTGAATTTTTGGAACAAATAAAAATGCTTGGTCTAAACGTGTATTAAAAAATATTCGAGGGACTATTTGATATATCCCCCATAAATATAATTACATCTTTTAATAAATTCATGATTATACCAAAAGTAAATGACTAAATACAATAAATCATAATAATAAATCTCAAGCAGTGTATTTTATACCTACACCCATCTTTAAAGTCAGTGTATTCTATACCTACACCCTTCTTTGAAGTCATCTGGATCATCATACAATACAACATAAAAAACAAACATTTGAAGAAATCACCAAAAACAGATAGCTTTTAACAATAAATAAATAAACATGAAACCCAATGCATAAATCACAAGGGTATGTGAGTAGAAACTGATAGCTTTTAATGTAGCTTGATAACGAAAAACAAATAGCTTTTAATGTGGCATGCTTTTTGTTTCTACAAACAACAGAACCACCACGCACCATTATCACCACCTATGCTAGAAAAACTAAAAAAATCAATCACATCTATCATCACTCATCAAACTAAAATCCAACACCTCGTTCAAAATATCCATCTTTGATATCGAACCACAAACCCATCATCAACCCTCCAATCACCACCGCTATATTCGACTGTCCTCATCGAAAAAACCCAACAAAAAGGTCCCCATTCTTCACTATGAACATCATATTAAAACAAAACCTGTTCAGTTTCTTATCACAATAAAGACGAAGGCGATGCAATGCAAGGATTAATTTCAGTTCCCTATTTATCACCACTACACCTATACATCAAAAACCCAAAACATGCCTTTTGGGTTTCTTCAGAAAGTTCACAGCCATGCCGGCCCCTCCATCATCCTCTATTACGCCACCTCTGGCCTCTCCGCTCTCCTCTCCGTCTTCTGTTACACTACTTTGAAATGGGTTTTAGGTATGTGGTGGTTTTTGGTCATCCTTTCATGGGCTTGAGAGAGATGGATCATCTAGATGAGATAAATGTGTTGGGTAATGCAGAAAGGGAGTGAGAGAGAAGGGGGCATTATATCATGGAGGTTTAAGGAGATGGAGGCTTGGGGAATTAAAGAAAGTGACGCGTGAGAAAAAATTGTGTGATTAAAATGATCAATGATTTACTTTTGGAGATGAAGGGTCTTGGAAATAAAAGGGCGCAAACAGCTATAAGGCAGAACGTGTGAAAGGGTACTCATATTTTGTTCTACCTCATTTTTCAAACCCACTTCTGAAAACCGTTGTATGGAGGCGGAGAGGCGAACAACTCGGAGGGTGAAGGAGTCCGAAGGAGAGAATGGTAGGAATGGTGAGAACCTCAAATAGAGTGAGAGGGGTTTGGTTGTGATTTGAGAATAAGTGGTTCTCGAGCCTTGTGCTCTATTCATGACTTAATTACCTCGAGTCTTGTGTCGTAAGGTGTAAATGATCTCTGACCAAACAATCTTCTCAAGCACTGTATTAGATTATATAGACAAACGTTGTAAAGGAGAGAGAGAGAGACACGTGGATAGTATTGAATTTGAGAGTCTTAAATACTTTGCCTACGTGGATAGGCTGGTTGGAGAGGAGTCTTAATGCCTTGTTTTTCATTTTATAATAGTAAGAGATTGAACATATAAACTGAAAAGCAAATAAAATTACGCTTGAAACTAATTACATCCAACTATATATCATAATATCAGTATTTTCAAAAGAAAATGATAATATATAAACTGAATTTATAATAGATACAATTCTTTAAAGAGTATTATTATTAACAATTCTAAGAAATCTAAACAAATAAAGGCCCGAATAATGCTTGGCACAAACATAACTATTTAATAATGTAAATAAAAAATAGTTGGTAAAACAACATACCCAAATTCTTTATGTGCAGACTGGATCGGAGTAGAAAACAGGAAACGAGGGAAGGCGTCCCAGCATTGAGTCTGATAAAAGACGGGGGAGAAATAGAAGAAGGAGCGACCCAAAATGAAAAGAAGAGAAATCGATTAGGTTTTTAAACAGAAATATTACAAGCACATATACACAAATCAAGAACAAATTGCGCACACACAAATCAAGAACAAATCTCATATACACATATCGCACACACACAAACACATATACAGAAATTGAATAAACAAATCGTGAGCTTTTTATATTTGCGTGATGTGAAGTCTCCGATTGTCAACGTAATGGACTCCGTCTCCTCGCCGAAAAGTTTGAACAAATCACCTCTCCAGCGCCGGAGGTGACAAGTGCGAGAGAGAAAGACAGTTGTGTGAGTGTACGAGATGTGAGAGAGTTGAGAAAGTTTTGAGGAGCCAATTTTCGAGCGGGAATGGAAAAAATAGGCCCGCCACTTTTTTTCATTTATCTCAATTTTTTCTCAAAGGTTGAGATAATGAAGGTATATTTATGTAATCTATATATAAATATGAGATAAATGATTTTTTTTATCTCGATTTTGTTTAAACTGAAATAAAAATTTACTTTAAAAGCCAAATTGACATAAATGAATATCATTTATGTCAATTTACATTTGTCTGACATAACGTCAATTTTTAAACTGACATAAATGGTGTTTTTTTCTTGTAGTGGCAATCACAGGCAACAAAGAAATAAGTATAATAAATATGAGACAACATAACACTTAAAAAAAATGGATTTAATCCTTACCCGAGTCGCATTGTGAACAATAAATTAAAAAACCCTTGCAGGTCCTGAGAATCAAAGTTTGCAGTTTGGAATAATCGAACATATGGCCTCCTTAGCCTTCAGTTGACTCCCTAGAAGAGAATCAACATTAAACCCAAGCTGGGTTAGATGTGCAACTTCCATTGCATCGTCTGTTATGGAGAGGAAAGGCTCAACGGTATGTCTTGGTTGGCTCTCTTTCCTCATATTTTGTTATTAGAGAGGAAGGTCCGAGGTTCCACCATCAACCTCTTTCCTTTTCTTTGACCCCTTAGCAGCAAGGGGGCTAGAAGTTATAGATTTTGGAAGAGTATAACTCATTTGTGCAGTTTTCCCTTAAAGACGGGCAAGAAGATTGGTTGAGAGTGGTGCTACCATTGCTTAGACTTTGTCTGAAATGTTGGATGGAATATATGCAAAGAGCATAGTAAACAAAATCAGTACCATCCCATATTTGAGTCAGAATAATTTAAAGACGAAAGTTTAGTATTAAGAATAATAAAAAAAATAGTAATGAAGTATCTCGAGGGGTCCACCCCATGCCAGAGTATTGGAGGATTTCGAGGCTCATTAACTCTTCAAAGACAATTAGGACATACCCTGATATTGTCGATCTCATTCATCATCTCAACAATAACTCTAAGATCAACTTTGGTTGAGACGGAGACACTGTTCCATTAGCAAGGAACTCTCATCTCATAATGACTTGATGACTCATCCCCACAAAATACCCAGTTATCGAAAATAAATAAGTAGTGAGACTTCCAATTGTGGTTGGAAGTCTGATTGATGTGAAGAATTTTTTGGTTAGGGCGACGACATATAAAATGATAATAACTTGGGTTAGCTTTTGTAGTAACATCCATGTAACAAGCTCAAAAGATATCGATTGGAAGATCTTTGTCATAGGAGAATCTCTAGAGATGAGAAGTTATATAAAGGATCCTCACAGAGTTCGAAGTTAATTGGGCTGGAGCAACACCAATTGAAGAAAGAATTAACCTAATGGACGAGTGAAAAGGAAGGCTATAACCGACCTTTAACATATTCTCGTGGATAGAAAGCCCCTTATTTTTAAGGTCAAAATCCCAATCATCCTTGACAGACGATCTCATGCCAATAGAAGGTTTGATCCCATAAATGTGCCTCCAAACCACCAGACGAGTCTCACGAATGTTACTAGAAATGGTCTAGGATACACTTGTGTCTAAATTGTAAGGATATGCTTCCTCCTTTTCAGTGGCAAGGGACTTGCCACCAGAGTCACACGGTATGAACTCAACAAAATCATTGTCAAAATAGAGTAGGCATAGGAGGGCTATGGGTACATTGCCACCAATACCATTCTCAGACTCATCATTTGAAATTCCATAGATTTGGGGCTCATGGTCTCCCTATTGGAAATAAGAAGTACTTGGACGATACATGTTACTTGATTCGGTGTAATTGGTCGTCTCATCCTTACCAGGACGGGATACAATAACCCTCATGGCCACCTTAAAAGAGGTGGCCTCAGAGTTTACTCGATCATCATAAATAACTAATCATTCAGAAGGTCTATAGCCCTTAGAAGAAGATGAATACTACTAAGGGAAATGATAACTAGATTGGCTCTAACTATAGTCTTGACTAGAGAATGGTAAGGTAGGACCATAATAGGTTTTTCTATAGATAAAGGAGCGACGATTATAGGCATTAAAGACCTAAATCGATGTGATTCGGTCTCAGCCTTTCCTATCTCTCATTTCATGCGTTCGTGCAGATGAGGTAACTCTCACCTAAGCTCATATAGCTTACGGTACATGAAAATATACTTGGAAAACAAAGTGGAGATATCTAAAGATCAAACCAAGTCAAGGAGATGATTTTGAGTGGTGTCTCTCAATAACACTAAGAACATAAGTTCTGGGCTCAAACAACCCTCGTCGGAGAAGGATATAATTGGCCATAAAAGTGACCAGAGATAACAACATTTTGCCTAGATCAACCTAAAAATTACTTTTAGTCGAATTCTATTGACCCAAATTTCAATCAAATAGGTATAAATAACCATAAACTGATTGCCCGAGTAGACATAAAGTTCATCGAAAAAACTAAAAACTATAGAAAAACCAACAAAATGAAAGGAAATGACAAAAGGAGGTGAAAGGAGTACTTAGAAATGAAGAAAGGATACCGAGGATGCAAGAACACATGGAACAAAAGAGAGTTCACTAGAGGAATGAGAAAGTCTAGAGAGAGAAATTAGATCTTGAAATATTTTATGAAGAAATGAAAGGATGGAGTGTTTTGTTGTCTAAAGCTATTGGCACAACTTTCAAATGCCCATCATCATATGGGAATGATTACTAAAGGTGCAAACATGATGTTTGGCTATGCACATGCTCAAACTGCCTAGGAAGTTGTGCCATGCTAACCAAGCCCATTATCAAACGAAAAGTGTGTTACTCAAGGAGAGATGAGATAATAAGGACATGTTTAAACCTCAACCTCCTAATGACATTGAAAGCAAAGGTCTAAGGGTGATTGATATACATAAGTTTGGTATCGTTTGAAAGACCCACTAAGGAAAAGTGTTATTCAAAGACATATTTTTAAGAGGTCCACCATCTTCCGAAATCCCTCACCACTAATCTCATCCCAAGTGGTCTCGGCCTCAGAGACTACTCTAGACGACCAATCAAGATGGTTATCTCCGTAAGAAGAGGGACATTAGTCTCGATAGCTACCAGTGTCGACCTCAAACAAAATTAGAATGTCTCCTTAACCACCTTTCTAGATTAGGATGCCAGTATCAGACGATTTTTTAGTCTCATCTCGACTTACTCTACTGTTGTTAGATTGTAGAGGCTCAACTTCAGACATATCGTTTGCATATGGGAATCATGATAGGGGTATTTTACTCATATCATACTAAACTATTATAAAATATAAAACAACCACGTTAGGATAATATTATTCATCATAGCTTCTACACTCATCTCTACAGTTGTCACATGCTCATTGGCCCTTCTTTCAGTCATGCATTGAATGCATGATTGGGGAGTGGTATTGTGCACCCCCAAGCCCATAAAAGAGACCTTGTGTCTTCTTCTTCATCATTTGACAATTGAAAACCCTATTGTTAATCTTTAAATTGCTCCTATACCTCAAGAGAGCAAGTCTCGCAGTCCAGGAAAGAGCCCATGACGTGGCTCAGAAAGAACTGAGAGACACAGGTTAGGTGATGGACATTCTAAATGATCATAACCATCTCGTCAATATAGGATCCCTGGTCGGCAGAATGATGATTACAAAGTTTGGTCCAAAGAGAGATCGACTAGCACCCATCTCATTATGGTGCCAGATCTACAAGGGAGCTACGCAGACGAGCTCCCAAAACTCAGATGAAGTCCCCTTTTTTAAGGGCTAAAGAAGAATAAGAAGAAGCCCCAAAGAACTTTGCGATTCCCAGGTTCAAAATTTATGATGGGAAGACTGACCCCATTGACCATGTCAGGCAATACTGGCAAGCCATTACCCTGTGGAGTCATAATGATGCGCTCATGTGTCGAATCTTACCTTCGAGCTTACATGATGAGGGCCATAAGTGGTTCAAGAAGCTACCTCATAAGTCCATCCGAAGTTTCAAATCTCTAGCTGAGCAATTTACAGCTCGCTTTATAACAAGAAGCTCCCACCCGAAGATGATGGATGCACTGTTTATTATGAAGAAGAAGCCGCAGGAGAATCTCAAAGACTACGCAAAAAGGTATTAGGAAGTATTTAATGAAGTTGAGGATTTGTCGGAGTAGGTCTCCACAGCATCTTTCAAAATTGGTTTGCCTTGATCCTGCCTCCTACGCCAGTCCTTAATTAAGAAGGAGGCCACGACCATCGACGACTTGGTATCTCGTATTGAAAAATACTCCAAAGTCGAGGACGTGACCCATCTTAATGCAGGGGATAATGGTGGTGCCAAGGCTGGAAAAGGAGCAAATAAAAACAAACCACCGAAGAAAAGGGGAAAAAATGGCTCCAAAAATAGGAACAAAAATGATGACTCAAAGGCATTTCAGGCAGTAAACACAGTCTTCAAGGATCCAATATACAAGATTTTTACAAAGATCAAAGACTAGGCATTTATCAAGTGCTAAAGAAGATAGGAGGAGACCCTTCTAAGCGTAATAATGCACTAAGGTGTGCATTCCACAAGGAGGGCGGTCACGAGGTTGAGCAATGTAAAGCCCTAAAATCTCACCTCGAGGAGTTGACCCAAACCTTAATGAGTATATGGAAAATAGGACAGATAAGTCAGCAGCAAATGGTGAATAGAGACCTGATAATGTCTTCGAGGAGGATATCGGCCACAATTTTGTACTGATACATGGGGCTTCAGACCTCAAATAAATTCAAGGAAATCTAGCTCAAATGGAAGTTAAAAAGGTTACTACAGTCATGCAGGACTTTCAGATTAACCTAAGCAAGACTCAAGCAGGAAGTGTTGATGACCGGAGGATGTCAATTATAATAAACATATTATGTTCACGAATGAAGATTTGGTGGGGGTGAGAACCCCTCATCATGACGCATTGGTCATTACACTCAGGATAGCCAACTGGTACATCGACAGGTTATTCGTCGACCAAGGCAACTCATATGAAGTAATGTACCTTGAATTATTTATAAAATTAAAACTGAGCGTAGTCGACCTCAAGGAAGCCACTGTTCCGTTGGTCGACTTCGCAATAAAGACAGGAAACATCTAAAAAGGATTGATTTTCTTATTGTTGATATCGAATCACCATACTAAGCCATCCTTAAAAGTAGATGGATCCATATAATGAAGGTCGTTCCATCGACCTATCATCAGAAGTTGAAGTGTGTAACTGATTGGGGAGTAGTTGAGATCCATGGAGACCAGGCTACGACAAGAAAGTGTTTCATCGCGGCCATACGCCCCCCAAAGGAGAAGAAAGTGGAAGAATTAAAAAACAAAGAAGAAGCCCAAGAGGGGTTAATGCCCTCTAAATAACAGCTAAGGTATGATCAAACGGGAGTGGAAGAGACCAGGCTCCTTCCCTATGAAAGGGTAATTGAAGACTTATAAGAAGTCACACTTGGGAGTGGAGTGACTGTAAAGAAGTTTTTGATAGGCACCTCCTTGACCGATCATGAAAAAGAGAACTAGTCACCCTTTTCCGGAGCAACTTGGATGTTTTTGCATGGGAGCCCTATGAGCTACCTGGGATTGATCCCATCATTTCTTGTCATCGATTTCACGTGGAGCCAACCTTCAAACCAGTCACACAGAATGCTCGTCGAGTAGCCCTGGAGAAAGCTAAAGTAGTAGAGCAAGAGGTCGGGAAGCTACTGGATGTAGGTTCCATACGGGAGGTTCAGTTCCCTAAATTTATCCAACCCAATAGTAGTTCTAAAGAGCAATGAAAAGTGGAGAGTTTGAATTGACTTCATCGATCTCAATAGGGACTGCTCCAAAGACAGTTTCCCCCTTCTAAAGATTGATCAACTGGTCGATGCTATAGCAACACCTGAGAGGATGATCTTTTTAGATGCGTACTCTCGATGCCATCAAATCCCCCTTCATGTGTCGAATAAAGATAATACCTCCTTCATCACCACTGTTGGTTTGTATTGTTATAAAATTATGCCTTTCGGCCTTAAAAATGTAGGAGCGACCTATCAATGGCTAGTTACGAAGATGTTTAAAGGTCAAATGCGGGATATTATTGAGTTTTACATCCATGACATGCTCGTCAAGATCAAGCTCAAGAACGATCACCTCTCCGACCTGACAAGGATTATTAAAATCCTCAGGATATACCGAATGAAACACAATACAAATAAGTGTTCTTTTGGTGTCCAGTTAGGAAAATTAAATGGATACTTGGTCAATAAGAGAGCAATAGAGGCAAATCCCGACCATGGTCCATTAGTTTGCCAGCCTGTGGCCCTTCACCCAGTGGGTTTTGCACATCGTAGGCCCTCTACCTACTGCGGGAGGTAACCAAAAGTATTTGTTGGTTACCATATACTACTTCACTAAGTGGATAGAGGCAGAACCAAAGGACAATATTAGGGACATAGACATGATGAGGTTTATATGGATAAACATCATTACCCACTTTGTCATACCAAGAATGATCATTACTAACAATGTGACCTAGTTCGAGAGTGGCCCCTTCAAAAGTTTTTGCAATGATCATGGAATTAAGAACTATTTCAGCTCTGTAGCATATCCCCAGAGCAATGGTCAAGATAAGTCTTATAACTAGACAGTGATCGATGGACTAAAGAAACGACTAGAATGGGCCAAAGGAGCTTGGGTGAACGAATTGCCCCACATCCTATGGGACTATCGCACCACCCTAAGGAGAATAACTAGGGAAACACCCTTTTGCACTCACATATGGAATGGAAGCAGTTATTCCTCTAGAAGCTAGTTTCCCTACCATGAGGTCTACATTGGTCGACCAAGGACAAAATGATAAAGCATTGCTCACTAAACTCCACGTAGCTGATGATTGGTGAGAATTGGCTCTAGTTAAACTATCATCCTACCAGAAACAACTAGACAAGTAGTACAACCAGAAATTCAACCGAAGGAAATTTCAAGTTGGGGACTATGTCCTACGAAATGTCCTTGGCAGTGCTATGAAACCATCAGATGGAAAGCTGGGACCGAACAGGGAAGGACCATTCAAGGTGGTAAGGGATGACCTATAATGAGCCTATCACTTGGAAACACTATAGGGAAGGGAGATGCCAAGATCTTGGAATGCGTCCAACCTGAAGAAATTATACTTCTAGATTTCATTATCTATGTACCATTAGATTAGGCAAATTTTCATTTACAAATTAATGTTGCTCTCTGTTCCCGACTTTGATCAATAAAACTCGATTGACCTTGGCATTCTATATGTATTAGTCGTCTCAAATATATTTTATTATATGCACCCTTTTCAAGTTACAGGCTTCACTCTTATAACATGTCTGATAAAGATCATGGATTATGGTAAGTTAGTTAACTTTCTCCAGTCGAAAAATCTCTTGAGATAGCCTCTTATGATTGCACCATAGTGATATGGTTTATACTAGCTCAACTTCCCCAAAGCCTAGTTAGCAGGGTTGGCATATAATAACCCTCCTTAGGCCTTTATTCATAACACAATTGGCCTCTTAGGTTGCTCCGGTAATAAATAAAGACCTACAGGGGATCCTTAGGCAGCATGACCAACCCCGATTGGTCGCCAACATAGTTTGGCTCTAAAATCCTGCTCTAGTGGATTGCCCATTAATTAGTTCTATTCTCGCCATCACCCTATTTAGGCCTAAGGAAGTGTGATGAAGTGACCTAAAAGGTAAAGTAAGGCGGAATGGTTTGGCTAAGGCATATTGGACTAGGAGAATACTTATTTGAAAATAAACTCTAAGTCACATTTAGTAGGTTGAGATGCCCAAAATAATTAGAGATTACGAATAAATCAGAAAATAAATAACATATGTTTAGTCGGCCTTGGACCAAAACATAAATATTTTATTCCTAAAGGTTACATAGTTACATGTGCAATAGTAATAAAAGAAATCAAATCCTAGGGAGGCCCAGGTCGTTGAGCAAGGTAGTCAGCTACTCGCGCTCTTCGACCATCATCAAGATGAGGGGAAAAATCCTCCTCAACCTCCTTTGAGCTTGGCTCTAGCATCTGCCTTAGGATAACATCTAATGGGATCCAGTGATCATCCCTTCTAAATGGATTTTGTACTAAGGATAAGGGAGTGATCTCATGCCTGTACCAGAGGGCGGAATTCTTGGGCAGCATTAACTCCCCGAGGGAACTTGGCCACCCTCTAATGAAGGCTATCTCCTCGACCTCCTTTAGCTTTGTGGGAACATCTGTCCATCGTCAATTGTATTCATATGCCCACATCTGTCGAGGACCTTTTTTGAATAGGTGCCTCAATCTGGAGATGTCCCTCTGAAACCCAACAGTTATCATATACGCTCAATGAACATCTCTTTTCATCTCGACAATCACCCTTTGGGAACTACCATCATTAGTTCTAGCTCATCGCTTGTATAATGATGAACAACCTTGTATAATTGCAGGGGAAATTCTCTAAGAGGGGACAAAAAAAAACTGAATTTCCTCCCAAAGATTTAGTAAGCGGAATGGGAGGTGGCGCACATGAGGGCAAAGATGCCTTCATGGAAAGCAAATCGAGCAAGTACTCCTCGTCGGTGAAAGGGTTGAACGTTTTAAAGTTTGGTACCGATTCATCGAGTACTTGTGACAGTGTGATAAAGGAGAATGAAAATGGGGAGGAAAGAAATTCAAACTCAAGAGAAGAGTTATCATCACTCAAAGTTTGAATTACAAAGGAGATATGATCATTTTCAATGAAACTTTCTTCTTTGTGATCCAAAGAATAAATCATCTCATTGCAATACTACATCCATTTCATCATCACTTTCATTATCAATTACAAGATGGGCCAAGTGACGAATAGTTTGATCCAAAGTAGGCACAAAGTCCTCATTTGGTTCAAAACATTCCTCGACTTCAAAATTCTCGGAAGAGAAATTATCATCAGATTCGAATAATAAATCCAAGTCTTGATCCCAACAATGATGTTCTTCCTGATAACGTTCTTCAGACCTCTCGTTCTCAAGCATAAGTAAACCCTCGCCGAAAGTCATAGGCCGAGGTGCAGATGCTTGAAAATGATTATCATCACAAAAGTTAAACTCATTATTATAGGAGTTTTGAAAACTATTGCAATTTGTTTCAAAACTCCTATTATAAGGAGGTAAAGGCCCAAATTCATTATCATCATCCTCAAAATATACACACTCCAAAGCTTGAATTTTGTAATACTCGCCCAAAGTCATTTTAGTTGTTGCAATTTTTTGGGACTCTAAGTATTGACCAAAAGTCATAGGTTTGCGGGGATTTTGAGAATTATCATAATGAAACCCGAAAGGATTGCAATAAGACATGCTTACCCCAACAAAAGCTCGAGATAGATAATTCCACAAAGCAACATGCGACGGGAAAATTCAAGCATTTCTAGGCGCTCAAATGTAGAAGTCCTGCAAAAAAGGTTAAAAGAAAGAATACAAATACAAAAGAAAGAATACTATAACAATCTATAACAAAACACTCCCCGGCAACGGTGCCATTTTGATAGGTGGGTGAAAGGTAGCGCGTGTAAGTATGCTAATCGTTATTTTAGTTTCACCACCTCAATACAAAAGAAACCTAAGTTACGACTACACTCAAAAGGTGATTATAGCGGTAAGTTAGGTATCGATCCACAGAGAATGTTCGATAGATCATAACGGATTATTAATTCAAGAATAAAAGTGTAAAAAGGTGATGTGTGCTAGGAAATAAATGAAAAGAAGAAGTTAAGTCTAAATAAAAGTAAAACAAGGATCGGGATATCATCCAACCATACGGATCGAAACACTTATTAATTAGAATTTCGGCTCGAGAGAAATTTAATCGAGCATTAGCAATTAATCATAAACTTCACACAATAAGGAATTTAAGCCAAAGTTGCGAGAATAAACAATTAACCGAAAATTGGTCGCATGCAGATTAAACTCGGATTATCGCTATAAACACTAACGTTGCATGCCAAAGAAAGTTAAACATATAATAATCTGACTTTAATTCGTGCGGGTTCAATTAAATGCAATTTTGCACAAAACCTCATTTTCGGAGCTCGGTGCCCGAAAATAGCGGAACCAAATCCCGATCCTATTTATCTAGGGGAAATACATGAATTAACTAAATTACAAGTAATTAAACTAGGAAAGCAAGAAATAAAGCAATTAAACTAATTAAGAAAGCATGGAAATTAATCTACAAAGCAAGGAAAATGAAGAACAAAACTATATTAATGGTAAATGAGATGGAAAGTTCAACCTTACAAAACCAATTGGATGTCATCCCAAGAAGATAAGAAGATGAGCTTTCCAAACCATACCCTAACCTAAAATGTCTTTAAAAACTAAGTAGCTCTGATATTACAACAAAATGGGGTTATATAGTAAGTTGGAATAAAAGAAAAGAAGAAAGAAAAGAAAAGGAAAATATCTGCAGAAAATAAGGCATCGATCGATCGACCCCTTTGGTCGATCGATCGATCAAGAAAAAAATATCCCAAATCGATAAGGATCGATCGATCGTTCCTTTTGATCGATCGATCGATCAAGCAGGGCAGATTCAAGGCAGCTTACTGCATGGTCTTTCTTCCTCTCTTCTCCTCAATTGGTTTCCTTATTTTTCTCTTCCGCGAAAAGTGTCGTAACTTCTTCGTTAGGGATCTGAATCGCGCTGTGTTTGTGGCCACGCAAAGCTAGTAAGGAGGAATACAACTTTTGTGAGATGTCGGGCCAGGTGCCCAAATTGTGAAATGACCGAAATGCCCTTCAACGTGCAATTGCATACAAAACTTGAGCGAAATGCATCCGAACTCCATTCTTAGTACCTAAATACCTACAAAAGCCCAATTATACCTCATATAGCATGTTAATAATATAAACCGAGGTTGACAGGTTAACGGGCTTAAATATAGAGATCAAGGCACCTGAGGGGGCTAAAATGCGTAAGTTCGAGAGATGAAATACGCAATATTTGTGTAATATCACTAGCCTCTTATGATTACACCACAGTGATAGGGTTTATACTAGCTCAACTTCCCCAAAGCATAGTTAGCAGGGTTGGCATATAATAACCCTCCTCAGGCCTTTGTTCATAACACAATTGGCCTCCTAGGTTGCTCCGGCAATAAATAAAGACCTATAGGGGATCCTTAGGCAGCATAACCAACCCCGATTGGTCGCCAACATAGTTTGGCTCTAAAATCCTACTCTGGTGGATTGCCCATTAATTAGGTCTATTCTCGCCATCGCCCTACTTAGGCCTAAGGCAGTGTGATGAGGTGACCTAAAAGGTAAAGTAAGGTGGAATGGTATGGCTAAGGCATACTGGACTAGGAGAATACTTATTTGAAAATAAAATGTAAGTCACATTTAGTTGGTCGAGATGCCCAAAATAACTAGAGATTACGAATAAATCAAAAAATAAATAACATATGTTTAGTCGGCCTTGGACCAAAACATAAATATTTTATTCCTAAAGGTTACATAGTTATATGTGCAATAGAAATAAAATAAATCAAATCCTAGGGAGGTCCAGGTCGCTGAGCAAGGTAGTCAGCTACTCGTGCTCTTCGTCCATCATCAGGAGAGGGGAAAAATCCTCCTCAACCTCCTTTGAGCTTGGCTCTAGCAGTTGCCTTAGGATAACATCTATTGGGATCCAATGATAATCCCTTCTAAATGGATTTGGTACTAAGGACGAGGGAGTGATCTCATGCCTGTACGAGAGGGCAAAATTCTTGGGCAGCATTAACTCCCCGAGGGCACTTAGCCACCCTCTAATGAAGGCCATCTCCTCGACCTCCTTTAGATTTGTGGGAGCGTCTGTCCAGCCTTGATTGTATCCATCTGCCCACGTCTATCGAGGACCTTTTTTGAACAGGTGCCTCAATCTAATTATGTCCCTCTGAAACCCAACAACTATCATATACACTCGATGAACATCTATTTTCATCTCGACAATCACCCTTTGGGAACTACCATCGTTAGTTCTAGCTCGACGCCTGGATAATGACGAATAACCTTGTATAACTGTAGGGGAAATGCTCGGTGAGTTCTCCCTAAAGCGTGAAACTTCCCTCCTTAAAGCGTCATTCTCCCGCTGTAGAACCTTCCAAACCTGGTTAATTTTAGACGCATCCAATAGCTTCACCTTCAGAACATTCACCTCTTCTTGAACAGAGGCACCAATCTCTTCCATTTTTGCGAGTTGATCTTTAAGCTTGGAAACTAGTTCAGACTGATCTTTGTAGTCCTTATTCCTTGCCCTAAGGGATTTGTAGATTTTTATAAAAGCTTGGCGAACATGGTCAGTCACATTATAACCAAGAATTTGGCCTAGGCGAGAGGTAGCAGGGATATAATCATCAAGATCGACAAATTACAAAGCATGAGAGCATACATAACACATATATTAGCAAATGCAAGAAAAAATAACTTCTTTATTTTATTAAAATTGATGATATCCATATTTAGGTACATTGAGTGGAAAAAGCAAAAATACAAAAAAAATCCCTAAGAGTCTAGTTGGTGACAACAACCTGCTTAGAAATGGATGGCTCTTTTCCTTTATCACCAACAACCCCGCTTATCTCTGCACCAATCACACCCGTCTCGATCAGAGAGTGGTTTATCCCCTGATTGCCAACAGGATCAACAACAGGAGCAGAAGGAGTAGTAAGAACATCAACAGCAGGAGCAACAAGCTCTATAGTAGTCCGAGCAGTAGGGACTTCTTCATCAATGATCGGCTTGGGACCAGGATTGTGTTCTCCGAATAGAGGTGAATTAGCATCAACTTCAGCATCAACTAAGGCTCGATCCCAACCTTTCTTGAAGTTTGCCTATATGATGTAGTCAATCTACTTTTAAAAATCTTCATAGGCCGCCACCCAGCCCTCATTACATCCACTCTCTCTAACAGTGTCCACCTCTGCCTCTAGGATCTCCACCTTCTTAGCGACCCCTTTATTTTTATCTGTAATGTCTAATTTGATCACCACGACCAGCTCGTAGTCTTCATAGAGTTCCTTCAGATCCTTGGCTTCCCAACCCTCACCTTGGTAAAAGAAGCCTCAGTATTTGTGAGTGATTTATCAGAGGACTTCTGGGCCTCCTGAGAAGTCTTCAGGATCACCTCGAGTTCAACATTTCTCTTTCTAGCCCATCTCGACTGCGGTAAAGGATGGTGTAGTCAGATAAAAACTGCAGGAAGAGACAAATGTGAGTGAAAGAATAAAAAGAAATTATAAGAGACGGATAAAAAGATGAAATGGCCTTACCAAAGTAAGCCTTTAATCTGCCTTCAGGGCTAACTGGTCTGGTCTCATCTTTGAAGACCGCTTGTGGTCCACCATCAGCACTACTCTCCTCATCTGAGGGGCTAGAGCCACATAGGCCCCCTTAACTGAGGGGCTAGAGCCACAGAGGCCCCCTTAACTGGGAAATCCATATTCATAAGATAAGACTGTGCTTTCTTCATCCTTTCTTCTCCTCTCCTCATCTCCTCTTATTTCCTTTTATTTTTCTCCTCTTCTCTCTTCCTTTCTTCCACCTTCTTTCTCTCTTTCTATCTTTCTATCTCTCTCTCTCTCTTCTCTTCTCTTCTTCTTCTTCTTTCTTCTTCCTCTCTAGCTTGTTCTAATGAGCCGATGTCTAGGAACCACTAGTAGTATCCCCATACCTTATCTTCTGGATCTTCATCCTATTAAAAAATGGATTAGTTTTTTTCTTCTAGAGGGAGCCATATCTTCCTCACTAGATCTCTCCAGCCTGGAACCTCCTAAACTAAAACCCTCCTCGCTGGACCTCTCTCCACCAGACTCTTCCTCTCTAGATCCCTCCTCACTAGATCCTACCTCACCACTACCACATTTATCACCTATAATAACACCAAACTCTGAGCTGCTCTCCTCCTTATCGTCTAGCTTGATGGGTTGGATAGTACTTTCTTCCTTTTCTTCTTCCTCTGGGATATCAAGATAAGGAATGGAGTCAACTGGACAAGTGATGAAGCTGGAGGTAGTATTCTTGTATTCTAACAAGAAGGGAGTCAACCTGGGATGTTCACCTTCTATAATAGAATCCCTTATCTTTGAGGCTTTTATTAACTCAACAACATGGATCTCGTGGAGAGCAGGCTCTTGATTCTTGGACTTAGCTGAAAAAGAAAAGAAAATATTAAAGGAAGAACACATTATAGCAAAAATAAAAAAGTAGTAAGTCTAAACAATAACCTATGTATTCCTCCCCATAAGTAGGGATCTGAGCTCCCCATGTACCTTTCTCCCCCTACTTGGGGAGGGAATTGCCAGTTCCTAGCAATAAATCCTTCATACCATTAGTCCTTATGGGAATCAGGTAGGCTAACTACTAACACCATATCTGGACTCCTCGCTTTCAAATAAAGAAGACCAGAGATGGTATGAGAAAAGGTATAACAAAAGAAAATTTCAACTAGTCCTAAGTTAGTACCATAGAGTTGGTTTATTCTATGGATGCCATTTACAATTTTCTAAACATTTGGAGAACAATGGGTTGGGACTATATCAAAGTATTGAAAGAAATGCAAGAACATGCGATTTGGGGGACAACAGAAGAACGTGAATCCAGTGGCCATCCTCAATGTCACGAACATTATGAGGAACAGGGGCACACTCAATATCCACCAAGTCAAGGATATTATAATATTTCCTAAATACTACTAGGGATTTGTTATCCATCCTTACCATGAGAAAACCCTAGCTATAGTACAAAGAAAAATGATGAAAGGATATATAGAAAGAGAAGGGACTAGGAACTTAGAAGGACACAAATGAAGCTTGAAACTATGAGAGACCATAGGTGAATGAGGGCGAGTAGTAGGAAATAGCTTTTGAATGACGAAGAACAAAATTGAAAGCAAGAGGAAACTTGAGAGCAAAGATGGTTTGGAAGTGAGAGAAAGAAGGAAGTTGAAGTGACGAAGTGAATCATCCAACTCCTCGGTTTAAAACCCTCAATGATAGTGCACGACAATCAAAGAAGATCTACAGCCTAAATTTACAGTAAAATGGTGATTCACGCCCCTGTCAATTTTAAAAATAACAATAGTGCCATCAGAGTAAGACCGGAGATGTTATGAAAATGAGAAAGCCCTGAAATTTTAAAAATCACTTTTCAATTACATATTAATTTCCTTAAAGTGCGGAATAGGATGGTTCAACACAACACACACAACCTTCAAATTTCATTTTCTTTCAAATTAAAATTAAACTCATCTAAAGTTAAATAAAGATTACACTAATATAAATATTCACTTAAACAAATTAACTCATTCCAAGCCCTAAAAATTTGCCTAATAGGATTAATTAAATTTTTTACTTAGGCCAAACCAAATTTTATTAAATTAAAATAAATGACTTGAATTAAATTAATTAAACATTTCCCAAATTAATTATAGCACCAAATTAAGCTTGAGTAGTGATTTAAAACATATTTTATCTTTTGGTCCTAAGCATGCATCTAGGTGATATAGCAAGATAAAACAAATCACAAACCATTACATGCGGATGTATGAGGAAAACCCAAATGGGAAAAACCTTGGATTACCCTAGCCTTAAGTCCACTAAGTATATGGTTTTATGATTACAAGACAGATGACTTACTACACACGACTTGACTCCATCCAAGCCTTGACGTGTCTTTTTGTAACTACCTCCGCCTAGTCGATAATCCTGACCTACACCGAAATCTTGGAATCCACCAATGAGGATTTTGGTCTCCGTCAACCCGCACCCAAAGATTTTCTTTAAGTAGGAAAATCGCAGCACGCAAGAAAACTCCTTTTGGGTGGAAAAGAACCCAAACTCTCCTCTTTAATGGGGTAGAGAAAACCAAGTTCCAAATAAACTCTCCATTCAACAAATATATATATAAGAGAACTTGGAAGTAAACAAAACTATGGGCGTGCAGAGTTTTGGAAGAATTTTAATTCATAAATTCAAAACTCAAAACATGATCTTTTTGGGTAAACATTTTTCCTCTCTAGAGAAAGGAAAGTCTCAAAACGTTGCTTAGAAAAGTCTTGTTCCCGCACATAATATGGCTGGTAAAAGTTAGTGGAACAAGTGGAAAACATGGGTTGTTAAAAATGAAAAAAACTGCCAAAAATAAGTTTTCCCGCGCATGGTCGTTCGAATGACTTTCTTAGGTCATTTGAACGACATTGTTCGAACAAAAATGCAGAGGGAAAATAGGCCAAAACCTCGTTTGAAAAACTCGTTCAAACGAGGTCCTTAAAAATAAACTTCTAACGAAAAAAAGAGAGTTTTGGGAAACTTAATGGCAAACGCGTTCGAACGACAATTTGAACGAAAAAATAGAAAATCTAATTTTTTAATATTAATCCCTAAAAACTTTTAAACAAAGTTCTAAAATATTTTCGGATAATAAAAAGTTATTTTATACTAAAATAACACCCATAAAATATTCCAAGTCTCCTACATATATAAAATTGCATTCATACCTTTGGAGACTATGGAATCCAATTGTTGTTGACGTAGAAACGAGGCACTAAACTTGGCAATGATGAAGCTTTAATTTTTGGTCCGCTATGTCTTCAACACATACTCGTCATAGGCTTGGATGGATACACTTTACACTCTATCCTATGAATCAAACTATTTTGTCCTGAATTGATCCAACACTACGTAAGACTCAATTGAAAATTTGTGTCCTTACAAATCTCCCCCTTTGGCTATTCTGAAACAAAACCAAACCAAAAATCCTAAATGGTCGTCAAGCTCGTCTAGACTCAAACATCATACCCAAGGAAATAAACATACAGACGCTGACTTGACCCAAGGATAAATAACTTTACCAGTATAAAGATGCCGCTAGAATAAATTCCTGCACACTTAAATAAACAATTAAACGCATATGGAATATCAAAATATTAAATGCAATTACACTAAATACTCCCCCTAAATTAATTATCCCCTTTAACAAATATGATCTACCTAAGAAGGTCGTGACTCCACCTAAGTTGAATCTCCTAAACTAAAGGTTTAGATACCACCGCTCCCCCATTTTGTTCAGGAAGAAACAGAGGATAAAGAATAAAAATATTACTTATTTTTCCCTCTAATTAAAGCAATTCCATTTCTCCCCCTCAAATTGAAACAAGTGATATAAAATATGAGAAAATAGGTAAAGATGTGATGGTGCATAAAGTGATAAGAACATTTAAGCATATGGGCGACATTAAAACATAACAAATCCACAACAAGGGTAAATAGATACTAACTTATGATGCGAAAAAAATGATACCAACTAAAATGTATTCAACATAAGCATGGGATATCAACCTAAAGTCGCAAAAAGATGGATACCAATTATGAATTAAAAGTATAAATGGATTAGCTAACATGGCAAAGACTCAAAACAAACAACATGTAGAATATATGAGTACACAATAGATACAAAATAGGCATAAGTACACATATATATATATATAAACACACCAACGACACAAAATAAAATAACATGAGTTTTCCACACTCTTATAGCATAAATGTGTCATATGGAAACGAAAGTGAAAGGGTGTGAACAAGATACCAATGAATTAAAACCCAATCACTTAAACATGTTCACAGAGTTCTCATCTGATTACAAAACTTTATCAACAAAGATTTAGCCTTATGTGACAATATAAAGTGAACTATATGAACAAACCACACAATGCATACAATCCTAGCATATTGATGATTCTACAAACCAATAGAGTCATCAAAAGAAAGCGCAACAAGGATAAAAAGTCATTGTGCAAAACCGTTGATACACCATCCAAACTCCCTCAAAATATGCATATAATACTTTTGAATACGTATACCAAACTAAATAAAATAGGACTTGGAAAATATTTTTCTTTTAATGCCATATTTTTCTTTTAGGCCTCTGGACCTCGTATTTCCTTTAGGTCCATTCCAAACGGTGGCATACTCGCAAAGGATAATATTTCCTTTCGGATCCCTTTACTGTGCACATTCATATATCATTTTTTATCACACAAATCTCACTTGCAATGGAATAACATGCACAAATCCTCCTAGGTCACTAGATATGTAGATGACTAAATTTGTAGGAGAACACCTCATAAAGCTTAATGTACATGTGAAGTTAAAATTTCAAAAGATCTCGTGCATGTGTGCGAGAATTCATATAAAAGCTAATCCATTAAGCAAGTCAAACTTCAACTACTCCATGTAACCATGACAAAGAACATTTTAAGGATTGAAAATTTTAACCAAAAGTTCTAGCCACATGGAAACGAAAAGAAGGATTCATCACAAACATATGCCACAAAAGGTGTGTCAAATGAAAAATACACACAAAAAAATCTTTTTGAGTTTTTTAAAATTTTAACCAAACATACAAAAATATTTACTCAAAAGACAAACAAAAATCATTTTGTATTTTTCATTAAGCCTTAATTACTCATAAGGTAAAACACAAATGATAAACAAAATCTTTTTGTATTTTTCATTTAATGCAAACTAAAATGAAAAGAATACGATACAAAAGATATATGCAAATCAAAATTCTAGAATCTGATTAATCATGGAGTATAGACTAGAAAATGACAAACAAGCATACAACTAGCATGAACATATAGCTTGAAAAACAAAACTAGAGTATGCAAAACAAAACTAACACATTAAACCATTAGATTTTGCAAATAAGGAAGCATGTGAAAGCATATGAGAATCAAATATCGTATTTTGTAAAGTTACCAAGTCTGATCTCCTAACCCAAACTAGTGAAGAGTGACAATCTCGGGATTTGGGGATCTTGTCTACCTCGGTTACCTTACTCATGGATTTCTTAGAAATTCTTTTAAGATCAAAACAATAATTCCTAAGATGACCTTTCGACCACAATGTGAGGAAGTAAAGACATGTCAAAAAGTAGTACCTAAGGATTGACTGCTAGAAATGTTCCTAGGTGATTCTCTCAAAAAAATGGTTTTGAATTTAATAGTGGAATCATTACAAGAATCGAAGCCTAAACCACAAGTGTGATTTTTGACTTGGATGGTTCCTAATATTTTGTCTAATTTAGCGGAACTATATTCCAAATCAAATTCGACCTCGCTAGAGTCTCTCAATTTTTCTTCCAATTCTAAAATTCTAGACTCTATCACAACATTCCTCTCTTCAAACACAAGAATAAACTTTTTCATTGACTCCATCTAACCTCTAAGGCTATCTCTCTCGCCTTCTACATATTCAAGCTTCCCTCGAAGAGCTCTCTCACGTGTCCTAAGGTCTTTCACTAAGGCACTTTCATCAATGACCTTGGCACATTCCTTCAAACTAACTTCTAATTTCAAATTTGCTCTTTTTAATTAATAGATTCTTTATATAATTCTCTAAATGCAAATTGAAGTTCACTCTCATCAACCTCTTCATCACTTTAACTTTCTTTCTCTTCTCCACTCTCACAGCAATCATCTTTTGGGGATTCACAAACAAAGGCCTCATAAGGGTCATGTAAATGTATATCTTCATGGGAAGATTCATTGTCGGTGCTCGTAAGACTTGCCATGAATATAGTAAAGTTATACTCAATGGGGGAATCGGGTCCTTCTTCCTTTTCACTCTCATCACCAAGGGTGACATTATAGAAAATTGGTTGTTTTCCGTCTCTCCTTAGTTTAGTGGGGCACTCTCTCGCCCTATGGCCATAACCCCAACAACCATAGCACCTATTTGACTCGTCCCTATTTAAATTTTCATTATATGTTTTAAGGATTTTTTCGTCTTTGTCATGCTTAGATTTTTAAATTTCTTATAATCATTTTTAAACTTGTCTTTATCAAATTTAAGAAATTTTTGAAATTTTCTCGCAAACATAGCCATGTCCTTCGAGTCACTATCACTCTCATCAACCACAACTTGTTTTCTTCCTTTCGGGCTTTCAAAGTAATGCCCTTATCTATTAACTTTTCATTTCGTAGGGAAACATATCTAGTTCATAGGTTTGCATGTCACCTACTAATTCTTCAAGTTTGGTAGAGTTCAAGGTGGGTAAAGAATTTAAAACGGTCACTTTAGGTACAAATCTAATCGGGTAGGGACCTTAAAATTTTCTTCACTTCTCGGTTGTCAGGTATTTTCCCTCCCAAATTAAATTATGAATTAACTATATTGAAAAGTACAATAAAAAATTTATCAAAGGTTTCATTCTCAAGCATTTTCATGGTTTTAAATTGAGCGGTAAGGTTTTGGAGTTTTGAATCCTTAACGACACTAGTTCCCTCGTGAGTGAGTTATAATACATCCCAATATTCCTTAACGGTTTCACAAGTCATGATACAACGGAATTCATCTGGTGTAACCGCATTAAACGAGGCATTTAGTCCTCGGGAATTAAAATTGGCTTGTTTAAATTCATTCTCACTCCATATATCTACGGGTTTTGGGACATGTTCATTTTTAAGTAAACATGTAGATGGAGACCACCCATCAATGACAGACAACCAAATCCTATAATCGCTAGATTTTAGCGCCGATTTTATACGCGCTTTCCAATACGCGTAATTGGAACCATCAAAAATAAGAAATTTTGAAAACGGAGAAAAATTCATTTTTAACAACAAAATTCTAAAAAGGCCTTAAAGCAATAAATTATCTCTCTTGCTCTGATATCAATTTGAAATATGAAAACCTCAAAATTTTAAAAATTCCTTTTCAATTAAATATTAATTTCCTTAAAGTGCGGAATAGGATGGTTCAACACAACACACACAACCTTCAAATTTTAATTCTTTCAAATTAAAATTAAACTCAACTAAAGTTAAATAAATATTACACTAATATAAATATTCACTTAAATAAATTAACTCATTCTAAGTCCAAAAAATTTGCCTAATAAGATTAATTCAATTTTCTACTTGGGCCAAATCGAATTTTATCAAATTAAAATAAATGACTTGAATTAAATTAATTAAACATTTCACAAATTAATTATAGCACCAAATTAAGTATGAGTAGTGATTTAAACCATATTTTATCTTTTGGTACTAAGCATGCATCTAGGTGATATAGCAAGATAAAATAAATCACAAACCATTACACATCGATGTATGAGGAAAACCCAAATGGGAAAAATCTCGGGAGTCCCTAGCCTTAAGTCCACTAAGTATGATTTTATGAGTCCATCAATGAGGCTTTTGATCTTTGTCAACCCGCACCCGAAGCTTTTCTTCAAGTAGGAACACCGCAGCACGCAAACAAACTCCTTTTGGGTGGAGAAGAACCCAAACTCTCTTCTTTAATGGTGTAGAGAAAACTAGGTTCCAAATAAACTCTCCAAGCAACAAATATATATATATATATATATATATAAAAGAGAACTTGGAAGTAAACAAAACTATGGGTGTGTAGAGTTTTGGACGAATTTTAATTCATAAATTCAAAACTCAAAACATGAGCTTTTTGGGTAAACATTTTTGCTCTCTACAGAAAGGAAAGTATCAAAAAGTTTCTTAGAAAAGTCTTGTTCCCGCACATAATATGGTTGGTAAAAGTTAGTGGAACAAGTGGAAAACATGGGTTGTTAAAAATGAAAAAAACTACCAAAAATAAGTTTTCCCGCACATGGTCGTTCGAACGACTTTCCCGGGTCATTCGAACCACATCGGTCGAACCAAAATATAGAGGGAAAATAGGCCAAAACCTTGTTGGAAAAACTCCTTCAAACGAGTTCCTTAGAATGAAACTTCTAACGAAAAAATAGAGAGTTTTGGGAAACTCGTTGGCAAACGCGTTCGAACGACAATTCGAAAAAAAAAACAGAAAATCCAATCTTTCAATATTAATCTCTAAAAACTTTTAAACAGAGTTCTTAAATATTTTCTGATAATAAAAAGTCATTTTATACTAAAATAACACCCACAAAATATTCCAAGTCTCCTACATATATAAAATTTCATTCATACCATTTGAGACTATGGAATCTAATTGTTGTTGAGGTAGAAATGAGGCACTAAACTTGGCAATGATGAAGCTTTAATTTCTGGGCCGCTAAATCTTCAACGCAAACTCATCATAGGCTTCGATGGATACCCTTTATACTCTATCCTATGACTCAAATTGTTATTTTTATAATTGAGCCAACACTACATAAAACATAATTGGAACTTTGTGTCCTTACACGTTATTTAAAATTTGTGAGCCCAAATTGTGGCGCCAAATTTTTTAGGGGAAATTGTGGGTACCCTTTCGTCGACCAGGCCCATAAAAATAGTTAGCCAATCCCAAGTGAATAATAAAAGACACCCAACCCAAATTATGAGTCCTGAATAATGGTTAGAGTAAAATAATATGACCAAGTCCATCCCCTAAAATCTCGAATGAGATATTCAAGGGAGACTGGGTTAATGTGTTGGTTACCAACTCTCTCTCTCTCTCTGAACTGAACATATATTGTACCCCTGGACCAGGGCATATGGGCATCTCAAAAAAATTCTCAAGAGTTACTTAATACAACTGTAGACCTCTCCATGGACATAGGCAATTTGCCGAACCACATATATTCTTGCGTTGTGTGATTATGATTGTGATTATTGTTGTTCTTATTATCTTGGTGATTTTTTTCCTTCACTAATTGTTTGTGTTAAGATTTTTGTCACCACACCACTATAATTATTTTTGAGTTAATCTTTGTATTTAAACATGGTGGTTTCATGAACAAGCAAATGAGACTATACTGCTTTTTAAAATAATAAGTGTTTTAAAGGTAATTAATATCAAGATATACATATTAGACAATGTTTTTAAAGATTGTCATATATAGAAACTATTAAAAAAACATTCTTCTTTATTTAAGGTAATTGACACTAAATAAATCTTATTGCAAGTGGAAGTCTTTTGTGGACAATGCAAATCGTTGAAGTGGTTTTGTTGGAAGTTGTATGATTTAAGATCACGGGTTTCATTTGCTGGCGTCATTTTATGTTAGGAGTTAATGGGTTGTTATATATATTTTCTAATAAGATGAGTGAAATATTTGAAAAACTTATTTTTACCATTAATTTTTTGATTGGAGCAACTTTGATTTAGGTTGGTAGACACGATGTTGGAATTGTTGATTGTGAAGAGAGATTTTACTTGTATGAACTCAAATTATATTTGAATGGAAAATTGTATGTTATATATGTTTATTGGGTTCCAGAGATGTTATATATTATTTTTAACATGTTTTGTTTATGATTATATAAAAAATATGCTGGAATGGATATAAAGCATGGAATGTATTTTATTTTCTAATGTATTCTCGAATGTATTAAATGTCGTGATGGATGTAATTCTAACTTTGGTGCCAAAATTATTAAAGATGGCCTCCCCGTCGTCTTAAAAGGATCCCATAAATGGTGTGATTTTTAGACGACATATTCCCATTTGAAAAAACCTTTTGGGACTATTATTGTCGTCTTTAAAAACATTTATACAAGATGGATTCTATGTCATCTCAAAAGGATCCCATAAACGATAACCTTTTGAGACGACTCTGATCTCTGAAAGTACCCTTTCTAATTTCTCAAGTTTTCTACTCATTTAATTTTGTAACAATAGACCCAAATATACTCGGTTCATTTGACAAACTAAATAAAAACAAATTTTCTATTTTCTAGAATCATACTCCTACTTTTTGTAATATATTTCATATATTTGTATTTATACAACTTGTATGTGTTTTGTACTCAAATATTTTTTACATCATAGTTTTCTTGGTCTTATAATTTTCCAGAATTTAAAAATTACTTCTCGTATTTTATATCATTTTTCAGAATTTTAAAATGTTAGTTTAAACATCAAAAGAAAAAAAACTAGAATTAATTTTTGTTTCTTTAATTAATAGAATGAATATCTATATGACAACGTTTCGAAATTTGAAGGGTCGTTATATTTGTGATCCGTGTGATTAGGTTTTGGAACAATCAAGGCCATGTGTGCCGCCCATGCATTTTCATCACACATGAGCTCTAAGATGAGTTTGCTCGACTGCAGGCTATTGATGATTGTTTTACCTTAGTACTCCTCACTGTGCATTATATTTTTATGCATGTTCCCTCAATGCCTCGTCTTTTATGTGATGCCTATTATACCCTAACATGACCTTGATTGTTTACTTGATCGCCCTTATGTTTTGAAGAATTACAATATAACCAGAGTTATTCCTTCGACTCTATGAATAAAGGGCTTGGGATTTCTATTTTTTAAGAGATAATTTTTTTCAAAACAGGCAAAGCTCTGTTAAAATTTTCTCAACCTTCTCTCTCAAAACATTATAAGAAATTTACATCAGTTTGAGAGTTTTTTAAACATCTTTAATAAATAAGTTTTCATCGTATGGTTTTATATATATACTTTGTATGAGTATGGATGTTTAGAAGTTCTTTTAGTATTGAGAGGGTTTCTGGCTTCATCTGCTAAGGCTTTTGGAGTTCATTGCCTGGATATTTTTGCCTTACTTCTAAGATCTCTCCCAGGGTACACTTTCTAAAACTCTTTACATGGATGCAAATTTGTTTTTTGAGTGATTTAGACTATTTTTAAATATTTTATAAACTCTAATTTAGGAAAACATTTTTTACCGTACTAATCTATTTAATATGTTATAACACACACACACACACACACACACACACACACACACACACACACACACACACACACACACACACACACACACACACTTTAAGTTAATAGATCTTTTAAAAAAACTAAATATGTGTTTTCAACTCGTATATACTTTAAAAAATCATTTTGTTGTGATCCATTTGTGTAGATCCTTTTTTGATTTTGCAACACTCACAATCTAAAATTTTTGTACACAAACTATTTCTATTTTTCATAACGTTGATATATACAATTATAAAACAAGACTTTATATTCTTATTTTTATAGTTGATCTCCCAACCATCTATGAAAATAAAAATTATTAAAACTTGGTTTGTGCTACCTCATCACTAGATACTTTGTCTTTGAGAGTAAAGTTGTGTTTGTACTATTTGTCTACTCTTTCATGTTTAGTATTATTTAGTAGTCAAGGAGTTATCTATTGCCTGCCTTGGTATATAGTGTGTATTGGGAGTATTGATTTATTTACACATTGAAAACTATAATTTGCACCTAAACGGTTATTATAGTGGACTTATGGTGTGTTTGTTCTTAGAACTAAAAGACCCGGGGTTTGTAGTACATTGTCTTCCTCATTGTCAATTTATTGTGTTCAATACCCTTCTCCTCATCTCCTTTTGTTTCCAACTTTTACTTATAAGACTTTGAACATCGCACCAACCTGAACTGATTTTTCCTTTGTGTGTGTAATAAACCATTGAAGTTTAAAGGAATTTTACTAAAGAGGTAAATGAGAATTTTTAGTCTTAACACTTTTGTGTAATAGATTACTTTCAAGTGGTATCTGAGCATCATGATTACTTTGATTTTAAAATGTTTTTTACTCTTTAAGATCCTGAATTCTTTGTTTTAAACATATTTTAAAAGGAAGACAGAAATGGTAGTTTTGTACGCTAACCTAAGTTTGATGGTGTAAACTTTTCATAAAGGAAATTAGACGTTTAGGGTATGATACATGGGATATGGTTGAATATGGTTTTTATGTACCTACTCGTTTTCTTGGTGAAGGTGATGTTCAAAGAGCTGAACGAAAATATCTTTCTAAATGGACGAGAGAGGAGAAATTAAGTTCACAATATAAAAATAAAGGCAAAAATCCTATTTTCCAAGCACTGGGTGAGTATGAGTTTAAATAAATCTCAGCCTGCACCACTTCAAAGGAAACTTAGGACATTTCAATCTCTACACATGAGGGTAATGCTACACTTAGAAGGGCTAAGCAATAATTATTAGTTCATGTATATGATAAAATATTTATGAAAAATGATAAACAAATTTGATGAATTTTATCTTAGTTTGGAAGATATTGTTAACCAATCATATTCTAATGGTATTGTATATATTGATTATGAAATTTGTGATAAAATATTAAGATATTTTCCTCATATGTTTGCTATAAACAAAACATGACATAGAAGAAATGGATGATCTTAACATGACTCTTGAACTGTTATGTAGTAAAATGAGGAATTTTTAACTTGAAACTTCCTTAAGTGATAATAAAAGATGAAAATAAAAAGGACACACCACAAACTTCTTTAGTGTTTTAAGTTTGTTGTTAGCAGTATTGATTTTATATCTTCCTTATCTAATGTTAACGACTCCTCTATGTCTCTTGAGTCACTAGATCATGAAATTACTTTGTTATCTAAATTTCAAGAAATTTGTTATTTTTAGAAACAAATTTTTTTTAGAGAAGGACAACCTAGTTATTTTAAAAGACCACATGAAAATAGTTTAAAGAGAAATATATTGAAAAATATGACCACAAAAAACACTTGAGTCATATTCAACGAATAAAATGTAATGAGTTTGATCATTATGCCAGCAAATGTTTTTCGAAAACTAAATAATTTTTTCTTAAAAAGCACACTTATCTAAAACTTGGGATGATAGTTCTGACTTCAATAGTCATTGTAGTGATAAATGTAATAATTTTATGGATTTTACTTCTATATGTTTAAATGAATATAATGATGGTATTAATAACTTGTTTGTTATGTCCGATAATTTTGAATTATTTATTAAAAATTATAATTTACCTCTTAGAGATATTTTATTTCATGTTAAGACTTTTGTGCATAATGATACTCATGCTAATGTATGTAAGATCATTGATGATTCTAATTTTAACTAGGATGATGAAAATGATGATTATAAATCATGTTCCCTTAGAATAAAATGTTTTGATAGTGATTGTGATGATGACGATGACCTTAATTTGAAGAAACTATATAAGTCTACCTTTAAAAGGTGTATTCACTTAGGAAAAGTTTATGCTAAGGTGTTATCTAAAATTGATGCTATTAGCAATCAAACTCTCTTTTATTCATGATGAATATTCTATTCAAGTAGAAGAGCTTTAGACTAAAAATTTGATGTTAAAGAAAAATATTTTTAAAATTAATGAAAGTTGTTCTTCTTTAGTGAAACAATGCAAAATTATTTTAACTAATTTTGATCAATTAAAAACTAAACTAAAAGAAGACTTGAATGAAGTAAATTCTTTCAATAAATCTGGCGTCATGATAAAACAAATTGTGAATTTTGGAAAGGCTTCTTCTGGAGAAAAAGAAGGCATTGGTTTAAAAGGAAACGAAGTTTTTGAAATAAATTTCATATCTCCGAATATAGACTGTATAGCATCCTCAAATGTTCATATGTATATTCCTTATTTTTAAAAATAGACTTATGCTTCCTATACTTCTAAGTAGATTTAAAACTATAAATTTTGTTGTAAATTTGGACACTTAGATAAATTATTTTATAAATGATTAAATAAAAAATGGTAAAATTAATGGACCTAGGAGAACTATTATGAAAACCCCACCTATTCTAATACCAGGTGACCAATCCTCTATTAAAATAAAATAGGAATCCAATATGATTTCATTCTCAACATCACTGTTCCAACAGAAAAAATAAATATAAACGAATAAAAACCATAAAACTAAATGAACATAATGAATCGACATGCATAAATAAATAAATAAATGTGAACTAAATAAACCATTGGTCACTAATCACAATCATCTAACTTGAATAAATTCTGAAAAATGAAATAACATCTCTTACATAAATGTAAACTCCTACCCAACTACGAGCAACACGCACAACAGAAAATTGGAATGAAAAGAATCCTATCTAAATAGAAAGAGATGAGGTGGTTAAAATCCTGTAGCATCAACATCAACTGCAACGACAAGAAAGATCTATCCCTTCTATACCTACTTCTGCTGCACACCTGGGGTTTTTTAACAGAAAATAAAAAAATAAATTTGCTAAGGGGTTAAATCCCGATACAGTTTGAAAATATTTTGCAAGTAATTAAATGCTATAAATCAATAAAACACGTAGTGTATTACTTTCACAATTAATTAACCAGTCGCACTCACATGAAATAAAACATCACCTCTCATCTATAGTGCTCATCTAATGCATTCATTTTATTATCTGAATTACATTACCCAGTCTAACTAAGACAATAACTACTATCCAAGCCCAAACTCGCTAATATCCACCATTAGTTGAGTATATACTACCCTCACTAGGTATATGTTCAATAATATCATAGAGACACACGTGCTATAAATATGTGTTTGCAAAATATAATACCATATCTACACTCGTGCTATAAATAGATGTACACTATATATATATCGCTCCTATAAACGTACACTCGTATCCCCAGAGCATAGACCTTAACACCGGGTCAAAATCTCACCACCCAGTCCAAACGTAATGTGACAACTCGCTCACCAAAATATGGGTTGGCCAGCCCGATACTCCAATATAACAGGAATCATGGATGGAATCATTCTCAGCATCACAACAATACAACAAGTATACGGGATAACCACCCAATATTTCAGAAAATGGGTTGCCAAAATTTTTGTTTTATTATAAGTTACGGAAATAATTTAAACAACCCAATTTGAAAAGAAAGTAGAAACCTAAGAAAACCTATAATACATCCACAACAAGTATACAATAAGGGGACCGAATATGCTGTCGGTCCACAAGTACATACAACGTATTCAACAAGTTTAATTTAAGTTACATAATACATTCATTAGAAAGTTACAAAAGTTTGGGCCACACGCCCGAGTAAAGGACCCGATCATAACTAGAGTACAAAAATGAAAGCATCTACACAAAATATCCCGTAATATTCGCAATGTATCATGGCTCCAAAATACGCCAAGATAGGAAAGTCAGAACGGGCATCCTTGCGGCGGAGCACCTAAGCGGATACAAGATTCATGCACAACAAGAAATATGAACGGGTCAGGGCTCGGTTTTATATGATCACCAGATGAATAAAAAGTATGAAAATTATGAGCAGTTAGTACTGAATGATAAAGATGAGTATCCATTAACAAAATCCCAAAGCATAAACTAAGACAATTTAAATGATGATAAATTTTATTTAGTTAAGCAAGAGGATTTAAATGAGCATCATTAATTAAAAGCCTCCATCATTTTTCATTATTTCATTTCATCTTTCCATTCCTTAGCAGGAATATAATTACTGTCATATGCTCTTTGTGGCGTTCCATTCCTTATCAGGAATATAATCAATGTTACATGCTCTTTGTGGCATTTATTATACATCAAGTCCCACTTGATTAAAAATAGTAATATACATATACATATACCGATTCTAAGACTGCCCGTTCGGGTTTCCCCACTGTGCGCGTCCCTAAATGACCATCATCTTCCAGGGCCTATATACCAAGACAACCTGGGCACCTACAATGCAAAACATCGAGAAGCAGCCATATGACTGCGAGAGAGTCATAACTACACCCAGAATTACCTCTCCATCGCAGAAAAATGTACAACAACGCTTATATGGCCTAGGACTATATCCGCCCTGCATTCATTAGCCAGGGGGCTTCACCTCACGCGCACACTTCCCTTATGATGGCATTTAGAGAGGTGTGTTTAAGTAGATTAGCATTTACCATATTAATCTCATTTTCATTTCCATTTTACGTGCGCATGTTTCATTTTTTAATTCGAAACCATAATAATTGACTATTCTCATTAGTATTCATTGTATACTAAGTCCCAAATTATTCTCCAAGAGATCACAATATTTCTACAAGTCACAAGGTTTTATATACCTCAATTGAGCCCCTAAAGTCTCCAAGTATGGGCTTACAACTGCTAGACTCCTAATAATTAACTAAAGGAAAGAAACGCCTTAACCTCAATTTGTACACCACAGGAATAAGCCCCGTTTAACCCATTTCTAATGTAGGGTAGTGACTCAACTCATCTAAGACTCTAAGACTCTAATTTTACTTCATACAAGAAGGTTCCTAGGTCCTAAGCCTAAAGAAAAGGGTTGGAATTGAGCTAAGAAAAATCACTCAAAACTGCAGGATTTTCGAATCGATTCGCCCTGGCCGAATCGATTCGGTAAGAAAGCGAATCAATTCGGACCAGCCGAATCGATTCGGTCAGGAAAACCTGACTTTCTGCATAATTTTCAAATCGATTCGGACAAGTCGAATCGATTCGGTCCACTCAGACCTGTAAACTGTCCCTATGGCGAATCGATTCACCTTGGCGGAATCGATTCGCCCCTGCGAATTGGCCAAGTATGGGTTAAGGGTTATGAACCCTAATTTCCCCAAATCTCCTTTGTTCTCCAACCAACATCATTAATTCCACCCCTCCAATAATAAATGCATCTAACCACCATAAATTTATACTAATAAACATATAAATCAACTTCTAGAGATTTAAAACCTATAAATCCCTCAAAATACCAAAATTGTAAAACTATATTAACTACAAAACAATCCATACCATTTATTCATCTTAAACCATATATTAGCAAGTAGAAAACTTGCCTTGGGGTTCAAATCTCCGATTTTCTTGTGGTATCAAAAATCCAAGCTTCAATCTCTCTCTTATCTCCTCAATTCTCTTATTCTCTCTTTCTTTCTAGGTTAGCCAATACACACTTAAGAGAATAAAATGAATTACAAGACTAAAATCGTACCTTTAGTCTAATATCCCAACTTAAATGGTTAATACCACATTAAAATGACTCACAACTACACATTTGTGTCAAAACCAGTCAAAAGTGCCCGAAACATCGAAATACAATATGGCACTCATTTCGACTATCTCACACATTTCGGGACTAACTACGCCCTCTAAATTATCATTTGGAAATTTTATAAGTCATTTCAAGTTCCGGTTTGATTTAAACAATAAATGTCATTTAAATCATATGACACTATAAAACACAACATGGTGATATTTACTTACACATACAATAAACATGCAACAATCTTAGTAAATATGCTCCATTAATTCATTTAATTCATATTTACTCCACATTCCAACATTTTATATAATTACTTCACACTGTAAATAAATATAAAATAGTTTCTCAAAAGCGAGGGTTGTTACACGTAACACAGATAACGGAGGCAGTCATAAACATAGGTTTGGGGTCACAGCCATACTACATCGCACCAACTGGTCTCCAAATCAACACATATCCCCACACATGGATAGTGACCATGCAACAGTATTAGGACCTCTGGAATCAATCCAAAACCTACTTGTCAATGTCAAGGTGGACTGGATTGCGCACTACGTGCAACCTCCTAACTATAGCACTACAGAGTAGGCATGTTCAATAAAAACAACAATCAATAACGTACACACATATATACAAGTCACCTCAATATGTGTGTGTGTGTGTGTATATATATATATAATACTAACCTCGTACGCAATCCCAAAATGTATTAGCCCCCCCCAATCCCGAAGTTTGAACTGACTTCTTGATTATGCATATAAGTATTCACTCACTCGAGTTCCCGGTTCTCCTCAATCGAATCCATCTATCCATTGTCCTATCACACATACCAAACCCTATAAAGTATTCCCCAGTAGTCACACTCTACTCTGAATCCCCTATGGTCATTTCCCAAGATTTAACGGGTCAAAACAACACATAAACAAAATCTGGGTAGGTTAGCAAATCGAATAAAATTTATTGGCAAACTAAACGGTTTAGTCAAAGGAACTTATTCGCTCCCCCATCAAACCAATTAGGTTTGTTGGGCTGCGAGTCGCCTTCTTCCTCGACTTTTCTCCTCTAAAACCCTCCAATAGAGGTCCCAAGCCTCCCAAAACATCAATTTAACAACCTAAATCAATATATTAACTCTTAAAAACATTTTAACATCAAATTAAAACTAAATCCCTCATCTAAACACAAGTATTCTTAATCGTTCAATAATTTAAGCTACTCAGAATCAATTAAACCTCGACTTTCGTTGATTTTTAAGAACATGTCAACAATCTCATGTTCATTCCCACAAAGCCAGAAATTTATTACGAATTTTTCATCCATTTATCTTCAATCGATCTCAATTAAAATTATGGGTTCAATAATACTTTTAATCTTCTTCAATTTATTACGAAAGTTCACATCTTTAATCTTAAAATTAGTTCTTAATTAAATAAAATGGTATTCAACTACAAAATTGCATCTAAAGCAAGTAAATACTTGACTTTAAGGATTTTATTCTTAAGTCTCATTTGTTAGGACGGCTTGAATTCGAAGATTACCTATTCTCTCACATTTTCTTCATGTTCTTCTTTCCTATTTTTTTAAACTCTCTTTAAGTCGCAATTATGTAGAGAATTAAAAGTGGGTTGTCATCCACCTCCCTAACTCTTAAATACCTCTTAATCACACCATAATTCATATTTAGGTTAAACCTTAGGTGTAAAAAGACCAATATATCCCCATACGGGTCCAGCTATATCTAAACAATCTCCGGAACCCAATTATAGCACTCGGGGTACCTATTACGGACTATTTCGACCCATTTTGGATCACTGATGCACTCGATTATGTCATTCGAATCACCCACTTAAAAGTACGCCTGTATATCATTAATCGGGCCCGACATGTGCATACAGTATATGTCTCCCATAAAATATATGAATCCATCGATGTAGCTCTCTATCGAGATAATATAATAAACCTTTGTTTTTCACTCATGACCGACATATAAGAAATCATATATCTATTTACTTATCACATGCAAATAAATAATAGTAATAATAATAGTAATAGTAGTAGTAGTAGTAGTAGTAGTAGTAGTAGTAATAATAATAATAATAATAATAATAATAATAATAATAATAATAATAATAATAATAATAATAATAATAATAATAATAATAATAATAATAATAATAATAATAATAATAATAATAATAATAAATATTAATCCTTTATCTCGCTAATTAGTATTTGTCAAAACCCAAATTAATTTCCTCAGTTAAATTAATAATTAAATTCACATGGAAATTAAATCATCATAAAAGTACAGGGTATTACATTATCCCCCTATTTACGAAATTTCGTCCCCAAAATTTGAACGTGCCTACCACGAAGATATCTAAATAATTTTCCCGCATGTCATCCTCATGCTCCCACACCAACTCGAAAACATTGTGGTGTCCCCACTGTGCACGTACTGACGACACCACTTTTGACCTAAGCTTATGCTCACTTTGGCCCAAAATGGCAACATGTCTCTCCTCATAAGAAACATCCGACTCTAGGTCAATCTCCTCCAATGCTATATGCCGATAAGCCATGTCATCCCTCAGATACCTCCTTAATGATGACACATGTAACACATCATGAATTCACTGCAAATGCTTTGGTAATGTGAGCCTATGCGAAACCAGCCCTACCTTTTCGATAATGGGAAAATACCCTATATAGTTAGGTGATAACTTCCCTTATTCCCGAACCGCATCACTCCCTTCATGGTAGATACCTGCAGCAACACCTCATTATCCATGTCAAACTCTAAAAATCTCTTATTCACATCGGCGTACTCTTTTGTCGATCCTGAGCTACCCAAATACGATTCCAAATCAACTTAATTTTTGTTAACATCTCCTAAATCAAGTCCTACCTAAGAATCTTGTTTACCTCCAATTCTAACCAACAAGAGGGAGAACGACAAGGTTCCCCGTACAAAGCCGCAAAAGTTTCCATGCCATTAGTTAACTGGTATGTTTTATTATACAAAAACTTTATCCACGATAAATACTAGTCCTAAGTGCCCTTAAAGTCCAGAATACACATCATTAGCATATCCTCCAACATTTGATTCACCCTCTCCGTCTGTCCATCGTCTGCGAGTGATACATCATTCTCAAATGAAACTATATCCCCACGGCCTCCTAAAAACACTGGCAGAAATGGGACACAAACATCTTATCCCGATCTGAAACAATATTTAGCGGCACCTCGTGCAATCTCACTATCTTTGCTATGAAAATCTTTGCATATTGTATTATTGTGTAATCCAATGAAACTAGAAAGAAATGAGCTACCTTGGTCAACTGATCCATAATAACCCAGAGGGAACCGTAACCCCTCTGCACCATCGATAACCCAATTATCAAGCGATCAAAATACGCTCATATTTTCATATCGAAATCTTCGACGGATGAAAAACCCCAACTGGTGTCTGATGATCAATCTTCAGCATCTGACAAATGGTTAACTTGAAGACAAATTATGTTATATCCCACTTCACATTGGCCCACCAACATTTCCTCCTCATATCCTAGTACATTTTATCTCTTTCGGGATGCACCAAGAATCGTGACCCATGCGCCTCCTCTATAACTGTGCACCATAGGTCCTCGTCGTCTGGGACAATCAGCCTTCAATTAAAGCATAAGATACCTTCAGAACTAATCGAGTAAGACTTTGCTCCACCGACTAATAACTACTGAATCCTCTCCTGATAAGAAGGGTCTAGTGCCTGTGCCTTTACAACCCTCAAAATTATCATGATTATGATGGTCATTAGTGCTATACAGGCCCAAACTACCTAATCCTCATGACGAATATCAGGTCACTTTACCTTCTACATTGTTGCTAACTTCCCTGTCATCATACGTCTCAACACATAAGCCACTATGTTAGCCTTACCCGGATGATATTGAATTTCAAATTGATAATCCTTCATGAATGTTTCCTCATATCGAGCTCCTTCTGCATGAAAATATACTGCAGTGACTTGTGGTCCATTTAAATCAAAACTTCTCCCCAAGGAGGTAGTGCCTCCAAATTCTCAAGGTAAAAATGACTGTTGCTAACTCCAAATCATCCGTGGAATAGTTATTCTCATAGGTTTTAAGCTTACAGGATGCATCAGCTATAGCCTGCTCCGTGTGTTTTAGAATTTCCCTAAGTCCCTATAAGGATGCATCCATAAAAATAAAGTACACCACTCCTCCCCTAGGTAATGTGAGCAATTGTGCTAAAAGTCAGCTTGTCCTTTAACTCATCAAAAGCTAATTGACACTGATCATTCCAAACAAAAGTTACTCCCTTACGAGTAGGGGTGCGCAATCTTTGAAAATCCTTTAACGATTCGGTGGTAGTATCCTGCTAACCCCAGAAAACTAGGAGCTGCTATCGGTGTTGTTGTCTGCCCTATTCCCTCACCACCGACACCTTACTCATATCCATAGAAATCTCTATCTCATAAACTATGTGACCTAAGAATTTCACCTCTCGTAACTAGAATCCACCTTTCTAAAACTTGGCATACAACTGGTGGTCCTATAAAATCTAAAGAAATATATGCAAATTCTCTGCATGCTCGCCTTCTATCCAAGAATAAACCAAGATGTCATCTATGAACACAATGATATGATGATCCAAGAAATCCCTGAACACCCTAAACTCATAAGACCAGTAAAAATGTTGTCCTTGGAACATCCTACTTCCTAATAAGCAACTGATGGTACCCTGATCAAAAATAAATCTTAGATAAGTAAGCTTCTCCTCTCAGTTGATCGAATAAGTCATCAATACACAACAATGGATACTTATTCGGAATCGTGACCTTGTTCAACTCTCAATAGTCGATACATAATCTCAATGACCTGTCCTCCTTCTTTACAAATAGAACTGGGGCACCCCATGGTGATGTATTCCTCTGAATAAACCACCCCCTTAAAAAAGTTGCTGCTTAGTTCTCGCATCTATAAAGGAGCCATATGGTATAACGATTGCACTATCGACCTAGTCCCCGACTCTAAGATGATCACAAACTCAATATCTTGACTTGGAGGTAACCCTAGTATCTCGTGAAACACATCAGCATAGTCCTTCAGCACAGGTATCGAATCCAATAAGAGGAGTATACCCTCATAAGTCTCATCCTCAATATAGTATAAGTGAATGCTCGACCCTCTCTTCGGACGAGGCATCACCATAAGAAAAATATCATGCCCTGGGGTAGTAAACATGATAGTCCTACTATAATAGTCCACCATCTCTCTATACGTCTTAAACCAATCCACACCTAGAATAACATCATACTCATCCTTCTCTAACACAAGAATTTCTTCTGCTAAACATAACCTCCTCATGTCCACACCCGTGCCCCTGTAGAAGGAACAAATGAGATCCTCTTTACTCAATGTTGAATCTATGGTCATAATGATATATGTCGTTATATCTATTTGTGACACCCCGCCTAATTAATCCCGGGTGATCAGTCCTAAATCAAATTAGAAAAGGTTTCTCAGTTGGTCAATTCTTAGCATCACTGTCGTCTTTTTTTTTTATTTACTAACCACCTATGTGAGAAAAGTAGACTGGTGCAAATTTTTATCTTTTAATTAATTAAATAAAACTCATGCGGAACATAAAATAATGCACAATCACAGTTGATTAAAATAACCATCCACAAATAAAACACCTAACCGAATAAACCATCGGTCCTAATATCCAATACAAGTAAATATCAGAAAAACATCTCAACAAGTCTAATACTGATAAATGAACTGTGAGCGACAAGCTCAGATAACTACTAGAGAGTCTCTACACGAATGAAAGAAGGAGGTGTCTATCAAAACCCCGCAACATCCACATGTGCTGCAGCGAAGGATACCTGGAATAGAGTCAAGCTTGGCGCCCTTGTGGTTGGACACCTAAAAGTTTTTTAAAAGAATTTTATAGCAAGGGTTAGTACCCAAAAACATTTGAAAACATTTAACAAATGATTAACTTGCAGTAATAAATAAATATGTATGCTCTTCATATTTTAGTTAGTGTCGCACTCTCTTGAGGACTTCCTCACCCCTCCTCTAATGTGCACTACTAACGCTTCCATTTAATTTACTAGGTCCTACGCTCCTGATCCAATGCTTATTTTAACCCTTGAATTTTACCTACTCTAACCGAGTATGCCTTAATTCATGATTTTTAAGTTATTACAAACGTCAAACTTAATTAAATCATTACTCCTTTTAATTTCATATAATATTCACACCTGTTATGCACATAATACATTTTCCACTATGTATTAATTATCCCATATATAATTATTTACCTAATTATATATTTAATCATATTACAGTATTCACAAACATACTGAAATAACATTTAATACAAACTTTCGACCGAGTAAAAATACTCACAAAATATAAAATTTCCCAAGTGTTATCCCACTAGGTGTATTCACGTAACCTAGTTATCCAAGTTAGATTCGCTCACTAACTTAGTTTAACATACAAATTGGAGGCGGTCATATTCCTTCCCTGAAAGTGAGATGCCCCTCACCCATATAATGGACGCTATGACCTGGAATTATACTCGCCCTACTCCTCAAGCTAGAGGATTCATCCACTGCGCGCAACCTCCCCCTATAGCACTTAGAGTACATACTAATAATATTCAATCACTGATATTAATGCACACACACTATATATATATATATATACTACCACACTCCGTATATATATATATAAAATGTCCCGGCTACACCATGTACAAAACCCGTAACATAAGCCCATTTAATCTATTAAGAGTTTATGGTCCAACTCTAATTATTAATTAATTCGCACATTAATTAATTAAGTCACCTTTGGTGTCGCCCCCACCATAAAATTGAACTTACTCTCGAAGTCCGAATTACCCTCACCCGAGTCTAACTTCTCGACTTCCGAGTTATTTAGCCTTTACCTAAATAAGATTGATCGCCCGGTATTCCTCAACCGTTATTCCCGGACTTGTTCACTACATCTATATTTAATTCTTCCAAACACCTTCCCAAAAATTCAACCTTAGTGTGTCACACCTAATTTCTCCGAAACCCAACAATTTTAAATTATAATGTCACACTAAGTCATCTCCAAATTTTAATTAATTTTATTCACCATTAATTAGATTTGAAACCCATGTATAAATTTCTCACCAAATTAATTCATGGAAAAAGATTAAATTAATTTTCTTTATATAAAATAAAACTGGGCGAACTGTCAAAATCTGCCGACCTTCGATCGATCGACCCCAGACCTTCGATCGATCGATCGATCGAGCAGGTTTTCGTCTTCTTCGCGAAGACAGATGCAGCCATGGACGATTTTTCCCAAACCCTAGTTTTCTCTACCAGCAACCTTAAGCCCTGTTAACATCAATACATGTTAGAAACCTTATTAGGTACCTCCAGAATGTCCACCAACATCATTAATTCGTCCATTAATTACAATTTCTGAATTTGGGGGAAATATCCATCTTTAATTCTTTACCCATTTACATCCCAAATCCCTTCACCAAATTCGTTTCTAATTATCCAGATATCATCCTACCAGATACGTATCAATTTATAATATCAGATTTCTACAAGAATCCTCATTCAAAATCTCATGTTTATGCCATGAACACCCAAAATGAATTTTGATCAAACACATCACATGAATATGAATTTCAAAACAGATTCAATACTATTTCAAGTTATCCACTTGCCTTAGGTTTCGTAGTGTCTGATTCGGATATGAATTTCTAAGGTTGAAGACAATCCTTGTTGGCTCTCTAGTGATCCCAAAGCTGCCCTTAACTGCTATTAGGGTTCCTTAATACACTTAGCCGTTTCTAAAACTCTATCAGCCGTTTTATTATTCCTCCCAATTCCTTAATTTACCTAATCCCGTTTTTTGCCTAATGGGCCAAGCCCAAGTGACCCAAATGCCCCCGTGTGGGCCCGGCTATGCCTAAAAACTCCCCGTGACCCGTTTACTACCCCAGGGTACGCTTTTTTGACTATCTCGGCCCATTCAGACTCAACCGTATACTCAGAATTGGCATCCAAATTAATTTATAAAAATGTTTATCCCCTCACCTCTTTAGTCTATACCAACTCCCGGTTGATATAAGTGCATACCCTGTCATTAATACTCGAAATGACTTAAATAAATAATTACTATTCACTTAGTAAATAACTTCCCGTAAATATTAACCATTTACTCCTTGATTAATATTTAAATAAAATTTCCCTAATTAATTCAATTAAATTATGACTCACAAGTAATTTTCAATTCTCGAATTAATTAAATATTTAATGCATGAAAAATGCGGGGTGTTACATACTCCCCCCATTACAAAGGAATTTCGTCCCCGAAATTAGGTCATACCTGTGATGAAAAGCTCTGGATATTGCTCCCGCATATCCTCCTCCTGCTCCCAGGTATACTCATCAATGTTGTGATGACCCCACTGTACTCTAACTAGTGGAACAACCTTGGATCGTAATTTCCGCTCGCTACGGTCTAGGATAGCCACCGGCCTCTCCTCATATGAGATGTATGGCTGTAAATCAATTTCTTCAAGTGGAATGTGCCAGAAGGCCCTCTCACTCCGGCGATATTTCTTCAGTGATGCTACATGGAACACGTCGTGTATCCGTTGAAGATGCTCCGATAATCCCAGCTTGTAGGCTACAGGTCCCACCCTCTCGATAATAGGAAAAGGTCCCACGTACCTCGGTGCTAGCTTACCCTTCTTGCCAAACCTCATCACCCTTTTCATGGGGGACACCCTGACCAATACCTGATCCCCAACCTCTAACTCCATGTGTCTCCGTGAAGCATCAGCGTAACTTTTCTGCCTATCCTGAGCTATCCGAATCCTCCCTCGGATCAGCTCTATCTTGGAAGATGTCTCCTGAACAATCTTCGGTCCCAACAGTTTGTTGTCCCCCACCTCTAACCAACAAGCGGGTGAACGACAAGGTCTCCCGTATAATGCCTCGAATGGTGCCATGCCGATCGTGAATTGGTAAGAGTTATTATATGCAAACTCTACCAGAGGAAGACATTTCTCCCAACCTCCCCCAAATTCTAGTATACACATTCTGAGCATATCTTCCAACATCTGATTGACTCTCTCGGTGTGCCCGTCAATCTGTGGGTGATAGGCTGTACTCAAACATAACTCCGTGCCCATGGCCTCCTAAAAACTCTGCCAAAAATGGGCCACAAAGATCTTGTCCCTATCCAACACAATATTAATCGGTACCCCGTGCAGTTTAACAATCTCCGCTATGAATAGCTGTGCATAACGCATCGTCTCAAAGTCTGTGCGAACTGGTAGGAAGTGGGCCACTTTGGTCAACCAATCCACAATAACCCATATGGAATCGTGACCCTTCTGTGATGACGGTAACCCTGTAATGAAGTCCATAGAGATGCTCTCCCACAGGAATTTTAAGTGGCTGTAGCATCCCTGATGGTCTCTGATGGTCAACTTTCACAAGCTGACACGTGGCACATTTCGAAACAAATTCTGCTATGTCCCGTTTCATCCCTGCCCACTAATACTGCCTCCTCATATCTTGATACATCTTATCCCCACCGGGATGTACCGCGAATCTCGACCCATGAGACTCCGTCATAACAGCATGCCTCAATTCCGCATCCTCTGGCACAATCAACCTTCCATTATGGCGTAAGCCTCCCTCCGAGCTGATCGAGTAGACCTCTGCTCCCTCAGCTAGCAACTGGCTCACCCTATCCCGTCAGGTCTGATCCTCTACCTGAGCCCTCACAACCCGCATAATGATCTCGGGTGTGATGGATAATGCTGACATGCAAGCCCTGGCTACATCATCCTCGTATCGAAGTTCTCTCCACTTTGCTTTCCAGACTTCTGATATTTCCCCAGTCGGTCTCCAACTCAATGCATCTGCCACCACATTAGCCTTACCAGGATGATACTCAATATCAAACTTATAGTCTTTCACGAATTCTAGCCATCACCTTTGTCTCATATTCAAATCCTTCTGAATGAAGAGATACTGAAGTGATTTGTGATCCGTGAATAGCGTGAACTGCTCCCCCAGGAGATAATGTCTCCATATCCTCAAAGCAAAAATGACTGTTGCTAACTCCAGGTCGTGAGTGGGGTAATTCCTCTCATGGGGCTTTAGCTTCCTGGACGCATAAGCTATAGCCCTTTCCTCCTGCTGAAGCACACCCCCAAGTCCCTGTAAGGATGCGTCAGTGTAAACCCGATACTCTAATCCTCCTTTTGGCAATGCAAGCACGGGTGCAGATGTCAAATTGTCCTTTAACTCATCGAAGGCTAATTGACAGTGATCATTCCAAGTGAAAGGTACCCCTTTCCGGGTAAGATTCGTCAAAGGGCCCGCAATCTTTGAGAATCCTTTGAAGAACCGTCTGTAATAACCGGCCAACCCCAGAAAACTGCGCACTTCTGTCGGTGTCATGGGCTATCCCCACTCCCTCACCGCCGATACTTTACTTGGATCCACCGCAATACCCCGGTCTGACACCACGTGGCCAAGGAACTGGACCTCCCGTAGCCGAAATCCATACTTACAGAATTTGGCATAGAGTTGGTGATCCCGTAATGTCTGTAACACTATATGTAGGTACTCTGCGTGCTCCTCCTCAGTACGCGAGTAGACCAGGATGTCATCAATGAACACGATAACGAATTGATCGAGAAACTCCTTGAATACTCTGTTCATGAGGTCCATAAACACTGCTGGTGCATTGGTGAGTCCGAATGGCATCACCCTGAACTCCTAAGATCCATACCGCGATAGGAAAGCGGTCTTCGGAACATCTTCCTCTCGAATACGTAGTTGATGATATCCTGACCTTAAGTCGACCTTAGAGAAATAAGACGCCCCTCTCAACTGGTCAAATAGGTCGTCAGTCCTAGGCAACGGATACTTATTCCGTATCGTGGCCTTATTCATCTCTCTATAGTCCACGCATAACCGTAGTGAGCCATCTCGCTTTTTCACAAATAACACCGGTGCACCCCATGGAGATGTACTTCGTCGTATGAAACCCTGACCCAGAAGCTGCTGAATCTGCTCCCTCAGCTCACGCATCTATGAAGGGGCCATACGGTATGGGGCCCGAGCAATTGGCCTCGTCCCCGGTGCTAAATCGATCACAAATTTGATTTCCCTGCTAGGTGGCAACCCTGGTATCTCCTGAAACACATCCTCAAAGTCTCTCACCACTGGGATTGAATCCAATGGAATAGCCACCTCCTGTGAGGTTTCCTCCTCAATGTAATACAAGTGTGTGCGTGACCCTCCCTCGGGTAGTGGCATTGCTATTAAGAACATCTCCTGCCCTGGAATGGAGAACACGATAGTCCTTTCGTAGCAATCCACCGTCGCCCGATAACCTGCCAACCAATCCATACCCAAGATGACATCGTACCCCTCCATATCTAACACTAGTAGGTCCGTTACTAAACTAAGTCTCCCGATCAAAATGTCCACACCCCGACAAATCGAGTGAATCGTAGCCCCGCTGCCAACTGGCGACTGTACACACATCCTAAGACCTCCCGCGGTCTCTAGTAGTCCGACCCGTTTAGCAAAATTTAATTTAATGAATGAATGTGATGCTCCCGTATCAAAGAGAATACTACCCTCATAACCATGAATGAGAACCATACCCTCAACTGCTGGCGGTGCTTGCTGCGCCGGGGGATTAGGAACATCCTGGACGTTATACACATGTCCGTAGTGCATCTGCCCCTGCTGAGGTGGGGCGGGTGGGGCTGGTGCTGCTGGTGGTAATTGCCCCTGTTGGGCCTCCTGCTGTTGACCTCTGCCCCTCCGTGGGCATTCCCTCTTGAAATGTCCTGGCTGCCCACACACAAAACAACGTCTCTGACCATCCCCCTGTCGTTGGCCCTGACGCGGCTGGCCCTGGCCCTGCTGGCCTCCCCCTTTGTTCCCTTGGCCCTGAGGAACCTGCTGCTGCTGATTCGGGCCCGGCTGCCCCTGTCTGAACCCCTGTCCTCCCTGTCGGAAACCACCAGGCTTAAACTTCTTAGCCTGATTCCCTTGCTGACTACCCGCCTGCTGCTGAGCACCACTTGTGTCACTACTAGTAACAGCCTTGCCCTGTTGGCTCGGCTCCCCTGTTGGCTTGCTCCCCTTTGCATGGAAGCGATGGTCCTGGCAGTGTACAAGTGCGGCATTAACGACATCTGTGTACGTTACTAACGCCGAATTCCCAATCAAGTGTTGCCTGATTCGCCAGGCTAAACCGTCCATAAACCTCGATTTCTTTCGCTCCTCATTGCTCACCTCATTTGGCACAAAGTTTGCCAAACGGGTGAACTCTTCCTCGTACTCTTCCACTGACCGGTCACCCTGAACTAAATCACTGAATTTCTTCCTCATCTCAGTCTCTACTGCTAGTGGAAAGTATTTGCGGTCGAACCGCACCCAAAACTCTACTATCGGCATCAAGTCTCGCTCCCCGGCGGTAGTAACTAACTCCCACCACTGTAAGGCTGCCCCTGATAGACCAAAGGTAGCTAGCATCTGCTTCTGTACCTCGGTACACTCTAGCATGCGCAGATGGCGCTGAATGTTCTTCTTCCAGTCACAAGCCTCTATCACATCTATACTACCCCGGAACTCAGGTGGGTGACCCTTCTGAAAGGTCTCCCTAACTCTCTGCCAAGATGGTGGCCCCACTGGACCCTGAATTGCTGGTGCCACTGGAGGCGGTGCCTGGGGCTGTGGAAAGTGAGCTGCCATAGCTCTCATTGCTGTTTCGACCGCCTGGGCCACAATGTTAATGACCTTCATGTATGTCCTTAAAGTTGGGTTCACCAAAAATGCAGGTAGATCCTCTAAGTAAGCCCATCTGTAAATTTGAGAATTCTTTTCTCCTGAGTGTTCACCTCATCTGGAAAAAAGTTCACTATGCGAGTGAACTTCTCCTCATAATTGGCCACAGTCTTTACCTACTGTGAGGTATCTAGAAGTCTCCTCCTCATCTTCATCTGAACTACCAACGGAATGAAATTATGGTCAAATCGCACCCAAAACTCCCGTATATCCATTGTATTAATCTCTTCTACTATGGTAATCAACTCCCACGACTGAAGAGCTATCCTGACTAGCCTGAATGTAGCTAGTATCTGCTTTAAGCTTCATTGCACTGAACCATGAAAAAACTCTGAGTGTCCTTCTTCCATTGGATAGCTGCTAAAACATTTGCACTCCCTTATAACTCTGGTGGATGGACCTCTTGGAAGACTTATTTGAACTGATCCCATACAAACGGCACTAGGTGAGTCTGTATTGGTATTACCAATGACAACTGTGTCTATGCCTGAGAAAGTTCTATGTTAGGGTAGTTATAGTGGCATCAACTGCGTATGCGACTATAGTAGTGAACTTTGTTGTCGTTACATTCTCCTATGCAGCCTGTGGCTTCGACAAAGCATTCTCTTCTACGAGCCTCTTTGCTACACATACTGGTTTACCTTTCCTTATGTTAGGCATCTAAAACCAAACTGGAAATGAATGATATTCACTTCAAATAAATAAAATAGAAGAGTAACATAAATTCAAAATATGAAACCACAATCTTCAGCACAGGGTTCTATATCAAAGAAATGCAATGCTGACAACGTAGTAAGTTTGCACGTTTCTTAAGGATACTAAAATCTAATGCTCTGATACCAACTATGACAACCCGCCTATTCTAATATCGAGTGGCCAATCCTTTATTAAAATAAAATAGGAATATAGTATGGTTTTATTATTAGCACTACTGTCGGACCAGGAAAAATAAATATGAATGAATAAAAACCATATATCTAAATGAACAAAATGAATCAACATGCATAATTAAATAAATGTCAGTCGAATAAACCGTCAATCACTGATCAGAATCATCCAATTTGAATAAAGTATGAATAATGAAATAACATCTCCGACATTAATGTAAAGTCCAACACAAAGAGAAAACTAGAATGAAAATACTCCTTTCTAGATAGAAAGATCTGAGGTGGATAAGCCAATCATATAGCATCCGTAGATGCAATGGCAAGGAAGATCTATCCCTGCTATTATTCCACACCCGAGGTTTTTAAAAAAAATAAGAAAATAAATTTTCCCGCGTGTCAAATCCCTATAAAGTTTGAAAATATTTTGCAAGTAATTAAACGATTTAAATCAATAAAACACGTAGTGTATTACTTTAACAATTAATTAACTGGTCGTACTCACATGAGATAAAACATCACCTCTCATCTGCAGTGCTCACCTAACGCATTAATTTTATTATTCTAATTACACTGCTTAGTCTAACTAAGACAACAACTATTATCCAAGCCCAAACAGGCTAGTAGTCACCATTAGCTGAGTATATACGACCCTCACTAGGTATACATTCATGAATAATATCGTAGTGACACACATGCTATAAATATGTGTTTGCATAATATAATACCATATCTACACTCATGTTGTAAATAGATGCACACACTATATCATATATATATATATATATATCGCTCGCTATATATGTATAGATGTATCCCCAGTTCTTCGACCTTGTTGATAAATCCCTCATGTACTATCAGACTCCAGGCATATCACACGTTGTACGAAGTCACCGGGTCAAAATTTCACCACCGATCCTAATTATAACATAAAGAACGAAGGCAGTCGTAAACATATGTTTAGGGTTCACAACCATTCCACATCGCACCCAACCGGTCTCCAAACCAACATCTATCCTAACATATGAATAGTGGACATACAACAATACTATGACATGGGGAATAAATCCAACACATGTTGTCAATGATAGGGTGGACTGCTCTCTATGTGTAACCTCCTAACAATAGCACTTCCGAGTAGATATGTTAATACAAACAAGAATCAATCACACACTCACACACACACACACACACACACACACACACACACACACACACACACACACATATATATATATATATATATATATATATATATATATATATATATATATATATATATATAACTCACCCCAATACGTATATATATAATACTGACCTCGTATGCGATCCCAAAACATAATCCTCCTCCTAAATCCTGAAGTCCGAAATGACTTCTCAATTATGCATACAAGTATTCACTCACTTGAATTCCTAGCTCTCCTCCATTAAATATGTTTATCCATTGGACTATCACACATACAAAACCCTGTAAATCATTCCCCAGTAGTCCCACTCCACCACAGAAGTCCCTACGGTTATTCCTCAAGCTTTAACTAGTCAAAACGACATATAAACAAAATCTAGGAGGGGAAGCAAATCGAACCGATTTGTTTGGCAGACTGAACTGATTCAGTCAAGCGAACTAATTTTCTCCTTAGGGGTCCAATCATACTTCAAAACTTCTTCAATTGATTACCAAAGTTCACATCTTTAATCTCATATTTAGTTCTTAATTAACTATGATGGTAATTTACTACATAATTGCATCTAAAGCATGTAAATACTTGCCTCTAAGGAATTGAATCCGAAGTCTTGTTGGGATGGATTGAATATGGAGATTCCCTCTTCTCTTCTCTTCTCCAAGTTCTTTTATCACCCTTTCTTTCCCTTTTCTTTTTCTAAACTCTATGTAACTCACAATTATGCAGAGATTGAAAAGTGGTTGTCTTCCACCTCTCTAATCCTTACATAACTCTTAATCACACCTTAATAACGTTTTTAGGTCAAACCCTAGGTGTAAAAAGATAACTATACCCCCATACATGTCTTTCTATGTCTAATAGCCCCGAAAACCCAATCATAACATTAGGGTACCTATTATGGACTATATTGATCCATTCCGGATCACCGTTGCACTCGAAAAGGTTATCTGAGTCACCCAACTACAAGTATGCCCATATCTCATTAAGAAGGCTTGACACGTGCATACAGTATGAGTCGCCTATAAAATATATAAATCCATTGATGTAAATCTCTATTGACATAATACAATAAACTGTCGACTTTTCACTCACACATGACATATAGTAAATCAAATATTTACTTATCCCATACAAGTAAACAGTAATAATAATTAATATTAATCATTTATTTCTCTAGTTAATATTTTTCGAAACCCAATTTGATTTTCATAATTTAATAAATAATTAAATGCACTCGGAAATTAAATAATCATAGAAGTACGGGGTATATTACAACTGCAAGCGAGTGCGTTAAAAAACTAAAAATCATTTTTCAAGAACTAAGGAAATTTGAATTGGGAAGGACGGATTAAGATATCAACTGCGATGTAATGTTGTTGTATCAGCATTAAATACTTATTATAAAAACTCTCATTGGTACCTTGATTCTGGGTGTTCAAGACATATGACAAAGGAGAAAAAAAATCCACATTAAAAAGCTTTTGTTGAAGGGAATGTCACTATTGGAGATGGAAAAATATCTCGAATAATAGGTAAATGAACAATTCAAGGTTAAGGGATTCCAAACATGGATGATGTTTTATTTTTTGAAGGATTTAAAATCAATTTATTAAGTGTAAGTCAATTTTGCGACACTAATCATACTTGTAAGAGCAAGTGTTATAATTGCTCAATGTATTTTTTATTTTGGCTTATCCCGTTACATATACACTACACCTTCATGACTCCTTCTACGTATTCAAAGACAAAGATTAAGACTATTGGAAGATTGAAGAATTGTTCGTCTCAACAACATTCTGTTGAGTTATGGTTGCTTTCGTAAAGCCTTTATTCTCTAGGTTTTTTTATATTTTTGACAGTTTGTATTTCCAAATGGTTTAAAATATTTTTTAAGAAGATTTTGGAAATCTCACTAGGTCATCAGAATGAGTTTGCCTTATCGTTCGAATGAGGTACACATGGTCATTAAAATGCGGTTCCCACAATCGAATGAGACGATTTTTCGTCTTTCAATGGAAAATCGTTTGATAGGTCGTTGGAAGCTAGTTCGAACGAAAACGTTTACTCCGTTCATTCATGAAAGAACAATTGTTCGATTTTCATTTCTAACAAAATATTGTTAAATGTTAAGCAATGGAAAGGGTCTACGAAAGAACAAAATATTATTTGCGTTAAAAGCCACCATTTTTAAAATAGCCTACAAAGATTATGTGCCAAGGACATTTAGTTTATAATCATTCATGATTTTCTATATATGAGCGTTATGATTTCTTCAACTATTTGAGAGTAATTCTTATATATGTGAGATTTGGCGGTAGTTTTAAAGTAGAAGATCAATGGGTTTGCACAATGGACTTTCTTGAAAAATATTAAATAGTTTGGTGATTTTATTTTGAGAATCATTAAAATTCATGGCATATTACATAAGTCCTGTCAATTTTATTTGAGTTCAACATTTTTACACATAAGGTTGAAATTGAGTTCTTTATTTAGAAGTATCTCATGACTTCAAGCACTTATGAATGTTTATGTTGATTTGCCTATAGAAAATGTTCACACGATTACATTTCGTTTTCACGATTCGGATATTTTAGTGTTACTCCATGGTGACTATGTGTTTTTATACCTATATGTACTTGTTATTTCTTATACTTAAATTTTTTTGAAAAACTTCAAAAATAGTAGGTGGAGAGCATATGCCTTTTCAGATTATCATTACATGTGATTTTTTTGTTTATATTTGTGAGGGTATCTTGCTTCTTCATGTGATGCATGTTATTTATGTTTAGATTCTACTCCTTTATCTATTACAAAGAAAATTTGGGAGAACAAATTGAGTGGGATTTTTACTTATCTTTTAAATCATAAGCATCGAAGTATTTCTTTTGTATCCTATGTGTACGTCATTTCCGTCTTGATGATGATTTTCATGGACCGCATAAGAAGAAGACTTCTATATTGAAGACTTATACACTTATGCATTTTTGTTTCTTGATTTGGGAGGGAATTATTAATATTAGTCGTTAGGGGTCAATTTTTCTTCAGTTTGTGTTATATACCGGAATAGCTAAAGGGGGAGATTTGTAAGAGAAAGTTTTATAATTGCTCAATATATTTTTTATTTTAACTTATCCCGTTACACGTACGACGCACCTTCGTGATTGCTTCTATGTATTCGAAGACAAAGTTGAAGACTTTTGGAAGATTGAAGAATCGTTCCTCTCAATAAAATTCAGAAGAATTATGATTGCTTTGGAAAAGCCTTTATTTGTCCAGGGTTTTTATAATTTTAAGAGTTTGTTTTTCCAAAAGGTTTAAAATATGTTTGAAGGAAATTTGGAAATCTCGTTGGGTTTTTAGAACGAGTTTGACTTATCATTCGAACGAGGTACGAGAGGTCGTTAGAATGAGGTTCCCACGATTGATTGAGATGCTTTTTCATCTTCCACTAGAATGTCATTTGATAGGTCATTGGAAACCGGTTCGAACGAAAATGGGTACACCATTTGAACGTGTTGTGACATCTCGCCTAATTAAATATCGGGTGATCAGTCCTTTATTAAATTAAAACATAATATCCAGTTGGTACATTCTTAGCATCATTGTCAAAAACTCTTTAGTATTTACTAACCACCTAGTATTTGAAAAGCTAGTGTCAAATTTATATTTTTAATAAATAGGTAATGATCTAAAACCATTAAATAAATGTACATCACATTCACCATTCTAATTAATCACATCATAAATAACGCATTAACTGAATCAAATACGATATTAATGGGATAAACACCCCTGTTTGAAACTTCAATACAATAATCCATAACCAAACTAAATCCACAACTAAAAATAAACGAAGTACAAAGTCTCTGGAAAAACCTACTAATAGAAGATGGGCGACATGCCGGACTGAGATAAATAAAAGGATACATCTGATCTGAAAGAAATGGAGGCGTCTACCAAATAAGTCCTACAATCGTCCACAGCGGCTGCAACAACATCAAGTGAGAATGAACTCCTAAGTTGGGCCTCCCTACGACTGGGCACCTAAAATGATTTTTACAAAATAGATTCGAAAAACGTATCAGAGCCTGAGTAAAAAAGTTTAAAAATATTTGCAAGTGTTTAAAATGCATAATCAGTAGATATTATATACATTTAATTTTCGCTGCTCTCACTTTAGGTCCTCACCCCTCAACTAGTGGGCTCGTCTAAAGGATATTCATAGTCTGTCCTAGTTATGTTATCCCGTCTAACTAGTTCAAGTTAAATATTTTTTCACCCCTTTTAACTCTTTATGCTCACCCGTATTACCCATAAAAAAACTACTGGTAGTTCTATGTCTATTAGACATTTAAGAATTTTCTCATTTAGGATTAAGTTCCCACATATTTAGATTAATTTAGATGTCACGATCTTTCTCATCTACTAAGCACAAATAGTAGAATTAAATCAAAAGTTTGTATGTACATGTCACTCTAATTTTATATATATATATATATATATATATATCACCCCGGTACATCACGTAGAAATAGATGACTAATGGTCCAGGATCATTCTCAAACCAAAAGTACAAACCACACATATCGGAGGCGAACATAGTCCTAGGCCTTTGGGCTACACACATACCTATACACCCAAATGAACGGGGACACCCTCGTTCACACAAGTGGTGCAAATCCCTGAGTTCTATGTTCTGAGGCACAAGTCCAAATCCCCAAGATGGCTCATCAAGATAAGATTGTCACCTTTTAGGACCTCCCATGATAGCAAGCAACGTAGGTATGTCATATAAAAAATAGACACACATCAAGTACTCACCAAACCTATGAATATAAATTTAATTAAGGTAATACCGTACCCCATAATACAGTCCATACATAGTCTACATACTCTGGCATAGCCTATATATTATTCGTATACCGTTAAACTTCTTATTCGCATAACCCTGAGTGTTTACCATCACTTGGAAGACTACCAATTATCCCTTAAGTCTATTCCGTAGCTATCTCACTAATTACCTATTGGTCTAGGTCATCGTTCCCACCAAATTCTCGTGACATGATATCATTCTCCGAATTGGGTCTTTTTATTCCTCAATTATGCCTAATTAATCTTAGCCCTTAAGTTTCTCCCATGTGACTAAGTCTCAAACCCAATATTGACCTACTGATTATCTTAAAATAACTCTCTTTATATTTAAAAATTATCTCAAAGATTAATTTGATCATTACCCGTGAGTTCTAAAATAAAAAAATGGAGAAAATTATCAAAATCTGGGCAGCCGAATCGACTCGCCCTTGGACTGAATCGATTTTCTTGCCAAATTGATTCTGCCATGGAGCCGAATCGATTCGTAATAGCAGATCTTCATCTCCAACCTCAATCTGCTACGGGTTTCACCATTTTTACAAATCCAAACCTACATTACATGATCCCATACTCTCAACCAAACCCACCAAACACTATTCCAACCTATATACATGATTCTTAATGTTTTATAATAAAAAAATCATCAAGAAACATCCTATAATTAGAATTAAATCAACAATTATTTCCAAAACCCCTAGTTTATCATTTATCATCAAGAACCTCTATAAAACCCAGATTTCTTCATGTTTGATTTTCAGAACTCCATCCAATTCGTCATATTACTTAAGGGATTAAATTCCAATATTGATTCAACCCAAAACATGATTGAATTTCCCAATTGAGACATCAAAACACATGAAATTAAGATATTAAACATCCTATTCTAACATGGATGATATATCCTTCATGAATTAAGCAAGATAAATACTTGCCCTTGGGTGTAGGTCTGAATTCCACAAAATTTCTCATATGGTTGTGTTCCTCTCCCTCTGATGTATGCAACAGTGGTGTTTTAGGTTCAAGAATGGTGTTGACAATTTTGGGCCTCTCTCAAGACTCTCTTTATTCCTCCCTTGATAACCTCTCTAAATTTGGTTAATGTAACCCTAACTTCTACAATTCCCAATATAATTTACACTTATTAAATTCGTGGGTCTCCCTTCCTGAAAAATACAATTGACTAAAATACCCTTATGGGGGTGTCAGTTTGGCCTAAAATTGCCCCCGGGTCCCAAAATAAACCCTCGGGTACACTTTTCTTACTATCTTTACTCTTGCGAACACATTGATGCACTCGAAATGATTATTTGAAATATGAAAAGTAAAGTTATATTTTATTTCTCAAATTATGTCCCGACACGATTGACACGCGCATAATTTACTGTAACATTCGTATTTTTCACTCACGATAATTATAATCTTTTCATATCATTATTCTTACTCATACACTAAGTAATATTCAATATAAATAAACATTAGCTTTTATCTCGCTGATTAATATTTATTATCCTGGATTAATTATTCCAATTTAATTCAATTAATCCAATTATAAAATCATTACAAATATGGTGTGTTACATACTTCCTCCCTTACAACAGAATTTTGTCTCGAAATTCAGAAAAAGAAAATACCTGGTATGAACAACTCTGGATATCTTTCGCGCATCTCATCCTTGGGCTTCCAAATGGACTCATCGGCATTATGATACCCCCATTGAACACGTACAAGCGGTATTAACTTCAACCTCAATATCCTCTTACTATGGTCTAAAATAGCGACTGGCCTCTCCTCGTTCGAAATATCAGGTTGTAAGTCTATCTCCTCTAGTGCATTGTGAGTGTACACCAACTCATCCCATAGGTATTGCCGTAATGAAGAAATATGGAACACATCATGAATATGGTGCAAGTGCTCTGTCAATCCGAGTCTATACGCCACTGGTCTAATCCACTCGATGATAAGAAATGGCTTAACGTACCTTGGTGCCAATTTCCCCTTTTTCCCAAATCTTATTATCCCCTTCATAGGGGATACACGTAGTAACACCTGATCCACCAAATAAAACTCCAGAGAGGACCGCTTAGCATCAACATAACTTTTTTGTACGTCCTGAGGTATCCGTATACGACTCCGAATCGTATTTATTTTGTTTGAAGTATCATGGATTAACTCTGGCCCAAGTAGATTATTTTCTCCCACCTCCAACCAATAAGAAGGAGAATGACACAGTCTCCCGTACAGTGCCTCAAATGGATCTATGACAATAGTGAATTGATAGGAGTTATTATAGGGAAACTCCACCAGTAGAAGGTATGGATACCAACCTCCCCACAAGTCCAGGTTGCACATTCGTAGCATGTCCTCCAACATCTTATTTATCCGCTCAATCTGCCCGTCCGTCTGTGGGTGGTAGGCGGTACTCAATTATAACTCTGTGCCTATGGCCTCCTCTAAGATCTGCCCTAATGCGAGACACAAAAATCTTGTCCCTATCAGACACAATATTGAGGGGCACCCTGTGTAATCGTATTATCTCAGCAATGAAAATATGCGCATACTGAGTTGTAGTATAATATGTCCGAACTAAAAGGAAGTGGGATACCTTGGTCAACTGATCCACTATCACCCATATAGAATCATGACCCCTCTGCAAAGTAGGGAGCCTAGTAATAAAGTCCATGGAAATGCTCTCCCATTTCCGCATAGGAATCTCCAACGACAGTAGGAATCCTGTTGGTCTCTGATGGTCCACCTTTACTAGCTGACAGGTGGTACACGTCGAGATGAACTCAGAGATGCCTCTCTTTATCCCACTCCACCAGTACAACCATCTCATGTCTTAGTACATCTTATCCTTTCCATGATGTACCGCAAATCGAGACTCATGTGCCTCTTCCATCACAACGTATCATAAGTATTCCCCCTTAAGAACTATCAACCTCCCGTTGAATCGCAAACCTCCCGTTGAACTAATGCAGTACGAATCGATTCCCCCAGCTAATTACTGTTTACTTCGCTCCTGACAAAACGGATCCGTCGCCTGTACCTATACCACCCTCGTGACAATCTGGGGTTCAATGAGCATAACTGACATGAACGGTCTGGAAACTGCATCCTGATGCCCTATCTCCTTCCATGTTTCCTTCGACACCTTGGCCACCTCCCCCACTGGTCTATGTCTCAATGCATCAACCACCACGCTGGCCTTTCCCGGGTGATACTAGATCTCGAACTGGTAGTCTTTCACAAATTCAATCCATATGCGCTGACGCATATTTAGCTCTCTCTTAGTGAGAAAGTACTATAGCGACTTGTGATCTATGAACAAGTGAAATTTCTCCCACAATAGGTAGTGTCTCTAAATCTGAACGGCAAACACGACTTCCACTAGCTCCAAGTTGTGGGTGGGGTAATTCCTCTCGTGAGGCTTAATCTTACAGGAAGCGAAAGCTATAGCATGATCCTCCTTCTTTAGTAATCCCCCAAGTCCCTATAAGGATGCATGAGTGTAAACTAGGTACTCCACTCCTGGCCTGGGTAGAGCGAGAACTGTTGTTGAAGTTAACTTGTCCTTCATCTCATCAAAAGCCAACTGACAAGAATATCCCGAATAAAAGGTACACCTTTGCAAGTCAAGTTAGTTAGAGGACTCTTAATCTTCAAAAACCCTCAAATAAACCGCTTGTAATATCCTGCCAAACCGAACAGAATACATACCTCCATCTGTGTCGTGGGATATACCCATTCCCTCACTACTCGCACCTTACTCACGTCCCTCGATATCCCCTTCGCCGAAATGATATGCCCCAAAAACTGCACCTCACATAACCAGAACCCGCATTTTTTAAACTTTGCATACTACTGATGGATATACAATGTCTGTAAGACCTGATGCAAATACTCGGCTAGACCCTCCTCGATCCAAGAATAAATCTGAATGTCATCAATGAAGATGACAACAAACTGATACAAGAACTCTCTGAACACCCTATTCATCAAGTCCATAAATATGATTAGCTCATTGGTTAACCCAAATGGAATAACTCGAAACTCATAGGACCCATATCTCGTCAAGAAAGTAGTTTTAGACACGTTCTGCTCCCGGATACGAAACTGGTAATATTCGAATCTCCAATTTATCTTCGAGAAGTGGGTGGATTCACTCAATTAATCGAATAAGTCATCAATTCAGGGCAACAGATACTTATTATGTATCGTGACTTTATTCAGCTCCTGGTAATCCACAAACAAGCATAAAGTCTCATATCTCTTATTTACAAACAATACAGGGTCACCCCATGACGACATACTATGACGTATAAGACCCTCCATAACAGTTTCTCAATTTGATCTCGTAGTTCCCTCATTTCCATAAAATCCATACAATACGGTGCACGAGCTGTCTGTGGCCATCCCGATCGATGTATTATTAGTTTCGGGGGAGGAGGAGGATCCCTCGAGGAAGAACTACGTTGCGGTCTCGCACCCTTCTCTTTGAAAAGGGGCTTCGGTTGTCGTCGGTGTGGGGTGAATGTAAAGAGATGGAGTCGTCAGCCTATTTTGCTCAAAATAGGAAAAAGAACATGTTGCCACTTCAAGAGAGAGACATCAAGGACAAACTGATGCATACTAAACAAACAGATTGGAGGTCTAGGGTCTAAGTTATGGAATGGGAAGGTGTTAGGCACCCATCCCGCCCTTTCGGTCTCTTATGGGAAAATATTAATATTTTCCTTTATCCTCGTGAAGTGTGTGTATGTGGTTATATAATGGGGATTGGAATCGTTCGACCCATACCATGGAAAAGATAGGGTGAGGTCGTCCACTGGAATATTCCCAAAATAACAATAAATGTAGAAGATAGAATATGAGCGTTCATAGAGATATTGATCGTTATTGGGAAATGACACTATATGTGGGATGAGACGCGAACAATCATATATATATATATATATATATATATATATATATATATGTATGTATGATAATAGTGAGGGATTTTGAGAAATTTGGAAAATAAAATAAATCGAAAAGTTAAAAAGTTGGACTCGAGTATGGGATTTTAATCTAAGACGCCTATATAGCCTATAAAGGCATAAAATTCCATGTAGTTTGAATGTATGATAGGGGCGGGGTTTATCCCATAGATTCAAATGTAATTTTATTAGGTGTGCACGTGTAGAAAATGTGTTTTTGGTTTTGGAAAAAGTGTGGTGGATAATTCCGTTCGGAATTTACGGGTGTAACCCGCTTTTATTTATTTTTGGGGTTTTTATGAAAAATAAAGTATGTGCAATATACTAATAAAAGCGTAGATGTTAATATGTATGAACTAGGGTGAAACTAGATTATGAATATAAAGTAATTTATGCAAAAACAAGAGATTTAAAAGAGGAGGAGAAGGAATTGGACCTTCTTTGGAGTTTGAGCTTGGATATTGGATGAACTCCTTTGAATGTTGATGGATGTTGATGAGAGAGAAATATATTTTCCAAATTGGGTGTGGAAAGTATAGGTATTTATGCTTGAATGGAACTTCTCATATGGAACTTCGCTGGCTTCGAGAGAATGTTACTGAGATCACTGATGCTGATGGGTTTTCCTGTTTGTTGGGAATGAGGTCATGGCCCTTATTTATAGGGAAAAGGTGGGTTCCGATCATCCTAACCCAGGGGATGCCTATCGGCAGGGTTCAAGACCTGCCAATTGGCAGTCCCGTGTGGACTTTTCTAAAAAAATGACTATACCGCACAAATCATTAATCTGAATCACGCACGGGGACCGTTGGAAAGGGATTTCAGTGCCCTTCAAAGATTCAAAGAGATTTCACTCCGACGGTGGAGTTGATTGGGGTCAATTCGGGGCCCGAGAGCTCCCGATGGACTCTGAATCAGTTTTCGATAGTGAGATGGTCTGTTTGTCCAATTTTTTATTCCGATTCACGCATGGGTTGGACCGTTGGAAAGGGTATTCAGATACCTTTAAAGATTCAAAGAGCCGTCGCTCTGACGAAAGAGGTGACCAGAGTCAAATGGGGCCCGAGAGTGCCCGATGGCCTCTAGATCGGTACTCAAAGTGCGACCTAAGTTTGCGATGGAAAAGGGAAGCACTAGGAGTGTAAGGAGATACTTAGGGGTCCTAGAATGTCATGTCCATAGATCCCCTCAATGGGTGAGCATGGAATAAGTGATGGCCATCGAATAGACACCATAATATGGAGGGAGGTCAGTTCTGTGCAACTAAGGGATGTAGATGACCGATTTAGAGGATCGAGGTCAGTTTTAACCTAATAGAGGTGACAACCAAGAACCAAGGTCATTTCTGACCTAATTGAAGTGACGATATAAAACAGAGGTCAATTCTGAACTAAATGAGGTTATGACCGAGGACCGAGGTCAATTCTAAACAAACTAATGTGTCAATCCAAGATCGAGGTCAATTTTGACCTAAAAGAGGTGACGATCGAGGACCGAGGTCAATTATGAACCAACTAAGGTGACGATCTAAGATTGAGGTTAATTCTTACCTAGAAGAGATGACGACCGAGGACCGAGGTCAATTCTGACCTAACTAAGGTGACGATCCAAGATCGAGGTCAATTCTGACCTAACTGAGGTGACTATCCAAGACCGAGGTCAATTCTGACCTAACTGAGGTGACGATCCAAGATCGAGGTCAATTCTGACCTAAAAGAGGTGAAGACCAAGGACTGAGGTCAATTTTGACCTAACTAAGGTGACGATCTAAGACCGATGTCAATTTTGACCAAAAATAGGTGACGACCAAATACCGAAGTCAATTTTTACCTAACTGAGATGACAATCCAAGACCGAGGTCAATTATGACCTAAAATCAGTGATGACCTAGGACCTAGGTCAATTATGACCTAGCTGAGGTGACAATCCAAGACCGAGGTCAATTCTGGCCTAAAAGATGTGACGATCGAGGATTGAGGTCAATTCTCACCTAACTGAGGTGGCGATCCAAGACCGAGGTCAATTCTGACCAAAAAGAGGTGAGGGCCGAGGATTGAGGTCAATTCTGATCTGACTAAGGTTATGATCTAAGATCGAGGTCAATTCTAATCTAGAAGAGGTAAAGATCGAGGACCGAGGTCAATTCTGACCTAACTAAGGTGATGATCCAAGACCGAGGTCAGTTCTGACTTAGAAGAGGTGATAACTGAGGATCGAGGTCAATTCTAACCTAACTAAGGTGACAATCCAATACCGAGGTTAATTATGACCTAAAAGAGGTCACAACTGAGGATTGAGGTCAATTCTGACCTAACTAAGGTGACGATCCAAGATCGAGGTCAATTCTGACCTAAAAGAGGTGACTACCGAGGACTGAGGTCAATTATGACCTAACAAAGGTGACTATCCAAGATCGAGGTCAATTCTTACCTAAAAGAGGTAACAACCAAAGACTGAGGTTAATTTTGACCTAACTGAGATGACGATCCAAGATCGAGGTCAATTCTGACCTAAAAGAAGTGATGACCTAGGACCGAGGTCAATTCTCACGTAACTGAGGTGACGATCCAAGATCGAGGTCAATGCTGACCTAAAAGAGGTGACAATCGAGGACCGAGGTTAATTATCACTTAACTAAGGTGACGATCCAAGACCAAGGTCAATTCTGACCTAAAGGAGGTGACGATCGAGGACCGAGGTCAATTCTGACCTAACTAAGGTGATGACTTAAGACTGAGGTCAATTTTAACCTAGAAGAGGTGACGACCGAGAACCGAGGTCAATTCTGACCTAACTAGGGTGATAATCCAAGAGCGAGGTCAATTCTGACCTAAATGAGGTGACGACCGAGGATCGAGGTCAATTCTGACCTAACTAAGGTGACAATCCAAGATCGAGGTCAATTTTGACCTAGAAGAGGTGACGACCAAGGACCGAGGTCAATTCTGACCTATCTGAGGTGATGATCCAAGACCGAGGTCAATTCTGACCTAGAAGAGGTGACGACTGAGGACTAAGGGCAATTATGACCAACCTGAAGGTGACAATCCAATACTGAGGTCAATTCTGACCTAGAAGAGGTGATGATCAAGGACCGTGGACAATTTTAACCTAACTGAGGTGAAGATCCAAGGCTGAGGTCAATTATGACTTAGAAGAGGTGACGATCGATGACTGAGGTCAATTCTAACCTAACTTAGGTGATGATCCAAGACCGAGATCAATTTTAACCTAATAGAGGTGTAATTTCCTTCGAGAAATTTGGGGATTCCATAGGGGATGATGATTGGATTTTAAGTTATGTTGGGGAATAGCAAATTATATGAGGATTTTATCGCTGGGGAAAAATTGGAGTGTCTTTTGGAGATGTTGTTAGGGAGAATGATTCTCTAGAATTCTGTTGGGGTGTAAAAAATGTTTTCCTTGGTGAAAAAGTTTTGAGAATAGATTTGGAAATTTTAGGAATTATTTGGGATTTTCTGGTAATTTTTTTTGAATTTTTCGTACAAAATTTGAAAGGGTGTGCCGACTGGCATGGATGGAGGTGTGACAATCGGCATTGACATGAACTTTTGGGGTACCTCGAGCAATTAAAAGGATCAGTGCCAATCAGTGGGTGGAGGGGGTTGTCGATCAGCATGACCCTTAGCCTCCTATAAAAAGGGGGCGGGTTCTCCTCATTTTGCACAACTTTCTAACTTATTTTATTCTACTATAAACCTATGTAAATTGTCCTAGCGTCTGAGATGGATGACTTCTCAAGCATTTCAACCCATATGGCATGGCTTAATGCCGAGGACTGGGTAGGGTTAGAGTGGAGGGACAGGGTGTCCCTCGCATTGGGTAGTGAGAAATCTTTTGACTCATTTGAGCCTATGGCAGATGATCAAAATATTTTGTGCAATCCTTCGCATCATCGCTCTTCAAGGGGGGTGAACCCTGGTGGCTATATAAGTATTGCATAACTCTCGCTATTCCTTTCTTCCTTTCTTAACGAGATTGCTTTATTTCTTGAATCTCACAAGTATTTTCTTATTTCTTGAGAGTCTGATGTCTTCATGTCAAATATTCATGCCCATGGTACGATAAGGATTAAGGATTCTTGGGAGCACCTTCATGCTGTGGTGCACTAGATGGTGTCCTCTGTTGGTTTTGGGAGGTTGGAGTCTGCTTTAGATGAGATTCCCTACTAAATTGCGATTTTATGTGCTTTGGGAGAGAGGTGGTGGGACACTACCCACACCTTCCATTTTGTCTTCGGGGAGATAACGGTGACTCCCATTGATGTTCAGCAGTTGCTGTGGCTGGACTATGAGGGTGCCTAGATTAAGTTGGATAGGACATTGAGGGTGACGCCGGAGGCGATGACGGCGGCTCTAGGTGATACGGAGATGGTGGTTTCTATAGATTCCCTCCGCTTGTCTTCTATGAGGGAACTTTTGCTGAGAAGGTGGGATGATTAGAATGATGGGAAGTAGGTGTGTCAGATGTCCCGTTTGTTTATCTTGCTGGCTTTAGGGGTTTTTTTGGTGGCGAAGAGTGGCGACGTCGTCCTCTTGTGTTTTTTTCATTACTGAGGGTGTTTTCGAACAACCGCTTATATGATTTGGGGAGCCTGACTTTGGCAACCCTTTACTATTCTTTAGATGCATTCAGCCGGTGCTGCTGACCGACTTTTATTGGGGCCACGTATCTTCTAGAGGTATACTTTATTTTGTGCATTTTCCTTTATGCATTCGAATTTTCCATTCATGCACTTATTTTTTATTTGTTGAATGTTGATTCTTATCCTTTGAAGACGTGGTTCTATGAGGGTATTGGATTGAACACCTAACTGATTTCTTTGAGGATGACTCTGTGGGGGACTTCTGTCAGATGTTCTGGTGGCTGAGGTCTAACCCGCAGTCAAAGAAGGACCTTTCTCTGGAGTCAGTGCGTCAGGCCTTGAATGGCCTGACGAGTGAGCGGGTAAGCCTTCTTTTGTCGTTGAGATTGTTCCTTTCCTTTGATGACATTTTATTGATAGTGATCCTTCATTTTTGGTAGGGATTTATAGAGGACCTTTTATCCCTGGGGGATGGCTATTTAGCACACTGGGGTGACGGGTGGATATGTGCAAATGCGGCGCCTACTAGCGCATGAGTTCATCTACTCTTGGTTTCTTGGGGAGAGGGTAGTCCGATAGATTATGGAGGATAAAGTTGAGGTGCTGCCGGTGAGGCCTCCTATGTTCATGAGGCACATGCGGGAGATGTCTAATGATGTTCGGCTAGCTGCGATGATGGGAGAGCCATATTCCATGTACACTGACATAGCGGTGATGTATGATTATATGGACTTCGTCTCGAGTTGGCCGATGCCCCTAGCATTTATGATGTGATGACTCTCCGTAGGGAGGGCTTGAGTCAGCATGTGCGATCCTCTCATAGCGCAGGTGGTGCAGCTACATCAACGACGACAGTAACGACTTCAGGGCCTTATTTTGTGCGGCTACATTCACCTAGTTACAACCTTCGGAGAGATGATGTAGGATCTGTTCGTCTACAGCATCATCCTTATTCGATGGACCCGGAGGAGTTGGGTCTGACGGAGGAGGTCCTTAGGCCTGTAGTATGTCTTTCCTTGATTTCTTTCTCTGTCCTCATACTTGACTGATTGGATCTTTTCTATTTTTCCTCGCATCATATGAGTGTTTCGACCACCTGGCTGAAGGACATCAGGGATTGGATATCTTTGGCGACTGCTCATATTCATGAGGCGGTTCCGATGCCTTCTTATTTGGTTACGTCTACCTTGTCCGGGGAAGGGTCAAGCTCTGGAAGTGAGGGCACATCATCTTGCCGCAGGGGGAAGAGTATGCGTCGCAAGGATGGGGGATCTTAAAGAGAAGAGAGAGAAGGGAGAGAGAGAGAGAGAGAGAGAGAGAGAGAGAGAGAGAGAGAGAGAAAGAAAGAAAATTGGGTTCGGGCTGAGTCCCATTTTTTTTTCTTTTCCGGCAAAATATCAATACAATACAACAAAATATATGCAAATGAAGAATGGAGTTTTTTGTTAATTTTCTTTGATTTAGTGATTAATGCATATGCTCCTTTTACTTTGTTGCTTAGACCGTAAAAAAAATTTGAAAATTGATTTGAGAAGGATTTTATTTTTAAAAAAGAGATTAGTAACTGTATAAGTATAAAGGAAATTCGAAATTTCCTTAAGATAAAAATTATTTTTATTGGGTTTTCTGATTTTGACAAAAAGGAAAAAGGAAATTTTCCAAAAATAAGGGGGTTATCGATCAGCATGACCCCTGTCCTGCCTATCGACATATTTGTCTAGTCCAATCAATCCAGGTTTTTTATTGCACTTTCTTCAATTGCTTGGTACTCGGTAGGGCAAACTTTACTCCGATTTCTACAGGGTTTCTTGTCCTTGCTTGAGAGTTTCTAAGTATAAATAGGGGTGTGAATGGGGCTTTCCTCCTCACACTTTCATCTTCTTTCCTTTTCATATTCTTATTTGCTTATTATCTTTTGGTCTTGTAAGATGGCTCTCCGTGGTAGCATTGAGTTTGACAACTACCTCGAAGCTTGGAAGCAATGTGTTATTAAAATGTTGATTATGACGCCTTTCACATGAGGCGAGTCTCTTTGTGGTGCAACCCGCCCATTGAGTGGAACATGCTGATGGCGGCTATCAAGTTTTGGTATCCCGAGGATCATGTCTTCCACTTCGGGTTGAATGAGATTTTTCCTACCTACGAGGAATTTTCTGCCATGCTGGGGATATATCCCAGCGTTATTGACACTCTTCCTGAGTTTTACCGTTATCCCAGGGAATTATTGGCTTGACTTCTTCATATTTTGCCTTCGGCGGCCAGGCCATTGGTTACAAGGGAAATGATATCCCTTCCATCAATTTTACAGTCCGTGCGTTCGCAGGACGTGGGTGATGCTAGATATGCCAGGGCTGTCATCCTAGGCATTGTTTCAAAAGTTTTATTGGTGACTGGGGAGACGCTGGTGGATCCCCAACTGGCTGTTATTGTTTCTTGGATGTCATACTATCACAATCATGTGGTGGTGATATTGGCGGAGACCTTGAATGGCCTATATTCCTAGAGGGACGTTCGTTCTGACTTTTTGAGAGGGAGCCCCGTGATGTTGTTTATGTGGCTATCAGAGAGGTTTCTTATGGCGATCCCACCTGATTATCCTTTGCAGGCAGTTCCAAACTTCTTCTCACGCTATTTCATTAGCGTAGGACTGGACATTGAGAGTTAAGGGAACTGGTTTGTTGAGCATGGGGCTCGAGGCTTATGCGAGTCTGCGCCTTGGTGGGGGGAGCTACTGCCCATTCTGGAACTCGAGGAGTACCAGTACGTCAGACTGGTTGGCTTCAGGCAGACCTCTTTCTATTTTCCCTAGCGACTGCAGCACCAATATGGTTGGGAGCAAATTGTGCCATTGTGGACACCGAACTACTTTCCTGTGGAGGACTTGACAGAGCGTATGCGTATGAAGCTTAGTTCTCTGTGGGATAATCTTCGTCCATCGACCCGTCCTTCTCATTCTATTGGGCGAGTCTGACACGTCTTTCGGGACTACATAAAGTGGTTGTGGAAGAAGGTAGTGTCCAGGATGCTGGTTGTGGAGACTGTTCAAAGGTGGTTTGCCATATCTGACACCATGGAGGGAGGCGTTGTAGTCTTCCCCAAGCTAGTTCAATTTTATTTTCTCTATGAAGCGTCTGCGATACTCCATTCAGGCCGGGGAGGTTTAGGGAGCCCAGGATGCAGATGATGATGGTGCTGGTTCCTCTGGCAGCTGTGGGTAGGGCTTTGGGAAGCTTTTTGTAATGGGTGTGGTTTTACGCTTTGTGGGAATAATTGGAGGGTGATTTTCAGGAGTAGTGGGGATTGTTATTATCTGGTTTTTTTTATTAAGTGTAGTGTCGGCCAAGGAAGTCGTTTGACTCCTTATGCCGATGTAATCATGCAAAAATTTTAGATAATGAAATAAATAAGTTTTTGATCATCTAGTTTTTCCTCTTGATGACTTTTTGCATTTGGACTATCTATACTTATTGCTAGGGCATATATAATAGTTTTTTCATGTATATGTTAAAATGAACTGCCGTTCTCGGGGATAAGAAAAGAATAGCATTTTGTGAAAAAGAAGGGGGGGGGGGGGGGGGGGGTCATGTGAAGCGAATGAGCTGCCAACGTACCTCTGAGGGTTTTGAAAAAATTCAAAATTCATTTTTGAAAATGTTTTTAGAGGATCAGGCCCACGTAGTTTTAGGTAGGGAGAAAATAAGGGATTTTTTAGAATTGAAGGGAGATGAGAAGAATCATGGTTCGCCAAGATTTCAGACTAGGGATATAATTTCTTGAGATGGTCCTGGTTAACTGGACATGCCATTTCTTCTCCATCGAGGTCGGTGAGCACAGTGACGACACCCGACATGATCTTCTTCATAATGTAAGGGTCACTCCAATTGGGCTTAAATTTCCCTCTAGGGTGCCATATGGGCTCTACTATTTATTTGAGAGCTAAGTCCCCTTCTTGGACACCGCGATCGTTGACTTTCTTATTGAAGGATCGCTCTATATGGCGATGGTACCCGTGTATGTGATATAGAGCTTTCAATCTCCTTTCATCTAGGAGGGTCAGCTGGTCAAGACAGTTTTGGTACCAGTCTTCTTCGCTGACCTTGCTTTCAAGCATGACGCACAACGAGGGTATTTCCATCTCCACATATAGGATTACGTTAATGCCGTAGACTAGAGAGTAAGGGGTAGCCTAGTAGAGATTCTAACGAAAGTGCGATTTCCTCAAAGGGCGTAAGGGATCCTGTCGACCCAATCACAATAACTCTCGATCATTTTACATATGATGGCTTTGAGATTCTTATTGGCTGCTTTGACTGCACCATTGGTTTGAGGTCTATATGGAGAGGATTTATGTCTTTGAATCCCATACTCTTTGACCACTTCTATAACATCCGCCTCAAAATGTAACCCATTGTCTGATACAAGCTTGTGTGGGACCCTATCTCTGCAGATAATGTTTTTCTTCATGAATTTGGCAACTTTCTTGGCATTTAAAATTGTGTATGACTCAGCTTCGGCCCATTTGGTGAAGTAGTCAATAGAGACTACGATGAACTCATGCCCATTGGATGCATTCGATGTAACTTTCCCTATGATGTTGATGCCCCATGTGGAAAATGGCCAAGGAGAAGTCATGTTGTACAATTCTCGTGGATGCAGATGTTGTAGGTTAGAGAACTGTTGGCATTTGAGACATTTTCAAACGTAGGCGGTGCAGCCTTGGACCATGATGTTCCAATAATATCCCTGTTGAATGATATTTTTGGCTAGCATATGGCCGTTTATATGGGGTCCGTATTGCCTGCTGTAGATTTTTTGCATCATTTGTTCAATGTCATCCCCCTCCAATGCAGTGTAGATGGCTTCCATCGAAGTTTCTCTTAAATAGTGCATTATTGCAGACAATGTACTGGGTGGCCAGTCTGCGGAGAGTTGCTTGGTCTTTCTTTTCGGCCCCTTGGGGAAACATACTGTGTTTGAGGAGGCACCAAATATCATAGTACTAGTAGTTGGCTATTTCGAGTTCTTCCTTCGTGTTGAGCTCGATGTGGCAGCAGTGGGATGGTTTGTCTTGTTTCTGGACAAGTAAGGGGGGCATGATTATTCCTTCGGTTAGGTCAATCATGGAGGCTAAGGTGGCAAGGGCGTCAGCCATGTTGTTCTTTTCTCGGGCAAGTAGTGGAAGGTGATTTCTTAGAATTTAGAAGCCAGTTCTTTAAGGTGGGCATTGAAGGGTAAGAGTTTCTCGTCCTTGACTTTTCATTTCCTAAGTAGTTGACCGATGATGAGGGTTGAATCCCCATAGACATTGAGGTATCAGATTCCTTTTTTGAGGGAAACTTTGAGGCCTATCGTGCAGGGGAAATACAATTTGATGATAATGGGAGTGTGGGAGTCATCAGGGACACTTAGGAGGATTCCAACGCCGTATCCTTTTTTATTGGCAGCGTCATCAAAGAACATTTTCCATTAAAGATCTTGTTGGGAGGCTCAAAGGATATTCTCTTTTGAGAACTCAGAAATCCAGACATCGGCTTCTTCCATAGGGTAGTCAACAAGGTAATCAGAGATGAATCTTCCTTTCATGGCTTTTTGTATGACATAGGTGACATAAAGATCTGCTAAAAGCATTAACCAATGGGCCATTCGCCTGGATAGGTCAGGCTTCTTGAGTAAGTACTTGATGGGATCCATTCGGGATACGAGTCTGATGGGAAGGCGAGCATGTGGTATCGTAACTTTTGGGTAACCCAGACAAGAGAAACACATGCATTTTCCAAGGCGGTGTAATTAACTTCATAACCGACCAACTTTTGACTAGCATAGTAGATGGATTTCTCTTTGCGGGTTTTTTAAGGTATCCCTCGCTACATTATCGGTCACAATTAGGCATAGGAGTAAGGGAAGACCAGGCTGCGACGACATGAGCACCGGAGGTCAGGTTACGTATTGCTTAATTTAATCGAAGGCGACTTGTAAAGCTTCATTCCAGACTTTGGTGGAATCCTTTTGGAGGAGTTTGAAGATGGATTCACAGATGGAAGTTAATTGGCTAATGAATCGACAGATGTACAATAATTTCCCAAGGAATCCTCGGACTTATTTCTCCGTTCGGGGAGGTGGCATCTCAAGTATGACTTTTAGCTTAGCAGGATCTACTCCTATTCATTTCTCATTGACCATGAATCCCAAGAGTTTTCCTTTAGTAACACCGAAGACACATTTATGTGGGTTAAGCCACATTTAGTACTGTCGCAATTGTTCAAATAATTTCCAAAGAGCGGGAACATGACCTTCTCTAGTCTTGGACTCGATAATCATGTCATCTACATAGATCTCTACTTCCTTGTGTATAAGACCATGCAGAATGGTTGTGGAAACCCTTTGATAGGTAGCCCCAATGTTTTTGAGACCAAATGGCATGACAGTTAGCAAAAGGTTCCCTAAGGAGTGATGAAAGTTGTTTTCTCTTGATGATCAGGGTGCATCTTGATTTGGCTAAATCCAATAAACCCATCGATGAATGACTTGAGAGAGTGACTGGACCTGTTATCCATAATCATATCGATGTTGGCTAGCGAGTAATCATCCTTTGGAGATGCCTTGTTGAAGTCTCGGTAGTCCACACACATGCGGACCTTTCCTACTGATTTCGGCATGGGTACAATATTGGCTAGGCATGTATGATATTCGATCACACGAATGAAGCCCACATTCAGTTGCTTGACTACTTTTTATTTTGCTTTGAGTGACCATTCGGTGTGGAGATTTCGAAGCTTCTATTTCACTGGTTTATATTTCGAGGGAGTTGGAATCTCATGTTGTGCTATCTTAGGGCCAATGTCAGGCATATTATCATAGGACCATGCGAAGACATCCACAAATTCCTTCAGTAGTTCTTCAAGTTGCGTGCTCTCATGCTCATCAAGGGTAGCCCCTATCTTAATCTCGAGCATTTGGCTACTAGAACCGAGATTAATAATAACAATTTTATCTTCATTAACTTAAACTCGGTTATGTTGTTTGTTATTAACCTTATTTATATCAGATTGTTCATTCATAAATTCATCATCATGAAAAGTTTAATTAGAATCAGGATAATTAATGTAAGGCATAACAAGATACTCAAAATCTTCATTTATTTCATTAATAAGAAAAGCAACATTGAGAACGTCATCATAGGAGGTCTCGATTACATTAGAGTTAGACAAAACAACTAAAGAGGAAAGGGGATAAACATCAACATCTTTGATGAGGTAGTGGAACATGTGCAGCATGCCAGTTCAGAAGATGTGCATCAACATCTTTGATGAGGTAGGATGGATTAGATGATGTAGTACCTGAGTGGATAATGCACAGTGCTAGCCCCGGTCTCTACAAGTTAAAAGAATCCTCGAAGTCGTTGTCCTTATAATCCATGATATCAGCTATGGTGTTCTCTGTGAGTGGTTGCACACAGTGCTAAGAAGTTTCGGCCATAGGTAGTTATTTTGAAAAAATATCTCTATTTCTGACTTCATCCTCTTGTCTACAGGGTCATACCAAGGTTCAGGGAAGATGCAGAAGGGGAAATCTTCACCCTCTCTGATGAATCTTCCATTTAGGGAATCTCCTGAGATAGTTCTGATGCATTCTAACTTCCTCTTTAGCCGAGATTGATGGATCAATCTGAGTTCTTCTTTTAATGGTTGATAGCCCAAGCCACAGGGAGGAAAGGCCTCCTTTAACACAATAGGTTTAATTGTCCCTTGTTATCTTTGCCCTATCCCCAGTCCGATCATGAAGTGCATATTATTAAACATTTGGATTACACTGAAGTTTCCATGGGGATCATATTCTGGACAAAACCTGTCTTTGAAGTTGTCCCCTTCTGGGAGTAGGAGTGGTTCGACCCGAAAGCCTGATAGTAGCATATCGTTCACCCCGTGTTGTATCTTAAGTACCAGATTACTGGTACTTGCATTCTCAGTGTTGTCACTGTCTCCCAAGATGGTGATAACTTGTCCGTTGGCAAAGAACTTCATTTTTTTATAAAGAGAAGAAGACGCCCCTTTGATGTTATGGATCCACGGTCGTCCGAGTAACATATTAAAATAGGTTGGGATATCGATGACTTAGAATTCAGCAATAGGATTTATAGGGCCAGGCCCTATTGTAAGCTTGATATATTCCATTACTTCTCGATGGATGTTATCACAGGCACGCACAGAAGCAGAGGTTGGATCACGGTCGCTCACTTTCAATCCCTGACAGTTAAGGGTTCTTAGTAGGCATATTGATCCGTTGTCGACGAGAGAGAGGGCGACAGTTTTTCCTATGACTTCAACAGAGATATTGGGAGCATGATTATGGTTGGGACCAGTCTTAGGGATTTCTTCTACGGAGAAGGAGAGAATTTGAGTAGTGGTCAAGGATCCAACTAGATTCACCGCTTCTTCTGGTGTAGTTGAGGGAGGAACTGTGGGTCCTGTGAGCAGCTTTATTATGGAATTTTGACGTAGTTGGATAGACATGGAAAGTCCGTATAGAGTGATGTTAGCTTTGGTCTTCTTTAGTTGATCATGGACCTTACTTTCTTCAGGATTCATTTCTAGAATAAGGAGATTCCCAACACCTTTTCCTTTATCACTTACTGATGGTTGTAAGTTTGGATTCTATTAATGTATCCCCAACCTGGTCATGTGGTTCATAGAAGAGGGGAAAAATAGAAACCATATTTCTTCATCGATATCGGGTTGCTCAACTACCCGGTTGATATCTCCTAGCATCTCCTCAAATGATATCACTCTACATAGGTTGGCTATCAGACTAGTCTTTCCTAAATCTGGCTCTTTATTTGAGTATTCAGAGTCATCTCCTCGACATTGTCTTTCTATGCAAAGTTAATACATTCTACAACTTTATGACTTCTTCGTATAACTCTTCCCATTCAGCAGGGAAATCCAAGGCTGAGGGAATCAGGTTCCCTTATAATTTCAGAATATTGAGCAGCTCGGATATGATACAAATATCACCAGTCTGTCAAAATAAATCTGCCATAATCTGGACTAGGCCATCTAAACTGACTTCATCGGTTGGCACTACCCAGTTGTCCGACTCTCGAGCCTATTTTTGAGCTTCTAAGAACAACCCACTAAATATCTGACAATCAATGGTCATCTAGGAGGGCAATTTCATCCCGAACTCTAGGAGTTGGTTTAACACTTCTGACAATTCTATGTCTTTACCTACAAAACGGGTACGAACAGTGATGCATGCTCTGCTGAGGAGGGATAAGATTTGGTCGGCAAGGTTGGTAGGGTGTAAGAGGAAATATAGGCATATTTGGAAAGGTTTAGGAGAGTATATGGGTATGACTCGTGATTTACTTGGCATAATTTGGGTGGATGGGTCGAGTTCTGAGTCTTCTTCTAGGAAGATGGCATTTGTATGATTTGGGAGAGGCTTATGAGTAGTGTTTGGCTTAGGATTAGATAGTGGAGCGATGATATCTCTGTTAATCTGGCATTGGATTGTGTTTCAGAGATGGAAACATTGGTCAGTGGTATGGCCAGTAGTTTGGTGATAGTCACAATGTGCATCAGGTTTGAAATTTATCGGAAGTTGATTTGGTAACGGAAGAGGGTCCAATGGTTTGATTAGGTTTCGGTTCAAGAGAGCCTGGTAGACTTTGGAGAGAGGAGCATGGAGCTCGATATATTCCTTCTGGATTGGGTTTGGGGAATTTTATGGTGCCCACGAAGCGGCAAGCTAAGAGATGTTGTTGATAGAAGAGACTGTTGTACTACCAAGATTTTTAAACTTTCGAGGAGAAAATTGTCCATAGCTTTTCTTTGGTTCAACTTCTGTCTTGACAAGACCTTCTTCGATTTCTACTCCTGTTTTTCAGAGGGCTCGTAAGTGATGGTAGTATTGTTCTCCCATTGTTGCTCAGACATGAGGTTGAAAAATAGCCTTAATACTAAAATCTTTTTGTTTATAATATTAATAACAAATAGTTATAAGTTGAGTAAACTCCGAATAAACTTTTTGGGCAAAACTTTTTTCAAAAATAACACTAGATGTGTTGGTAAAATGTTTCTGAACGTATGGATTAAATTCGATAATTAATTACCTTATGTTTACTTTTTAATAAACATCTACTAACATTACCATGAAGTCCCAATCACAACAACAATTAAGAACATTCAAAGAAATAGACATAGAAATTTTAACTTGGTAAAAACCTTAAATAAGGGAAACATCCATGGTGCCCTCTACGACACAAAATAAAAATCCACTAGAATAAAAATCAAGTTACAACACTTAATCAAACCACAAAGATCCTAAAACCTAAGTTCAGAATGTACCTACACGAAACTCTCCACTCCAAAGGTATTCTGACTTAGAACTTGATCTTACCTTGTTGCTTCTTTGTCTTTTCCTTGATATCCTTCTCTTTAAATTCTGATTCCAGCAACTCTTTCAAGTTCAGGATTCTCAGACAGAACCATAGTGTCTAAGTGTTCGTGTGAGATAGGGTTTGTGATGTGATACTACATGCAAACATGCAACTCACCCTCTCAAAATTTATACAAACTTTCCTAACAAATTACAAATGTTATAAGATGAAAGTTATTTCTGAATCTTAGTTTCTCAAGCAAAGACTTCTTGATCTTTTATTTAACCACAGATCTCAATGATACCTTGCTCAGAAGACGGTTCAACTTCTTAAACAATTTCACGGTTTTGAAAATATTTTTGAAATTGTAAACCTCCAATTAAGATCCAAACTAGACTAGAAGTCTACTTTAACAAAATAGATTCAGACTTAACATGCAAGGATTGATTCAACAAGTTTTGATATAAAACTTATTTTCAGATCTGAACGCTTTAAAACTTTAGCAAGAGGTATTTTGTGTTCCTTTTATTTTTAAACACTAGTATTTCATAAAATATGAAATAAAAATTAGAAACACACAACTCACTAGATATGAAAAAAAATATTTTTGAAACTATAAGTTTTTATTCCAAAAACTCGTTGAAACAGAATAGATCTAAAATGATAGATCTAAAAAGAGAAACAGAAAACTATAATGTGAGATGTTCTCTTTTAGAAAGACTCAGTTTCAAAAATGAAACTTAAATCTCTCTTAGAGATGAGTTCTGAGAGAATCAAATATTTGAAGAGGTATTCAAACGAAAAACACAAAACCAACACCACAAAAACCCTAGAAGGATCTAATTCTCTTAAGATGGGTTTTCTGGTGTAGGGACTTTTAGGTTTTTGGTGTTTTGGTTTAGGGGAAGACTCACAGAGGTTTGAACTACGAAGAAAGCTAAGGTTTCTTCTTCTAATCTCTCTCTCTCTTTATTTTCCCTCTTTTCTCTCTTGTCCCTTCTCTCTTTTCTCTCTCTCTTCTCTCTACTCTCTCTTTACTCTCAAAAATATGAAATGGCAAAAGTCTCAAAATGCGAAGACTTGATCCCTTTTTATACTAAACGTAGAAGGATCTAGAAGTTAGAACACAAATCAAAGGCTGAGATTAAGTCTTCATAAATTGACTTTGATCCTATGGTTTAACATAGGCGATGGTTTAAATGGATACTGATTGGTTTAGGCTAGGTCACAAGGATTAAGACAGAACGCATGAAGTACGTTGATTAATGTTGATCCAAGGGTTGATAACAAGTAAACGTTTTGTGTCTTACAAGAAACACAGATCTAATGGATACAAAACCAACACGTGTATGATTCTGATGCAGGCAAAACGCGTGTATGAAAATAATTACAGGGGATACCTTGAAATATCTAGCGCTTTCGGATTCTACCCAGGCAAACAATCAACATATAAAACAAGTTTCTAAAGTACAACTTATACCCTTAACACTTTTAAAACCAAATTTTAATTAATTCAAAAATCATTTATTTTTTTTAAAATTTATATAAAATGATTTGCATTAAATTAGATTGATTTAAAAAAAGGTTTGAAGTGTTAAAAGATCATTAACTCAAATATATGATATATATGGTGCAATGCAAGTGTCCTATTTGTTGTTTTAGGGTTTAGAATAAACTTCCCTTTGAAGTTTCTCTTGGACTGGATTTCTTCATGGAGATTGTACCTTTAAGGAGATGGAGTTCTCAAACTATTCTAGCCTATTTTGTCTAGATATCCAACCTAGTTGTAACTCCTATATATGTAGACTCAAGTGAGTCAATATATAGTGTGTTCTCAATCTACCCCTTTGGATACTAGAGACAAAATTCCCTTGAGTATTCAGTACTCTTGGGTCAAAAAATAAAAAGAAATTTTATGTGTCCTATACAAAAATTCTAACTACCCTTTCCCATCCTAGAACCGAAAATAAGGAAAAAAAATACATTACTCAACTACATAGAGACCAATACCCTATAAAGTATAAACAAGATGTACAACAGGTCTGAAATGCTTGTAACAAAAAATCTCCTGCTTTGTCTAATGTATTGTTACTTGCATTTCAGACCTGTTGTACATCTTGTTTATACTTTGTAGGGTATTGGTCTGTATGTAGTTGAGTAATGTATTTTACGTGTATTGGTATTTTACTTGTAAACCCAAAAAATATTGTAGTACACCTAATAAAGACAGCAGGATATCAGAAAAAATTTCTAATTGTTTGGGACAGGTGGAAGTGAAAATAATATCGTCCACATATACTTGCGCGATTAAGACATGTTGATTTTCCTTTCTAACAAGAAAAGTTTGATCGTTTCCTCCACGAACAAAATTGTGAGACACTAAGAAAGTAGACAGTCTCTCATACCAAGATGTAGGCGCTTGTTTCAAATCGTATAGAGCTTTCTTAAGCTTAAAGATGTGGTCCGGGTGTACAGGATCAACAAATCCTTTGGGTTGTTCTACGTAAACTTCTTCTGACAAAAATCCATTTAAAAAAAGGATTTAACATCCATTTGGAATAATTTGAATTGTATAGGATAAGAAATTGCAAGGAGGAGATGAACTAATTCCAGACGAGTAACAGGTGCAAAAGTTTCGTCGAAATCAATTCCCTCAATCTTGGAATATCCTTGTGTAACCAAACTAGCTTTATTTCTAATAACCTCCCTATTTTCATCGATTTTATTTTTATAAATCCATCTTGTTCCAATAACCTTCGAATCTTTTGGTGTAGGAACCTGATTCCAAACATAGTGACTCTTAAATTGGAGTAGCTCTTTTTGCATAGCATTTATCCAAAAAGAGTCAGCAAGAGCATCAATAACATTTTTAGGTTCCTCGAGAGAAACAAAATAAGAAAATTGTGCCACTTATCGAAGTTGAGATCTAGTTCTAACTGGTTTCGAAGGATTACCGATAATGGTTTTAGTAGGATGATCTTTAGAAACCCAAGTGGGTACAGAAGGACTCTCAAGTGGCAGTGAATCAGCATCATCTTGAGGATCAGGGGATAAAATAAGTTCGTCCTCATCAAATGTTACTGGTTGACTGTCACTACTCATAACACTTATGTCATCTACAATTACATTAATTGATTCCATAATCATTTTTTGTTCTGTTCTTAAACACACGCAAAGCCCTAGTATTTTGGGAATAGCAAAGAAAAATTCCCTTTTCTCCTCGGGTATCAAATTTTTAAAGATGCTCTCTATCTTTGCAGATATAGCAGACACTACCGAAGGTTTTAAAATATTTCATATTAGGCTTTTTGTGGAACCATAACTCATAAGATGTTTCTTTGGAATTTTTTATGAGGTAAATACGATTAATAACGTGACACGTGGTTTGGACAGCTTCTACCCAAAAATATCTAGGGAGATTCTTAGCATGTAACATAACCCTAGCCAATTCTTGTAAAGTCCTATTCTTGCATTCAGCTATACCATTCTATTGCGGGGTTTTGGGAGCGTTAAACTCATGTTTATAGCTTTTAGCTACACAATACTCAGAAATTCCAGAGTCCTTAAACTCTCCACCTCTATCACTCCTAATTCGACATACTTGGGTATCCTTCCCATTCTCAATTTTCAAGAGAATTATTAAGAATTCATTGAAGGCTTCTGATTTATGTTTCATAAAAGCTACCCATGTATATCTCATATAGTCGTCCACTATAACTTGAATATAAGAGTTTCCACAGAAACTAACAGTTTTTGAAGGACCCATGAGGTCTATGTGGATAAGTTCTAGAGGCTTAGTGGAAAGGACATCTTTAACTTTCTTGTGCGGGGATTTACTTATTTTTCCTTCTTGACAAGGTCCACATGCGGGAGTAAAAGAATTTCTAATTTTAGGTAAACCTCTAACTATCTCTTGGGAACTCAATCTTCTAAGGTTATCATAATTTGTGTGTCCCAATCTATTGTGATATAGATCAGAATCCTCTAATCTGGAAACATTACAAGATTCAAAATTTGGAATTACTGTGTAATAGTTTTTCGAGGTTATTTTTCCTGTTAAGATGCAATTACCTTTTTCATCAATAATTTTGCAATATTTTTTAGAAAAGGTAACTGAGTGATTGGAATCACGAAATTGTGATATACTTAAGAAATTGGCTTTAAGGCCTTTAACTAAGTGAACATCATTTAATTTAGGAAGCCCTTGCTCACTTAATGTTCCTTTACCTATGATCTGAGAAGAAACACCATCTCCAAACATTACACTACCTCCAACGAAGTCTGTCTTATTTTTTAATTTGGTTTCGTCCCCGGTCATATGTTTAGAACATCCGAAGTCTAGATACCATCCAGTTGAAGTGCTTTGTGCCTTTAAAGAAGAAATGACAATGTTGCACTTGAGATGGGGTAGTAAATCATCTTTTCTAATCCAAATAGGCCTAGTTTAAAAAAAATTGTGGCCTTTCGACTTAGAAAAGGTTTGAGGGGTATTTTTAAATGATTTTTTCTTAGTCTTGGATCCTCCCTTTTTCTTTTAAGAGTTAGAGTCATTTGTGTCTTATCTAAGGAGTATATAGGTATTTCTGGATTTCCTAGAATAGTTAAAGTTCTAATAAGTAGGAGTGTATGTCATTTTCTGGAAACAATCATCTAGAGTATGGCCAACAATATCGCAATAGGAACAGTAGTGATGGGTATAGGACTTGACTTTCTTACTAAAGCCTTTGAAAATTGGTTTGGATCTATTGAGTACAGTAGTCCAGTCATTGCTAGGTTTAGGTTTCTGTCTTTAGTCTCTGGCAGAAGGACAAACATACTTGGTTTGATAGTTTGGTTTCAACTGTTGATTGTACTGATTATGTGTTGATTGAGAGACATTGAGATTAGGTTCACCTTTTTGAACATTTTGCGAAGTTTTTCCTGGTTTTATAAAAGAGACATTTTCAGGAGAAACTTTGGTCTTACTTGTATGCACTATTTCTCCAAATCCTAGGTCAGACTTATCTTCAGAGTCAAATTTGCTACCAGTAACAATTTTTTCATAAGTCTTGGTTTGTGTTTCAAAGTGTTGACATTTTTTAAAAACATTTGAAACCTTTTTCTTTGACTCTTCTAGTTCAATAAGGGTTGCCATGTATTTTTGTTCAAATTCATGGTTCTTTTGAATCAAAGAATTTATTCTCAAGTTGCAATTCTCAATCTCAGTCTCATGAGCAACACATTGGGCAGTATAATCTTCACTGTTCTTCCTAATGGTTTGGTTAAGAAAATCGATATGCTCACTTAAGGTTTTTATCATCTTTTTTAAGCGAGCACTCTTCTTAACCGTTTTAGTGTATAATTCATGTAAATTTGGTAGGTCATCATCAGAATCATTATGTGCATTGTGTGAATTGTCCCCTATGATTTGGTTAGGTTCTTTACTCACGGACTCATTCAATTCATCATCAACATTATCACTTTAACTCACACATAATTTTTCAACAGTAATAGGAGCATAATTATCAGTAGGATCATTAACAGCATCACCTGGCACATCAAGTTCATGAGCAGACAGGCAAGCATCAATAATATATATATTATCTTAACAAAGAAAGACATGCAGTATTCATTGACTTGGGTTGACTCAATTTTATCCTCATCGGAATCATTAGAGTCATTCCATATTTTACACATATTGGCATTGTTGTTGTTGTCAAAACTAGTTGAACATTTACTATCATAGTGACCAAGTTTTCCACAATGATGACATTTAACATCTTTTATGTTAGATTTAGGTCTGTTGGGGTCATAGTTCCTCCTATTATCATAAGTGTGTTTGGTATTGTCTCTGTCATGTGGTGTGTGAGATTGATTACCTTGATAATTTGATTTGCCTTGTTTATAGGCTACAACATTTCTGAATTTCAAAATCTTTTTGAAATGCTTACTCATAAGAGATATTTTATTGTCATGGTTTTCCAAATCACAGGTTTCAATACAGTCAGTGTCAAAGTCTGTAGTGTTCAATGTAGGTACTGATAATTTAGATGAAAACACAACATTTGAACTAAAGGCTTTTTTAGTCTATCTGGTCAATTTCTTTTTAAAGTCCAGTTCTAATTCAACAATCCTAAGTTTACTGCTAAGTAATTCAGGAGTCATATTAGGGTCATTCATTTCCTCAATAGCATATCTCTTGTTGTCAAATTTAGATGGTAATGACCTAAGAATCTTTGACACAATTTCTTTTCTACTATAGGTTATACTATTTGCATGAAGTTTTGTAAAAATGTCAGTTAACCTTATGTAGAAATCATCCAATGATTCATTGTCATTCATAATCAGAGTGTTATATTGCTGAATAAGAATTTGGGTTTTTCTAGATTTGACACGTTCATCACTCTCATGAGCAATGACTAAAGTATGCCATGCCTCTTTAGAAGTGAAACATATGGATATTCTTTTAAATTCGTGTTCATTTATGGACATAAAGATGGCATTTTCCCCTTTGTTATTATCAAGAGACATTTTTTTCTCTTCCTTAGTAAATTCACTAAGAAGTTTCTTAATCCTTGTTGGATCAGTGGCCGAAGTACTTTTACTAGAATGTTCAAACCCTGTTTCAATCATTTCCCATACTTCATCACCCAGGGTTCCTTAAATGAAAGAAGTTATTCGCACTTTCCAGTACGAAAAATTATTTCCATCAAAGAGTGGTGGTCTGGATAGGTTACCTAACTTCTCAAATTTTTCTTCCATACTCAGAGGTTTTCAAAAAGAAGTTTTGAAAACAATTTCTCAAGTTTCATGATCACAAAAAGTGTTCCCGCTCTGATACCAATTGAAAAACAGCCTTAATACTAAAAGCTTTTTGTTTACAAGATTAATAACAAATAGTTATAAGTTGAGTAAACTCCAAATAAACTTTTTGCGCAAAGCTCTTTTCGAAAATAACACAAGATGTGTTGGTAAAATGTTTCTGAATGTATGTATTAAATTCGATAGTTAATTACCTTATGTTTACTTTTTAATAAACATCTACTAACATTAGCATCCAGTCCCAATCACAATAATAATTAAGAACATTCAAAGAAATAGACACAGGAATTTTAACATTGTAAAACCCTTAAACAAGGGAAACATCCACGGTTCCCTCTACGGCACAAAACAAAAATCCACTAGAATAAAAATCAAGTTACAACACTTAAGCAAAACACAAAGATCCTAACCTAAGTTTAGAATGTACCTACACGAGACTCTCCACTCCAAACGTATTCTGACATGGAACTTGATCTTAACTTGCTGCTTCTTTGTCTTTTCCTTGGTCTCCTTCTCTTTGAATTCTGATTCCATCAACTCTTTCAAGTTCAGGATTCTCAGACATAACCACAGTGTCTAAGTGTTCGTGTGAGATAGTGTTTGTGATGTGCTACTACATGCAAACATGCAACTCATCCTCTCAAGATTTATACAAACTTTCCTAACAAATTACAAATGTTCTAAGATGCAAGTTATTTCTGAATCTTGATTTCTTAAGCAAACACTTCTTGATCTTTTATTTAACCACAGATCTCAAGGATAGCTTGCTCAGAAGACGGTTCAAAGTCTTAAACAATTTCAGGTTTTTGAAAATATTTTTGAAATTGTAAACATCCAATTGAGATCCTAAAAGTATACTTTAACAAAACAGATTCAGACTTAACATGAAATGACAGATTGAAAAAGTTTTGATCTAAAACTTATTTTCAGATCTGAACGCTTTAAAACTTTAGCAAGAGATATTTTGTGTTCCTTTTATTTTTGAACACAAGTATTTCATAAAATATGAAATAAAAATTAGAAACACACAACTCACTAGATCTGAAAAAAATTATTTTTGAAACTATAAGTTTTTATTTCAAAAACTCATTGAAACATAATAGATCTAAAATGCTAGATCTAAAAAGAGAAACAAAAAACTATAACGTGAGATGTTCTCTTATAGAAAGACTCGGATTTCAAAAATGAAACTTAAATCTCTCTTAGAGATGAGTTATGAGAGAATCAAATATTTGAAGAGGTCTTCAAACGAAAACATAAAACCAACACCACAGAAACCCTAGAAGGATCTAATTCTCTCAAGATGGGTTTTCTGGTGTAGGGACTTTTAAGATTTTGGTGTTTTGGTTTAGGGGAAGGCTCACAGAGGTTTGAAGTACGAAGAACACTAGGTTTTCTTCTTCTAATCTCTCTCTCTCTCTCTCTCTACTTTCCGTCTATTCTCCCTTCTCTCTCTTCTCTCTACTATCTCTTTACTCTCAGAAATATGAAATGGCAAAAGTCTCAAAATGATGAGACTTGATCCCTTTTTATACTAAACGGAGAATGATCCAGAAGTTCAAACGCAAATCAAAGGCTGAGATTAAGTCTTAATAAATTGACGTTGATCCTACGTGTAGAAATGGGGTGACCCTTATGTGAGTTTCAAATGAAACCAATTTTTCCCAAAAATTATCCAACTTTTAAAGTGCACCAAACTAAGTTGTAAAAACCTAATTCTTACTTTCAACCAAATTTATATTGATTAATACTAAACATGCATCTAGTGATTAAAGCGGGTAAAGTAAAGTAAAGAATGCTAACAACGCCGAATGTACGAGGAAAAAACCCAAAACGGGAAAATAACCTCGGACGGCCCAAGCCAAACAATCATTATGAACAATGGTTTTACAAAAACAAATTAGCCTTACTCAATGACTCGATCCCCAGGGGTCCTGACGCACCTTCTGATCTTTTACCATTCTTCAATAGTGCCCACGCAGAAATTCCATCTTCCACGATACCTTTCCACAACACACGCGTCCATGTTTGTCTCGGTGTCCACCGAATGGCTTTGATTCGTCTACGATGTCGAACAAGATGTCCTTCTCTTTTCTTCACCGCAAAACCCTGATGTTCAATGGTAGAACAAACCTTCTTGGTGTAGTAAGATCACGTAAACATATAATAATAATATCTCGGATCTTTGAAAACTCTAAGGATGTGTTTAAGCTTTTTAAACCTTAGAAAACATGTGCAAACAACGTACTGGATGGTAAACTATTTTTCTAGATGCACACACACTTAATTCTGATGAAAACACGCTTTAAATAGGAATTAAACGCCGCCTGTCAATCGAACAACAGAGCCACGTCGTTCACGTGACATTGGTATCTCGTTCGAACGAGATCTTATGTCGTTTGAACGACGCTGCGTCAGTTTAACTTTTTGACTTTTTGTTTAAAACATCTCTTTTAAAAGAGATCCAAATAAGTCAAACTCTATTTCGAGTTTATCAGAATAAAACGTAGTGTAAACCATTTAAAACACTTTAAATCATTTTAAAATATTTTTCTTTTATTAAAATACATCATTATCTTTTATAAAAACAAGTCCAAGCACCATTAATTATACGCATTCATACCTTTGTGATCTCGGAATGCAATTAACTTTGAAGACGAATAAACTTGCACCAATTAAACTTCGGCATGATTAATTCTATGAAGCTTTGCCGCAACGTCTTCAATTTCTTCTATATGTCATAGACCAAGTGGGATCGTGACAAAATAAAATCTCCCTATGACATATTACAAACACAGTTTTGTTCACGGAATTAAGTAAAAACAATACAGGGACTCAATTAGAAGTTTATGTCCTTACAAATCTTCCCTTTTGACTATTCCAAGACAAAACTAAACCAGTGAAATTCCGAAGCCGTCCATCAAGCTGTATGATGCCTAAATCCCATCCCATAAATCCCAAATAAAAAAAATTACAGCACACAGACTAGAATATGTAGCACCCGCAAGCATGAACTGTCTGAATGTGATGTAGACTTGAAATCTTGAATCGCTGAAGCGTATCTACCCACATGAAACAAACAAAAAAATACCCAGTGAAGTATGGAGGAACAAATGAAACCAATATATATCCAAATGATACCAAACGACAATAGATACCAATATGAATAATCTCTAAAACAATCATTTGTTAAAAAGTTGAGCAACAAAATGATACCAAAGTTAAACTACCAATTTGAAATATCAATTTGTAAAATATGTAATCCAAAACATTCTCAAATCTCCCGCTATATCACATACATCTGTCCCCCTTTTTTTCTCGAATAGACAACCCGGTGAAAAGATAAAAAAACCAATCAATAATCTAGCATGAGAATATTCTAATTTGAAATTTAAAATCGCTAGATATTCATGAAACAACTAGCTAAATATGACCAAGTAATGACAAAGCAGTAGCTAGTAAACTAGTGAATCACACAAAGAGTATAGAAATTTAATCAGGTGTGATAAACATACTATATGCAAAAGATCAATATAACATGCATATAAACTAGTCAGTCCAAAAACACTTCTAGCACTATAAAAAATGTCACCAAATAAACCAGTGGACTGCAAACCAATCAAAAGCAAGAATTCAACCTGTCGTTCAAATGAGCCAGGAACATCTCTCAAACGAAATGAGGACGTCGCTCGAACAAAGTACAAATGTCGTTTGCGCGACATGGAGATGTCGTTTGAACGACTTCTCGCGACCTGCCAAAATTTCCCATTTTCCCAGAAATATCTTATATTTTTGCCCAGTAAAAAAATTTCCATAAACAAAATCAGTGGAAGGGCCTGACAGCAAAAAAAAATAGTGCTAAAACAGTAAGCTTTTAACATAAAATGCAAAAACGCATAAATACAAAAAATGCGAGTTATATGCAAACATAGTACCGATTTGCTCAAACATGGACGTGGAATGTATGGGCGTGAAACTACAACAAATGAGTCACAATTCCAACACATCGAAATGATCAAAAGCTCTAATTGATAGCGATAAATCATCAAACTTTATCAAAGCCATATGATAACAAAAGTGTGAGCTTAATGAACTAAACATACTACATACACACAAATCCCGAATTTTGACGATTCTATAAACAATAGCGTCAAATTGTAATGTTTCAACATTAGAATTAGTTGTGCAAACCCGTTTAAATTTTCTCCAACCAAACTCCCTCATAAATATATACTTTTTCAAGTTATTTTGAGGTTTATAGAATTCTCAACTTAGAGAAAATCTTATTGACCCTTTTTCTTATTGCCTTTTATATTGGGCTCTTTTAAACGGTGGATTTCACGACGAGTTAATTTTGAACTCTCACAGCACTTTCCCGTGAATCACTCATCATTTTTTAATTAGGAACCAATTTAAACCCTCACGGTAAATGGTTCTTATATGAACACTTATCCTTAACTCTACTTACGCATAGATGATAAGATTTAGATAAGAATGCCTCACCAAATTCAAATATGCAAGAGAAGTCAAACATCCATATAAACTCGTGCATGTGTGCAATGTTGACATATATACAAAGTCTAATCAAAATGAATATCAACTTCAAAACAACGCCATATAAACAATGGTTAAGATCATTCTAATCATCGATCCTAGCCACAATGATAATGAAACGATTGGGGGGGGGAGGGTCCAAGCACACGAATATGCCACATCAAACATGTAAACTCAAAAATAAAAACCTAAAATCTTTTTGGCTTTTTCAAAAAATTTCTCAAAAATAAAATCTTTTGTATTTTTCAAATAAGACTCAAACAAGTGAAAAATATAATAAAAAGAGATAAACATGTCATAACACTAGCAAATTTTAAACATGATGCAAGGGCTAGCGTATGAAAAAACATGCAAGCTACTATCTATAAGAAATAGCAATAGATGAATCAGGTGCATGAATGTGAGAATTAACCAACGAAGCATTTAGCATCTCCAAAACGGATTTCCTAACCCAAACAGGTGTATACCTAACAAAACGGGTTTTGGAAACCAATGGGACACTACGTTTAATCTTCCTAGGGTCTTTTCGAAGATTAAAACAAAAACTCCTAAGGTGACCTTTCCTACCACAATGCGAACATGTGAAAACATGAAGAGGAACCGGACCTTCAGGTTGACCTTTTCTAATACCCTCGGATGTGGTTGATGCTCTAAAACAAACTATGGTTTTGTCTTTTACATTCGAACCACTAGAACAAGATAAACCGCTCATTTAAATCATTTTTTAACTTCAAAACTTTCGACTCAAGCAAACGATTAGACTCCTCAAACTTTCGGGACTCCTTCTTTAAATTTTCAATTAACCCTAGAAGGTTATCTCTCTCCCCCTCAATGTGAGCAAACTTATCCCTAAGAGCCTTTTCTCGCGCCATAAAATCATTAATCGAATTATTTTCCTCAACAACACAAACCCTAGAATTTTTCAGATCCTCTAACTCTTTTTCTAAAATGAGGACTCTATCATCACTCTACTTTTTGCCCAATTTTAATATAGTAAAATCTTTAAACAAGGAACTAAACTTCTCATGGAAATTATCTCTTTGAATTTGAAACATTTGCAAATATTCAATCTTATTATTAAAACCGGAATTTTCGTTCTCCAAAACTTCAATACGTTTTGAAAACTTTAAATTAAAATGATGTAAATCGTCAAAGCTTAGAGAATCCATCGAGAGAAAACAAACACAAGAGAGATAAAGAAACACACGGGATCACAAAATAAATAAATTAGGTTTTCTAGCTCTGATACCAATTTGTAGAAACGGGGTGGCCCTTATGTGTGTTTCAAATCAAACCAATTTTTACCAGAAATTATCCGCTACACCAAAATGGGTAAATTGGCACCCTTCCAGCGGCTAGCCTTGTCACGGTAATTGACCGTGACAAGTTCGTGACAACATCACTTGTCACGAACTTGTCACGGTCAATGACCCTGACAATTCTTATAATATTGTCATAGTCAATGACCGTGACACGTCCGTGACAAATTTTCCAGCAAAAAACCCGTTCCCCTCCTTTTTCCCCCCACCGATTTCTTCCCTTCTTTTCTCTCTCTCTCTCTCTCTCTCTACGCTGCTCTCCCCCCCTCTCTCTCTCTCTCTCTCTACTTTTAGGTTAGTCTCTCTCTCTCTCTCTCTCTCTCTCTTCCATTTATATATATGTGTGTGTATATATATATATATATATATATATGTGTGTGTGTGTGTGTGTGTGTGCATGTGTGTATGCGTGTGTGGTGTGTGGGGGGTGGGGCTAGGTGTATGTGTGTGTGGTGGGGGAAGGGGGTGGGGCAGGGTGAGTGTGTGTGTGTGTGGTGGGGCGTGGTGGGGGAAGGGGGTGGGTAAGGGTGGGCGAGGGGGCAGGGATGGGTGGGGGGTGGGGGTAGGGGTGGGAGGCTGGATGTGTGTGTGTGTGTGTGCGCGTGTGTGTATATGTGTGTGTAGTGTGCGTGTATGTGCGTGTTTGTGCATAGTGTCCCTTGTAAACGAATTGATTGATTATAAATTTTTTTAGTAAATTAATATATGATTGCCCCTCATTTTAAATTAGTAAATTAATATATGATTAATTATGAAAGTAGGATTGCCCCTCATTATAAATTACTAAATTAATAATTCTATACTTTAATTGTTAGTTTAATTGATGAAAATAATTAATTGAGTAGATGAATTAGAAGGAGTACGGGATACACATTTGTTATTGACGTTGATGTTGGATTATGTAATACCCCGTATATTTTGTGATATTTATTTATGGGATTAATTGAATTAAATGCGTATTAATTGGAAATTAATCCGGATTAAAATACTAGCGAGATGCGAGTTGGTATTTGATTGTAATGTGCATATAGGATTATATATGAATATTGAATTATGAAATTTGTCGTGAGATTTAAATACGGCAATTTGGAAATTTTGTTGAGACGCGTGTGACAGTCGCGTCCGGAGTATATTTATTTTAATTATAAGAGTGAATTTTATTTATATTAACCGTATGGTCGTTTTGAGTGCGCCAACGCGTCCGGAAGGGTCGAAATAGTCAGAAAACACTAGCCGGGGGTTTAGTTTGGGTCCCGGGACATTTTTAGGCCATACAGGCAACATATAAGGATAGTTTGGTAATTTTGGATTTTTGGGAATTAAAATCTACGAAAATTGGGAATTAATATCTGATTTGGCAATAACCCACTAATCCCACTAATAACCAAATAGACTACGGAGGTTATTGAAATTTTTCCAAAGAGTTCCTAAAGCACAAACCCTAGCCACCATTGACCTTGGAGAAGAAAAGCTTGTTGAGAGAGATAGAGGAATTCTGCAGAGAGAGAAAGAGAATACTCCATCAATCCGTCATCAAAATAAGAGATTCTATTAAGGCAAGTGGTTTAATTTCAATTTTATAGAGAATGCTTCTTCCATGCGTAGGATATTCAAATAAATTGTATTGTTCTTGGAGTATGATGAAAAACCCATTTTTAATTGGAAGTAGAAATTATATTTTGATGAGGAATCGCATGTAGATTTATATTTAGATGATTATGCTGATGATATTATCATTTGGACGAAACGAACACGGATTTAATTAGGCTCTTGGTTGATTTATAAATTCTAGGGTTCATGTTCTTAAAAATTGGGGAAATTTGAAGAGATTTGATAATTGAATGAGGTTAGAATGAATTAACCCCACAAATCACGTTAATATATGACCTAAATATGTTTAGGGGTGATTAGTGGCTGTGAACAATCATTGGATTAATGTTGGGATGAGATTTGAGGTGTAGAGAAATTGGAAAAACAAGTTAAGGAATTTCTGGGCTCGAATCTGGCCACTCGTTAGAAGACATGCCCAGGTCGTTCAAACGAGCTCGTTCGAATGAGCTTCTAACGAGTTGACAGTTTGGGTTCTAACGAGAGGGATGTTCGTTCGAAGATTCTCATTCGAACGAGATCTCGTTAGAAGGCCCAGTTCGTTCGAACGAACTCTCGTTCGAACAGCCTCGTTCGAACGAGACTTCTAACGAGTTGACAGTTTAGGCTTTTTAGCCTGTTTTGATCCCGAGTGTCCCGTAACCTCGTGTATATGTAGAGATAACCTTCCCTTGATGATTAATTGATATATTTGGGATGTTTGGGATATAATGAGGAGTCAAACCTAGAAGTGTAGTTTAAACCTAAGGGAAAATGTGATGTAGGACGTGAGTGTCGATTACGATGCGAGAACTATTGACGGCCTAATTTATTATATTAACCGAGAACATATAAATTGTGTAGTATTATATGTCTTAGAAGTGTACCACCAATATATTATGGTGATTACTAAGATGTGTGAATACTTAGTATATGTATTGATTTTATTAGTATGAGATACCTACCATACTTGCTATCACGGGAGGTTTGCGTTCGCTTAGGGCCCTCTAATCCTTGTGTTGCCCGGATTTAGACTGGTTACCTCGATGAACATAGGTCAGAGAAGGACTTATTGGGATGTTAATAAGTCTGCTGATCGTGGGAGCGCAGGTATGTGCGTGACCCATGTGATGTGACTGTGTTCGCCTCCATTATTTGTGATGTTGTTATCTGAACGATTCCTGAGAGATTCGAAATGTGTGATACTTATGTGCGTGATGTACCGGGATGGATAGCAGAGTATGTGTGCACCGCAGCTAGTCTCGGGGTGCTTGTATTGTATATTTATGATGTGAATAATATACATTTAATTAATGGGAACTTTCATGTTAATATTGTGAATATAATTATGGTATTGTTTTAAGAAATACATAACGGGTTACTTGATAGTGAATTGTATTACTAATTGAGAATCTGAGTTTAGGTAAAGCCCTCTATTTAATTGATAACACTAGAATGCTTTATGGGGATCAAGTAGTAAGGGGTAGAACTTATTACGGTTTGGTTAAATATGTAGGTCATGTAGATGGGTACGGTACGTTAGGAGTGCACATGTAGTCGAGAGGTGAGAATTTCATGTGAGTGCACGTCCTAACATGTATTTTCATTTAATGTTTTAATGTTATTAAAACACATGCTGTTTTTAAAATGATTTCCACTTTCGGGCTCTGACCCATTTGCTTTCAAACCTATTTTTGTAAAAACCATTTTAGGTGTCCAGCCACAAGGACACCATGCTTAGGATCCTCATTCAGGTGACGAGCTGTAGCTGTTTGTGGAAGTTACAGGACCTTGCTTGTAGACGCTTCATCTATCTTGTCTCAATATTCAGTATTTATAAGTTGTAGGGCATGTCGCCCATTTCTTTTGGAGGCATTTCATTTATTTCATTTATTCAGATTTCGGGCATGTAATTAATTCAGAATTCAGACTTATGTTATTATTTCATTCGTGGGATTGTGGTGAGGAGTTTTCCTCCGGACTTATATTTATTTGTTGGTTATTTCATTACTTCATATTGGTGAATGGATTATGTTGTTCTTCCATTATTCTCTTATTGCATATTAATCAGACTTAAATTAAAATTTGGCAACTTACTTTTTAAATACTAGGTGGTTAGTAATTATTAAAAAAATTTCGACAGTGATGCTATTAACTAAACCAACTTGGCATTTTGTATTGATTTAATAAAGGAGTAGCTACCCGGTATTTAATTAGTCGGGGTGTCACAGGTGGTATCAGAGCATCAGGTTCTAGTGTCCATTAGGATCTGTACGGCTTATTATGTTTCCGCTGAGCTTTCTTTGATGTAGAGCCCTATATTTTAGGACTGTTGTATTCTTTTGTATATGCTACGTTCTTCAGCTATTTTAAGTTTATAACTGCGAACTTATAAACTTCATTCTTATTTCAGATGCCTCCACAACGTGCACAACGGGTTCCCAGGAATGCAACGCCAGAACCACAGCCCGCACCAGTTCAGGGCACGATGAATGCCGCCGAGGTCGCCGCCATTGTGGCCCAGGCGGTAAATGCCGCACTAGCCGTAGTTCAGCAGGCACCAGCTCAGGCGCCAGTTGCCGCGCCGGTTCAGACACATGCATTCCCGTCTACTTGGGAACGTTTATGTGATGCTTTTCAGAAAGCCCACCCTCCGGAGTTCGCGGGTAGCTCCGATGTGGTAGTTTCGAGTCAGTGGAGGAAGGATATTCAGCGGCACTTGAGGATGTACGAGTGCACTGAGGTTCAGAAGCAGATATTAGCTACCTTTAAGCTAGTGGGGTCTGCGCTGCAGTGGTGGGAGTCTATTACCACCGTGGAGGAGAGGGACACTCTCACTATTCAGGAGTTCTGGGTGCGGTTCGACCGCAAGTACTTTCCGTCAGCTGTTCATACGGAAATGAGGAGGAAGTTGATGAGCCTTCGACAGGAGGGTAAGACTGTAGCCGAGTATGAGGCCGAATTCACTAATCTTCTGAACATTGTCCCAGATGAGATACCGACAAAGGAGAAGAAGATACATAAATTTACAGGCGGGTTGACTTGAAGGATCCGTCAACACTTATTGGGGAACCTATCGTTGGCCACTTATTCTGATGTGGTTAACGCTGCATTGCTCCATTATTAGGATCACCGCTTTCACATGGCTGAGGGCAAGCGATCGGGAGAGTCCAGCCATCAGGGCAGGACTGGAGGGAATGGTGCCAGTGGAGCACAATCGGTTCAGGGGCAGAGACAGGGTGACCAGGGTTCCCAGCAGGGGGATCATAAGAAGTTCAGGTCAGGGAATTTCAGGCACGGACAGGGAGGTTTCCGGCAGGGCCATCAGGGTTCGAACGACCATCAGAACCAGTAGGGTCAGAATGGTCAACAGCAGTTTCAGCAGGGCCAGCAGGGCCAGTGGAGGAACGGTAACGGCCACCAGGGCCGGGGGAAGCAGGGATAGAGAGGGGGGAACTTCCCGGGGAAGTGTTTCATTTGTGGCATGACTGGCCATAAACGTCAGGACTGTCCTGATAGGGGTAGGGCTCCGCAGCAGCAGCAGGTTGCTCGACGTGAGCCACAGAGGCCACTTTTTCCACCTGCTCTCCCAGCTACAGCTCAGGTGCCAGCACTTCCAGCCATTCCAGCAGTTCCTGTGCAGCAGGGACAGTTACAGTATGGACGTGTCTATAACGTCCACCAGGCAGCAGCTCCGCAGGCACCACCCGCGATTGAGGGTATGTTTCCTATCCACGGTACTATGGGTCGGGTATTGTTTGATACGGGGGCAACACATTGATTTATAGCTACACATTTTGCGAAAGCCTTAGGGTTGTTAGCCACAGCAGAGAGCACAGTGACGTGTTTAGACTCACCATTGGGGAGTGGGTCACTTATTTTCTTCATATGCCGGGGAGTGGGGGTAGAGATTGGTAGCTTGGTATTACCTGCAGACATGCTGGTATTAGATATGCATGTGCACGATGTGATTATCGGTATGGATTGGCTCGCTGATTATAGAGCCATGATTGATTGCTTCAGTGGGAGCATTGTTTTTGCCATTCCGGGGCAAGAGATGTTTGTAGTGGCGATGCCTCGCCCAGAGGGAGGCTCGACCGCTCATTTGTATTACCTAGAGGAGGATACCTCTAAGGAGGTTGTGACTCCTTTAGATTCGATCCCAGTTGTCAGGGAGTATTCCGATGTGTTTCAGGAGATACCGGTCCTACCCCCAGTCGAGAGATAGACTTTGTCATAGACTTATTGCCAGATACGAGACCTATAGCACGCGCACCGTACCGTATGGCTCCAGCTGAGATGAGGGAGTTACGGGATCAGATTGAGCAGTTATTGGGTCAGGGGTTTATACGGAGGAGTACTTCACCGTGGGGTGCCCCTGTGTTGTTCGTGAAGAAGAGAGATGGTTCACTGAGATTGTGTGTGGACTACCGAGAGTTGAATAAGGTCACGATACGGAACAAGTATCTGTTGCCTCGAATCGATGACCTATTCGGCCAGTTGAGAGGAGCTTCTTTCTTCTCGAAGATTGATTTGCGATCGGGATACCATCAGTTGCGTATCAGGGAGGAGGATGTGTCGAAGACTGCGTTCTTATCGAGATATGGTTCTTACGAGTTTCGGGTTATGCCTTTTGGTTTGACCAATGCTCCAGCCGTGTTTATGGACTTGATGAATAGGGTGTTCAGAGATTTCCTAGATCAGTTTGTCATTGTCTTCATTGATGATATTATGGTGTACTCCCAGACAGAGGAGGATCACGCCGAGCATTTGAGGCAAGTTTTGCAGACGCTACATCAGAACGAGCTATATGCAAAGTATGAGAAGTGCGGGTTTTGGTTGAAGGAGGTCCAGTTTTTGGGACACATTATTTCCGACCGGGGGATATCTGTTGATCCGGGGAAGGTATCTGCGGTGAGGGAATGGGGACAGCCCACGACACCAACAGAAATCCGTAGTTTCTTGGGTCTAGCAGGATACTACAGGAGGTTCATTCGGGGATTTTCGAAGATAGCAGGTCCTTTGACACATCTGACTCGTAAAGGTGTGCCATTCATCTGGAGTGATGCCTGTCAGTTGGCATTTGATGAGTTGAAGGATAAGTTGACCTCAGCACCTGTGTTAGCATTGCCGAGACCGGGAATTGAGTATCTAGTCTACACCGATGCGTCCTTGCAAGGACTAGGAGGTGTATTACAGCAGGAGAGTCAGGCCATAGCTTATGCTTCCCGTAAGCTTAAGCCTCATGAGAAGAATTACCCCACTCATGATTTGGAGTTGGCGGCAGTTGTATTTACCCTTCGGATTTGGAGACATTATCTTTTGGGGGAAAATTTTCGATTGTTCAAGGACCACAAGTCCCTACAGTACCTATTCATGCAAAAGGAGCTGAATATGCGGCAGCGAAGGTGGCTTGAGTTTGTGAAGGACTATCAGTTTGATATCCAGTATCATCCGGGGAAGGCTAACGTGGTAGCAGACGCGTTGAGCCGTAGGACAACAGATGAAGTGGTAGGGGTGTGGAAGGCCAAGTGGAAGGAATTGGGACACCAGGATGCAGTGGCCCGATCGTTCATATCTGTGATGACCGTTACACCGCAGATTGTCATGAAGGTAGTAAGGGCACAGGCAAATGACTCGTTCTGTCAGGAGCAGATAGTTCGATTATTAGCAGAGGGAGCTGAGTCCTATACCGTTAGCTCAGACGGGGGATTACGCTTCAATGGGAGATTGGTAGTTCCGGAAGGGGAGGAATTGCGACACGAGGTGATGGCAGAGTCGCATGGCTCACGGTTCGCGATACATCCCGGAGGGGACAAAATGTACCAAGACATGAGACGTCAATATTGGTGGAGCGGGATGAAGAGAGATATTGCCGTGTTTGTTTCAAAATGCGCCACTTGTTAGCTAGTAAAAGTGGATCATCAGAGACCGGCAGGACTGCTTCAGCCATTAGAGATCCCGATGTGGACATGGGAGAGCATCTCCATGGATTTTATCACGGGATTGCCTATGTCACTGAGAGGTCACGACTCCATTTGGGTAATTGTGGACAGGTTGACCAAAGTCGCTCATTTTCTACCCGTAAGGACAGACTACACTACGGGACAGTATGCCCAGCTCTTTATTGCAGAGATAATGAGACTTTACGGTGTGCCCCTAAATATCGTGTCTGACCGAGACAAGATATTTGTTTCACGGTTTTGAGAGAGTTTTCAGGAGGCCATGGGCATGGAATTGCGGTTGAGTACGGCGTATCACCCGCAGACCGATGGGCAGACCGAGCGTACAAACCAAATGTTGGAAGACATGCTACGTATGAGTATTATTGATTTTGGGGGTGGATGGGAGCAGTATCTTCCACTGGTGGAGTTTGCTTACAACAACTCCTACCAGTTCACCATTGGCATGGCTCCATTTGAGGCGTTGTATGGTAGACCTTGTCGTTCCCCAGCATGTTGGTTGGAGGTGGGGGACAACAAACTACTTGGGACGGAGGTGATTCAGGATACTTCAGCAAGGATAGAATTGATTCGGAGTCGCATTCGGGTAGCTCAGGATCGGCATAAGAGTTATGCTGATGCGAAGAGGTTCTTCAGGGAGTTCTAAGTGGGGGACCAGGTTTTGCTCAGAGTATCTCCTATGAAGGAGATTATGCGTTTCGGGAAGAAAGGGAAGTTGGCACTGAGATATGTGGGACCATTTCCTAATATTGAGCGGATTGGACCGGTTGCGTATAGGCTTGGATTACCGGAGCATTTGCATCGGATTGACGATGTATTTCATATTTCCTCGCTAAGGAAATATCTTAGAGACGATTTGGCTCATTCTCACATTGCTTTGGAGGACATCGATCTCCAACCTGATAGCTCCTACGAGGAGGGGCCGATTGCTATTTTGGACCGAAGTGAGCGGAAACTGCGGTCAAAGATAGTCCCGTTAGTGCGTGTTCAGTGGCGACATCATAATGTCGAGGAGTCCACATGGGAGCGCGAGGATGAGATGCGCGAACGTTATCCAGAGTTGTTCTTACCAGGTACTTTCTAGTTCCGAATTTCGGGACGAAATTCAGTTATTAGGGGGGAAGTATGTAATACCCTCTATATTTTGTGATATTTATTTATGGGATTAATTGAATTAAATGCGTATTAATTGGAAATTAATCCGGATTAAAATACTAGCGAGATGCGAGTTGGTATTTGATTGTAATGTGCATATATGATTATATATGAATATTAAATTATGAAATTTGTCGTGAGATCTAAATACGGCAATTTGAAAATTTTGTTGAGACGCGTGTGACAGTCGCGTCCGGAGTATATTTATTTTAATTATAAAAGTGAATTTTATTTCTATTAACCGTATGGTCATTTTGAGTGCGCCAACGCGTCCGAAAGGGTCGAAATAGTCAGAAAACACTAACCGGGGGTTTAGTTTGGGTCCCGGGGCATTTTTAGGACATACCGGCAACATAAAATGGTAGTTTGGTAATTTTGGATTTTTGGGAATTAAAACCTACGAAAATTGGGAATTAATATCTGATTTGGAAATAACCCACTAAGCCCACTAATAACCAAATAGACTACGGAGGTTATTGAAATTGTTCCAAAGAGTTCCGAAAGCACAAACCCTAGCCACCATTGACCTTGGAGAAGAAAAGCTTGTTGAGAGAGATAGAGGAATTCTGCAGAGAGAGAAAGAGAATACTCCATCAATCCGTCATCAAAATCAGAGATTCTATTAAGGCAAGTGGTTTAATTTCGTTTTTATAGAGAATGCTTCTTCCATGCGTAGAAAATTCAAATAAATTATATTGTTCTTGGAGTATGATGAAAACCCCATTTTTAATTGGAAGTAGAAATTATATTTTGATGAGGAATCGCATGTAGATTTATATTTAGATGATTATGCTGATGATATTATCATTTGGACGAAACGAACACGGATTTAATTAGGCTCTTGGTTGATTTATAAATTCTAGGGTTCATGTTCTTAAAAATTGGGGGAAATTTGAAGAGATTTGATAATTGAATGAGGTTAGAATGAATTAACCCCACAAATCACGTTAGTATATGACCTAAATATGTTTAGGGGTGATTAGTGGCTGTGAACAATCGTTGGATTAATGTTGGGATGAGATTTGAGGTGTAGAGAAATTGGAAAAACAAGTTAAGGAATTTCTGGGCTAGAATCTGGCCACTCGTTAGAAGACATGCCCAGGTCGTTCAAACGAGCTCGTTCGAATGAGCTTCTAACGAGTTGACAGTTTGGGTTCTAACGAGAGGGATGTTCGTTCGAAGATTCTCATTCGAACGAGATCTCGTTAGAAGGCCCAGTTCGTTCGAACGAACTCTCGTTCGAACAGCCTCGTTCGAACGAGACTTCTAACGAGTTGACAGTTTAGGCTTTTTAGCCTGTTTTGATCCCGAGTGTCCCGTAACCTCGTGTATATGTAGAGATAACCTTCCCTTGATGATTAATTGATATATTTGGGATGTTTGGGATATAATGAGGAGTCAAACCTAGAAGTGTAGTTTAAACCTAAGGGAAAATGTGATGTAGGACGTGAGTGTCGATTACGATGCGAGAACTATTGACGGCCTAATTTATTATATTAACCGAGAACATATAAATTGTGTAGTATTATATGTCTTAGAAGTGTACCACCAATATATTATGGTGATTACTAAGATGTGTGAATACTTAGTATATGTATTGATTTTATTAGTATGAGATACCTACCATACTTGCTATCACGGGAGGTTTGCGTTCGCTTAGGGCCCTCTAATCCTTGTGTTGCCCGGATTTAGACTGGTTACCTCGATGACCATAGGTCAGATAAGGACTTATTGGGATGTTAATAAGTCTGCTGATCGTGGGAGCGCAGGTATGTGCGTGACCCATGTGATGTGACTGTGTTCGCCTCCATTATTTTTGATGTTGTTATCTGAACGATTCCTGAGAGATTCGGAATGCGTGATCCTTATGTGCGTGATATACCGGGATGGATAGCAGAGTATGTGTGCACCGCAGCTAGTCTCGGGGTGTTTGTATTGTATATTTATGACGTGAATAATATACATTTAATTAATGGGAACTTTCATGTTAATATTGTGAATATAATTATGGTATTGTTTTGAGAAATACATAACGGGTTACTTGATAGTGAATTGTATTACTAATTGAGAATCTGAGTTTAGGTAAAGCCCTCTATTTAATTGATAACGCTAGAATGCTTTATGGGGATCAAGTAGTAAGGGGTAGAACTTATTACGGTTTGGTTAAATATGTAGGTCATGTAGATGGGTACGGTACGTTAGGAGTGCACATGTAGTCGAGAGGTGAGAATTTCATGTGAGTGCACGTCCTAACATGTATTTTCATTTAATGTTTCAATGTTATTAAAACACATGCTGTTTTTAAAATGATTTCCACTTTCGGGCTCTGACCCATTTGCTTTCAAACCTATTTTTGTAAAAACCATTTTAGGTGTCCAGCCACAAGGACACCATGCTTAGGATCCTCATTCAGGTGACGAGCTGTAGCTGTTTGTGGAAGTTACAGGACCTTGCTTGTAGACGCTTCATCTATCTTGTCTCAATATTCAGTATTTATAAGTTGTAGGGCATGTCGCCCCTTTCTTTTGGAGGCATTTCATTTATTTCATTTATTCAGATTTCGGGCATGTAATTAATTCAGAATTCAGACTTATGTTATTATTTCATTCATGAATGGATTATGTTGTTCTTCCATTATTCTCTTATTGCATGTTAATCAGACTTAAATTAAAATTTGGCAACTTACTTTTTAAATACTAGGTGGTTAGTAATTATTAAAATCTTTTCGACAGTGATGCTATTAACTGAACCAACTTGGCATTTTGTATTGATTTAATAAAGGAGTTGCTACCCGGTATTTAATTAGTCGGGGTGTCACAGATTATAGTGGATCTATGTTGGGTTGGTTAATTTTAAAAGTGGCATGACCACTGGATTATTGTCCATATGGGGGTCGAACAATATATATATAGTATGATAATTAAATGAAAATACTTGAAATTACGTATAGTGCACATATATACTAGCCTTCTAGTTCTTTTGCGTACTCATTCAATAGCCCTTAGACCCGTTCGAGGGTCATTACCCCTGTAATGAGATATCTCGAATTGTCCCGTTTGGACAGTTTGGGACTGCATAATTTCTCTATAATATTCTTAGTGGCTTAAAGTTGTTACTTTTGGAGGAAGTTCTGCAGTGGTATCCTAATGTTCTCTGGGTATATACTAGATTGGCAAGTGTGACTGTTATTTCAATTGATCAATTGAAATAACACTCACACTTGCCAATCTACGTCGTGTACTTGGAGAACTACGGGGATATGCTACCAAATTTTTCTCAAATTGTAACAATGTGCATGAGCTGTTAAGTATATTACAGAAAAATGGGGTCTTGAATGGGATAGGACCACTCACCCTTTAGAGGAGATGGAGGAAATATAAATTTCTATTATAAATTGAATTTGAATTTGAAATTTAAAAATGGAATATAAATAAGACATAATTAAATGAGACATACCATAAATCTAAGTTTTGTTTACCTTTAATAGGTGATTAGTTGTGATAGCTGTGATGGGATATCTGAAATACAAAGAGTGGATGGGTGAGACAAATAGAATGGGGGATGTGTTTCGCAGAGGTGCTAACGAATTTGTGAAATACGTAAAGAGATATCATAATGATGAAGAGTTTCCGTGTCCGTGTGCTAGGTGTAAGAATGGTAAGGTGTTTCAGTGGAAAATAGTTGAACTACATTTGTTAAGATTGGGTATGCAAGATAGTTATCGATTTTGGAGTTTTCACGGTGAATTGAAAGCTCCTTTTGTCCCCGAACAACCTTCACATCAACCTTCAACAAGTAGGATAGATGTAGAAGAGGACGACGTAGATCATAATATGTTAGAAGATTTAGTTGATGATGCGTACGGAGTTTATGAAGCATAGGAGAATGAGGTTACTGATGATGTAGAAGGTTTAAGTGCTCGTGAAGATATCACGATAAAACTTGACGATGACTACCAAAGTTTAAAATTTAAGGTGACCCAACCGTTATACTCTGGCTGTGAGAAAGATCAAACAACTTTACATGCCATGGTTGGTTTGCACAGTTTGAAGATGCAGTACAATTTGTCTGGCAATATCGTAACAGGAATTCTGAAATGGGTGAAGGGCTTATTACCCAAGGAGAATACACTTCCAAATAGCTATCCTGTTATGAGAAACAGTTTGAAAGGTTTGGGAATGAAGTATAAATTGATTCATGCTTGTGTGTATGACTGCATACTACACCGAAAGGAGTATGAAAATCTCAATCGTTTTCCGGTATGCGATGAACCAAGATATGTCCAATCTACTAGTAAGGAAGGCACAAGCTCAAAAGTGCCACAAAAAGTGTTGAAATATTTTCCTGTTGGGCCTAGATTAAAGCGATTTTTCACAGTACCATGGATAGCGGAGGTAATGACTTGGCATGCTAGGGCAGAAGTAGGGGGTAATATCATGCATCATCCTATTGATTCTATAGCCTGCAGGAGGATGAATTATGAGTATCCCGATTTTGAACCGCAACATTCGTTTGGCTATATCAATAGATGGTTTCAATCCATTTGAAATCTAAAAACCAATCAGAGTGTATGGCTGTGATCCTAAACCCAGTCAACCTCCCTCCTTCACAGTGAATGAGACCTGAATTTTCGATGATGGATTTGTTAATACCTGGGCCAAAGGCACCAAGTGATGACATCGATGTATACCTGGCTCCTTTGGTAAAAGAATTAAATGAGTTGTGGGAAAAGGGTGTGCAATAATTTGACACTTTTAGAAAAGAAGAGTTTACGCTGAAAGCTATGTTGATGTGGCCAATTCATGATTTTCCAACTTATGGGACATTATCCGGTTGTGTAGTACATGGTTATTTGGGGTGTCCTATTCGTGGAGAGGACACTGAATCTCTTCATTTATCCTTCGGCTAAAAAAATGTATACCATTGCCACAGGAGGTTTTTACCCCCGGCTCATAGTTTCAGATTTGAGAAAGGTTCCAGTTTTTTATTGGGCGGGGTTGAACATAGGCTACCACCGAGACAACTTTCGGGTTCAGAAATTGAAAGTAAATCCTCTTAATGTGGCCCTAATATTCCAGATAAGAATACCAAATTTAAGAATGTCAAGCATAAAAACAACCCAACTTGGAGTGAAACTAAGACAAGAAAGGCATGGTGTAGGAGGTCAATTTTATTTGACTTGCCTTTTTGGAAGAATAACCCGGTGCGCCATGTATTGGATGTGATGCATGCAGAGAAGAACTTCGCTGAGCATATTGTGGGCACTTTCCTTGGGGGGAGTCATTCGAATGATGGAGAAATGCACGAAAAGACTGTAAATCGTTGAAACTTAGGCCACAACTATGGTTGAAAGAAGATAGTAGGGAAATGACAATAATTCCCCTTGGTGCGTTTACTTTGACGAGTGGGGAAAGGAAGGTGGTTTTAGACACAATATATAATTTGAAGGGCCCATCTAATTTTGTGTCCAACTTGCAAAAAATTGTGAATTACGCTACTCATGATTTACATAAGTGTAACTCCCACGATTGGCGTGTGATCATGCAATTGGTTCCTTTGTTGTTTAAGCACTGCTTCTCCAAGCATAAGGATTTGCGGAGGGCTATTATGCAAATTAGTATTACCTTCTCACTCTTGTGTGAGAAGGTAGTCAATCGAGAACACACAGTGGCTGCAAAATTAGTGGTGACCGAAGCAATTTGTGTGTTGGAGAAGTACTTTCCAATTGCATTCTTTGACATAAGTGTTCACTTGTTGGTACACCTATGCGATGAGGCACTTCTTGGTAGTCCAGTTAGATAACCCGAATTTTAAATAATTTTTCAATTTGTAATAAATATTCCAAATTGTACCGAAACATCCATTTTTAATGCTTTTAATTGATTTCCACTTTATCATTTTCACTCTTGTGTAGTGTGCGTGTGTGTGGGAAGTAGGGGTGGGGGTGGGGATGTGTAGTATGTGTGTGTGTGTAGTAATTATACATATTTGTAGTAACAATTCATTTTGATTTGTACATATATGTGCGTGTGTGTGCGTGTGCATGTGCATGTGCATGTGTGTGTGTGTGTGTGTGTGTGTGTGTGGTGGGGGAAGGGGGTGGGGGTGGGTCTGTGTGTGTGTGTGTGGTGGTGGTGGGGGTAGGGGGTGTGGAGGGGGTGGGGGTGGGGCAGGGTGGGGTAGGGATGGGGGTGGGGATGTTTAACAGTAACAATTCATTTTTATTTGTATTAATTGTACATATTTGCATGTCTTCTTCTAATTGATTTTGATTTGTACTAATAACATTTTATTACAGCAAATGTCTCGTTCAGGTATTAAGGCCACGATGATGATGCTGGTTATGATGATGTCGTCTGGGCTCGGTGGTAGTGGAGGTAACGAGGGATCCTCGACCCCTAGTCTCCCAAAATATGGCAAATTGGGGATGGCCATCGAGAACAAGTCGGGTCTATTAGTGAGATCCCTCGAGCTGGTAAAGACGATCATCGGCCCGGGGTACATTAGTTGGAAGGAGGTGCCATGCGAGCTCAAGTTAGTTGTTTGGGTGGCACTATAGGTAATGTATTTATGTGTATATATATATATATATATATATATATATATATATATATATATATATATGAATATTTCAATTTCAATTTCATTTTATATTTATGTTTATATTTATTCGCAACTAACATTGTATTTGTTGGACAGGAACAATTCAGCCTGGATCCAAAGCTACGCGATTCCGTCTTGGAGCAGTTGAGGGAGCAACATAAGACGTGGAAGAAAAATATGCGGACCTAATACTTTGGGAAGACACGAGAGTCCGTTATCCTAATGCATGAATTTGTCCCGCCGAAGGAGCCGATCTCATTGGCAAAATGGCAACAATTCATTGACAATGAGATCGGGGAGCGATAATTGGCATCTCGCTAATCGGGGAGGAAAAACCGGGAAGAAAAGACGGACGTGCACTACTCCGGCCGGACGTCTTACGCTGAGGTGGAGCATAGGATGATGGTAAGATTTAATTTTTCCATAACTACAGAAATATATTATTCTCCATTATTTTACTTTGTGGGGCCGATACTAATTTTACTTTATTTTATTTCAGGGGACAGGGAATGGCCCTGGGGGTAGGCCATATAGGCTCAATACTTATGTGGATCTTCGGACGAAGAAGGGGAAGGACAAGGAGGTGTCCCCAAGCGCCACGGACACGATTATAAGTAATCCGATAGTTTACTTTTTTTTAATTACGTTATAATTTTTTAATTTACTTATTTTACTAATCATGTGCTTTTTGTCATCTTAGGCAAAGCTTAAGGAAGTGCATGAGTCGTAGTCTGATGCCGACAAGGAATTTTTGTCCATAGACGTACTCAACCAAGTGTTTGGCTCTGATTGCAAGGGGTAGACAAGAGGGTGAGCTCGCGGGTGTCCAAATCTAGGATCATCGGATAGAGATGAGCGACACCGGGTTAGCTCGAACGGTGGGCTTGCATGACACGAAGCTGTCCCGTTTGGAGGCAACGGCCCAAGATATGTTCTCATTTATGAAGTGTTCATTGGGCAGAAAATTCAAGGGGAAAGGGAAGGAAAAGGTTATGGAGGAGGAGGTGCGGGAGGAGGAGGTACGGGAAGATAAGGTGCAGGATGATGACGATGTGGACCTCGTTGTTTCATCGCCGATACGTGCGGACTTTGATGATCCACTTCCCTATTTGGATCCCTTCGACCGACTGATTTTGACACTTGGTTGGCCGAGCGTATTTATACTGGACATATTTGATGGCCAGCGGATAGGGCGGGAGTTGAGGGACCCTAATATCGTCCAGGGTGGACTAGTTCATTCACGTGAGCTTCAAGACATCGAGTCCAAGGTGCTCATCACGCATGTGATACCTGGGAAGGATAAATTCCTATTGTGGTTGTGCGAACAATGCGGCACGATGTATATCAGTGGGTGTGTCAATTCGTATATCATGGCCTACTCACCTCCTCATATTTAACCTTACCCAAGATATGTAGTGACATTATTTGAATTGAATTGTTTTTAAGTTGGTACATTTGAATTATATTTTGTTTATATCGTGATGCATATTGTCTCTATTTTGAATGTATATTTGAATTATCTCTATTTTATTTGGATATATAATGCTTGAACAGGTACAATATTGCTATAATAGGTACAAATATACTGTTGGACAGTGGTAGTGGCCAAACTGCCAGCATATTTTTTTTTAATTCTGCCCAGAATTATCACATTCATTGACCGTGACAAATCCATGACAAAGGATTGTTGTCACGGACTTGTCATGGTCAATGACCGTGATAATTTTTTAAACATTGTCACGGGTTTGTCACGGTCCTTAACCGTGACAAAACTTATCAAGTTCAAGAACCATAACATGACCGTAAGAAGTCTGACGAACTTGTCACGGTCAATGATCATGAAAAGTCCGTGATAACAAAATTTATCACCCCCAGAATTATCACGATCATTGACCTTGACAAGTCCAACTTGTCAAGGTCAATAATCGTGACAATTCGGCGATTTGGTGTAGTGATCCAACTTTTAAAGTGCACCAAACCAAATTATAAAAACCCAATTCTTACTTTAAACCAATTTTATCTTGATTAATCCTAAACAGGCATCTAGTGATTAAAGCAAGTAAAGTAAAGTAAAGAATGCTCACAACGCAAGATGTACGAGGAAAAAACCCAAAACGGAAAAACAACGTCGGATGACCGAAGCCAGACAATCACTATGATTAAATGTTTTACAAAGACAGAATAGCCTTACTCAATGACTCGATCCTCATGGGTCTTGACGCTCCTTCTGATCTTCTACCGTTCTTCAATAGTGCCCACGCAAGAATTCCGTCTTTTATGATAACTGTCCACAACACACGCATCCACGTATGTCTCGGTGTTTACCGAATGGGTTTGATTCGTCTACGATGTCGAGCAGGAAGTCCTTCTCTTTTCTTCACCACAAAACCCTGATGTTCAATGGTAGAACAAATCTTCTTGGTGTAGAAAGTTCACGTAAACATATAATAATGATATCTCAGATCTATGCAAACTCTAAGGATGTGTTTAAGCTTTTTAGACCTTAGAAAACATGTTCAAACAACGTACTAGATGGTAAACTATTTTTCCAGATGCACACACACTTAATTCTGACGCAAACACACTTTAAATATGAATTAAGCGCCGCCTCGAAAAACATGTCGTTCAAATGACAGAGCCACGTCATTCGCGCGACATTGGTATCTCGTTCGAACGAGATCTTATGTCATTTGAACGACGCTGCGTCAGTTTGACTTTTTGACTTTATGCTTAAAACGTCTCTTTTAAAAGAGATCCAAATAAGTCAAACTCTATTTCGAGTTTATTAGAATAAAATGTAGTGTAAACCATTTAAAACACTTTAAAACATTCTAAAACGTTTTTCTTTATAAAAATACATCCTTATCTTTTATAAAAACAATTCTGAGCACTATTAATTATACGCATTCATACCTGTGTGATATCAGAATGCAATTAACTTTGAAGACGAATAAACTTGCACCAATTAAACTTTGGCATGATTAATTCTTTGAAGCTTTTACGCAACGTCTTCAATTTCTTCGATACGTCATAAACCAAGTGGGATCGTGACAAAATAAAATCTCCCTATGACATATTGCAAACACAGTTTTGTTCACGAAATTAAGTGAAAACAATATAGGGACTCAATTGGACATTTATATTCTTGCACTACGATTTAACATAGACAGTGGTTTAAATGGACACTGATTGGTTTAGGTTAGGTCACAAGGATTGAGACAGAACGCATGCAGTACGTTGATTAATGTTGATCCAAGGGTTGATAACATGTAAATGTTTTGTGTCTTACAAGTAACACATATCTAATGGATACGAAACCAACACGTGTATGATTCTGATGTAGGCAAAACGCGTGTATGGAAATAATTACAGGGGCTACTTTGAAATCTCTAGCGCTTTCGGATTCTACCCAGGCAAACAATCAGCATATAAAATAAGTTTCTAAAATACAACTTATACCCTCAACACTTTTAAAACCAAATTTTAATTAATTCAAAAATCATTTAAAAATTGTTTAAATTTATATAAAATGATTTGCATTGAATTAGATTGATTTAAAAAAGGTTTGAAGTGTTGAAAGATCATTAACTCAAATAGATGTTATGTATGATGCAGTGCAAGTGTCCTATTTGTGGTTTTAGGGTTTAGAATAAACTTCCCTTTGAAGATTCTCTTAGACTGGATTTCTTCATGGAGATTGTACCTTTAAGGAGATGGAGTTCTTAAACTATTCTAACCTATTTTGTCTAGATATGCAAACTAGTTGGAACTTCTGTATATGTAGACTCAAATGAGTCAATATATATTGTATTCTCAAAGGTAGAAAGTTATTCTTCACATTGCTGACATGTTCTTCTTCGGAAGGCCGATTGGTCATGGTAGCTTATTTTTCTCTCCATATTGCTCTGAAGATGCTGACTAATTCCCCATGATTCTATTTAAGTAGCTCTAAGTCAATGCGGGTAACCTCCAGCTCCTTGTTGTACTTGTACTATGACATGAACTCACGGGCAACGTCTTCCCAACTGCGAATTCTGGATTCTTCAAGTGATAAGAACCAACAGAGGGAGTTATCTTTCAAAGTATGCTTGAACATCTGAGCCATTATTTCTTTAGAAGCCCCTAGGAGAGTCATGGCTCGGTGATAGCTATGGAGATCAATGATCGGGGGTCCACTGCCTCCAAACTTCTCGATATTGGGCGTTTTGAATTTTTTTAGTAGCGTGGCTTTAGGATAGGGATATTTGTGGGTATAGTCCATGTAGTTCCTAGAGATTCTAATTTGGTCGATTTTCTTGGTTAGCATCTTGAGGTCTTCCTTGAATTTGTTTAGTTCTTCCTCCTTCGGATCAACAGTTACTGTATATTAGCCCCGGTCTGAGCAAGGTTTGACATAGGAAGTTGGGCTTGTGGTGGCCCATTAGCAGGAGGAGCACGTGGAGCATGATGATATTCTTCAGGAACTCGGATAGGCTAAGGTGCAGGCAAATCGATAGCGCGAGGGAAAATGACCTCAGGATCTTCGAGGATAAGGACCCAATTTCTTTGAATCTTATGAACATCAGTTTGAAGGTTGTCAATTTTGGCAGTGAGCTGAGCCAAAACCGTGAACAAATCCGACTGTACATTCAGAACGTGATCCCTATTCTCCATGGAAGGCAGGTGAGTCTCGGACTCGGCGGAAGTAAGGGGACTGACAGAACTTCGGGGTGGTTCGACTGAAGACTGAGGCCAATAGGGAGCAAGGCCAAGGGTATGTGATCGACCTAAGAAGGAGAAAATTTGGAATTTATTTTTGAAAAAGAAAAAGGGGAACTTATTATTTTTAGAAAATGAGGAAAATATTTTTGACTTTTTTGGAAAAGATGATTACGAAAATGTTTGTTTTTCTTTTATTTTGAGGGAAAAGGAGGGAATATATTTTTGGTACTTTTGATAAAAGAGGGAGAATTTTTTTGAACACTTTTAGGAAAAAGAGGGAGGAAAAACTAGAGACGGGTCTTAGCATGATTATTATGTTTATTAGGTTCTCACTTATGTTAAGTTCACCTAAATGCAAAATGAAATATCGAACGGGACCCGAGCATAGAAAAATTGGGTTTGTAACATATGTAAAGTTATGGTTGGACTTGTAACTAGGCTCACGGGTAGGGTCTTATTTTAAAAATTGCACAAAAATTTGGTCTGCAGGCCGACCAGGAATTTCGGAAGAGTTTCGGGTCGAAACCGATAATCTAACATGTGTGTCCTAGGCTTGACACCTATATGCAGGTATGCAATTGGTTGGGTGAATTGGAAAGTGTTCCCCCCTTTGGCATGACTTCCACGATATACATCTTGATTTTGAGGGAAATCGGTACGTATGGACAAGCCATTTGATATACCTGAGTGTACCAGAATTGCCTCACTATATACCTCATGGGGACGGTACGCGTGAGAGAGAATTCAATATACTCGTCATACGTGAGCGAGTTCCCTGCGATATACCTCATGTCATGACTTCAGTCAAGCGGTACAATGTGGGTAACCGTTCGATATAAGTCGAAGGTACTTGGCCAATGGAAGGTGAGCGTCGTATCTCTTAGGCTAACTTCAACTTGCCGAACCAGCGCCCATCACGAAGTGACTCTACAGTTACGGGACAAAATTTGGTCCATAACAATGCTCTTTGGTGATGTCGTGTTAATCATGCATAATCCATTTATTAGTATCTTATGAATAGAGTATCTTTTTCTTGATCATGCAAAACAGGGAGAAAGGTGCAAGTACCAATAGTAAAGCTATACTAAGAATGGATAAGTGATGTGTGTGTGTTGTGTAACTATCTACAAGTGAGTGTGTGATAAGTGAGCATGGGTATATACAAGTGGAGGTGTGTGTTAGTGACACCTAAGCATGGATTTCTAAGTGATGTGTGAAACATGTGGATATATGTGTTCCTAAGTGCACGTGGTGTGAAGTGCATAGAGACTCTTCTACAAGTGTGTGAATAGTAGCATAAGCATGAGGTACATATAAATAATAATGGGGAACATGAAAATAGGGGAATATACAAGAAAATAAAACACCCATATAAATAGAGTCTAGCCCTCTTAAAAATAGTCCCCATCAGAGTTGCCACTATAGCCATCCCGGTCGGCATGACGTTCGTTCCGGGGGGAAGGATGAGGATCCCTCGAGCAAGAACTGCATTGCGATATCGCAGTCTTCTCTTAGAAAAGGGGCTTTGCCCATCGTCGGTGTGGGGTGAATGTAAGGAGATGAAGTCGCCAGCCTATTTTGCTCAAAACAGGAAAAAGAACATGTTGTCACTTCGAGAGAGCGGCATCAAGGAAAAACTGATGCATACGAAACCAATAGATCGGAGGTTCGGGGGCTAAGTTACGGAATGGGAAGGTATTAGGCACCCATCCCGCCCTTTTGGCGTCTCATGGGAAAATGTTAATATTTTCCATTATCCCCATGAAGTGTGTGTATGTGTCTATATAATGGGGATTGGAATCGTTCGACCCATACCATGGAAAAGACAAGGTGAGGCCATCCACTGGAATATTCCCAAAATAATAATAAATGTAGAAGATAGAATATGAGCGTTCATTGAGATATTGATCATTACTAGGAAACGACAATATATGTGGGATGAGACGCGAAAAAGCATATTTTATATATATATATATATATAGGAGAAGGCTCACCTACATCATGCTCTATACATCACCCATGCATCACGCTTAATTACAGGCCCTAAAAAAACTTTTTTTCAAATTTTATATTTTTTCCTTGAAATTAACCTTCCGATCAACACATATGCAAAAAACTAACTCAAAATCCATTTTGTAACTATTTTTAAAAAATCCACAAAAAACTGTTAAAAATACCTTATTTATAAGGGTCTGCGCCATCAGTTTTTTTTGGATTTTTTAAAAATAGCTAAAAAAATGTATTTTTACGTAATTTTTTGCATATGTGTTGATTGGAAGGTTAATTTCAAGGGAAAAATATAAAATTTGAAAAAAATATTTTCTAGGGCCTAGAATTAGGTGTGATGTATGGTGTGATGTATAGTGCATGATGTAGGTGAGCCTTCCTCTCTCTCTCTCTCTCTCTCTATATATATATATATATATATATATATATATATATATATATATATATATATATATATATATATATATATATATATATATATATATCTCTGTGTGTGTGTGTGTGTGTGTGTGTGTTTGTATGCATGATAATAATGAGGGATTTTGAGAAATTTGGAAAATAAAAGAAGTCCAAAAATTGAAAAGTTAGACTCGAGTTTCGAATTTTAATCCAAGACGCCCACATAGACTATAAAGTCATCAGATTATACGTAGTTAGAATGTAGAATAGGGGTGGGGTTTATCCCATAGATTCAAATGAAATTTTATTAGGTGTGAATGTGTAGAAAATGTGTTTTTGGTTTTGGAAAAAGTGTGGTGGATAATTCCGTTTGGAATTTACGGATGTAACCCACTTTTATTTGTTTTTGGGTTTTTTATGAAAAATAAAGTATGTGCAATATACTAATAAAAGCGTAGATGTTAATATGTATGAACTAGGGTGAAACTAGATTATGAATCAAAAGTAATTTACGCAAAAACAAGATATTTAAAAGAGGAAGATAATGAATTGGACCTTATTTGGAGATTAAGCTTGGATCTTGGATGAACTCCTTTGAATGTTGATGAATGTTGATGAGAGAGAAAGATATTTTCCAAATTGGGTGTGAAAAAGATTGGTATTTAGGCTTGAATGGAACTTTTCATATGGAACTTCGCTGACTTACTGAGATCACAGATGCTGATGGGTTTTGTTGTCTTGGGAATGTGGTCATGGGCCTTATTTATAGATAAAAATATGGGTGACGGTCGACCTACCCCATGGGGTTCCTATCGGCAGGTCACCCTTGACACTGTGCCAATAGGTAGGGTTCAGGACCTGCCAATTGGCAGTCCCGTGTGAACTTTTCTGGAAAAATGATTGTAGTGCACAAACTGTTGATTTGAATCGTGCACGGGGCATACTGTTAGAAAGGTATTTTAGAGGTCTTAGATAGTCCTTTGTACCTCTCTCGGGTTCAGATGTTGACTTTGGGTCGAATGTGGCTTGAAAGCACACGTCAGTCATTTGGACGGGAGATTGTCGAATTCAAATGGATCATTTTTCTGTATGGTAAGTCAGAATCATGCACGGGACAGATCGTTGGAAAGGTTAGGAGATGTACGTCGACACTCCATAGAGTTTCGCTTGGTTAGAAATGTTTACCTTAGTCAAACAAGTCTCGGAAGTGCCCAGTGACCTCTCGTAGTAAAACGGATCGTTCGTCCGTATCGTAAGTCAGAATTATGCACGAGACGTATAGTTAGAAAGGGTATTTAGTTCCTTTCAGAAATTCATTCAGTCTTATTCTAGCTGAAGAGTTGACTTTGGTGAATCGAAATCCCGGAGCGCCTGGTGGCCTCCGAATCGATTTTTAGGGGAGAAATGATCGTTCGTCCGAACGGTTATGCAGCTTCATGCATGGGGTAGACCGTTAGAAAGGGTTTTCAGTGACCTTAGAAGATTCAAAGAGCTTTTGATCTGACGATGGAGTTAATTGGGGTCAATTTGGGGGCCCTTCCTCTGAATCAGTTTTCGATAGTGAGATGGTTCATTCGTCCGAAACATTATGCCAATTCACGCATGGGTGAGACCATTGGAAAGGCTATTTAGATCCCTTCAAAGATTTAAATATCTTTCACTCTGACGAAAGAATGGATCGGAGTCAAATGGGGCTCGAGGGCGCCCGATGGCCTCTAGATCAGTACTCGAAATGCGACCTAAGTTTGTGGTGGAAAGGGGAAGCGCTATGAGTCTAAGGAGGGAGTTAGGGGGTCCTAGAATGTGGTGTTTACACTATCGATCGCGTTCCCGATGCCAAATAAATAATGAACTCAATCTCTCTACTAGGAGCAATCCTTATATCTTTTGAAACACGTCGACAAACTCACATACGACTGGTATTGAATCAAGTGAAATAACTATCCCCTGAGTTGTCTCCTCATCTATGTAGTATAAATGAGTGGACAATCCTCCCTCAAGATGAGGAATCACCACTAAAAACATCTCCTGGCAGGGGTCAACAGAAATTATACCCTACTATAGCAGTCAATCATGGACCTATCCTCATCTAGCCAATCCATGTCTATTATGGCATCGTATAGTGACAAATCTAATACAAGCATATCAACAAGCAAAAATGATCTCCCGATTTTTATACTCACTCCTCGACAGATAAATAAAATCAACGTCCCATTATCTAATGGTGAGTCTACACAAGTAACTCTACTGTCTGCAGTATCTAATAACCCTGCAGCCTGTACAAACCTAACTGCTATGAATGAGTGTGAAGCCCAGTGTCAAATAAAATGTGTCGAGAAATGCCATGGATAAGAAAGGTACCCTCAATAGTGGGTGGAGTCTGTGGCGCTATATCTTGGTGGATGTGATACACGCGCCCATACTATAGCTGCACCTGCTGAGGTGGGGCCTCTGGAACCCTTCGGGGTAGAAGTAAGGTTGGCACAGGTGCTGGTGCTGGGAGGGTGGAGGGGAAGATAGGACTTTGAGTCACCTAGTATCCTCCCTGCTGGTGTCGAACCCGACCGTTATCAGGGAAATCATGTCGCTTATGGTCAGTCCTACCATAAATGAAACACTATCTGGCAAAATTACCTCCCCTCTGGCCCTGCTGGCCTCGACCCTGTTGGCCTTGATGAAATCGCTACTGGCCCGGCTGGCCCTGCCTATATCCACCATGTCCCTAACTATACTCCCTAGAACGAAACCTCTTAGCATCATCCCCCTGGTGGGGACCCTGCTCACCCGGCCTCTGCTAACTCTGTGCCAGATGTTCCCCACTGGCACTAATGCCCCTTGTCCCTCTTACTGGCTAGACTCCCCTACTCGTTTTATCTCCTTAACATGGAAGTGTTGGTCCTGACAATGTAACAGAGCAACATTCATTACCTTCATCTAGGTCTTCAGAGCTAGACTACCCAAAAAGTGATGTTAGATCCTCCAAGTGAGGCCATCTATAAATAATTGTATCTTCTTATCCTCGGTCGGTAACTCTCCTATAACGATGTTAGTCAACCTCGTAAATTCTTCCTCATACTCGGTAACAGTCTTCCCCTCCTGGGTGAGATCTAGTAGTTTTTACCTCATCTCTATCTAGAGGGCGGATGGAAAATATTTGTGGTTAAATTGCTACCAGAACTCCTGTATCAGCTTACTATCTCTCTCCTCCGCTGTGGTAATAGACTCCCACCACTGTTGTGCCACCCCGACTAGTTTAAACGTAGTTAAAATATTCCTGTGAACTTCTGTGCACTCGTACATCCTCAGATTTCTCTGAATGTCTTTCTTCCACTGGCTTACAACTACCACATCTAAACTCCATTGGAACTCGGGACGATGTGCCTTCTGGAAGGCATCTCTAACTTGCTCCCAAGTAGAAAGGAATGTCTGCATCTGAGCTAGGGCCACAACCTGGGCCTGGGGTGGTGCCTGATGTACTATGGCCAATACTGCATTAACCGCCTGGACAACTATGGCAACCACCTTTGTAGCTTTCATGGTACCCTGAGTTGGAGTTGGTTGAGGCACTGGTTGTGCCTCTGGGTTAGCTCGTGTGGCACGTTGAGGAGGCATCTAAAACGAGAAAGAATTTTCCATCAGTCCACAATTCAATATGTCTCAAAATAGCTGAAGATGTAAATATGCAGTAAATAATACAACAGTCCTACTAATAGGGCTCTATATTAAAGAACGCTACGCTGAAAGGTAATAAGCCGCACAGATCTTACAGACACTAGAACCTGATGCTCTGATACCATATGTGACACACCTCCTAATTAAGTACCGGGTGATCATCCCTTTATTAAATTAAATTAGCATATCCAGTTGATTCATTCTTAGCATCAATGTCGAAAACTCTTTAGTAATTACTAACCACCTAATTTTTGAAAAGTTGGTGTCAAATTTTATCTTTTTAATAAATAGGTAATGATCTAAAAAAATTAAATAAATGGACATCATATTCACCATTCTAATTAACCACATCATAAATCATGCAATTACTGAATCAAATAAGATATGACTGGGATGAACACCCCGGTCTGAAACTCAAATACAATAATCCATAATCAAACTAAATCCACAACTAAAAATAAGCAAAGTGCAAATCTCTGGAAAAAACTACTAATAGAAGATGGGTGACATGCCCGACCGAGATAAATGAAAGGGTGCATCTGATCTGAATGAATTTGAGGCGTCTACCAAATAAGTCCTGCAATCGTCCACAACAACTGCAGCAACGTCAAATGAGAATGAAATCATAAGATGGGCCTCCTCGTGGCTAGGCGCCTAAAATGGTTTTTACAAAATAGATTTGGAAAATGGGTCATAGCCCGAGTAAAATAACTTAAAAATATTTGCAAATATTTAAAATGCATAATCAGCAGATATTATATATATGTTAGTTTCGCGGCTCTCACTTGACATCCTCACCCATCAACTAGTGTTCACGCTTAACAGATATTACTAGCCTGTCCTAGTTATGCTACCCCATCTAACTAGTTCGAGTTAAATATTTTGCCACCCCTTCTAACTCTTTATCCTCACCCGTATTACCCATTCAACAACTACTGATAGTTCTATATCTATTAGATATTTATGACTTTTCTCATTTAGGATTAAGTTCCCACATATTTAGATTATTTAGATCTCACTGTCTTTCTCATCAACTAAGCACAAACAGTAAAATTAAATCACAAGTATATATCTACATGTCACTTTAATTATATATATAAACTAATGTAGCACCCCTAGGGTGAGATGCACTGCGTGCATACTCTTCTATCAAGTCTAGCTACATCAGGTACAAATAGAGGGCTAATGGTCCAGGATCACTCTCGAACCAGAAATACAAATCACACATATCGGACGCAAAAACTATCCTATGACTTTGGGCTACACACATACCTACGCAGCCAAATGACCGGAAACACCCTCATTCAAACAAGTAGTGCTCATACCTAAGTTCTATGTTCTGAGGCACAAGTCAAAATCTCCCAATATGGCTCATCAAGATAAGACTGTCCCCTTTCTTAACCTCCACGATAGCAAGCAGCGGAGGTATTTCATACACAACATAGCCACACATTAGTTATTTAAACAACCTATGTATATACATTCAATTAAGGTAATCCCGTACCCCATAATATAGTTCGTAAATAGTCTACATACTCTCGCATAGCCTACGTATTATCAGCATATTGTTAAACTTCTTATTCGCATAAGCCCGAGTGTTTCCCATCACTTTGAAGGCTACCAAGTGTCCCTTTAGTCTATTCAGTAGCTATCTCACTAATTACCTACTGGTCTAGGTCATCGTTCCCACCAAATTCTCGTGACACGATATCATTCTCCGAATTGGGTTTTTTTATTCCATAATTATGCCTAATTAATCTTAGCCCTTAAGTTTCTCCTATGTGACTAAGTCTCAAACCCAATATTGACCTACAGATTATATTAAAATAACTCTCTTTATATTTAAAAATTATCTCAAAGATTAATTTGATCGTTTCCCACGAGTTTGAAAGTAAAATGGGAGAAAATTGTCAAAATTTGGGCAGTCGAATCAATTCACCCTTGGACCGAATCGATTCTCTTGTCGAATTGATTTGACCAAGGAGTCGAATCGATTCGCAGTAGCAGGTCTTCATCTCCTACCTTAATCTGGTACAGGTTTCACCATTTCTACACATCCAAACCTACATTACATGATCCCACACTCTCAACCAAACCCACCAAACATTATTCTAACCTATATACATGATTCCTAACATTTTATAATCACAAAATCATCAAGAAAAAAAACTATAATTGGAATTAAATCAAGAATTATTTCCAAAAACCCTAATATATCATTTATCATCAAGAACCTCTATATAACCCAAATTTCTTCATGTTTACTTTTCATAACTCTATCCAATTAATTATATTACATAAGGGATTAAATTTCAATATTGATTCACCCCAAAAGATGATTTAATTTCCTAATTGAGTATCAAAACAAATGAAATTAAGATATTAAACATCTTATTCTAACATGGTTTATATATCCTTCATTAATTAAACAAGATAAATACTTGCCTTTGTGTGTAGGTCTGAATTCCACAAAATTTTTTGATATGGTTGTGTTCGTCTCCCTATGATCTATGCAACGGTGGTGTTTTGGGTTCAAGAATGGTGTTGGACAATCTTAGGGCTCTCTCAGGACTCTCATTCTTCCTCCCTTGATAACCTCTCTAAATTTGGTTCACGTAACCCTAACTTCTACAACTCCCAATCTGATTTATACTTATTAAATTCGTGGGTCTCCTTTTCTGAAAAATACAAATGACTAAAATACCCTCCTGGGGTGTCGGTTTGGCCAAAAATTGCCCCGGGACCAAAACAAAACCACCGGGTACACTTTTCTGACTATCTCGACCCTTACGGACACATTGGCGTACTCGAAATGACCATTTAAAATATGAAAAAGTAAATTTATATTTTATTTCTCAAATTATGTCTCGACACGACTAACATGATCGTCCAGACTAATTTACTGTAACAGTCGTATTTCTCACTCACGACAATTGTAATCTTTTCTTATCATTATTATTACTCTTCCACTTAGTAATAGACAATATAAATAAATATTAACTTTTATCTCGCTTATTAATATTTATTATCCCGGATTAATTATTCCAATTTAATTGAGTTAATCCCAATTTAATTCACAATTATTCCAAATATAAAATCATTAAAAATATGGGGTGCTACACGTGTGAGATTTTTTTCTTAATTAAATTTGATCCAAATCTCTTTTGTTGGTCTCTTTATAACAAACTTCCTTATAAAAAGCGATGCGGGGTTAGAGTCTTCAAGAACTCTTTTACAATATTTTCATAACCTTTTAGAGTTCCATTTGTGATCAAACTCTTACCAATATCATCTAAACACCTTGGAAAGTTTGAGATCACTTTATCAAATCAAGAAGAACACTTTCATGGTCAAGAATCCTTGTAGAGTTAATCTCTACTGCTAATTTGTGGAGTAAAGGATCCACTGCTAAAGAAGAAGGCTGATCAATGCATACCAAGGGAAGAATACTTCATGTGGAGTGTGATGGACTGTACCATTGCTGTAGAAGATTTTAAGAACATAACATCATAATTAGTGAGCTAAGTTATTTGTAAGTCGTATCATATCTGTCGAATATTGTACAGTGATGAATTTAAGGTTTTGCTTGAAAGGTATTTTTTTCTTACTTCTTCACGTATTCACTTATTTATTTTGACGTATTTAAATTTAGACTTCATCTCTGTATGCACAGTAAATTAATTCATAGATAAAGTTTGCTAAAATTGAATTTGTGTGTGGTTGGCCTAACAATGTTCCTAAAATTGAAAAATTTCCTAAGATAATGAAACATGAGTTTCAAATGTCTATGATGGGAGAACTCTAACTTTTCTTAAGTCTTCAAGTAGTGAAAAAACATGATTATATCTTTATATGTCAATATAAATATGCTAATTACTTGATCAAATATTTTGGTTTAAATACTGCTAGAACACCTATGAGTTGTTCTATCAATTACTCCGTATCATAGTATGGTAGGAACTTATTTTACTTAATTGTGAGTGAACCTAATATAAGGCATAGTGTGTGTGTGTGTGGTGTGTGTGTGTGTGTATTCTAGATATCAATGTGAACCTAAAGAATCCCACTTAAATGTCGTAAAACGTATTATTAAATACATAAGTGGAACTATAAACTCATGCACACTTTTAATACTAACTCCAAAATAATTGGGTATACTAAAGATAACTGGGTTGGTTATGCAATGATAGTAAAAACACCTGCGCTGGTTGTTTCATCTTGGGACATAATCTAGTCTATTGGTCATCTAAAAAATGAAACTAAGTATTGCTTTCATCAGAAGATGTCGAATAGATTGTTGCTGGCAGTTGTTGTACTCGACTTTTGTGGATGAAAAAAATGCTATGTGATTGTGGTTTAAATGAAACGCCTACTTTAATCATATATAAAAATAAAAGTTCCATTAGTATCTTAGAGACCACTTATTTTCCATTTTCGAACAAAACATATCAAAATAACAGAACTGTGTATGAGAGAATTAATCAATAAAAAGGAAATTCATATTGAATATCTCAATATTACAAATTAACTGGCTAACCTTTTCACAAAATCATTAAACAATCAACGTTTTAAAGCTCTTAGACTGTCGATTGCCGTTTGTGCTTGACCTGTTCAATTTTTAGTATTGCATGTTAGTGCCTCTTTAATCATAATATAGTTTAGTACTAACATCCTTGTAGGTTCTTCCCTACCCTTTGTCCCTTTGTGAAAAACAGGGGGAGGATGTGAGACTATTAGTTTAGGATTGGAGAATTTGGGTGTACTAGGACATATGTGCTTAGTTGATTTATGTACTCTTCATTTTGAAAATCATGTATATAGTTGAGTTATGTATTTGTGTGTGTGAGACATACTTTTTGAGTCGTAATTTGGTTTGTCTCAAAATTGACTAAAGGGGGAGATTGAAAGTAACCTTGGATTTTGAACTCGCTCAACCTTATAATAACAGTCCCAATTACACTCGGTTCATTACACACACTAAATATAATCCTAAAAAGATTTGGTAAGAAATTTTTTAAAAAAAAATCCTATTTTATAATATAAAAATCCTAATTTTTACAATATAAATCATATTTTTGTATTTATAAATCTTATAGGTATTTTATACTCAAATATTTTTTATATTATAGTTTTCTTGGTTTTGTAATTTTCCAGTAATTGAAATTAATTTTCATATTTTATATTATTTTCTGGAATTTTTAAATATTGTTTTAAACATTTAAAAAAACAAAATTAAAATTAATTTTTTTTTCTTAATTAAATACATCAAATATCTAAACAACAACATTTTGAAATTTGAAGGATGATTTTGTTGGTGATCTGTGTAATTAGGTTTGAACTAATCAGGCCCATGTGTGTAGCCCACGCAATTTCACCACGCGTGAGCTTTTAGTTGAGTTCGCTCGACTGCAGACTATCGATGGTGGTTTTACCTTACTACTCCTCATTGTGCATTAGATTTTTACTCATGTACCCTCAACACCTCATGTTTTATGAGATGCATATTATACCCTAAGATGCCCTTGGTTGTTTACTTGATTGCCATTATTGTTTGGGGAATTACGATTTGACTAGAGTTATTGCTTCAAATTGATAATTAGAGGGCTTGGGATCTTTATTTTTTAAGAGATAATTTTTTTCAAAACAAGCGAAGCTTTGCCAAAATTTTCTCAACCTTTTCTCTCTAAATTTTTTTAAATGTTTACATCAGTTTGAGAGTTTTTAAACATCTTGTATAAAAACTTTATCATCCTATAATTTTATAAATATACTTTGTATGAGGATGGGTGTTTAGATGTTGTTTTTGGTGTTTGAGACGGTTTCTAGTTTCATCTACTGAGGTATTTGGATTTCATGGCTTGAAGATTTTTTACTTTCTTCTAAGATCTTTGTTGGGGTATACTTTTTAAATCTCTTTACTTACATATAAACCTGGCTTATTTTTTTTTTTTGAATGATTTAGACGTTTTTTAATGTTTTATAAACCGTAGTTTTAAAAATATCTTTTATCGTACTGTTCTATTTAATATGTTTCAACATACACACACACTCACACACACACACACACACACACACATATTATATAAACGCACACACACACACACACACACACACTTCGTGTTAGAAGATCTTGTTTAAAACTAAATATGTATTCTAAACTCATATACACTGTGAAACATGATTTAGTTGTGATACTTTTGTGTAGATCCGTGTATGGTTTTGCAAAACTCAAGATCTAAACCTTTTTATCCAAATTGTTTTGATTTTTTATTAGGTTGAAATATCATATCATAAAGAAAGTATTTCTATTTTTGTCTTTGGAGTTCATCTCCCAACCATCTGTGAAAATCGAAATTATTAAAACTTGATATTTTCAACTTTTTCACTAGATACTGTCTTTGAGTGTGAAATTGTGGTTGTACTATTAGTCTAGTATCTGATGTTTTTTTTCCAATAGTTGTTGGGTTGTTTAGTGCTTTTGGTTTTATACTATGTGTATTGGGAGTACAAATTCATTTACACATTATCGACTATAGTCAGTACATAAACCACTGTTATAGTTGACTTGTGATGTGTGTGGTCTTGTAAGTAAAAAAAAAGGGGGATTTTTCAGTATGCTAGCTTTCTCATTATCATATTATTGTGTAAATAACCTTCCCCTCATCTCATTTTGTTTCAAACTTTTCCTTATAACACTTTGAACATTAGACCAACTTGACTGATTTTTCTGTATATGCATGTATAAAACCATTGAAGTTTAAAGGGTTTTTTCAATGAGTTAAAAGAGAATTTTTAGTCTTAACACTTTTGTGTAATAGATTACTTTCATCTCTATCTGAAAAAACCATTTGGGATTGTTGTTACAATCTCAAAAAGTATTTAAAATGGGGTTATAATAAGACCTCCTACAGCCGTCCCAGATACCATTCCAAAAAGTATTTGGGACGGCTAGCGTATATTTTGGGACTGATTTTTGCCCATTTAAAAATTACTTTTTTGTAGTTCTAGGGGACCTCTTCGAATTTGGACAAGAAACTTTGAGGTCCCTGGGACTTTTATCACTAGTGCAAAGGACCTTGGGAAGTAATAGAAGAAGTTATATAAGGATTCCTTAGTAATAATTTAGGTCTCAACGGGGAATATAATGTGTAAGTTAGCTGGAAACGATCTAAGTTATGGTATTAAAGTCACAATAGTGGGTGAGTGTATGGAACAATGGCGAAATACTTGTGTAAGATAAAAAAATTGTTTTGCTAGTGTATGATGATTTGGACGCGTATTTAACCATTCTCCATCTCCCCATATATATTCATTCTCTATGAGAGAGAATTGGTGGACAATCATAGCAGACTATGGTGTCTCTTAGATATGATGGTGTGTCTGATAGGTGTAGTGTGGCATAAAGGTTTTTCAGGTGTTTTATTGTAGTTGTTAGCTTTATTTAAAGCTAAAGGTAGTCATTAACATAAGTGGAGCTGAGCGGTCGATGTAGTTGGAACATTGTTATGCTTTTCACCTACCCACCAAACGAACAACATGAGTTTGGCAAGATGCCTAGGAGTTCGATAATCATTTTTGGCTTGATATAAGATGGTCTGTGTAAGGACCAAATTTCCAATTTAGTCTTAATGTAGTTTTGACTTATTCTCGGAACAAAACACATTTGAGTCATAGGTAGATTTTTATTGTCCGATCACTACAAGACTACGACTTGTCGATAATTTAATGGAAGACATTGCGAGAAAGCTATAAAGAATTATTCTTTCCGAAGTTTAATTGGTGCAATTTCTCGTCTTTAAGGTTTAATTGCATTCCGAGATCACACAGGTATGAATGCATAATGTTAATGGAACACAAAATTTCATTTTATAAAAATAAAGATGTTATTTTTTAAAAGAAAATGTTTTTAAAATGTTTTCAAAATGTTTAAATGTTTACACATTAGATAAAGGAAGGATTTGAGTTGGATTAGGGTTGGTTTTAAATAAAACTCTTTTATTAAAAGATGGAATAGTTTGGAACTCTATCTGACGACATCGTTCAAACAACATTAGATGTCGTTTGAACGAGATGCACTATCATTCGAACGACGTGTCATCTCGCTCGAATGAGATTGCACCGACTTAAATTTTTTGTTTAAATCAGGTCCTAGTCCTTTTCTCGGTGTCCGTGTAGAAAGAAATCAGAATTAAAACAATACATTTTTCTGCAACAGTTTTCAAAGCTTAATCACATACTTAGAGTTTACAAGATCCGAGCTTTCATTAGTATATGTTTATGTGATCCTGTGTGCACCAAGTTTAGTCTGTTCAAACTCATTAGACAACCTGTTTAGCTGGGTTTTGTGGTGAAGAAAAGGCGGACACTTGTTTCAACATCGTAGATGACATCAAAGCTATATCGGAGGACACTGAGGCACTCGTGGAGTCGCGTGCTATGGACAAGTAGCGTGGAAGACAAAGTTTCCGTGTGGGCACAGTGAGAGGAGTGGTAGAAGATCAGAAGAGCGTCAAGTCTCGTGGGTGGATCGAATCATTGAGTAAGACTACCATCTATCTTTGTAAAACCATATTCATAGTGATTGTCTAGCTTCGGCAATCCGAGTTTTTTTTTCCCGTTTTGGGTTTTTCCTCGTACATCCGATGCTGTGAGTTGCTTTACTTTATTTTACTTGCTTTAATCACTAGTTGCATAATTAGGGTTAAACAACATAAACTGTAGTTAAGTTAACTTGTGTCACAACTTGGTTTGATAAAATTGAAAAAGAGTTTTTTCAAAAAGAGAAAGTTGGTTTGCATTCATCTTTAACTTAATTCGGCTAAAGCAAAAGTTATATTTAGGGGACCTACAAATTGGTATCAGATCCTGTTGCACTATTTTTTTGTGTTGGATCCCTTTTTGCTTTTTGGGTGATTACTTGTTTATCTCTATTGATTTGTTTGTTTTCCTCTCGATGGATTCTCAAAGTTTTAATGAATTAAATTTGTTGAATTTAGAGTTTGCAAAGAGAATTAAAGTTTAGAGGAAGAAAATTCTCGTTTTAAAAATATGATTGAATATTTACAAACGTTTCAAATTCAAATAGATATGATTCGTGAGAATTTTGGAACTTTATATAATAATTTTGAATCTTTAAAAGTTTCCAAAAAGGAGAGTGATGATATAATTCTTATTTTAGAGAGAGACTTAGAGAATTTGAAAAATTCAAGTGTTTGTGTCATTAATGAAAATAGTTTAATTGATGAATTTAAGGTACGTGAGAAGACTCTTAGGTATAAGTTTGCTCACATTGAGGGGGAGAGAGATAACCTTCTAGGGGTAATTGAAAATCTAAAATAGGACTCCTGAAAGTTTAAGGAGTCTAATTCTTTGCTTGAGTCCAAAAGTTTGAAGTTGCAAAATAATTTAACTAACTCAAGTAGTTTGTGTAGTGATGGTAGTGGCTCATCTGGTTCTAGTGGTTCTAATGTTAAATCCAAAACCATAGTGTGTTTTAGAGCGTCAACCATATCTCAGGGTGTTAGAAAAGGTCAATCTAAAGGTCTCGTTCCTCGTCGTGTTTTCACATGTTCGCATTGTGGTAGGAAAGGTCACCTTTGGAGTTTTTGTTATGATCTTAGAAAAGACCCTATGAAGTTTAAACGTAGTGTCCCATCGATTCCCAAAACCCGTTTTGTTAGGTATACACCGGTTTGGGATAGGAAATCCGTTTTGGATATGCTAAAAGCTTCGTTGGTTGATTCTCACATGCATGCACATGATTCATGCCTTCCTATTTCTTATCGATAGTTGCTTGCATGTTTGTCATATGCTAGTCTTTGCATTTATGATATACTCCTTTCTAGTATTATGACATGTTTATGTTTTGTATTATTTTCACTTGTTTGAGTCTCATTGAAAAATACAAAAAGATTTTTGTTTTTGATAAACCTTTTGAAAAAACCAAAAAGATTTCGCTTTTTGTGTCATGAGTTAACATGTTTGATATGGATATTGGTGTATTTGGACCCCCCTTCCTTCCATTATCCTTGTGTCTAGGACATTTGGTCATTATTATCGATGCTTAGAATGATCTTAACCATTAATTTTATGGGGTTGTTTCGAAGTTGATATGCGTTTTGATTCGACCCTTTGTATATTCCATGATTGCACGCATGCACGAGTTTATATGGATGTTTGACTACTCTTGCATATTTGATTTTGGTGAGACGTTCTTATCTCAATTTTGTCATCTATGCGTAAGTAGACTTAAAGAGTGGTGTGCATATAATAATCGTTTACCGTGAGGATTAAATTGAAGTATGATGAGTGTTCACGAAAAAGGGCTGCGAGAGTGTAAAATTGACTCGTCGTGAAAGCCACCATTTAAAATAGCTCGAAAAATTAAAAGGCAATAAAAAGAATCTTACCAAATTAGTTTAGTTCATTCGAAAGAAAATATGTTATATTTGAGGGAGTTTGGATGAATTAAAAATTTAAACCGATTTGCACAAAGAATCCTAATGTTAAAAAATCGTGTCATGACGCTATTATTTGTAGAATCATCAATATTCCGGATTTGTGTGTATGATGTTTTTTTAGTTCATTAAGCTCATACTTTAAATTTTCACATATGTCTATAATAAAGTTTGATGATAGATATCTATTGATTAAAGCTTCTTGATCATTTTGAAGTGTTGGATTTGTGATTCATTTGTTTTAGATCACACACCTACATTCCATGTTCATGTTTAAGCACATCGATACTATGTTAGAATGTTATTCATATTCGTTTGTTTTGAGTATTGCTACTGTTTTGTTACTGCTTTGAAGTTTTAAGCCCCTTCCAGTTAGAATTTTTTGAAAATTTCCCACTGGACAACACTGTTTGATATTCTAGGGATTCTATGAAATTTTGAGTATGTCGTTCAACCGGCATACGGTTTTGTTCGAGCGATGTCTTCATTTTTTCTAACGATATCCCTGGCTCATTCGAACAACGACCTCCTTTGACCAGTTTGACTTTTGGCTGGCTGTCTTTCTATTTCAGTACCCTGCTGCATATTGTTTCATATTTTGGTACTGGATTCCTATTTATGTAGCTTACTTTGATCATTGACATATTTTTCTACATTAGTCTGTTTAAATCACACCAGCTTAGTCTGATATATTTTTTTGTGTGATTCATTATTTGCTAGCTACTTATTTGACATTGATTGATCATATTTAGCTGGTTGTTTCGGTCTATCTAGCCATTCTTTGGGCTGATTTAATCATATTGATATATCTCATTCTAGATTTGTTTATCTTTTCACCGTATTATCTATTAAAGACAAAAAGGGGGAGAGATGTCCGTGATGTAGGGGGAGTTTTGTGTGAGTCAAGTTTGTTAACGTATTGGTATTATGATTACTCACATAATATTTTCATATTGGTTTATATGATTTGTTCCTATGTACTTCACTGTGTATTTTTCTGTTTCATGTGTCTAGGTATGCGTAAAGATAATCGAGATTTCAAGTCTACATCACATTTAGACATTCGAGATAGTTTCATGCTTGTTGGTCCATTGTTGAAAAATCTTATCATGTACTGATGATGTATTTTTTCTTTTTAGGTTTTATGGATGGGATTTAGGCATCATACGGCTTGACGGCCCGGCTTAGGCATTTCACTGTTGGTTTTGTGCCAGAATAGTCAAAGGAAGAGATTTGTAAAGACTAAATTTCCAATTGAGTCATAATGTAGTTTTAACTTATTCTCGGAACAAAACACGTTTGAGTCATAGGTAGATTTTTTTTGTCTGATCACTATGAGACTATGACTTGTTGATAATTTAATTGAAGACGTTGCGGCAAATCTACAAAGAATTATTCATGTCAAAGTTTAATTGGTGCAATTTCTCATCTTCAAGGTTTAATTGCATTCCGAGATCACGCATGTATGAATGCATAATGTTAATGGAACTCGGAATTTCATTTTACAAAAATAAGGATGTTATTGTTTAAAAGAAAATGTTTTTAAAATGTTTAAATGTTTACACATCATATAAAGGATAGATTTGAGTTGGATTAGAGTTGGTTTTAAATAAAACTATTTTATTAAAATATGGAACAGTTTGGAACTCTATCTGATGACGTGGTTCAAACGACATTAAATGTCTTTCGAACGAGATGCACTGTCGTTTGAACGACGTGTCATCTCGCTCAAACGAGAATGTACCGTCTTAAAAATTGTATTTAAGTCAGGTCCTAGTCCTTTTCTCGGTGTGCATGCAGATCGAAATTAGAATTAAAATAATACTTTTTTCTTCAACAGTTTTCAAAGGTTTTCAAAGCTTAATCACATCCCTAGAGTTTATAAGATTCGAGCTTTCATTAGTATATGTTTATTTGATCTTGTGTGCACTAAGTTTAGTTTGTTCAAACTCATTGGACAACCTGTTTAGCTGGGTTTTGTGGTGAAGAAAAGGCGGACAACATTTTCAACATCGTAGACGACATCAAAGCCATATCGGAGGACACCGAGGCACTTGTGGAGTCGCGTGTTATGGACAAGTAGCGTGGAAGACGAATTTTCTACATGGTCACTGTGAGAGGAGTGGTAGAAGATCAGAAGAGCGCCAAGTCTCGTGGGTGGATCGAGTCATTTATAAGACTACCATCCGTATTTGTAAAACCATATTCATAGTGATTGTCTGGCTTGGGCGGTCCGAGTTTTTTTTCTTGTTTTGGGTTTTTCCTCGTACATTTGGTGTTGTGATTTGCTTTACTTTATTTTACTTGATTTAATCACTAGTTGTATACTTAGGGTTAAACAAGATAAAATCTAGTTAAGTTAACTTGTGTCACAACTTGGTTTGATAAAATTGAAAAAGAGTTTTTTCAAAAAGAGAAAGTTGGTTTGCATTCATCCTTAACTTAATTCCGCTCAAGCAAAAGTTATATTTTGGTGACCTACAATATGGAGGTATTTTACCATGATACTCCTCTAGACTAAGGATTATATGACCTTCTGAGGCTATTTCTCTTTAGACTGGGCTCCACTGTGTATGGTAAATAGGGCGGGATGCAGGTGTTGAGGTCTTTGAGATTGCTTACTGAGATATGTTGGAATAATTAAGCATTTTTGGAGGTTTTGTAATGGTTGAGTCATGCATCATTTCTCTTATCCTTTCTTGAAGGAAATGGAGGTATTTGAGGCTTGGTAGTGTTCTGGGTCAGATTAAGGTTGCAGTAGTACGAAGGGTGGTCAAAATAAAAGTTAATTTTTTAAAAGTAAATATAAAACATAAAGAGAATGGACCTAAATTGAACTTATCACAAATTTTAAGCATATTGTTATGATAAAATATTTACCAAATTTATTCTTCTCCTAAAACATGCATCCAGATGATGGCAGATAAAGTAACATCAATCACATAACATGCCAATGTATGAGGAAACCCACAACAGGAAAAAAATTTAGACGTCCTAATCACGCAAATTTGACTATGTATGGAATTACAAGGACACGACAATAAACTTACAACACAGACTCCACACCCTCGTCAAGCTTGATTCTCTTCATTCCTTTATCTCAGCAAAGTGGCATGATGGAGTCCACCCATGAATCTGCCACAAAATATGAGTCCACACATGCCTAGGAATTCAATGATCAAGGCTCAACAACTGTCTACGAATCAGAAGACGGAGTCCACCATTTTTTCATCGCAACACCAAACCATGGAGTCCACCGTATGTAAATAGGAAATCAGATATGAAGCCTACCATTGGAAACTTTTCTGTATCAAGATGATCGAGCGGTAAAAGTGTGTTCGTGTGAGGACACAATCGTTGTGTGTTTCGCCACCGCAATGCAAAAACCTAAGCTACTACTACACTTGCGAGGCAAGCACAGTGGTAAGTCGGGTATCGTAAGAAATCCACAGGGAGTGATTAAATTTTGGATTTTAATTGTTTTAAAACTTCAGGAATAAAAGTGTAAAATAAATCAAAGAAAAGGTGATGGTTGGTTATGGTGGCAAAAGAGAAAAAGGAAGAAGTTAACACTATACTACAATTAATTAAAACGAGAATCGGGATCGCATCCCCACCATGGGCTAAACAACTAATAATTAGAATTTCAGTTCGAAAACATTTAATTGAGCATTTTCAATTAAGCATAAACATCACACAATTAGGAATTTAACCCAAAGTTGCGAGATTAAACATTTAATCAAAAATGGTCACACGCGGATTAAATTCGGATTGTCGCTATAAACACTAAAGTTGCGTGACAAATAAAGTTAAACGCATAACAATCCAACTTTAATACACGTGGTTTCAATTAAACGCAAATTTACACGAAACCCTAAATTTTGAGGTCCAAACCCGTAAATGGCGAAAACGCAATCCCGACCCGTTATCTACGGACTATACATGGATTAAACTAAATTAAACTAATTAAACTAAGAAAGCAAGAATTAAAACAAGTAAACTAATTAATAAAGCATGTAAATTAACTACAAAGCAATAATAAAGGAAATACAACTTATATTAATGGAGAGGGAAGATGAAAGTACCAATTACAAACCCTAAAGGGTGTCAAACCAAGAGAGGAAGAAGAAGAGCTCTCAAATCCCCAAACCCTAAGCTAAACTAACCTAAAGTGAATTATATCCCTTCAAAATGAAGAAAAGTAGTATTTATACAAAGCAAATCCCATGGCAAACTTGTAAATAAACAAGAAGATAAACAAATATCTGCAGGATCGAATCGATTCGGCTTGTCCGAATCGATTCGGTAAGGAGGTTCCTCGAAGGGTGCTAAAGGGTGAATCGATTCGGCTGGTCCGAATCGATTCAAAAACAGAGGAACTGGCATACTGAATTGGGGTGAATCGATTCGGAGGGTCCGAATTGATTCGGTAATGTGAATTTTTGCCACTGTCTCCCAGCGAATCGATTCGGCTGGTCCGAATCGATTCGCACCTGTAGGAATTTGTGTCCTTCCCCTATTTTTAGTAGTTTGAAATCCTCTTCCGCTTGAACTTTCGTAACTTCTTCGATATAGCTCTAATTCGCGCATCATTTATGGCCATGCGAAGTTTGTTCATAGGGCTTCAACTTCCGTGAAGACATTGGGCCAGTTGCCCAAATTGTTAAATGACTAAAATGCCCTTGCACGTGGGGTTGTGTACGAAACTTCACCGGAATGCATCCAAACTTCATACTAAGCATCCAAATACCTACAAAAGCTCAACTAACCCCTGCAAAACATGTTAACATAGAAATCCGATGTTGTCTGGTTAACGAGCATAAATATAGGGATTAAGATACCTAAGGGGGCTAATAAGGCATATGTTAATGGGTGAAATACGCAATATTTGCGTCGTATCACAAGATGACAAGATAAACAAATACTGGTTCCCTCAAATAAGATCTTAAAGAATATAAAGATTAAAACTAGGATATTAAAGAGTTTGGGTGAAACTAAGGTTTGGGAGATTTTGGATATGTATAGGAAAACTATTTTCACCAAAATTCTCTCTAAAAACCAATGGCAAAACCCCTTTATAAAGAAAACACATTTTTTTAGGCGACATGTTTTATGATAAATCTTGTTCGAACAAAAATAAGGGTTCCTTCTAACGAAAACATGATCTCATTCAATCCAACTCAAAACTTGTTCGAACGAACTACCATTCTCGTTTGAACCAACTTTTAATGAGCTTCAAACGACATTAAGTAGTTTTGCATGCATGCAAACTTTAACGCGTGTTGTAAAACTGCATATTTAAACACAACTTCAAATGCAACTTGAATATATAACAATATAAACTATATAAGAATAACCTCCCCCTATTTCTAACAATTCCACCTAGATAAGATGTCTCCCCCCTGAGATAAAGATCCTCCTAACACTAAAGTGAAATATACCAGCTCTCCCTATTTTTGTTCAGGAACAGACAAAGTAAGAATGGATAATAAATAATTTATCCACCATCAAACATATCTCCCCCCCCCCCCCCCCCCCCACCACCACCACCACAAAAAAATGAAAACATATGGCAGCAATTGAAATTAATGAAGAAAGAATAGTATCATGCAATGGTGTAAAGTGCAACAAAACACAACATGGCAATATAAGAACAAATAATCCAAACAATGATAAATTAATATTAGTATTGATTCATATTTGATACCAACTTGCATACACAATGAAACACTAGGCATTAATGCAAACAAGCAATAAAAGATTCCAATATGATCATATAGCATGCCAATTAGATAAAAAAAAAATGCATATGAGAAACATGGTTTAAATGCACACGCAAAGAGTCAAAACAAAATGGTACCATATATATAAATATGAGAAATGTACTAATGGCACTCAAACGCGCGCGCGCGCACACACACACACACACACACACACACACACACACACACACACACACACACACATATATATATATATATATATATATATATATATATATATATATATACACACGCATAAGCTTTGCACACCCTCATAGTATCAATGTATCTAACCTTATGGGGTGGAGTGAAGGGGAGTGAACTAAATACAAATGAATTATGACCCAATGATTCAAAAATATCCAAGGAGTTCTATTTAATCGCAAAACTTTATTAAAATAAGATTTAGCCTCAAGTGACAGGTAACATGAACTCAATGAACAAACAAGAAGAATGCACATAAGCTTAGGATTTTGATGATTCTACGAATTAATAGCGCTATGAGATGATAACCATAACTAGGATTCATTGTACAAACCCATTGATATTCAACTACAACACCCTTAAAAGCTCAATATATGTCACATATTTTTTCATTTAATTATTTTGGAGATACCATTTTTGAAAATCAATCAAACAAACATATTGGCCTTTACTCTTTTATATTTTCATCTCATTTTTAAGCTCGTTTCAACGGTAGATTTCTCACAAAGTAGATTTGCTCCTCTCACAGTCCTTTCCCATGAACCCTCATATTTTAAATAAAAATCAACATACTGACGTGCAATGATTTTTATATATACTAACCCCCCAAAGTCAACAGATATATAGATGACAAGATTGATGGGAGAACATATCACTTAGCTCAAATATAATATGTGAAGTTACAATTCAAAAGAGCTTGTGCATGTGTGTATAGAGGCATATATAAAGTGAAACTATTAAACAAATCAAAGTGGAACAACTCCATGCAATCAGGATTAAGAACAATCCAATAATTTAAAATCATACGCAAATGTCCTAGTCACATGGAAACATGGAACGGAATAGATTTAAACACACAAATATGTCACACAAAATGTGTAATACTAAACTAAACATAAAAGAAAAATCTTTTTGAGTTTTTAAACATTTTTTGAAATGATACCAATTCAAAAAAACTCAAAAGATAAACAAAATATTTTTGTATTTTTGAATAAGACCCAAGAAAAGAAAAATCAAATTATAAAAAAGAAAAACATGTCATTACATTAGCAATAACATATATCAAGAAGCACTACACTAGTGTATGAAAAATAACCAATCATAGTCACTTGTATAATATAGCATGAGATGAATCATGGAAAAGTAAATGGGAGCCAAAAGGCCTATTATTTATTGCCTCCAAATTGGATCTCCTAAACCACATAGGTGTAACATGATGAGCATTGTCTTAGAGAACCTTCGTGAAACTAGACTTACCCTTCTTATGACCTTTTTCAGATCATAACAAAAAAGTTAAGTGACCTTTCCTATAGCAATGTGTGCAAGTCTAGATAAGATAAGGAATGATACCAATATGTTGACCTTTTCTAAAGTCCCTGGACTTGGCTGGCTCTCTCAAAATCATAGTATTCGATTTAGAAGCAGAAGTATTTATATCATCGGACCCAATCCCACACTTTTCATCTTTGATTCCGATGGTGCCTAACATTTTATTTAACATCTCTGCCTAGATTCCAAATCAAATTTTCATGAATTGAATCTATCAATGTCTATAATAGCTTCACTATCCTAGACTTGAGTAAATTCCTACTATCTTTAAACTTAAGAAGATCCTTCTCCAAAACCTTCGTCAAACCTCGAAGGATATTTCGCTCACCCTCAACATACTCAATCTTCTCCTTAAAATTCCTCTCACGTACCGTAATATCCTCAATCAATTTAGCATTATCATCACCTTTGGAACATTCTTTGAACCTAGATTCCAACTTCAAGGTTTCCTTTTTCAATTTCCACATTTTGGCATATAACTCATGGAATGAAACTTTGAGTTCACTCTTATCCTCCTTCTTCTTCATCATCTTTCTTCATTTTTTACACTCTCTCTATAATCACAATCTTAAGAATCATAAATAATGGACTCGAAAGTATCAAGCTTAGAATTATCTTTATGGGAAGATTTTTCAATAAGCCTCTCACGGATAACCATGAGCATGGTGTACTTGGACTCAATGTGGGAATTGGATTCCTCTTCTAGATCATTATCACTAAGGGTGATATTGTATTCCTTTGGTTTATTTCCCTCATTCCTTAGTTTATCCGGACACTCAGCTTCTCAATGGACGTAACCCTTACACTCAAAAAATCTATTCGACTCATCCCTCTTAAAATTATCATTAAATTTTTTAGGGAATTGATCGTCCTTGTTATACTTATTTTTCTCAAACTTCTTTCCATCTATCGATTGTTTTTCACACTTGAGAAATTTTCTAAACTCCTTTACCAACATGGCCATATCAACGGAATTGATGTCAGTCTCATCATCTAAAATATGTGTTTTCTCGTTCTAAGATTTTAAAGCAACGCCCTTATCTTTTTCATTTTTTTAAAGGAAAATATGTCGAGCTCATAAGTTTAGAGATCAACTACAACATCTTCGATTTTCATAGTGTCCAAAGTACCCGAGGAATTCAAAACTGTCACTTTTGAATTAAATCTTTCATGTAAGGGCCTGAAGATTTTCTTGACTACAAAGGTTTTGGGTATTCTCTCTACCAAGTTAAAAGAGGTTTTCACTCTATCTGATAGTCTGGCATAGATTCATAGAAGGTATTACTCTTCTCCATCCTAGTGGGTCAAAATTGAGTAGTGATAGAACTATTATCTTCATGGGTGAGTTGGAGCATGTCCCAAGCCTCTTTAGACATTTCACATGTCATGCTACGATAAAACTCATTCGGTGTGAACGAACAAAATATATCCTTTAAACCTCATGAATTTTAATTTTCTAATGTATGCTCTACCTCACTCCATGATTCTATGGGTTTCGAAATCCTATAATCATTGGCTAAGGTTATGGATAGGGATCTGTAAGGGCAAAGTTTATGATTGCTCTCATATTTATTTATTTTTATTTGGTGTATCTCGTTACACAAACATGACACCTAAACACATCTATGTCATTAATTATCGGTACTTGAAGACTATGTTGAAGACCGTTAAAGGATTCAAGATTTGTCCATCTCAACAAGTATGGAAAAACTTCTGAGTATTTTTTGGGGTATAATTATTTTTTTAGGCAACATTTTTCTTATTGGAACTTGAAAATTTTAAAAAGAATTTTTTTTCCAAAAGTTGACGCCTCATTTGAATGAAGAGGTATGTAGTTCGAACGAGTTTCTCCTGTCGTTCGATTACTGTTCGAACAAAGTTTCAAACGAGATCTTTTTTTACTTACGTTAACATCTCATTTTCTTAATTAATATCTTCCCAATATATTTTGTGTTTATCCTTTTTATCCAACCTTCTTATAAAAATGATGAACGTGATCAAATATTCCAAGAAATATTTTCCATAAAGAAAAACACCTTTTGAGTTTACTACTATGATCAAAACTCCTCATAATCATATTCCTTACCCCCAGGATATATTCAAGACCACTTTCACCATCATCAAGAAGGTTTCTTGTGATACACCTCTACGGAGACTTTTCTCTATGGCTAATTTGTTTAAACAAGGTTTCACTGTTGAAGAACAAGGCTGAATCTGTGGATATCAAGGGTAGACCGCTACCTGTGGACGACTGTGGAGTTGGGTCATGTATGTTGGAGTTTTAAAGACTCTGCGCATCTGACTTAATGTAGCTAACTGTTTTGTAAGTCAATTGTATTCAAAATAGTCAATAGTGATGAATAAAAGGTTTTGTCTTGCAAAAGGATTTTTCCTCATCTCGTGTGTTTTTGCATGTTTGGTTTGAAATTGCTAATTGATATTTGGACATAATTTGTAGGTACACCACAATTAATTAAAGATTAAAATTTGTTTAAAATTTTAATTTGTGTGGTGGGGAATTTAATTAAATAAATTGATCCATTAGTTCGTCCTCTTAGGATCATCCTTTAATAACCGCTTGCCATACCCACCCATATATAGCCTTGTGTGTAGATTTTATTCGCATTTTCAGTATGCGTAATTAGACCTATCAAACATTATTTCCTTAGAAACTGATTGATCCTTCGATTAAAAACTCCTAAAACGCAGTCCTAAATGCGAATCAAACATAAAACTTAGTGTTCCCGCTCGGATACCAATTTGAAGTTTCAGGAGTACGGTGGGAGGTCAAAATAAAAGTCAAATTTTAATTTTTTTGAATTAAATATAAACTTTAAGCAGAAGAAACCCAAATTAAACTTAACATAATTTCTAAACCGATTCTTGTGATAAACGATATACCAAATTTTACCTTGTCCTAAAACAAGCATCTAGGTGATAGCATATGAAATAAGATCAATCACATAACATGTTGATCTACGAGGAAAACTCATAACGAAAAAAACCTCAGATGGCCTAGCCACACTAATTCATTATGTTTGGAATTACAAGGACACGACAGTAGACTTACAATACAGACTTGATGCTCTCGCAAGCCTTAACATTTTTCATTCATCTACCTCTGCAGAGTAACACGCATGAGTCCACATGCGAAGCTGCCATAATGTGTGAGTCCACACATGCTTTGGTATATACTGATATAGACTCAGCAACCATTTATGGATCTAATACATGGAGTCCATCATTTCTTCACCACGGCACGACATCATGGATTCCACTATGTGTAAATATCAAATCGCGTACGAAGTCCACCATACAAAACTTTTCTCTATTAAGATGGTGAGAGAGAAACTATGGTGCCCAAAAATAAGATCTCAAAGCATATAAAGGTTGAACTTGGATCTTAAAGAGTTTCGGTGAAAGTAGGGTTTGGGTGCTTTTCAAAGTGTACATGAAAATGATTTTTGTCAAAAGTCTCTCTAAAAACAAATTCAAGAATCCTTTTATATTAAAAACACATTTTTCATGGCAGTACATTTTTCGAAAAATCTTATTTGAATAAAAATAAGGTTTCTTTCAAACGAAAACATAATTTCATTCGGACTAACTCAAAACTCATTCGAATGAACAACTAATCTCGTTCAAAGTAGTATCGAACGAGTTTCGAACGAAATTTGTTCGACTAACACATGAATATCATTTAATATTCGTTTGGACGAACTCCTAAACTTGTTCGAACGATACATATAAAGTCATTCAAACGATAAAATAAAGAGTGTTTTTCTTTTAAAAATCTTTTCTAAAATAACCCCAAACATTTTATACTAAAAAACACCCAAAATAAAACTCCAATGATCAAAATGTATATGCATTCATAACTGAGAGATCCTCCGACACACGAAAACGAAACGTGGCATGAAATACGACATGATAATACGATCTCTTAAGATTTTCTACTAAGTTTTCAATCAAACGCATCCTATGGTTAAATGGTAAATATCATAAATGTTAACCTATAACTCAAATTTTATTGTTTAGAACTAAGCCAATACATACAAATTGACCCAATTGGAAATTTTTCATACATAGAGGCTGAATTTAGGACCTCGGTTCTTGCATAAGGGGCCTTAAGGGGTCTAAAAACACTTGTAGTACCAATGGTTGAATATGGTATCATTAATAGCCTCTTATTGCTCTTTTCAAGTATTACAAAGGAAAACACTAATCTAATACGCAAGTCGGATGAAGGAGCATAGCCAACCACTAAGATTCTTATCATAATTTGATTGTATTGGCAAGGAGCTCACATTGAGTGTCCAAGTGGATGAGAGTACTGATGTAATGTGCCTTGGGACTAAAGGATTGAAATGCTAAGTAATGGGAGATATAAAGGAGCCCCTTGGGCTAGATTTAATTCTTCACCTTCCACTCTAGCCATCTTTCTCTAAAATCTTTTGAGCAAATGGCTATTTTGTCACCTTTCCAAAGAAAAAAATGTCAACATTTCTCCCTCTAAAGTATATCCCACACCTATTTCAGCTATCGGGCCTCACGTATCCCTTCCTTCGAATATGGAATAAGTGTTTGAGTTCTCAAGCTATTTTCCTACCTAGATGATTCATTCTAGATCACTAGTAAACAATTACCTAGGGGCTAGTGACCCTAGCTTCTTCGGTGCAACCCATTATGCCTAGGAATTGCAATTTAACCTGACCCGTAGGGTTTCCACCCTAATGGGGAGGGTTTTAAAACCTGGTTTAAAAATTAGGGGTGGGTATGGGTTTTAAAAAAATTCATTAAATAGGGCTCGTTCAGTTTTAGTACATTTATTATAACACGGCCTTCCTTGCCTCGTTTATTTCTTATATTTACTTGAATACCATTGTTTCATATATTATTTATACCTAACACGCGCACACACACACACACACATTAAAAATAATGCATATTTTACACCTTAAAAACAAATTAACACTAATTTCTCTCTCAAAAACCAAACTGGCCTCCCCTCTCTCAATCTCATAACCAACCGACCTTATCCCTCTGACCTCCATCCCTCAATCTCACCTAAGACCTTATCTCTCAACCACCAGTCAACCTCTATCATCTACATTACAGCACCGACCTCTATCATCACACAACCAACACCTGTCAAACTCACATATGATAGCTTACTCGACTTATATCGACATGACATTTCTCTCTTTACAACTCATCCTATTGATCTTAATAACTCCAATCCTATTTGTTTATATATGGGTGTAAATGTTTGAGAAAAGTCTATATGATGTTAATAATTAAAAACATATAATTTGCGTTTCGATTGGTTTAATTTATATATTATTTATATGATGTTAACACTTGGTGTTTAATTATCTATTATATTATTATTATTTACAAATGTTTTGAATGACAATGTTTGCTTGTCAAAGATTTGATGGGTTTATTGGGTTTAATAGTTTTATGTTGAATGAGGCGAGGAGTGGCAGGGGTAACTTTAGCGGGATTACAATTAAACAGGTTCGATGTTTAAAAATTAAACTTGTCAAGGGTGGCAAGGCGGGGCAGGTTAATTTTTGTTTTCATGGGGATGATGTCAATTTTAGCAAACCCTCCCCATACATGACCCATTTCCATCCCTAATTTTTTGCTCAGATCACTGAATAAGATTTTGTGGAAATCAGAAAAACATGCTAGATCCCTGAGACTCGCACTTTGAGGGCCGCGAGGCTTGAGGAGAGGGAACTATCCTTAGTTTACCACATATGTATGCTTAAATGATTATTTTTATAATATGGATTCAGGTTACCACACCTTTTTCCAGTGGTGAGAATTTTGAAAACCATTGGTGTAGCCCCTTCTCAGCTGGTGGCTAACTCCTAGAGATCTTTGATGGACAAAATCGTGGATTTTAGGGAGTCAAATGAGGGTACACATGAGGTCACTTCGGCCTAATTCTTTAGCTCTACAAGGTCTAAAAGAAAATAAGTCCCTATGATAAGGGGCTGAAGTACTCCTCCCCTAAGGTGTCAGTGTTCTTATCCAAGGCCAAACATAATTCCCCTAAGAATTAGAAGGAGATATTATTTTTGTTGGGGGATATTGGGACACCCCAGACCCTGCGAAGTCAATTAGTTTCCCTACCATCTGGTGTACTCCACTAACCATGGGTAAGTTAACCCTAATTTTTCTTTTGCGTTCGAGCTTTTTTACTGACCTCTAACTTGGGACTTGTTGAATTTTCTTATTTTTACAGTCCTAGTTGAGCCTACCCAGGAGGGGAAAGAAATAATAACCGAGGATCTAATGTTGTACTTTACCCATTTTTAGGTTATAGTTGCCACAAGGATCCTTTTAAAAAGTGGGTTGGGGCTTGATCGATTTCAAGAGTTGCACTAGAGGATCCGAAGATCATGGTTAGAGAGTCACTGGAGGTTGAGGCATTTTTTTGGTACCTATAAAGAGGTAAGATGGTGTTATAGTCTCTTTTGAAGTCCTACAGGCCTTCGAAGATAAGGATGACAAGCCCAGGGGTAAGGCTAAGATTCTCCCTAAGAATGAAGAGGTCCTCCCCACAGTTGGAGGTGCAATCCCTATAAACTCTAACTATTTTCCAAGTAAGTATCTCGCCATTTTTCACTTTTCTTATTATCCTCACCTTTTGTTATTGATAACTAAATTTGATATTGTTGACAATCCAGTAGATGAACATGAGGATTAAAGGATGGCATGGATTCACTCTAAGAAATCTTGTATTAAACTTGGGGTAAATAAAGGGAAGAGTTCCAAGACTAACAAGCGTATGTAGTTCAATATGGTGGTGGACATTCCAATTCCCACGGTAAAACTGGCAAAGAAGGCTGAGCTGGATTCTGACTTCAATGAAGGCCCATTTTCGGGGCCGGTTATGGAAACTCTTACCTTAGTGAAAGCATATTTAAGGGTAAGTGGGACCTCTGGGGAAACCTAGAATGGCTCTTTTATTCTAAGGTACATTTAGCCCATGTTTTCATAATTTAAAGAAATGCTTGATGATCCCCTCTAGAATGGGAAAACTGTGATGGTGCCCCCTTTAAGGGAGGGGCCATAGTAGGTGTCGCTGAGGTCTCCGGAAAACCTAAAGGGTCAGTTACTAGAAAGAGGGAGGGGTCATTGAGATCTGAAGTGAAGGGATATCCCATAGATCCCCTTGTACAAGAACATAACTCCTATGCTTAGCTATGGAGGCATTACATTTAATAAACAAGACCAAGTTCTTTAATATGGTGTCCATGTTGAGATGTCGAGGACCCTCAGTCAATGCTCAAGAACTGATCTACCTTTTAGGGAAGGTACTTTCATATATTTTATAACTTTTCCTTAGTGACTTTTTTCTTTAACATACCTTGTTATAACACTTTTCTTCCCTCTTCGCATACTCAACACTTGACAAATGCTCTTTTGGTAATGCCATTGAGGGTCAGAGAGGGTGGAAATTTTTTCTAAAGGTAGCTAAAAATGGTATTTGACCAAGCTGGAGATTAACTAAATGATCAACAATCAACGGCTGAAGGTGGTTACTTTGGATAAGGTAAGAGTGGATATGAGTTCACAGATCATTTCCCTAGAGTGATACCAACTTCTCAATGAGAAGACCCTCATGGATAACACCTCCCTTTTTATCTCTACCCAGGACTCTTTGGCTAGGGTTTAGGAAGCCCATGCTTTGTCTTAGATCGATCATAGAATGGTGTTAAGGCATTTTAGGATCACTCTCAGGCTCTAAGGTTTATCTAATAATCTTCTTCATGTTGTTGAGGATATAAAGATCTTGAAGTAGTAAGTTGAGGATGTTAATGTCGTGAAGGACCTATTAACATCTAAGGGCCATTAGTTACATAATGAGTACTTTGAGCTTTAGTAAATCACAATGAGCTATAGGGTAGGATATGTGCCACTGTGAAGAGTAACCTCGATGCATACCTTGAGTTTGAGTCTTATAAAATGTTTCTTTTCCAAAAATATTCCTCAAGGTTTAAGTCCTTTGAATCCATGGTTCATGATTTCTTTCCTAAGGTGGTCATCTCTGGTTTATTTACTAAAGCCCCCTAGCCTGCTGATGAAAATTCTGACATCGAGAGCAGTAATGGGAGTGATGCTGATGAAGCCTTTGCCTCTATTATAAAAGAAGAAAAAGAATTCTGGAAAGAAGACCCCACACCTCAGCCTGAGTCAAGCGCTCTAAACAAAAAATATGAAATCCTTATGAAGGAAAACCCATTAACCCCAAATCCTTAAAGAGGATTTCTATGTAATTTTTTCAACTATTTAAATATTGTGGGCCTTATGATGTAACCTCGTAATTCCCCTTATATAATAAATGGAAACACCAGTAAGTTTTGTTTATAAATGGAAACACTAGTTGGTTTTGTTTGAACTCTTCACTTTTGTGCTGCTTTATGATAGCGCGCGAGAGGTGTGTGGGTGTAAAGTGCACAGTCATTGTTTTCTGTCTCGCCGCGACTATACAAACAAATCTAAGTTACTGCTACACTCAATTGGTGAGTATAGCGGTAAGTCGGGTATCGAAAATCCATAGGGACAAGATGTTAGAATTTAAATGATTTAATATTCCGAAATAAACATGTAAAAGGTGATTACAAACTAAAAGAAAAGATGCATGAAAGGGAAATGTTAATCTTGGCATGTGTATTGAAACTAGATTATGAAAGCGAGTAAAACAATAGGTTGCGTCGAATATCCCTCACCCGGGTTAATTTGTTTAAAATGGTTACATGGGTCGATGAATTATTATAAATGTGTCTCATTTCGAGAGTTAATTAAATCAAGGGTTGTCACACCCCCAAATCCTCTTATAAGCCTAATAAGATTTTAGTGTCAACAAATATCCCAAAAATTACGCGCTAAAGGTCGTAAGCATGGGACATACATGATATGCCCCGTCAAATCTCCTAGGCGTAATAACTAGGACAACACACCCGAATTAAACCTGTAAACATCATCACCAAAGCAAAGCAACGCGTTAACCCGAGTGAGTTCAATTCAAACACAACCTAATTTAAATTACCTAGAAAGCATGTTAAAAACGCGGTAAATAAATGCGATAAATCTATACTAGAAAGAAAGTAAAGAAAGCATATGAATCTAATTAACAAAGCATGTAAACCAAATTATCAAAGCAAGAAAGAATGAAATACAACTATATTAATGGAGAGGGTAATGAATAGTCAACTTACATACCAAAAAGTGTGTCAATCCAAGAAGAACTAAGGAAAAACCCAAACCGTAAGCTAAACTATCTTCTAGAACTATCTAAAATCATGTGTATTACCTAATGTCTGAATATTACAACAAAAATTGTATTTATAGTAAGTGGGAATAAAAGAAAAGAGAAAAGAAAAGAAGGCAATATATCTTCTGAAAATAGGGGATCGATCGATTGACAAAAAGGGTCGATTGATCGATCAAGGGAAAATTTCGAATGTACAGAAGGATCGATTGATCGACTAAAAGGGTCGATCGATCGATCAAGCAGGGGTGAGCCAAGCAACATCAAACTGCATTCTTTTCTTCCCTTTTCTCCTCCTCTTTTGATTTTCTTATTTTTCCCTCCACTGAAATCACCGTAACTTCTTTATATAGACTCGGAATCGTGCACCGTTCACGGCCACGCAAAGCTAGCGAGGAGGGATACAACTTTTGTGAAATGTCGGGCCAGGTGCCCAAGATATGAAATGACTAAAATTCCCTTGAACGTGTGATTGCGTACGGAACTTCGCCGAAATGCATCCGAACTTCATACTTAGCATCCAATTACCTATAAAAGCTCAATTAACCCCTGCAAAACATGTTAACGTAGAAATCCGAGGTTATCTGGTTAACGAGCATAAATATAGGGAATAAGATACCCGAGGGGGCTAAAATGCATAGGTTCGGAGGATGAAATACGCAATATTTGCGTATCATCACACCCCCTAACTTACACATTGCTAGTCCCTAGCAATGAAATAGGATGCAACAAGAACTACAAGCAAACCAAAAGCATGAAATAGTACAAAAGTATGATATAAAAGCAAAATAACACTTTCGCGGGCGATTCGATTACATTTAGCGTATGCAATAAGTCGTTAAACCCCTAGGTCACCCTAGTGGACGAGTGTCGTCTCGTGAGGGTTTTCAGGGATGGTACCCACAAAAATCACATGGTTTCCTCAAAATATGCCCAAACCAACATGCGACAAGCCCAACAATGGCGAACAAGATTTCATACGCATTATTAGCAAAGTGAACGGATTCAAACAAAAGTCCAAATCATTAACATTATAGAATGCACCTCATAGAATTGAAACCTTAAAATGTGGGAGGGGAGCGAGCACATACAAAGTGTGATTTGGTGAAAAACTTATATAAACCGGATAAACATTAAAGCAAGCATATATTAAATCCTCACGGGCATTACACTTATCAAGCGAATTCACTCGACACAAGGAGGTAACACACAGAACATGCGGGATAAAGTGTAAATGTAAATGGAAACTAGGTCGCGCACATGTCACAAATGAAGAACGCTATATATAAAATGAAAAACTGTAATCTCAATGAAAGATAACGCACATAAAAAATAGGCGAAATGCATTTTCACAGATTATCAAAACTATTCAAACCTTTGAATTACATATACTTAAGATCACATAGGACTGTAATAGGGTTGTAATGTACGCTAGGCTAGGGTAAAAAATGAAGGATATGTATGTACGGATTCAAAGTGTTCGGGATGAAAACTTGGGATAATGAGAAAATGCGGGCAATATCAAAATTGGAAAATAAGTTCCAAAAAAAGCATTAAATATATCATTGGGGAGAGTAATTTTAGCTTATTCGAACTATATACAACATTTACAACTTTCTCTTTCTTTTTCTTTTTCTTTTTTTCTTTTTCTCATTTTTCTCTTTTTATTTTGTTTTGATTTTTTCTCTCTTTTTCACTTTTTCTTTTCACTACTTTTCACACTCTCATATGCCTAAATTGCAACCGCAACACAACATCAACATTCAATCCCAAGTAACATTCCAAACAAAGGTATGTAAGGGTAATAAGTATGGTGTATAACTCCCATTTGGAGTTGGTTTTGGGATTTTAGGTTATCAAACAAAAGGCTGTATTAAGGCTGAAAGGGGTTGACTAGGGAAAACATTAAGGTGAGATCAAGGAAAATATGGGTGATATAACAAAGATGGCCTATGATCATTTCAGAAAGTTTACGCAATTCTCGAGTCAAAACATTATATGAAAATAATGCTCAAGTAATACACTTCAAGAATGAACTCAATTAATGAACGATCAAATGAAAGAATAGTGAGATTACCGACGAATTCAACGTTTTCAATGAGAAAAGAATAGTGTATACACTCACAAATGACGAAAGGTACAAAGCTTACTCGGTGTAAGTATACACAATGCAACAAAATATTACCGAGTTATAAAAATCTTAAACCAAATCAATATAACCATAAAAGTGCATGTGCTCAATGGATTAAAGTTTAATTCATGAAGTTATTCATAATATCAATAATTGAGACTAAATTATAATAACTTCTAAAATCGAGAACATGCATCATTGGGTTGCCTATTGGATCGGGCGATTATTAAAATTTATCATCAGGAACAAAGGCAAAATGCCCCAAAAAGAAGAAAAAAGAAAGAAAATCTTTTTGAAATTTTTAAATTTTCTAAGAAAAGCATACTAAGCAACTAACATGTGAGCAAAAACATGGACTAACTAATGAACTGGATAGAATATCCCACACCCCCTAACTTAAAACTTGACATTGTCCTCAATGTTAATTAAGAATCAAGTCAAAGAGAGGAAAATAGCGATATTACACAAAATTGGAGCGATCCCCATAAGAACAACTTCAAAGAATCTACAAAACAAGTTAGTACCAAGCATAGCAAAAAGAGTTAACTAATTACACTCGACTAAAATAAAAAGAAATAAAGAATAAAAAGCTAACTATATACAACCTACTATTTAGGCCTCACACTAACTATACACTAGAAGTCTAAATAGCTGAGGGTCCACCGTGAAAACAATTTGACTTTGGAGGATAACCGGTGTACCCTCACATACAAGCATGCCCTCCGAAAAATATGAATTTCATTTTAACAACGGAAGGCATGTGTAAGGCGTAAGAAAGTAACCATCGCCAATTAAAAGTTTTGGTGGGACGATGGGGAGTTTGGATTGAACGGGTGACAAAAACAAGTGGGGACCGAAAAAAGCAGAATATCCTCCCAAAGATTTTAAAGTTGGAATAGGAGGCGGCGAACACAAAGGCAAAGATGCGATCGTGGAGGGCGACTCGAGAAAGTACTCCTCATCGGTGATAGGATTTAAAACATTAAAGTTTGAAACCGAATCATTGGGTACGTGTGACGGTGCGATAATAGAGAATGAAAATGGGGATGAAAGAAATTCAAACTCATGTGATTAATCATCATCGCATGAAGATTGAGTTTCGGAGGAAATAATATCATTTTCAATGAAATGTTCTTCTTTCAATAGCTATTACGAGATGGGCAAAGTCTAGAATGCTTTGTTCCAAATTAGGCACAAGTACCTCATTTGGTTCAAAACATTCCTCGACCTCGAAAGTCTCGGAAGCAAAATCGCCGTCTGACTCAAAAAGTAAATCCAAGTCATGTTCCCAGAATGATTTTCTTCCCGATAACAATTTTCAAGTTTCTCATTCTCATACATACGAGAACCCACACCGAAAGTCAGGGGTCGAGGTGCGTATAGTGGTACGTATTCCCGCCAATCACGTGGGTCACCCGGGTTCGATCCCCGGCAACGGTGCCATTTTGATAGCGCGCGAGAGGTGTGCGGGTGTAAAGTGCACAATCGTTGTTTTTTGTCTCGCCGCGACTATACAAAAAAACCTAAGTTACTACTACACTCAACTGGTGAGTATAGCGGTAAGTCGGGCATCGAAAATCCACAGGGACAAGATGCTAGAATTTAGATGATTTAATATTTCAAAATAAACGTGTAAAAGGTGATTACAAACTAAAAGAAAAGATGAATGAAAGGGAAATGCTAATCTAGGTAAGTGTATTGAAACTAGATTATGAAAGCGAGTAAAACTATAGGTTGCGTCGAATATCACTCACCCAGGTTAATTTGTATAAAATGGTTACATGGGTCGATGAATTATTATAATTGCGTCTCGTTTCGACAGTTAATTAAATCAAGGGTTGTCACGCCCCTAAATCCTCTTAAAACTTTAATAAGAATTTGGCATCAACAAATATCCCAGAAATTACGCGCAAAAGGTCATAAGCACGGGACATACTTAATATGCCCCGTCAAATCTCTTAGGCATAATAACTAGGACAATGTACCCGAAATAAACCCGTAAACATCATCACCAAAGCAAAGCCATGCGTTAACCCGAGTGAGTTCAATTCAAACACAACCTAATTTAAATTACCTAGAAAGCATGTTAAAAACGCGGTAAATAAACGCAATAAAGAAACGCGATAAATCTATACTAGAAAACAAGTAAAGAAAGCATATGAATCTAATTGAAAAAGATTGTAAACCTAATTATCAAAGCAAGAAAGAATGAAATAAAACTATATTAATGGAGAGGGTAATGAATAGTCAATTTACATACCAAAAAGTGTGTCAATCCAAGAAGGAATGAAGAAGAACTAAACAAAAACCAAAACGCTAAGCTAAACTATCTTCCAAAACTATCTAAAATCGTGTTTATTACCTAATGTCTGAATATTACAAAAAAAGTTGTATTTATAGTAAGTGGAAATAAAAGAAAAGAGAAAAGAAAATAAGGCAAAATATCTCCTGAAAATAAGGGATCGATCGATCGACAAAAAGGGTCGATCGATCGATCAAGGGAAAATTTCGAGTGTACAGAAGGATCGATCGATCGACCAAAAGGGTTGATTGTTCGATAGAGTAGGGGTGAGTCAAGCAGCAGCATACTGCATTCTTTTCTTCTCTTTTCTCTTCCTCTTTTAATTTCCTTGTTTTCCCTCCGCTGAAATCGCCATAACTTCTTCATACAGACTCATAATCATGTACCGTTCATGGCCACACGAAGCTAGCGAGGAGGGATACAAATTTTGTGAAATGTCGGGCCAGGTGCCCAAGCTGTGAAATGACTAAAATGCCCTTGAACGTGCGATTACTTATGGAACTTCATCGGAATGCATCCAAACTTCATACTTAGCGTCCAATTACCTATAAAAACTCAATTAACCCCTGCAAAACATGTTAACATAGAAATCCGAGGTTGTCTGGTTAACGAGCATAAATATATGGAATAAGATACCCGAGGGGGTTAAAATGCATAGGTTCGGAGGATGAAATACGCAATATTTGCGTATCATCACTTTATTCTTATTTTTATTCTTTCCAAACGAATGTCTGCACTTGTATTTATCTGTCTGAGCTTCCAAAAAGGTAGTATTACCCCTTATCCCCTAAGGATTTCTTAATAAAGTAAACTATTTTGGCAACAACGTTGTTGAAGTTGATATAAGGTTCATAGACCTCTAGTTTATAATTGCGCGGCTTACGAAGTCAAGAACGAGGCTCTTAAATGGGTCATAGGACATTATAACCACAAAATCTTTGGAGCTTGTACATTTTAAAGACTAAAAACCATAAAAATTTTGCACATAACAATTATTGCACTAATTGTTTGGGGAGTGAAATTAAAAAAATAAAGCATTTAAGGGTCTTAAGAACTTGGATTCATAATTGAACGTAAAATTTAAAGTTTCTATATTTTGAAACGGTCCTGAGACCTCTATAACACAGTTCATTAAGGATAAAGATATTATGGTAAAAATATATCTATGCTAGAAGGATCATATGAACTTGAAACTTTGGATTTTTTGTAGCCTGAAGTCCTCCAATGGATCCTAAGACCTCTAGAATTTAGACTACTGGGATGAAAGTCATGTGGCATAAATCTGAGGTTCCATAATGGTTCTTTGATACCTATGAAACATTTTTAACTAATGGTATAAGACTTAGAAAGTTAGTACTTTGCACCTTTTCTTGTAAAACTGTGATTTTGAACAATTTTTTTGCGTATGAACACTTGGGCCCCAAAAAATTTACAAATGTAAGTTTATCTTAAGCCTCATATTTTTTCATTCGTGGTTCTAAAAGAGAGGCTTTTGACATTTCTTAATAAGGGGGGTTGAAATATTTAGTTTGCTAAGGTTTTTGCATTTTTATATAATTTTATGCTTTTGAAAACATTTTTCGGTGCGAAGAAGGTCCTTTAAGTTTACTATTATGGGGCCTTTGACCTTAGTCAATGTAAGTGAATCAATTATAAAAGTCTTAGTAATTCCTTTAGTCTTTATTGGGTCTTTTGACCTTTGGCTATTAATACGAGCAATGAATGAATGCCTTTAAACTCTTGTTGGGTTATTTAAGACCTTAGAACTTTATAAGCCACGGTTGAAAGCCTGGAAATTACATGAGTCGTTCGTCGGAGGTATCATGAACCTCATCCATATGTTTAAAGCCAAGGATTCAATGCTTTCAACTCGATACGGGTCCTGAGCTCTTAGGTTAAACCCAGAGAAAAGCATTTAACATTTTAACTCTTATTAAACATTGTATTGAGAAATCATAGATAGAAAAGAATTTCTATTCATTTAACCTTAGTAGCAGAATACATCATGCAACACCCCACGCAATCTGACTGACAAGGTGGCCAGCCACAGACGCCAAACTACGTCGGGCGTCACTAAATATGTAATCATTCTTAGCATGTGACAGATATGAGGCATATAAAACTTCATTCCACAAGATAATAATCCAATTAAATATCCATTCAAGCAATAATAAAATTCATCACCATGCTAATCTCCAAATAAATCCAACTCCAAATAGATGTAAAGCTGAATAAAATGATCCAACTATGAATATTTGAAGAAAATCGTAAACAACTGTGGAACCGAGTGGCCACCAAAGACTCATAATAGAAATACAACGGAAAGGAAAAGTAAATCTAAACTACTAAGCATCAGTAATAAACTCCAGTTGCACCGTCAAAATGTCTCCAATACTCCTATGCATCTAGTTTAGCTCTATACCTGAAATGTTAGTCAACACAATGGGTCAGAGTCCACCACATGAATACTAGTTACTCTCCCCAATTAGGGTCCGTGAACCCAAACAGTAGCATTATACATGATAAATACCACAATAGAATATTTTAATTTAAACGAAATAATTAATTAACATGCGAATAAACATAAACTACCACAATCTACCATACAACTAACGCATCCTAAGGTGTAAGACCACATATTCCAATAACATTATTATTTACAATTTTATTCTTATCCTTACACATTTTAATTAATTAATTAATTCACGTGACACCAATATAGCCAGTCGACCCCGTATCGGCCCTGCACACACTCTTGGCACGCTTAAAGTTCTGCACATCACACCCATTCCCCTCATTATATCCAGTCAACCCGTATTATGTCATCTCTGCACATACTCTTGAGGTTCCATGCACGACATGTCACTATTGACCGTCAGCCCATTTAACTATCAGCCCGCACATACTCGTGGCGCCAACACACACCCGCATCGCTATAGCTAGTCGACCCGTCAGCCCTACACGTACTCACGCCACAAATCCATTTTAATACCCGTTTATTATCTTAGGTATTAATTCTCATTTTCTCATCATCTCTATTTCTCATTATTTTATTTTAGCCCCACCCTATTATAGAGTATAATCTTCACATCAACCCCTAGTCCCATACCTAGAAGTCTCCAAAATACAAACACGTCCTATCCTATTTTATCGAATGAATTTCTATCAATTATCTCTTCCTAGTCTCTCATCTAGACTATCCAAATTAACATAATGACACCAAAATGAGCCTCACTCGGGAATATCCTATCCGTAAAAATCTACACTAACTATTCCCATACCTATAAAGTGTTAACCACTCCCAAGCCATACCCACTATACCTAGCAAGTATTCTTAAAAATTAAAGTGAGAGCATACTACCCGAAATTCGTTGTCCTTGCGGTGATGAATATAATTAACACAATAAGTCACACAATACAATTTATTGACAAATATATAATTTCTCATATAATCATAATTAAACTCAATTTAATTCATTCAGTCCGTCATTATAATTAGCGAGATTTATTTTATCCAACCATTTTAATTTCAACGTCATGCGAATTTGAGGAGCACACCACAATAATTTACTTTGATCATACCTACATAATTTCATATGATTTTACAAGTCCCACTTTCATTTGAATAGTGCAATTATGATTTTCTACATGCAAACCTACCCCCATAATCATAAAACCAAATCTCTATCCTAAGCACACAAGGGTTATGAGTTTTAAATATAGATTAATATTTTTTACAAAAACAGTCCCAAATTAGATTTAACTTTCCTTAATTAAGGTTGTTAATTTATTTTAAGAAAAGCATGTAAATTTATGTTTAGGATATATTTAAAATGCATAATATTAAAGAAATAGAATATAAGTATTCATGCCTTAGAAAAATCATGAGATAATTCTGAATAGATGGTCGTGTTCCTCTCGAGAAGACGACAAAAAATATGTTATTTGACGATCTTGAGAAAACTCGGTTTAAACCTTCAAAACTTGGGTTGAATCTTACTTTTAAATAAGGCTAGGGTTTTGTAGATGGAAGAATATGACAATAGAGGACACTGATTTTTTAGAAGGCTTAAAAAATAATTTAAAAGTTGTAAACCCATCACTTTATGTTTATATACCAAAAAGAATTTGAGTCCTAATAAAATACAACCACTCAAAAATTTATTAGGGGTGATCGGACGGAATTGGCTGAAATTTTAGTATGTTGTAGCTGAAGGCGAGACGGAGATGCACAAAACAGTTTAGCTCGATTCAATGGTGGAATATTTTTATATTTATTTTTTTCTCCTTAGGTCGGATCCTCCTGCGATTTTTATGCAAAAAGTTATAATTTCGAAATTTTAATCCTGATTTAAATTCCACTTAAAACCTTATTTTTATATATAAATAGAAACCTTTTTACATACCAAAGTTAAATATATTTCAAAAATTATTTTTTTGAAAATTTTAATTTTGTAAAGATTTTTACGGCACAAAAATCACGGGGTGTTACACGTAACTGATAGTATTTACAGAGATGCTCTTCAAAGGGTGTGAACGTTCATATCCATCCATATTTTTAAGCTAATAAAACCCAAATCTTTCTAGTCTACACACCAGATAGGGACCTTCCAATTTAGGGGCCGTCCTTCCTTTATTCAGATTTATGGTTGTAATAGTGACCTCTTTCAACCCCATGCTCCCACCTTGAATTATCTGTGGTAGACTTTTTTGTTGAAGTAGGATATTGTCCTTTGATTGTAAGTGGCTACTATGATCATGAAAGATCCTCTTCTTTCTTATAGTTAATCGAAGGACCTTTTGAGACCTTCATCATTAGCACCAGGTTCAAATTGAGTTACCCTATGTGTTAGTATATCCACCTCTGTTAGGAACACTACCTCAGTGCCAAAGTTCATGGAGTATGGAGCTTACCCCATTGGATATATTACTATTATTGTATATACACACAAGATTCTCAGTAATTCCTCAGCCCATTAAACATTTGCATTTTCTAACCTTTTCTTTAAGTTGTGGAAGATTGTTCTAGTGGTAACTTCAACTTGGCCACTGGCTTGAGGGTTGCCTAAAGATAAGTAGTGGTGGGTTATACCATTGTGTGAGAAAAATTCTCTAAAGACAGGTTTGTCAAAATGTTTGTCGTTGTCAGAGATGATAGTTCTAGGCAACCCAAACCTGTAAATGATGTTCATCCAAATGAAGTTGGTGATCTTCTTCTCCGTGATGGTGGCTAAGGGCTCAGCCTCAGTCAACTTGGTTAAGTAATTGATAGCTAAAATGCATAACTTGTTTTAACCATTGCTAAGGGGTAGGGGCCCTACCAAATCCACTACCCATTGAGTAAGGGGACATTGACTTAGTATTGGGGGCATCTTCTCCAATAATTACTTTGGAAGAAGGCTTAGATGTGACATTTATGACAACACTATACCAGATCTTTATATTTTTCCCTCATGTTGTCCAGAAGTGTCAAATCCTCAAGACCTTGTAAACTAAGGTCTTGGGCTTTGTGTGAGCACCACAAAATCCTTCGTGGAGGTTATTTAGAACACAATCGACTTCTGATGGACTAAGGCATCACTGAGGTGCCGAGAAGTACCCTTTTTTAAGAATACCTCAATATCCATGTATTATCTAGAAGCCAAAGACTTTAGTCGCCTGACCTGAAGCTTGTTCTTAGGCAATACTCCACTGATAATGTAGGCTTTGATGGGAGTGGTCCAATCTGAGATCTGATCGACCTTGGTGATGTTGATATGGATCTAGGTAATGCTTGGTTATTCCAAGGTGATCATCGGGTCTTCTGGATCTACCTCTCTAAAGATTCTACCCTCTCAAGGTGGTCGGCCTTGAAGGCTTTTGCTCGGGGAACTCTCCTAATGCTAAACTTGTGGATTCTATTGATGAGTTTATTTATGCATGTAACTTTCCATCCTATAACCCTTGGCCTTATAGACCTTAGTGACTTGATTGACCAGCCCACCACTAAGACTTCATACTTCGCCTCATTATTGAAAGTAGTGAATTAAAAAAAAGCAATAAAGATTGTACCTCCTTCTGGAATTACAAAATGAAGCCCATCTTCATTGTTTAATCTATTAGAAGAGATATCCATGTGCAATACCCTTGCTGGAAATATGGTATCTATCTACTCGAACAATATTTGTTTGGGTTCCTTGGGCACTGCTGCTTACATATCAGAGCTCTTGGATTATTACTTCATCTCCTCTAGGTTATTTAACTCCGCAATGAAGTCATATAAGGTCTGACCTTCGATGGAACTATGTGGTTTATACTTGATATCAAATTCTCCTAACTCCACAAACCACTTGAAACTCCTCCTTGAGGTATCATTGTTGTGGAGGATCAGTCAAAGGGTTTAAGCGGTCATGACCATAATGGTGTGAGATTGGAAGTAAGGCCTTATATTGGGATGAAATATTGAGTGCTCTAATACCAATTTGAAAAATCTCAGGATATGAATGCTCTGACACCACTTAGACAGAGTGGAAGGCACTTATACCACTATGAAAATGAAGAAACAAATACACTCAACAAAGATTCCAGTTTGAGAGTGCACAATTATCTAACAGTGTTAACTTATGAAATTCAAATGAAAATTCACACCAAATAATAATTAACCCTAGAACATGCAACTATGTGATTCAAAACGTAAATCAAATCAAGCATTCAACAAAGGAAAAGTTTTAAGAAAAAAACACTTTATGGTAAAACCATTTTTCATCACTTTAGAAATATTATAAGGCGATTGACTTAAAATACTACTTGATAACTTCCACAAGTACAACGCACTAATCTTTGTAAATTTTAAAAAAACTACTCAGTCATGAGCAGCTCACACACGGCCTTCCACGCTCGATATCCACCGATCAACCTTTGTCTTCAACAGTGAATTCCCTCACGTATCATAAGTTCGTTATGGAGATACATTCTCCACAAAAGTTGTATGAAAGGATACAAAACTTTCTTCCGTTTAAACCGATTCACAAAAACTATTTTTAGGATGTATGTTGTGAATCAAAAGTGTTTTAAAACACTAAACAATGAAGAAATTTTGCAAAAGATATGCAGAAACGAATCTGGTAAAAGTCTTAGAAAACTTATCATGAAATATGTATTTATAGGACATTCACAAATTTTGAGAGGGTGGCATCTTTTGAACGATATAACACTTTCGATATAACGAGATTATCATCTCGTTCGAACAAATTTCAGTTCGCTTCTAACGACCTCTTAAAAAATAAAATAGTAAGACCTCGATCAAAAATCATTTGAAAAACATTTTGAAGACCCTTCTAACGAAGTGGCAATCTAGTTTGAACGAGATGTCTATCTCGTTTGAATGAGATTTAAAAATAAAAAAAATATTTTCGAAATAAAAACATCTTGTTCATTTTTTATAAAAATAAACATCCCAAGATTAATTCTCTAAATTAATTTAAACTTTAAATTGCTTTTGTACCTTTATGGGATGTCGGGAAGTCTTCAAACTTGGAGATGCTTGAGTTCGGTTCGTCTTGACGGTGCATCATAATTTGTAACAGAATATGCAAACTAGCCTAAAACTATGTTATGAACAATGTTAGAAAAATTATTCTTACAAATCTCCCCCTTTACCTATTCCGGTACAAAACAAGCAAACATAACCAAACAGCAAATTAAAATAAAGAAATCTCCTATGACAGAAATCCTAACACCCTTACTAACCTTAGAAGGGGATGGAATAAGTCTATTTGTCTTCAAACTTACTCATCTTCCCTTTTGGCAAACTTAGTCGTCATCCGGTATGTCTTGAATTTATCTTTAAGTACCTACACACATGAGACAAAAACATATACCTCATGACGCATCGAGTTTGAAATAAATAAAACTCATAAATAAACAAATTGTCCCCCATAAATCAAACTCTCACTTTTTAATTTGCTCCCTCGCTTTGTTTTTATTCGAAATAGACAAAGAAGTATAAACATAAGCATGAAATACGAAGCATCGTGTAGAAGATAATATATCATCATAAAGAGATATAAATCAATCATGTGTAATGATCATCTCGAAGGCCATCACGACCAACTATTTTTGAAAATTTTCAATTTTTAAAAAAAAGCAAATTTCATAAATATAATTATATTTATGCAAAATATGTCAAAGAAAATCTATCACACACATATAGGTATAAAGGACCACAAAACATGACATAAAACACATGAAATTTACACAGTAGCATAGTATCGATGTGTATAAACATATGGAATGGAATGAAAGGGTGTGAACTAGAAACAAATGAATTACAACCCAAACACTCAAATATGTTCAAGAAGTTCTAATCGATCGCAAAACTTTATCAAACTAAGCTTTAGCCTCAACTTAATGAACAAAACAAGCACAATGCACACAAGCCTAGAATATTGATGATTATACAAATCAATAGCGTCAAGACAAAATAAGCATAACTAGGTATCATTTATGCAAACCCGTTGATCTTCAACTAAACTCCCTCAGAAGATAAACATATATCATATTTTCTATTCTTTTTTTTTCTTTTGAAGATATTTCTTTTTGAAAGATCAAACAAACTAAACTATGTTGGCCCCTTTTTTGGAAAATTTTACTCTCTTTATTGCCTTAATTTTTCTTGGGCTCTTTTTAAACAGTGACTTTCACGACGAGTTAACCTGTCTCTCACAACCCTTTCCCGTGTTCACTCATAATTTTTTCAATAATAAATGAACTCTCAGTGGAAACAGTTCTTACATGCACAAATCCCTGATAATGACATGAACATGTATATGACAAAATTGATGGGAGAACATCTCACCAGGCTCAAATATACATAGTGAAGTAAAAATCCAACAAGCTCATGCAAATGTGTGCGAAGGCATTTCCAAAGTCGAATATGTAAAGCAAATAAAGTTAAAAAAAACTCCATACACATGGTTAAGATCAATCTAAGTATCTAAAGTCATAACCAAATGTCCTAGCCACATTGACATTATGTAGTGAATTGGATTTAAACACACCAATATGCCACACCAAATGTGTAAAACTAAATTACATAAAAAACCAATTTTTTTTGTATTTTTACAAAAAATTAACAAAATAATATCTTTTTATCTTTCAATATGACTCAATAAAAGAAAAATACAAATACAAAAGCTATACACATCATAACACTAGCAAACATATATCATGAAGCACAACTAGATTTTGACAAACAAAATAATGTAAGAAATCATCCATGAGATATAGCATGTGAAGATTCATGTGCAAGCATGCGAGAATCAACAAGCCTAACATTTACTTCCTCCAAAATGAATTTACTAACCCAAGTAGGTGTATACTTAATTCTTCACGTTTCAGGAACCAAGGGAACACTATAGTTCAACTTCCTAGGAACTTCTCCAAGATCAAAACAAAAATGGCTAAGGTGACCTTTCCTACCACAATCTGAACATGTTTAAATGCGAGGAATGTTACCTATAGGTTGACCTTTTATAACTTCAATGGATTTGGTTGAGTCTTTAAAACAAACAAAGGTCTTGGCTTTGACACTAGAAGCATTAGAATCATGTGAGCTAGAGCAATTAATACTAACAGTACTCTAGTCTTTTAAACTATCATTCAACTTCAAAATTCTAGACTCCAACAAAGAATTTGACTCTTCCAGCTTTAGGGACTCCTTCTTCATATGTTCAATCATTATTATAAGGTTATCTCGCTCCCCCTCAATTAAAGTAAACGTATCCCTAAGAGTCTTCTCATGTTCCTTAAAATCGTTAATCAAAATACTATCCTCTACGGCACAAATATTAACCCTAGAATTTTTTAAGCACTATAATTCTTTCTCTAAAACTCGGACTCTATCATCACTCTCTTAGTTGGACAATTCTAATTTTTTAAAATCACAGTCCATGTCCACAAGTTTCTCATGAAAGGAATTGATATTGAACAGGTTGAAAAATATCCATATCGGATTTGAAATGAGAATTTTTTTTCAAGAATTTCAATTCTTTTAGCAAACTTCAAATTCAAACGATTTAAGTTGTCAAAACTAGGGGAATCCATCGAGAGCAAAATCAAAACCACTCAAAATGCACTAAACAGGGATATAATTTAAAATTTTAATGCAACGTGCTCTCATACCAATTATTAGGACAAAATAATGAGTGCTCTGATACTAATTTGAAAAAGTAGAGGGTATGAATGCTATGACGCCACTTAAAGACAGCGGAAGGCACTTATACCCATATGAAAATGCAGAAACAAATATGTTCAACAAAGATTTCAATTTGAGAGTGCACAATTATCTAACGGTGTTAACTTATGAAATTCAAATGACAATTCACACCAAATTGTAATTGTCCCTAGAACATGTAACTATGTGATTCGAAATGTAAATCAAATCTAGCATTCAACAAAGGCAAAAGTTCTTGAAAAAACACCTTTAGGGTAAAACCTATTTTCAGCACTTTAGAAATATTATAAGACAGTCGATTGAAAATACTACTTGATAATCGCCACAAGTATAATGCGCTAACCTTTGTAAATCTCTAAACAAAACTATTCAGTCCTGAGAAACCCGAACACGACCTTCCATGCTCAGTATCCACCGATCAACCTATGTCATCAACAGTGAATTCCTTCAGGTATCACAAGTCAACCATGGAGAAACCTTTCCCATAAAGGTTTATAGAAGATACAAAACTTTCTAGGTTTAAATCGATTCATAAAAATTATTTCGAGGATGTGTGTTGTGAATCAAAAGTATTTTAGAACACTAAATAATAAATAACTTTCACAAACGATATACATAAAATAATCTAGCAAAAGTATTAGAAAAACTGAACAAAAAATAGGTATTTATATTACATTCACAAATTTTGAGGCGGTAGCGTCGTTCAGATGATAGAACACTAACATTCAAACGACATTATCATCTTGTTTGAAGGAAGTGAAGTTCGCTTCTAACGACTTCTGAAAAACTGAGACAATAAGCCCTCGATCAAAGGACGTTTGAAAAACATGTTGAATGACCCTTTTAATGAAGTGGCAATCTCTTTTGAACGAGGTGCCCATCTCGTTTGAGCCAGATTTAAAAATAAAAAAAATTGTTTTCGAAATAAAAAACTCTTGTTCATTTTCTATAAAAATAAACATCCCAAAATTAATTTTGTAAATTAATTTAAATGATAAATTGGTTTATACCTTTACGGGATGTCAAAAAGTCTTCAAACTTGGAGATGCCTGAGTTTGGCTCGTCTTGACGGTGTATGACAATTTGTAATGGGATATGCCAAACTAGTCTAAAACTATGCTATGAACAATGTTAGAAAAATTGCTCTTACACCTTAGACTTCGAACTGAGGTGATGAGGGACAACGATCTTTTCCATCCTTGGATACTTATTTTTCACTCCTTACAGAGCTAAACTAACATAATATACTAGGTACTGGACCCCATATTCATCTCATACTAGAGCTGAGCTAATAGTGGTTAGTGACATAGTAGGGTATAAGTATTGATCTTCCCCTTATGATGCTTCGAGACAATGGATATGGGGATACCATCTTTTCTTGAGGCTCTCGAAGGCTTCTTCAAGATTAGGAGTCTATTAGAAGGGATTTTTTAGTGTCTTGAAGAAGGTAAGAACTTATCCATGGACTTAAATAAAAAATGATTGATGGAAACAACTCTCCTATGTAGGTTGTAGACTTCTTTGACTCCCCGTGGGGACTGCATATTTAGGAGAACATGAATACTTTTTGGATTGGACTCTATGCCATGCTTGGTGACTATAAAACCCGTAAAATTGCCTCCCACAATCCTAAAAGAACATTTCTTGTATTGAGGATCATCTGGTTCCTTGTGAGGATGGGAAAGGTCTCCTCAAGGTTTTTCACATGGTACTCAGATTCTAGGATTTTGACCATCATGTTATCAATATAAACCTCCATGAATTTGGAAATGAATATTTAAAAATGGAGTTTACTACCCACTGGTAAGTTAAATTTGTATTCTTTAGTCCGGATGGCATAAGTTATAGCAGTAGGAACCTTTATCTACAATAAACGAGGTATTTTCTTCATCAGTATAGATCATCCTGATTCGATTGTACCTTGAGTGTGTATCCATGATTTATAGGATCTTGTGACTAGACGTTGAGTCTAACAAAATGTGAATCTGAGGTTGAGGGTAGAAATATTAGGGTAATGCATTTTTGAGGTCAGTGAAGTTAACACACATTCTCCACTTTTTATTGGTTTTTGGCACATGTACCAGATTATAAATCAATTCTAGGTACTTCACCTCTTTGATGAAGCTAGCCGCCAAAAGCTCGTCTGCCTATTCAGCTAAATCATTATTCCCCTCTTGACCAATGAACCTCTTCTTCTATCGGACTTAACTGTCGTTTAGGTGCACCTTGAGAAGGTGGATTATGATCTCACGGTCTACTATAATCATGTTTGAGTGTCTCCAAGAGAACGCCTCTTTGTTTTCTTTTAGGAACTGGGTTAACTCCTTTCATAGGGGGATCTCAAACCATCCTCTATATTTACTATAGTTGTAGTGTAATATCCCGTATTTTACCCATATAATAAATAGGATTATGATGATGATGATGATGATGATGATGATGATGATAAATAGAATATTACGTGGGCTTTGTGTATGCTTGAGTGGCATCTAATGTAACAACTTACTTATGCGTATATAAATAAAGTTTGAAATTAAGATCCAGTAGAACATTAATAAATATTTTAGTTATGATTCAAGTAAAATATGACTAATGTGGCTAATAAATAGGATATGTGTTATTTTCTACTATTGAATATGAGGGTTAAGAGTATTTAAAATAAGGCATTTTGTGTTAGAAACTTAAGACCCGAAATTGTGCCCAAACCTAATTACGTGTTAAAGAATTATTATTAAATCATAATTAAAGTAATTTAATACAAAACAAAAATTGAGGATTTAAGAGCTTGGATCGAAGAAGGCTAAAAGGAAGAAAAAGGATTTTGAAGATTGAAGCCCTAGTTCTACAACAATTTTGAGGCAAGTTTAATTAAAATTCATGTGTAATTGAACTTGTTGTAAATTATGCATATTCATTAAAATCGAAAACTTAAAGAAATGATTAGAATATTAATCAGATGAATTTAATTAAGTAATATCGTAATTAACCCATTTTGGAATTGATTTAGCATCATCTTGATTGAATATTCTAGAAAAATTATATGTTTTGAATAGATTTTGAATAGTTATTATTTGTTAACACGATCCATTCAAAAACCAATTATCTTATGTATATTATATAGATAATTCAAATCAAATTGTGGAGAATTGGAATGTTGGGGTTGTTGATAGAGAAAATGGGTCTTAACTGGGTTCTTAAAATTTGATTAAGATTTTGATGATATAATTGTGTCTTAATCATGTTTTATGTGTCTACATTTTTATTTATTATATGAATCATATATGAAGGTTTTATGGTCTTTGATAGATGTTTGAATTACGTTTGGTTGAGTTCGAGAAGACAACCCCCGTAGGGGAAATTTCAAAACGCTCAACCACGCGATCGCTCGCGATCGACCATTACCATCAGTTATTTGGCAATTTCCCTTATTTTCTTATTTATGAAGTTGGTGTTTATTTTGGGGATGATTTCTAACCTAAATATTTATGTATGACTTGTTTATAGTAGGAACTGGATGACTTTAATTTAAGGTAATGGATGGATTTCTTAATTACTTTTAAATGGACTTCAAGTAGGGACTCGAATTTCATTGAAAAGATGGTTATTAATTGTTGTGTTATTTATGTGATTTATACCATACGTGAGTACTCGTGGTGAACGTACATAGGGGATATCCATTAAAAATAGGCACTTACAACTCAGATCGCTATGTAACCTCTGTGAGTTTGCCTTAGTCAATTTTTATCCCTAGGTCACATATCTAGCTACTCATTTTCGAGATGGATTATGGGGATATTTTCTTCATATATCCTTGGGTATGGTAGACTATATGATTTATGGGTAGACGTGGTGATTTATCATTTTCCTTTATGAGGTCTTAGGTTCGGGATGGCCTAAGAATATACTCAGTATGCACGATTGATCCCCAAATGCATTAGAGATAGGCCTTTGTTGCTTGACTTACTTACATGATCCTTAAACTCTAAGATTATTTTTATTTCTTTGTAAAACTTAGCCTAAATTAGCATAATGAAATCCCTATTTTCAATTTTTACTTTCACATGTGTAGAGTAAAACTAAAACATGGAGTTACATGGGACTTGGGATCAAATATGAGCATGATATTAGGATTTTCGAGTGGGGTAAATATTAAAGATATCAAAAAGCTAGAGGCAGATGCATAGTTATGACTTATTTCAACTTATGTTATACTTCTATTATTTTTAAACTTGTTGTTAATGTTTTGAATTTAACTTTTCATGATGAGGTCGCTTGTTCCCCAGCCGTGATCGATAGTGTCGTTGTTATTCATCCTTATATTGCAAATCTACTTTTGGATGCATGTGTCACCCAGCTGTATCAGTTCTTTTGCTTTTTTCATTATAGTAGAGATATATACATATTTGTATTCTTACATTTTGTATAGCCTATATTAGTTATTTTGGCATGTACATTTTATTCATGTGGATCGTATCAGAGTTCTGGAATTTTTTTTATGGATATTCAGTTTTGAATTAAATTTATTTCTTTTCTTACATGTTTAGAATCGTACTCACTTGATTAGACTCCTGTACAGTTTAATTTTGAACTAATCAATCAATTTTTAAATATTATAGGGTGTCACAGGTAGGGTCTTCCTCATCGATCCTGACTAATTAGAACCTCTGTTATCTAATTCATTTGCTCCTTATCATTGTCCCTCTTCTCAATATATAGGTCATCTTGTTAGCTTTTATCATTCTCGGACTCACTGAAAACGTGGTCAAGTTGACATTGGCCTTGTCCTAGTCACACCTTATGTCTAAAATAATGATAAAGTCCATTAAGAACTGCTAGACAAAAGCCATCAAAGAAAGTTAACACAATAACAATTTTTGAAGAAGTAAAAATTCAAACAAAATGTAAAGACTTACTAAGGAAAATGCTTGAGCAACACTAAGACCAATTGGTCGGTTGCAAGGGTATCAACCACCATATAGTTAGCCTTCAAGCGGGCCCCCCTCAGCAGTACGACGGACAAATCAACATTATTAGCCACTGACATATTGATAGGGATCTTCCCCTTATTATGGGCATCCACCTTCTTGGTGGGAAATGCAACTGCAAGATTTATTCTAGTCTTTCTTTTCTTCGTAAGATGGGATCGTAATTTGTCGAGGGTATCACCCAAGATTATGGGGTCAGGCGTACCCCCTACCTCCTTCCTTTTATAAGGTTGGGGTTTTAAAGAACCGAGGAATCGGCTTCCTCAAAAAAATTGGGAATCATTTTCCTCGGCATCATGTCTTGTTCTTAAACATAAGAAACCAATACAAGAATTGACGTAGTATCTATAAGCTCAAACGAGAGTGATGATATCTCTCTTGAAGACCCCACCTCGAAAGGAATAAGAATTTTGTTTCACTATTGACTAGTCGGATGAGGAAGAAAGTGGTGGTGCAGGTGTAGTTCAATGACAACGAAGATAACTTAGGTGTTCGGCACGAGTAAACAAAGGTCTTTTAAGTTTTAAAACCTTTCTTGAAGATACTAAAATTGGTATCACCAAATCAATATATTGAGTGAGCTCAAAACCATATAACAATGGAGTATGATAGATAAATAGATATATGTATGCAAATACAGAAAGAGATGAGGCAAAAGAGAAGATAACACCAGATGTAAGTGGTTCAGCCTTTAAAAGGCCTACGTCCACTATGTGTGTGTGTGTGAAATCCACTAAACATGGGCTCTAATGGCCTTTGGATACAAGCACTCAAGCTTTCTCTTTCTAAGTAAAGGTTTAGACAGAGTTTCAATAGGGTAAATAATTTGCGATCCTTTATAATGATATATAATATAAGTTTTATATGGCTGGGGTGGTGTCATACGCACCCCAGTCATGCATGAGGTATGCATAGCATCAATTGTCCAATGATATAGCGTCATATGTCCAATGATTACGAGATATTCTCCACATGCGGGGATGATGTTATTGTAACGGTTTTACCCACGTGGGCTTAGCCCACGTGCACTCTCCCACGCGTGCTCCATTCCACGCGCCTTGTCAAATATCGAACGTGTTCTTCTAGGATGAGGTGTGAACCAGGATGAGTATGAGACCATTGACGTTCCACCGGATTGCATGCTGATAATTGCCAAGTGTAGTCTTGGCCTACCTGCAGCAAACTGAGATGAAGGGTCTCTCCAAGAGGATGTGATCTCATCTTCCTGAGATGGACGTGGTAAGTCATAGGCCCACCAGGGTGGCATATGGTCTCGGCTTCACCCTCGACGAGGACGAGACAGTTGTTGTAGGATGGTTCAAGAGAGAAAACTTTGTGGGATCGGCTTGAGCCGAGCTTTGCCCAACCCAAGACGAGGTCTCATATTGGCATATCAATCACCCCTTAGTCCTTAGCCTTCTATGTACATAGAATACCGAGGAGTAAAAATGTCAATCTTCACCAATGAAGCTACATCTCTTACTTGTCAGATATTGACGTACTGATGTGTACGAGAGGATGACACGTTTCATTTGTTATTTGGCCTAGTGTATTCTCCAAGTAGTGGCAAAAGCATGTGTATAACTTGGTGGTTGTTCCCTAATGATGGGTGCATTGAGAGTTGAACCCCATCATTGTGATGGTTTAAAAATGTTTAATATCCAAAACTTGTTCTTCTCTCTCCACATTTGTGCGCCACTTTCTCTTTCTAAACTCTTCAGTTCTAGAGCTCATTCTCTCTCTCTTCCACTGTCTTCAAGTTTTTTGACGAATTTTCCAAGTCCTCGATGAATTTTAGCCTAGACAAATCTTCTAGGTACTCATATTCTTCCTTCTTTGCTATCTTTCATCGCATTAAGCCATTTCTGTACTTGTTCAGTTTTTTTGACAAATTTATACCTTTTCTCGTGACTATGTTGGGTGGTTTTTAGGGCTAAAAAGATTGGTCTGAGGGTTAAGAAAGTTGGTTTGAGGATTTGTTGGTAGTTTTAGGGTTTCCCCCCTTTGTTTAACCCTCATCTGGTCACTCCAGTGAATCACTAGTCATCTTTTTCGATGAAGCGCTCAACCTGTTCTTGAGTGTTCTTGGCCTTAACTTTTTATATTCCGTACTTTAGATCTTTTAGTCAAACCCCAGTCAAACCTTTAGCTCCTTTCCCTTTTTTCATTGTTTCCACCAAGTTGAGGGTCGTCCTCTGGATGTTGAGGAATTTGTAAGAGGTAGTTGAAGATTTCCCTACTCTCAAAGAGACGTGCTTCAAGGAGATCAAAAAGTACGGGGCTGAGGAAGTTCCCAAGCGCAGACTCGAGGCCTTTTCTCTTCGTCCTATCTTTCCCATCCCATCCCAACCATTCGTCCTCTAATTGTAGATCTTAGTGACTCCATGTATGATTCGGCTCTAGAGAGTGTTATTCTTTCCAAATGTAAATGGAGTTCCCTCGCGATGGGTCTGAGGAGGCCAAATGTTCTTCAAGATCCTTGTCCTCACACCAAGTTGGGACATCTAATCAGGTCGAGTCATCAGGCCAGGTCAAGTCATCATCAAACCAATTTGACTCTTCCCAGGGGTCAGATTCTTCTATAAAAATTCTTTCATCTTATGAGCAGCCGAGAGTGAATGTTGATATGCCACCCCTAATAAATGTTATTTCTCTCACTGTTGTTATGGGGAAACACTTTTCATAAACTTCTCATTCCTAAGGTGTCGTCCCCCTGGTGTCGTCCGGACTGCAAATCAAGACAACGATGAAGATGTAGCCGATGGCACGGTTGACACATCATGTGTTGAATCCTACATCGGTATAGTTACTTAGGTTGACCTCTTGTTGTGGACACATCTCTATGGCATTAGACCTTCCATCCATATGATATCTCCCTCAACTAGTAAGAGAGAATTTCAAGGCCGACAGGGTGAAATTTATGTATATGAACATATGTTTAAGGTCGTCTTTAGGCTACCTGTACATCCGGTCGTACGAGCCATATTCGACAGTCTTGCTCCCGATCCTATGCAGTTGTCACTAAATTCTTGGAGATTAATCCTCGAATTTATAGCCTTGTGAAAGTTAGTTCACCACGAAGACCTTCCAGTTAGCATCTTCAGAGGATGCTACACTGTCTCCTCCCCTAAAACACAACCTGGATACTATCATCTCGTAGCCAGGAAACCTAAAAAGAAAGTCTTAAATGTTCCCCAAACTTCCAATCATAACCGAAAACCTCATTATTTCTTTATTTTGAGAGCTTGGGAATTTTTCCTTGAGGTCTCTTGCACTGCCTTTGAGCCTCTTGTTCCTCAACGATGGGATAAGGCCACATTATTAGTTAAATATGATCCATTCTTGAGTATTAAAGCCACCAAAAATCTTTAAAAGGTTAGGATATAAGGAGATAATGGGGGTCTTGTCCAATTTGAACAATTGATGACCCCATATTTCTTAGAGCAGACGGGTATGGGGGTGGATCCCCTATCTAAGACTTGTAAGTATTAACATTATTTCTTCTAACTATTTTGTCGTATTTATTCTATCCGACCTTATGATCTCATTTTCTTGATTGGAAACCAACCACCAAATACCCCAAAATCTGTGTGGAACATGGCAGCTCCAAGCATTGGCAATCTTCTCAAACAAGTTGGGAAAAAATCGGCCCTGTGCCTCAGATAAAAATATCCACTACTGCCAACCCCATCCAGGCCGAGGGGTTTAAGAACAGAAAAAAGGCCAGGAGAATCTCCCCACGACCCATCAGAGCAAGAACGTCCTGTCCAAGGCCGGGATGAGTCATGCCAACCCTATCTCCTCAGAGGATGCGCTTGCTGCGAGGCTAGAGAACCTGAAGATTAGCCTTGACTCTGCCTTGGGGAGAAAGGACAAGGACCTAGAGTTCCTAACCTCTAACACCTATGAGTTTGACAATAGGTTTCTAGAGGACACAAACATCTCCCTGATGAATGACTCCGCCCTTCACAGGGTTGTCGAAGTAAGTCATTTTCCTTTTCATATTTTGTCACAACTATAAGGTCGTCCCATAAGGTCGTCTCATACTAACTTATTTTTGTCTTATATAGACAACTCTCTGCCTTCAGAAGATCCACGAGTGGATTAAGAACAAAGTGTTCTAAATTCGTCCGTCTCGTTAAAATATCATGAGTGAATTCACCACCAAATTATAGAAGCCCCCTCCTGTCGTTTTGAGAGTGTATGGACGACAGTAATCTCATCCATACACTTTTGTCTTAGACGAGAGAGTTTTTCCAATCAAATTAATGATGTTTAACATGAACCACAACTAAGTGATTTTTAAATTTGAATTCATCAAATTATGATGTTTGCATCACAAGTCCCCACTCATCGTTTTGAGAGTGTATGGACGAGAGTAACCTTGTCCATACACTGCCGTCTCGATCGAGAGAGTTTTTCCACCAGATTAATGATGTTTGACACGAACCACAACTAAGTGATTTTTAAATTTGAATTCATCAAATTATGGTGTTTGCATCACAAATCCCCTCTTGTCATTTTGAGAGTGAATGGATGAGAGTAATATTGTCCATACACTGTCGTCTCAGTCGAGAGAGTTTTTTCACCAAATTAATGATGTTTAATACGATCCCCATCTTGGTGTCATTGATAATCCATGGATGAGGTTGAACCCGTCTGGATTGTCATGTCACCAAGAGTAAGTTGGAAACTTCACCATGAATGACGTTATGTAGATTAAGATAACTATTACATACAATCTAAAATAATTCAAACTATAAAATAGGACAGAACACTTGGAGATTTTTCATTTTCATTCATAATCTTATTCTTGTATATATAGACAAATGAGATAAATGAAACTAATATAAAACTCTTACTAGTAGTATTTTTTAAGATGGTCAACATTCCATGGATTGGAATGATATGGCCAAAGTGTACCCTTGCCTCTTAGGATAAGTGGCGTCACATCTAATGGCCGAGTTGTCATAGGGGGCCCCGCGTGTCATAAGCGGGGTCATCCCGATAAGGGACGGCCTCGTCAATGCTAGCCTCGGCCATATGGAAAGCTGAGACCTAAAGAGCATCACCTGTCCAGCAAGAACTACCTTCATACTCTACCACGGCCAATAACAGGAGTGACCCAGTTAGTCCAACCTCGACCCGATCTATTCAGCTGAGGTCATACTTAAGACCGTGAGCATGGGGTCGTCCTATCGAAATTCGCAACCTCATATCCTATTAGGCCGAGGTTGAAGTGGACGATACCAAGCAGCGCGAGCATATGCAAGTACATAAGTGGTATGCACACGTGGACAATTCTGTTATAACAAGATCATTCCTTCACATGAGGGAATATTATATCATTATTGTATCCATGTGCCAAGGACAGGTGTCTAGGTCTTATTGGGAGTTTCCTCAATACATGCTGATTACATGCTTGGGGGGGACATTACACCTCCCAAGCCCTATATATACACTTAATCTTCTCCATGAGAAGGGATAATTAATTCATAACCCTAACAGAACTCTGTCCAATTATATACAGAAGAGAGAGAGAGAGAGAGAGAGAGAGAGAGAGAGAGATCTTTGAGTGCTGTATCGATGGCCATTAGTGCCCTTATTTAGTGGATACCTCAGACACTCATATAGTGGATGCATGCCTAATTGGCTGACCACTTTAAATCATTGAGTTCATCTTCTTATCCTCATCTCCTTATCTCATACGTACATGTATCCATATCCATTATTGTGTTGTGATTGAGCTTAAGCTATTCATAATCTCATCTTGATTTGGTGATAGTGATTACATCATCATCAATTTGGGGTCGTCTGTGGGAATGAAGATAACCATCTTTTCCCTATTTTATCTTATACTCATTAAAGTCTTTGGTGATGAACCAGTCCTCCCTCTTTCTAGAACTATTTATACATTGAAGGAGCTCTTGTTGAGCATTTAAGCTCTACTTCTCAGGCTCATAGCTCAAATAGCTTACACCAATGGCAATGGATCCACCTCATCCTCTTGGGAAGTAACTGTATCTACCACATGGAGGTGGTTCAAGCTCTAATAAAGCACCATCCCAATCAAAGATGGTTGAGGTGGCGATTGCGCTTCATTCCCTCATAGCTAGCCAACAGCAAATGGAAAACCAATTTGCTATGTTCAGCCAGAATCTAGCGGCCAGGACTGGCGGTGCCAGAGCTGAGTTTGTGACTTCGATCATCAGAGAAAACATTCCTGATCAACAAGCCAGGGGACCACCTCCGACATCGAAACAGGATCTCTCTCCATAATAGAGATGGAGAGACATTACTGACCCTAGGTGCCTACCCTGGGGAGGTAGATTTAAGAACCCCGTGATGAGAGGGTGGGGGACGACCTCTATGAGGACGATGAAAATAGGTAATGCTGGGAACCGTATCAGATTTCCAGGGGCACTGTTCGTCCTCCACAAATGAACTAGGAACAAGAGCGTCAAAAAAGTAGAGAGGGAAGACCAAGTCAATCAGTCTTAGACAGGCTAAACAGAGGGTCGGCCTTTGATTGGATTGGCCCTTAGGGATATATGAGGAACCTTCTATCAATATCAAGGAGTTTTGATGACTCAAGAAGAAATGAGAGGAGAGACAACTGCAGACATCCACAAGACTAAATGGAGTAAAGAGATGTCATCAACCAACCTAGGCGAGCTAACAGAGAATGATCAGATCGGCCAGACGATAGAGAATGGTCCAGGGAAAATGCTATCCCTATAAAAGTTGATGTTGCAGCAAACAGGCCTTGGAATGAGTCCATACAGAGGTTGGAAAACAAAATAGGGGATATCATAAAAATTTAAGACCCCTTGCAGAGGGTATACGCTAAAGGATCTCCATTTTTGGCAAAGATATGAAACTACCCAACCCCGTCCAAGTTCAAACCGTCGATAGTTACCCCGAAGTATAATGGGAGCACGAATCTGATGCATCATATGGAGATGTATCAATCACCCTCCGACATCTATTCATTCTCAGACGAGATGAGATGTCGAGCATTCTCAAGCACGTTAACAGGGGTAGCCCACGTATGGTTAACCTCCCTTCCTAAGAACTCTATAGGGAATTTGAAGTAGCTGGCCGATAGTTTTATCCACAACTTCTACTTTGGGGTAAAACCTAGGAAGCAGATGACCCACCCATTGTACATCAAACAGGGGAAGGATGAGACTCTGGGGAATAAATAGCCCGTTTTAACAAGGAGAAGTTGGAAATCAAAGATTATGAAGAAAGTATCTCAATGACAGCCCTTATGGGAGGTCTTCAGAAAGGAAAACTACTCTAGAAGCTGGCCAAGGACCCTCTAAAGTCCATGACTGAACTCTTGGACATGAATGGGATAGTCATGAACGCAAAAGAGGAGATGGCCGCCAAAGAAGATGAAGAAAAGAGAGCCCACATTTATGAAAAGGGTCAGAAGTCCAAGGGGAAGGATAACAAGAAAAGGTTGATAAATGATAAGTTTACGGACTATACGCCTCTAACAGTTAGCTATGAGCACATTCTAAATGAGATAAAAAATGACTGGTCTCTTAGGTGGCCGTAAAAGTTGAAGACAGATCCTCACAAGAGAAATAGAAATCTTTGGTGCTAATTTCACCAAGATCATGGGCATATAACTGATAAATACTTTGCCCTCAAAGATGAGATAGAAAAAATGCAGAAATCTCGTAAGTTGAAGAAATATATTGATAAAATTAGTACAGGTCGAGGTCGAGATGACCCCGGGAAGAGGAAAAATGATAGATTTAGAGATAACGCTCCAACCAAGCAGGATAACCCTTCGTGTCATGAAAGTAAAGATCCGGATCTCTTACCAAAGGATGATAACGTCCCAGTGAAGACGCTCAACATGATTTCATTTGGTGTGGGCATAATTTGTGGAGGCTTAGCGGGAGGAGGCTCTGAGGTGGCCGATCGCAAGGCACACGTAGCCGAGGCAAAGGCAATAACCAAGGTTGAGGTTATAAACTCAGCCTCTATTGATGTTAAGCCCGAGAAAAGGAAGAAAATGGATATGGAAACCCTCATAGTTGGCTTTTCAAGGCTAGATTTCAAGGGTATCCTAACTCCCCATGATGACCTCGTCTATTTATGAGGCCAGCTGACACTAAACACCCGACCCTCTCAAGAGTAGTTAAGAAAGATTTGGTCAAGACTCATCCAATTATAGGTCGGCCTGATATGTATATATACAACCTCATCCACTTTATAGGCTGATACATCAGCTGAAAGTCCTAGGCGTCAAGAGCAGCACTCCTCCTCTCGTATGGTCGATACTGGGAGATGGTCGATCGGACAACCTCGGCCAGAGGCATTCAGCAAAGACACACTTACTAGTTTCCTGCATCAGAGCATCCGTAATGTTGGAAACATCGTACACATCCAAGACGATGCTCTAAAAAATGACAATAATTATACGAGCAATATAAGGTTCCAACATGGAAGGTCTCCATGAGGAAAACCATTGCAACAAGATCACCCCCTCACATGAGAGAATATTACCCCATCATTATATCCATTCACTAAGGACAGGTGTCTCCTCCTGATTGGGAGCCTCCTCATGTGCATGTTAGTTTCATGCTTGGGGTTACACGACAACCTCTAAGCTCTATATATGCACTTCATCTTCTCCATGAGAAGAGGTCGAATATTAAAAACCCTAGAAGAACTCTACCAAGCTGATGGTAGGAGAGGGAAAAGTTTGAGTGATTATATCCATGGAAATTGGTGCCCTTATTTAGTGGATCACACACACACACACACAGTGGATGGCCTAATTAGTTGAACCACTTAAATTGTTGTCTCATCTTCTCTTTGGCTCATCTTATTCCCCTACTATTACATTGTTTGTTCCATTTTACCATTACTATACCTATTTGAGATCATCATCTCATTGACCTAGTGGTGCTATTTCAAGCATCATCAGACTGGCACCATTTGAAGGAACGCGGATAACCATTTTTTCCCTACTTTTAGCTTATACTCATCAGAGTCTCTGGTGGTGAACCAGTCCTCCCCCTTTTGTGGAGTTGTTTCCCCATTGAAGGAGCTCTTGTTGAGCATTTAAGCACTCATTCTCTAGCTCATAGCTTAAGGAGCTCTTACCAATAGCAATGGATCCACCTCCTCCACCTAAAAAGCAGTTGGCGCCTCCACAAGGAGGTGGTAAAGTTCTAGTCAGGCACCACCCCAGTCAGAGATGGCTGAGGTGGTGATGCTTCTCCGCTCCCTCATAGTTAGCCAACAGCAAATGCAGAACCAGTTCGCTATGCTTAGCCACATTTTCGCGGCCAAGACTGGCGGCGCAGGGGAAGAGTTTGTAACTTCAGCCGCCAAGGAAGGTGAACCAGGTCAGTAAGCAAGTGGACCACCCCAGGCACCAAAAAAAGACCTTCCACCTTATCGGAGATAGAGAGATATTACTGACCCTAGGTGTTTACGCCTGGGGAGACAGGGTCGAGAACTCTGTGATGACTTGGTTGGGGATGACCTTGATGATGAAGAGGGAGAGTTAGAATGTTAGGAACCTCGTGAGATATCCATAGGAACTATGCGACCTATTCGACAAAGCATGGATCAAGGACGAAGGTCTAGCCCAGAGCACAGGCCCAGCCGAGACTATAGACCAAGGCAATCAGCCTTTGATAGGCTAAGTGAAGGGTCGGCCTTTGATAGACTCGATACTCAGAGATATTTGAGGAACCGCCTATCTAGGTCAAATAATGTCTTCATCTCAAGAAGAAATGAGAGGAAAGACAACTGCAGACCTCCAAAAGACTGAGAGGAGAAAAGAGAGGTCATCAACCGACCTAAGTATCCGGAGAGGGTACCTCGGCCCCCCAGTTAACAGAGAATGGTTATCTCGACCAGATGATAGAGAAGGGGCTGGGGAGATTATTGTCCCTGTAAAAGCTAATGTTCCAACAGATAAGCTTTTGAATGAGTCGATACATAGGTTAGAGAACAAAATAAGGGATATCATAAAGAGCCGAGACCCCTTGCAAAGGGGATATGCTGAAGGATCCCCATTTATGGCGAAGATATTAAACTATCCAAACCCAACCAAGTTCAAACCGTCGGTAGTTACATCGAAGTATGATGGGAGCACTAATCCGAAGCATCACATGGAGATGTATTTATCGGCCTCCGACATCTATTTAATATCAGATGAGATGAGATGTTGAGCTTTCTCAAGCATGCTAATAGGATAAGCCCACGTATGGTTCACCTCCCTTCCTAAGAAATCTATAGGAAGTTTTAAAAAACTGGTTGATATCTTTGTCCACAACTTTTTCATTGGGGTAAAACCTAGGAAGCAGACTGATGATGCTGTAAACAACACCACCAGTATGAGGTGTTGACAATCTCAAGCTAGCAATAACAATGGCAGCACAAGAGTAAGCATCTAGTAGAAGGTGATAATGAAAAGAGGGGATACACTAGTATATAAGTGGTTTAGTTAATTTGTCCTATGTCCACTGTGAGTGTGTGAGTAAGTTTTACTAGAATGAGGACACTAATGGCATGTGATACAATCTCTCACTTTCTCTCTCTACTGTGTATACAAATAGAGATTTTTCTAGGGTAACAGTTCTGGATCCTTTTCCAAGGTAGGAGAAGATATGTATTTAAAGTGCTTGGGGGTGTAGTGTACCCCCCAAGCAAGCCACGAGCATGTGTGAGTTGAATACATTAATCATAGGTGGACACCTGGCTATGCCACATGTAAGGAATGATGATCAAATATTCCCTCACATGAGGGGAATGATTTGGTTATAACTAATTTGCTCAAGTATTCCAAGCCTTCCATGTGCCTGCCTGTCCTTGGACTTGTGACTTTATTTGTCATAACCTCGTCCTAGATGAGTACGAGGTTAGGGAAGTCTGATAGTGTTGCTTTGTCCTATCAATAATCAGAATGACCTCGGCCTGGAAGACTGACTGAGGTTAGGCTTGAGGTAGGATGTAACATCGGCTGAGGCAGAGTACGATGTTTGTAATAGCCTGATCCCATAAGATACTGGTGGCCTCGACTGCTACCTAGCCGATATTAGTCAATGAGGAGCCAACCTTTTAGGAGACGACCTTCCCGATGGCCGTTGTAGGCTTCCTGTCAACTTCGGTTGTGAGGTAGGCCGGGGTTTATGACTCTGAATACGAGGGTACACTTTGGAAATATCAATCACCCTTTAGCCCTTAGTCTCCTATGTGAGTGGGTGACTTGGGGGTATAAGGGTCAGTCTAATGAAGGGACGTTTTGATGTCTTGGGGTTTGGAGTGGTTCCTTAGACACATTTCATTCACTGAAGTGGCTAGCATTTTCCCCAAGGCATGCAGATCTGACGGCTTCTTTTAGACTTTCTAGGGCAATGATGAGTGCCTTGATACTCGCGCCTCATCATTGCAAGGAGATTTAAACCCTTTTGTCTTTTCATTCTCTTTCTTCTTCCTTAGCTTCCCGCCTATATCCTTTCTGCAACTTTCTTCTCCAAAACCTCCACACTTCACTGCAACTCACGGTTCTTGCTTCTAACCCCTTCCTCCTTCCTTCAAAATCCGCCAGGTATTGTTCTTCACCTTCAAGTTTTTCATTTTTGGGTGTTAATTACATTTTTGGTTTTCCAGTGACTTTTTCCTTTTTTGGTGAGGGTTTCCACCACTGTTAAGTGATTGTAGGGTTAGGATTACAGTGGTTAGCTAGCACTGGAGCCATATTAGGCTACTCCGAGGTTGTTTTAGCCACCAACTTCCTTCTTTTAGACTCTCCAGTGACCTTCCGGTCATCTTCTCTGGTGACCTAACTTAAGGGGTTTTTGGTGTTCTTGGTGCTCTTATTTGAAACCTTTTAATTTCCAACCTTTGATCTTTAATTTAGGTATCATAAGTTGTGTACCTATTTTCATTTTAAGTCTTTCCCTAGTGTAGTATCGTCTACCATATGCTCAGACCTTTGTACAAACTTATTGAAGAGTTTCCATCTCTGCATGAGAAGACCTTTGAAATGATTAGGCAGATAGAGTTAGCCAAGGAGGAGGCTCGTAGGACTGAGGACTTTCACCTCATCCCAATCTTTCCTCACCCTTGAAGGTCATATACCCTGAGGCTACTGAACTTGCTAAAGTTCCTAAGGTTCCTGAGCCAATGTCTGAGTCATCTTCTTTAGACCCCATATCTACCTCTGAGGCTGCTAAGTCTGTAGACTCTTTCTAAGAGGATATGGATTGTTATCCAAAGGGAAGTGTAGTCTCTAAGGAAGAAGAAGTTTCTGATCGTTCCTAATCCTACCAAGAGGCTAGCACCTCTCGTAGGTCTTCTTTCATTGAAATCTTAGGGCCTAGTGTGGCAATTCCCCCTCCTATTGATGCAATTCCTCTAGCGGTTGCATTTGGTGCTGAGTTTGCGAAGAGGTTTCCTGGTGTTGACCCCTCTGAGGCTCAGACTCAGACTGTTGATGATAATAATGATAATAATGATGATGAAGGAAGTGAACTTGACACTTCCAAGGTTGATGGTTCTGAGACTTCTATCACTGAATACGACCTTCTCATTTTTACACATCTGTATTCCATTCCTTCATCAGTTACCTTAAGGAAACCCCTGAAGGATGAGAGGGAATTCGACGACCGAGAGCAAGAGCTATGAGTCTCGAATTTCATCTCCCAATTCACCCCACTATCTGAGTTGTTCTTTCTTATATTAACCTCACACCTTCTTAGCTTTCCCCCAATGCCTGAAGGGTCTTGGTTGGGACCATCGTACTCTAGAAGGTTATTCATCATACCGACCTTTCAGATAGGGTATTCTTAGCTTGTTACATACCCTCATCCGCTAAAACTCATCCTGACTACTATCACTTTGTAGCCAGGAAGTCTAAAAAGAAGATGTTGTTGGTGACTCAAAATTCTAACCATAACTGGAAACCTAGGTTCTTCTTTGCCTCAAGGGCTTGGGAGTTTGGTCTTAATGAGGTTTGTGGAACATCTGTTCCAAGGACTCCCCTGAGGTGGCCTAAGGTCTCTTTCTCGACCAAAACTGACCCTGGATTGAGCCAAGATAACTGTAAGAATGTTAAGGATATTCGTACTCCGGGTGAAGATGGTAACCTCATTAAATACGAGCATCTGATGACCCCTTACTATTTATTTTAAACGAGTCTTGGGAGTGTCCCTTTGGCCAAGCTTTGTAAGTATTCTAGAACAAAACATTTTTACACAAGTCTAGTCTTGTAAATTTCATATGTCTGATCTTTTAACTCCAATGTTTTATTTTTGCAGAGAGACCAGAAGGAATTTCTGAAGATCTTTGGAATATGTTTGCTCCCAGTATCACAAAACTGCTAGAGAAGCGTGGTGTCAAGACTGTACCACCCCTACCAACAGAGAGAAGGTGAAGGCTCCTACTAGCATATCTAAGAAGAGGAAGGCACCTGCAGACCCTTCCCGTACGAAGCCTAGTAAATCTCCACATACTGAGCGTGGCATACCAATCTCCTCAGACTATGCTTTATCGACTTGGCTTTCTCAACTGAAGATTGGTGACAGCCTCATTGGCAACAGTGTTCAGGCTTTTGATGCTCTCGGCCACGCCATGACCGAGGATGGTAACCAATTTCTTCATTCAATGGATGTCCCTCTGCTGTAAGAGTTTGCAGTCCATAGGACGGTTTAGGTATTTATTTTCTATTTGTGTTACCCCTGATCTTAACTTCATTATTTCGAATATGTCTGATTATTCTTTTTTGCAGAGTGCCCTCTCTCTTCACCGCCTGGTCGATTACACATTGAAGAGACTGCCTCTGATCCAGAAAGGCAGGGATGCTAAAAATCTTGAGGAGGATCTGAATATGCAAATTGAAGATTTGAATAAAATTTTGAAGTATAAGGGTGATGAGATCTCCCGAATGAAAACTAATCATGCCAAGGCTCTGAAGGCAAAGGATGATAGCCTTTAGTCCAAGGTTGATATTGTTGTTAAGGCTGCGTTGGAAGATGATTAAAAGATAATCATCAAGGAGTATCAATCCTATGATGAGTTTGTTAGCTTCATCCTTGAGTACCTAAAGAGGGGCATCAAGGCAACCAGTCGATTGACTTCCATGAAGTAAGAAAGTTCTGGCAGTCTGTCGGTCGAGAACTTTATTGGCCTAGGCTTTGGAAATACTCATCTTTCTAAGGCCATGCAGGAGGTTGAAGAGGGTGGCCTAGCCGAGATGATCAATCTTGAGGTGACTGAGACCGAGGATGCTGGACATCAGAATGATGAGGTTGAAGTTACCAAACAAGTCCCATAGCCAAATAACCCTGCTGCTGGCGGGTCGACTGAAGCCTGAGTGTCTGAGTGTCTCACCATCATGTTTGTTATTTTTGTGAAGCTTTTGTATAAACCTTTTATTTGATGAACTGTAACCTCTTCGCTTAGAATGACGTGACACTTTTTGGTTCGAATGAATGCAATTTCACTTCCTTCACTTGTGTTGCTTTCCTTTACTTGTTGCTTTGATAATTCACCAAACAAGTGATGTTAAAAGATCTGAGGTCACGAAGTAAATGGCATTTCACCTCATAATTCACCAAACTAATGATGTTAAAAGGTCTGAGGTCACCAAATTAATGATGTTTGACCTCAAAATTCACCAAGTTAATGATGTTAAAAGGTCTGAGGTCACTAAGTTACTGATGTTCCACCTCATATTTCACCAAAATAATGATGTTAAAAGTCTGAGGTCACCAAGTTAATGATGTTTCACCTCATATTTGACATCATTAATGTTGTTTAAGGTCTGATGTCACCAAGTTAATGATGTTTCACCTCATTATTTACCATATTAATGATGTTAAAAGGTCTGAGGTCACTCAGTTCATGGTGTTTCACCTCATAATTCACCAAACTAATGATGTTAAAAGGCCCAAGGCCACCAAGTTAATGATGTTTCACCTCACATTTCACCAAATTATTGATGTTAAAGGTCTGAGGTCACCAAGTTAATGATGTTTCACCTCATATTTCACCAAGTTAATGATATTAAAAACATATATGTCATAACAAAAGTATCAGCACGATATTGCTATTTTTTCATTAACATCCTGTGTATAAACTATTACATGTATTAAGAAGATAAGAACAATTGCAACATCATAAGTAATATTCTTTAAGTGGTCGGTATTCCAAGGGTTGGAGAAAGGTTCTGCTTAAAGATTTTCTAGCCGATAAGTACCTGGAATAACCTCCCTAATGACCCTATAAGGACCATGCCAGTTGGGATGGAGCTTAGTGGTTTTCTTCCATGTCTTATTGAGGACTAGGTATCCCACAGCTATTGGCCTTAACTTTACCCACTGATTGTAGAATCTCGTAGTTCTCTACTAATAGGCTGCCTGTCTTATCTCTGCATCCTCTTTTTTTTGTTCAATTAAATTAAGATCAAGTCTTATCTCTTCCCTATTCCTCTAAGAGTCATATGTTTGAACTCTATGAGTGGGTAGCCCTATCTTTGTTGGGATAACAGTCTCTGAGCCATGGGCTAGCATGAATGGCATTTCCCATGTGGGTGTCCTCACTATCGTCCTATAGGCCCAAAGCACAGCATAAACCTCTTCTATCCACCTTCCTTTGGCCTTTTATAACTTCTTTTTTATTCCATCAAGGATTGTTCGATTTGTGACCTCAGTCTGACCATTTGTCTGGGGTTGGCCAGGGGAAGAGAATAAATTCTTGATCCCTACTCTTTTACAGTACTTTTCTAAGGAAATACTCTTGAATTGGGTTCCGTTGTCTGAGATGAGGGTGTTTGGAAGGCCATACCTGCATATAATATTCTTTCGGATGAACTGGAAGGTCTTCTTCTCAATGATTATGATCATTGTCTCGGATTCTACCCATTTGGAGAAATAATCAATTGCCACAATTAAGTACCGACAGTTATTTACAGCTCTTGGCAGGGGTCCTACCATATCAATTTCTCATACAGTAAATGGCCAAGGGGAGCTGATAAAAATCAGAGGCTGGTGAGGCTGATGGGGAATGGTGGAGAAATTCTGGCACGTATCACACCTTTTCACATAAGCAGTTGCATCTTTGGCCAAGGTCGGCAACCAAAATCCCTGAGTGATTATCCTCTTAGCTAACGATCTTCCTCCAATGTGACTTAAATAAGAGCCTTCATGCACATCTTGTAAGATGTATGGAACCTCTAAAGGATGAACCAATCTGAGAAGAGGGAGTAGGAATCCCTTCTTGTACAGGGCATTTCCTACTATAGAGAATTTGGCAGCTCTGAACCTCATCTTTCTCCTTTCTAACTTTGACTCTGACAGCTCTCCCTCTCTGATGTATCTTATAAGAGGGTCCATCCACGAGGCTACCATACTCAGGTTTAAGCAAAGTTTAACAACCTCTTCCTCTTCGATGGTCGGCTTGAGCATAATCTTAACTGGCACTATTCTCCTTATGTATATTCTTCTTGCTGAGGCCAACCTCACGAGTCCATCAGCTCGGCTATTATCTAGCCTAGGTATCCTCTTCATCTCTACTTCATTGAAGCTTTCTAGGATCATTCTCACCCTCTTCAGGTATCTGGACATCCTTTCATCTTTGGCCTCAAACACCCCCAGGATTTGGTTCACGACTAATCTTGAGTCATTGTGGACATTGAAAGCTTTTTCCAAAGAGAGACCTGCTATTAATTCCGCGTACCCTGACTCGTTGTTGGAAGCTTTAAAGTTGAACCTCGGTGTATATTCAATATTTGTACCATCTGGTGCCGATACTATCATCCCTTCTCCACTTCCACTTTCACCAGATGACCCATTAACGAATAGGTTCCATATAATTTCATATGAAGATAAGTTACCCTTTGCTAGGGTCCCCTGCTTGAAGAGGTATATTTATTCTTCATTATCAACTATTCTTTATCTGATAGTACTTGTCTCGGCCTCGTCCGAAGTTCGGCCGATGTTTCTCTCTATTGGTTAATCTGTAGCCTCTTGATTCTTCTCAACCTCATCCTCATCCCTGGTAAACTCGACCAAAAAATCTATGAGTGCTTGTCCCTTAATGGCAACCCTGGATTGATAAATAATATTATATTCCCCCAACTCAATTGCCCAGGTCATTAGCCTTCCTGAGTTCTCAGGATTATGGAGGACTTGCATGAGTGTGGAATCAGTGAGGACGACCATGGAATGAGCATGGAAGTATGGCTTCATTTTCCTAGAAGCATGTATCAAAGCATAGGCTAGATTTTCAATCCGAGGGTAATTTTACTCAGACCCTTGGAGCGATTTGTTGTTGAAGTACAATGGTATCTACACTCCACCCTCTTCTCTTACTATTGCAGCACTAATGGCTGACTCTGAGATAATTAAATATACATATAGTTTAACACCCTGAATTGGCCGATATAAGAGTAAGGGAAACCGAGGTAGGGCTTGAGCTATTTAAAGTCTATGTCACATTCCTCATTCCATTTGAAGGCCTTTCTAAGAACTTTGAAAAAAGGAAGACCTTTATCTGTACCTCAAATTATGATTCTGTTAAGTGCAGCCACTCGTCCGGCCAGCCTCTGAATGTCTTTGATTGTTCTGGGTGTCTTCATTTCTAGCAAAGCCTTAATCTTCTTAGGGTTAGCCTCTATTACCCTTTGATTGACGATGAAGCCCAAAAACTTTCCTGTTCCTACCCCAAAGACACATTTGTCCGGATTGAGCTTCATTCTTCACTTGTACATGGTGTCAAAAGTTCTTTAAAGGTCGGCGAGATGAGTGTCGTCCTTCAAACTCTTCATCAGCATGTCATCCACATAAACTTCCATGGACTTGCCTATCTGATCCTCAAACATCTTATTTACAAGACGTTGGTAAGTAGCCCCTGCATTCTTTAGGCCGAAGGGCATGACCTTATAGCAATAGGTCCCCTTGTCTGTAATGAAGGTTGTCTTCTCAGAGTCAGTTGAGTCCATGAAGATCTGATTATACCTGAAATATGCATCAATGAAGCTCATGTCCTGCTATGTCATCCACCATCTGATCTATACGAGGCAGGGGAAAGTTGTCCTTTGGGCAAGACTTTCTTAAATCGATGAAGTCTACACACATTCTCCATTTTCCATTAAATTTAGGCACTATAACAGCGTTAGACAGCCACTCAGGGTATATAAATTCTCTAATAAACTCGGCCTCTTCAAGCTTTCGAACCTCGTCTCTAATTACTTCGTACTTTTCTCTTAAGTATATCCTTCTTCTCTGCTTAATGGGCTTGGCATCCTCTATAATATTGAGTTTATGACATATTATTTCAGGATCAATACCTGGCATGTCTACGTGGCTCTAGGAAAAGATACTTTGTCTCTTCCTTAACAACTTCACTAGCTCCTCCTTGATCTTAAGCTTTAGGGCTTTGCCGATTTAGATGGTTTTTTTTTACTCGTCCTCATTGAGGACGATGGATTCTACCTCCTTTGCGGCCTCCCCCTTTTTGAGCTTTGTTTCATCTCTGGGATCAAGGGTGTCAATGTTATACGTGGTTGTTGCCCTGTTATGAGCCTCTCTCTCTTTTGTAGAGTTGAATTAGCATTCTCGTACCGATGTTTGATCACCTTGCACTTCCCCTACTCTATAGGGAGTCAGGAATTTTATCATCTGGTGGACCGTTGAAGGCACGGCCTCAAATTCCTTGAGGGCTACTCGTCCTATGATGAGGTTGTAGACTGAGAAGACATTTTCATCCATCACAAAGAAATTTATTTTCCTGGTCAACCTCTTAGACCATTCATCTCCCATTCTCACATCTATTTCATACGTACCTAATGGATGGATCTTTTCACCGCTGAAGCCAATCAAAGGATGATGATAAGGGACAAGCCTAGCTCTGTTGAGGCCCAATATCTTGAAATAGGGCCAACACATAACGTCTACAAAACTTCCCCCATCCACAAGGATCCTCTGAACTTCACACCGATGCACCCTTGTGTTGATGATTAAAGGGTCGTCATGCGGAGCTAAGATACCCTTGAAATCAAGTCGTGAGAAGTTGACTACGAGGGTGTCCATATCTATCTTTTTTCTTTTCTCATGTTTAAACTCTGTAGTAGCCAAGTTCACAACCTCGACCTTAGTCACTATTTTGGCCTTTACCACGTGGGCATTTCGATCAGCTATCTCTGATACACTCCCTGCTAGTCCTCCACAAATAGTGCTCACACCGAAAGAGATCATACCGACCCTTTTTACTAAGACGTTATTGTACTTTAGTGGGAGGTCAAGGTCATCTTCATTATCATCTGAGTCATCAGCTCTTCTGGCATGGGCATCTTCCTGGCATTTATCATTTCTTTTCTTTTTAGGGTCGTCTCTTCCCCCTTTGAAATCTCTACTATCCACATACTTTCTAAGCTTTCCAGACTTCAATATTTTTTTAATCTCGTCCTTCAGGGAGAAATACTTGTCAGTTAGATGGTCGTGATCATGATGAAACTCGCACTATAAATTCTTGTTTCTCTTATGTGGAGAGCCTTCAGCCTCTTCGGCCATCTTAGGGACCTATCATTATTTATTTCATCGAGTATGTGTTCTTATCTTATAGTTAAAGGAGTATAGTTTGCAAACTTGTCGTCCGCAGTCCTCTTCTTTCCATCCTTTTTCTTTTGAAATTTCCCACTGCTACTTCCATTCGCATCCTCATACTTCATAGCCATTGCTTCTTCTGCGTTCATGACCTTTCCAGCTGTTACTAACAGCTCATCCATAGACTTAGGAGGGTCTTCAGCAAGCTTCTAGAGTAGCTTTCCTTTCTGAAGTCCTCTAATAATGGTTGTCATGGCCATACTCTCTTTATAATCTTCTACCTCAATCTTTTCCTTGTTGAACCTCACGATGTAGTATCTTAGGCTTTCATTCTTCCCTTGATTTACATAAAGCAAGTGAGTCAACTTCTCCTGAGGTCTTACCCCAAAACATAAGATGTGAATAAACCGCTCGGCCAAACCTGTAAAACTCTCAACTGAATTTTTAGGAAGAGAAGTGAACCAGATATGTGCAGCCCCAATTAGAATGCTTGAGAAAGCTCGGCACCTTATCTCATAAGAGATTGAATAAATGTCTGTTGCAGATTGATACATTTCAATATGATGGATTGGGTTGGTACTTCCATCGTACTTGGGGGACACCACTAGAGGTTTAAATTTGGTCGGGGTTGGGAAATTAACAATCCTTGCCACAAATGGTGAACCCTCTGAGTACCACCTCCGTAATGGGTCTCGGCTTTTTATGAGATCCCCTATCTTCTCTTCCAGCCTTTGAATAGAGTCGTTCCAGGTCTTAGCAACATCTACTTGGACGAGGTTGTACCTAGCCACCTCCAAAGGGTGGCTGAGGGTTCCCCTGCTACTGCACAACGTCGGCTATTGACCTCCCCCTGACAACAGTCTCGTCCATGTGGGGGTAGTCCATTACGGGGATGAAAGTCACCTCCTTTTCTTCTAGAGCCAGCGAGACTTCTTGATCTGGACAACCTTTCCCTCGCATCATTAATTGGGCCAAGCCTTTCAAAGGCCGACCATCAACTTAAGTGATCAAAAGCTGATCCTCTTTGGCGTGCGTCACAATTTCTTCTTGAACACTGACATCGACTCTGTTGGATAGGACGTATAGTGTTATTTGAGACCTCATACGGCTCCCAACAGTCTATCGCAACATTCTCTGCCTCAACATCATCGTACCTATCCTCAGGGCAAGGGTTTCCTTGCCTCCCCAGGCATAAATGTCTAGAGTGAGAAATATCCATCCTCCGTTGAGGAATAGGTTAGTCTTTTGGCGGTGCCTGGTTGGTCACATGGCCTCATGATGTGGCTGAACAGCTGCCGGAGTAATCATCTTCGGTGAGACCCAAGGTGGTCTAATTATTATGTTTTGGCTTAGCTGGGAAAATTTCACCTGCATCGCTTGTTGAGTTGCAGCTAAGGACTTCAAGGCTGCTTCCACCTCAGCTATCTCGTATTGGGGTGGTGCTTGGCTGGAGCTAGGCCCTTTTACACCAAATGGTGGGGGTGGTAACTCTGGTGCCATAGTAAAAGACTAGAGAGCTTGTAAATGAAAACAATAGAGAGCTTGTTACCTTTAAGGATTTCTTTTGATGGTGAAACAGCTCCACATGATGAGGGAGGATTGGTGCAACACAAGATTCTCCGATGAGTCCAAGCTTCAAGGAGGAAGAGATATAGCTTCTTTATCCCACAGACTGTGCCAAAATGATGATGTTGTAAACAGCACCACCAATATGAGGTGTTGACAAGATCAAGCTAGCAATAACAATGGAAGCACAAGATTGAGTATCTAGTAAAAGATGACGAGGAGAAGAGGAGATACACTAGTATATAAGTGGTTCACCCAATTTGGCCTACATCCACTATAAGTGTGTGAGTATGTTTTGACTAGAATGAGGGCACTAATGGCCTGTGATAAAATCTCTCACTTTCCCTCTCTACTGTGTATACAAATAGAGCTTTCGCTAGGGTTACAATTATGGATCCCTTTCCAAGGTAAGAGAAGGTATGTATTTATAGTTCTTAGGGGGTGTGGTTTACCCCCCAAGCATTCCATTAACATGTGTGAGTTGAATACACTAATCATAGGTGGACACCTGGTTGTGCCACATGTAAGGAATGATGACCAAATATTCCCTCGCGTGAGGGGAATGATTTGGTTATAACTGATTTGCTCACGTGTTTCGAGCCTTCCATGTGCTTGCGTGTTCTCAGACTTGTGACATTATTTTTCATAACCTCAGCCTCGATGAGTACGAGGTTGGGAAGTCTGATAGTGTTGATTTGTCCTGTCAATAATCAGAATGACCTCGTCCTGGAAGACTGGCCGAGGTTAGGCATGAGGTAGGATGTAACGTCGGCTGAGGCAGAGTATGATGTTTGCAATAGCCTGATCCCATAATATGCTACTAATCTTGGTTGCTTCCCAGTCGAGGTTGGTCAATTAGGAGACGACCTTCTTGGTGGCTGTTGAAGGCCTCCTGTCAACGTCTGCTGTGAGGCACGCCAGGGTTTGTGACTCTCAATACGAGGGTACACTTTGGGAATATCACAGATGACCCACTTGTTGAACATCAAACAAGGGAAGGATAAGACTCTGAGGGAGTACATAGCTCGTTTTAACAAAGAAAAGCCAGAAGTATAAGACTATGAAGAAAGTATCGCAATGACAGCCCTTATGGGAGGTCTTAAAATCGGAAAACTACTATGGAAAGTGGCCTAGGACCCTCCAAAGTCCATGGCTGAACTCCTAACCACGTCCGGGAGAGTCATGAAAGCAGAAGGGGCGATGGCCGCAAAAGAAGATGAAGAAAAAAGATCCCGGGGACATAATGGAAAGGGTCATAAGTTCAAGGGGAAGGATAGAAAGAAAAGGTCGATAGACGACAAGTTTGCAGACTATACGCCTCTAACAGTTAGTTATGAGCACATTCTAAATGAGATAAAAAAATGACCGGTCTCTTAGGTGACAGAAAAAGTTAAAAATAACACCTCATAAGAGGAATACAAATCTTTGGTGTGAGTTTCACCAGGATCATGGGCACCTTACAGATAAATGATTCTCCCTCAAAGATGAGATCAAAAAAATATAAAAATTGGGAAAATTGAGAAAGTATGTTGATAACAACAGTTCAGGGAAAGACCGAGATGATAGAGGCCGAGATGACCCTAGAAAGAGGAGAAATGGTAAATGTAGAGAGGACGCTCCAGGAAGGCGGTATATCTCCTCAAATGACGATAATGATGATCCATATCTCCCACTTAAAGAAGATGATGATCTGGTTAAGAGTCTCAACATGATTTCATTTGGGGTAAGCTTGATTTGTGGTGGCCTTGAAGGGGGAGGCTCTGAGTTTGCCGATCGAAAAGATCATGTGGCTAAGGCAAAGGTGATAACTAAGGACGGGGTTATGAACTCCACATCCATTGATGATAAGTCAGAGGAAAGAAAGAAAGTGGATATGGAAACCCTCATAGTAGGCTTTTCAAGACTAGATTTTAAGGGCATCATATCTCCACATGACGACTCACTCGTTATAATGACCAGAGTACATGGATGTGAAGTACCAAAAATCTTAGTTGATGGAGGAAGCTCTGCAGATGTTATGTTGTGGCTGTGCTTTAAAGGCTTAGAACTTAGCAAGGCCAGACTTATCTTGTATCTTCACCATCTCATAGGATTCAACGAAGAGAAGTTCACCCTCTAGGGATATATGAAATGGACGTCAGAATGGGAGACGAATGGCTGAAGAGGCTCACTAAGAAGATTGACTTTTTTATGATGGATGAGAATGTCTTCTCAGCCTACAACCTCATATTGGGATAGGTGTCCCTCAAAGAGTTTGAGGTCGTGCCTTCGACGGTCCACCAAATGATAAAATTTTCTGACTCCATATGGGGTAGGAGAAGTTCAAGGTGACCAAACGTCGGCACGGTAGTGCTACTTTATCTCAGCCAAGGAAAGATAAGAACACAAGAAAGAAACAACCATGTACAACAATGATACACTTGATCCTAGAGATGAGACAAAGTTCAAGAAAAGAAAAGTCGTGGAAGAGGTAGAATCCATCGTCCTCAATGAGGATGAGATGGAAAAAACCATCCAGGTCGGCAAGCACTAAGGCCAGAGGTTAAGAATGAGTTGATAAAGTTGTTGAAGAGAAGGCATAGCATCTTTTCTTTGAGTCATGCTGATATGCCAAGCATTAAACCGGAGATAATGTGTCATAAACTCAATGTGAAGGAAGTTTCTAAGATGATAAAGCAGAGAAGAATAATTTACTCCCGTGAGAAAAATGAGGTTATAAGAGACGAGGTTAAAAAATTGGAAGAGGCCGAGTTCATAAGGGAGGTCATCTACCCTGAATGGTTATCAAATGCAGTTATAATGCCCAAGGCCAATGGAAAGTGGAGAATTTGTGTGGACTTCACTGATTTGAACAAGTCTCACCCCAAGGACTATTTCCCTCTCCCTCTCATTAATCAGATGGTAGACGCTACAGTAGGGCGTGAATTGATGAGCTTCATGGATGCATACTCGGGATATAATCAATTTTTATGGACCCGACCGATGCAGAGAAAATAGGCTTCATCACCGATAAAGGGATGTACTGTTATAAGGTTATGCCTTAGGCTTGAAGAATGTCAGGGCTAACTATCAGCGGTTAGTGAACAAGATGTTCGAAGACCAGATTGGAAATTCTATGAAAGTTTACATAGATGATATGTTGACCAAGAGTCTAAAGGGCGATACTCACACGGCCGACCTTAAAAAAACTTTCGACACTATGGACAAGTACAAGATGAAGCTCAACCCAACAAAATGCATCTTTGGTGTCGAAACTGGAAAATTTTTGGGTTTTATCGTCAATCAAAGGGGTATAGAAGCCAACCCAGAAAAGATAAAGGCCCTGTTAGAGATGAAGACCCCAAAGACCATTAAGGACGTTCAGATGCTCACTGGACGAGTGGCTGCTCTAAACAGGTTTGTCCTTAGAGCCACTAATAAGTGTCTCACAATTTTTAAGATTATTAGTGGGATGAAGAATGAGAGAAAGCCTTTTTAGAGATGAAGTCATACCTCGGCTCACCACTCACTTTACCTTTATTTGGTCGTGTTCAACTCGGCTATCAGCGCGGCGATAGTACGAGATGATGATGGTGTACAAAGACTAGTGTATTTCAACAGCAAGGACCTCCAAGGGGCTGAGCATAGGTATCCTAGGATGGAAAAATTGGCATATTCCTTCACCCGTGATTCAAGAAAGATAAAACCCTATTTTCAAGCCCATACGATGATTGTCTTGACAGACTCTCCCCTTAGGCAAATCATCCATAAACCTGATAAATTAGGTAGATTGATGACATGGGCCATTGATCTAGGAGAGTATGATATAGTCTATCACCCAAGGGTTGTAATAAAGGGTAGGCCTTAGTAGACTTTGTGGAAGAGTTCACCTAGGATGAAACCGCTAGTGAAAAAGCGGATGTCCTTATGGGTCGATCGAAACCCGTACCGAGCCAGTAATGGTCAAGATAAGAGTGACGAGACATCCAATGCTCAAGACTGATAAGTTTTTGCTCAAAAACAGAGTTATTGAAGAGGGGCCATTTTCAGATGGGGTGGTATGGAACTTATTCGTTGATGGTTCATCCTATGAAAATATGAGTGGAGCTGGTCTGATTATGTCGGCCCCAGACGGAATAGACATAGAGTGCCTTGAGGTTCAGTTTTAAAGATTTTAATAATGAATCAGAGTATGAGTCCCTCATAGACGAAAACTCTATCACTAGAGATCTAAACGTCGGCCAACTCCTGGTCTATAGTGACTCTTAACTCGTGGATAACCAGGTCCTAGGGATTTATGAAGACAAAGGTGACAGAATGGCAAGATGCCTAGCAAAGGTGAAGAAGATAATGAAGCAATTTGGTGAGATCAAAGTCAAAAGGATGCCTCAGATGGATATTAGCCAAGCTTATGCTTTGGCAAGATTAGCCTCGGCAACAAGGACAGATATTAAGAGAATGGTGCCAATAGAATTCCTTTCTGAGTCGATGATAGAGGAAGATGACGCAAAGCTGAAATTTTGCTTCAATTTAAACCTGGGATCGTCTTGGATGGACTCCCTTATACAGTATATCAAGGAGGATAGCATGCCTAAGTCTAAAGCTGAGAGAAGGAAGTTGATATACAAAGGAGCTAAGTTCTCTATCCTAGGGGACGTGTTGTACAAAAAGAGGTTTCTTTTGCCTCTACTCAGATGCCTCCACCCAGCCAAGGTAGATTACATTTTGACGGATTTCATGAAGGATCTTGCTCAAGACATATTGGGTGTAGATCATTGGCGAAGCGCATCATCACTCAAGGATATTGGTGGTCGACCCTGGCCAAGGATTCGGTCGAGTACGTAAAGAAGTGCGATAAATGCCAACGGTTTTCCACCATTCCTCACCAGCCCCATTAACCTCTGACATCTATCACCTCACCATGGCCATTTGAAGTATGGGGGATTGTTGGTTGGACCTCTACCAAGGGCAATTAAAGATATTTGATTGTGGCGATATACTACTTTTAAAAGTGGGTAGAGGCCGAGGCTATGATTAATAGCACAAAAAAGAAGACCTTTCAGTTCATATGGAATAACATCATTTGCAGGTACGGATTGCCTAACACACTCATCTCAGATAATTATACCAAGTTCAAAAACATTTCCCTAGAAACATATTGTATAAGGTTCAGCATCAAATATTTCTTCTCATTGCCTGGACGACCCCAGGCCAATGGTCGAACTAAGGTTTTCAATAGAACTATTCTCGATGAAATCAAGAAAATGTTTCAAAGGTTAAGGGGAAATGAACCGAAGAGGTACATGTTGTATTATGGGCCTATAGGACAATAACCAAGATGCCGACGGGGGAGACCCCCTTTATGTTAGCATATGGCTCAGAGGTAGTAGTCAGTACCGATATTGGTCTGCCTACACACAGAGTTCAGACGTATGACCCTGAGAGAGACCTGGAAGAGAGAAGACTTGACCTAGATCCAATTAAGGAAAGGAGAGAGGATGCTGAGATCAGAATGGGAGCCTACCAGCAGAGGAAGGACAAGTTTTATAATAAGAGAATAAAGACGAAGCTGGTAGCAGTGGGAGACCTTGTTTTAAAGAAGACATGGAAAAATTCGAACAAGCTTCATGCAAACTGGCATGGTCCTTACAGGGTTACTGATGAGGTAGTCCCGAGCACCTATCGGCTAGAGAACCTAGAGGGGGAACCATTATCCAATCCTTGGATTGCTGACCACTTAAAACGGTACTACCAATAGATGATTGTATTGGACCTTTTTCATTATGAATGATTGTAAAAGGGCTTAGTATGAATGATGAAAGTTAAAATGGTTTATTCCCTCGTATCTTATATACTTTATTTCGGATGATTCATTTCAAGTATCCTAAAAATCTATAAAACATCATTCATGGTAAGATAGCAATAAACCCAACCTTGGTGAAATGATAACTTGAAAAAGGGACGACCCCATTCATGGTCTTTCAATAACACCAAGAAGGGTTAATTTAATTATTAAAACATCATTAATTTGGTGAACACGAGATTAAACATCATTAGTTTGGTGATCTCAGACCTTAAACATCATTTATTTGACGAATATTTGGAGAAAAATAAAAACCTCTCTCAGTCGAGACGACAGTGCATGGACGAGACGATGCTCAATCGTGCACTCTCAAAATGATGAGAAGGGGTATGGCATAACACCATAATTTGGTGAGTCCAAATTGAAAATCACTTGGATGTGGTTCATTACTTAAAACATCATTAATATGGTGAACGAGAGATTAAACATCATTAATTTGGTTAACTCATACCTTAAACTTCATTTATTTGATGGATATTTGGTGACAAATAGATACCTCTCTCGGCCGAGACAACAGTGCATGGACGAGATGATGCATAACCGTGCACTCTCAAAATGACGAGAGGGGGTATGGCATCACAACATAATTTGGTGAGTCCAAATTAAAAATCAATTGGATGTGGTTCATTACTTAAAACATCATTAATTTGGTGAACCAGATATTAAACATCATTAATTTGATGAGCTATTTAACAAATAATTGGTGAAAAGTAAATACCTCTCTCGGTCGAGACGACGGTGCATGGAGGAGACGATGCTCAACCATGCACTCTCAAAACGACGAGAGGGGGTATGGCATAACACCATAATTTGGTGAGGCTGAATTATGAAATTTAGTATTCACAATACTACCACAACACAGCGTGTACTAGAAGAAGCAAGAAAATATTCAAATAAGCAAATATTCAAGCAAGTAAACATCCAAGCAAGCATGTATTTGTATTTTAAGAACTAATTGATATGCCCAAAGTGTACCTGGCAGCTCGGAGGCACTAACCTAAGCCAGCATGACGACCGAGGTAACAAGGGCTCAAGACTGACGATCTGCGATCTCATCCAACATAAGGTCGGCTACGGTCGACGTTACTAGTTACCACTCAATCAGGCAACAACTGAAGTCTTCATGACTCATGGGGTCAGTTCCCATTAGGTCGTCCATAGCCGACATCACATCTACCTCATACACCAACCTCAGTTGGGAATCATCTGAGGCCAGCAAGGACTCATGGGTTCAACCACCCTTCATCATCACCGTCTTCCACAGCCGACGTTACAGCCATCGGTCGAGGTCAGTAATGTTAAATGAGAGCAATCATCTGGGAACGTCATCATCAGCCCAGGTCGATGTTCCAACTTCTCCTACCTAACCCCAACCTGCCCACCTAGCCGAGTTCATCATGAATAACCTCGAAACAAGCAATAGTCAGATTTCACCAACCTCGTACTCTTCCAGACCGAGGTTGTACCAAATAAGGACAAGGTCGAGCATTTATAAGCATATGCAAGGATAGGAACGCATGGACAAAATCAGTTGTAACTAAATCAATACCCTCACGTGGGGGAATATTTCATCATCATTCTCTATATGTGACACTGAGAGATGTCTTCATTAGATTGGCTAGATCATCAGACACATGCTCATTGCATGCATGGGGAGTACATTACACCCCCCCCCCCCCCCCCCAAACACTATATATACTTGTCTTCTCCTACCTTGAGAAGGATCTGGAGTTATAACCCGAGTTGAAACTCTGTCAAATTATACAGTAGAGAGAAAAAGCTTGAGTTCTTGTATCAATGTCCGTTAGTCCCTTCTTTTAGTGACCTTACTCACTCACTTGCACTGTGGACATAGGACTAATTGGCTGAACCACTTACATATTGGTGTTCATACTTTTCTCCTCATCTCAATCTCTTATATTTAGTATACTCTTGGGCTGCCATTGTTATTACTTGTTTGAGATTACAAACACCTTGATGGGTGGTGTTGATTCTAGCATCATCATTTTGGTGCCGTTTATGGGAACGAGAAGCTGTCTCTTCCTCTCTTTTTTCTTAACCTCACCGGAGACTCTGGTGGTGAACCTGGCCTCACCCCTAGCGTGGAGATGTTTCACCATTGAAAGAGGTCCTTTAAGGTACTAAGCTAATTTTATTCACAAGCTCTTTAGTTTTAACATATGGCACCGAAGTTGCCACCACCTCCTCCACCATCTGGTGCTGGAGAACCTAGTTCCAGCTAGGCACCACCTCAGTCCAAAATGGCTGAGGTGGCGGCAGCCTTGAAGTCCTTGGCTGCAATGCAGTAAGCGATGAAGGAGAAATTTGCATAACTCAGTCAAATATGATGAGGCCACCTGGGGTCTCACCGAAGATGATTACTCCAGAAACTGCTCAACCCCATCCTGAAGCCAGGGGACCACCCCAGGCACCGCGAAAAGACCAACCTACTCCTCAACGGAGGAGGGACGTTGCTGACCCTAGGCGTTTACGTCTGAGGAGGCAAGGATACCCTTTCCCTGAGGATAGGTATGATGATATGGAGACAGAAGAAGCTCCAGAGGGTTGTTGGGAGCCATATGAGGTTTCGAACAACACTGTATGTCTTATCCAGCAGAGTAGAGGTTGTGGGGGAAGAAGAGATGAGGGTGCCCAACAAAGAGGATCATCTTTTGATCACTTGAGCAGAGGTTCAGCCTTTCAAAGGCTTAGCCCAGTTAATGACCTAAGACAGAGGTTATCCAAGTCACGAAGTGCCGCTGGCTCTCAAAGGGAAGAGGGGGGACCTCGGCCTCATCAGGTCTGACCTCATCAAGGCCGAGACTGTGGTTAAGAGGTTAAGAGTTGATGTCATGAAGCGGCTGGGGAACCCTAAGTTCACCCCTTGGAGGTGGATGGGGACAACCTCGGCCAGGACGACGTTGCAAGACCATAGAATGATTCAATCCAACGTCTTAAAGAGAAGATAGGGGACCTCATCAAAAGTGAAGACCCGCTACAAAGAGGGTTCTCAGAGAGCTCTCCATTTGTGGCAAAGATAGTGAACTTCTCAACCACTATTAAGTTCAAACCACCTACTGTGTCTCCCAAATATGATGGTAGTACCAACCCTATCCATCATATCGAGATGTACTAGTCTGTGGCAGACATTTATTCGATCCCAGATGAGATGAAGTGTCGGGACTTCTCTAGGAATTTAACGGGAGCTTCACACATCTGGTTTACCTCTCTTCCAAAGAACTCGATTGAGAACTTTAAGGGCTTGGCGGAACGGTTCATTCATAATTTCTATTTTGGGGTAAGACCTCAAAAGAAGACCACCCATTTATTTTACGTCAAACAAGTCAAGAACGAGAGCCTAAGAGACTACATTGCCAAATTCAATAAAAAAAAATTGAAGGTTGAAGATTATGAAGAGAATATAGCTTTGACCGCCCTCATAGGAGGACTCCAGAAAGGGAAGTTGTTGTGGAAGCTTGCTGAAGACCCTCCCAAGTCCATGGCAGAGCTATTGGAAACTGCAAGGAAGGTCATGAACGCTGAAGAGGCCATGGCTGCAAAGTATGAGGATGTGAACACAAGTGGCAGCGGGAAGTTCCAATGAAAGAAATATGGAAAAAAAAGGTATGTAGATGATAAGTTTGCACATTATACTCCTCTAACTGTGAGTTGCGAACACATCCTCAATGAGATCAAGAATGATCGGTCCCTGAGATGGCCGTAGAAGCTGAAGTTTCCTCCTCATAAGAGGAATAAGAACCAGTGGTGTGAGTTCCACCAAGACCACGGGCATGTGATAGATAAATTCTTCTCCTTACAGGATGAAATCGAGAAGATGTTGAAGTCCAAAAAGTTAAGGAAATATGTCTACGGTAAGGCTCCAAGGAGGGGAAAAGATTATCCTAAAAAGAATATAAACGACAGGTGTGGAGATGAAACCCCTGTGAGAAGAGATGAGGACTCTGATGGTGATGATAAGGACGATCCATACCTCCCACCAAATAATGATAATGCCCCTGTGAAAAGGGTTGAAATGATCTCCTTTGGTGTTAACACCATATGTGGGGGACTAACAGGGGGTGGCTCTAAAGTAGTCGACCATAAAGCTCATTTGGTAGAGGCTAAGGCAGTGACCAAAGTGGAGGTTGTGAATCTGTCATCTTCAGAGGCTAAGCAAAAGAGGAAGAAGGTAGATATGGATACTCTTATAGATGGATTCTCCCGACTCGACTTCAAAGGTATCTTAGCTCCGCATGATGACCCTTTGGTATTTACAACAAGAGTGCATGGATGTGAGGTACAGAGAATCCACGTAGATGGATGAAGTTCAACGGACGTAATGTTTTGGCCATGTTTTGGGAATGTATGAGATGGATGTACAAATGGGAGACGAGTGGCCTAAGAGGTTGACTAGGAAGATCAATTTTTTCATTATGGATGAAAATGTCTTCTCCGCCTATAATGTCATCATACAAAGAGTAGCCCTTAAGGAGTTTGAGTCCTTACCATCGACGATCCACCAAATGCTAAAATTACCGACTCCCTATGGGGTAGGGTAAGTGCAGGGTGACCAGACCATAGCACGAGAATGCAACTTCAACTCAGCCGAAGAGCGAGAGGCCCATAAGAGGGAAACTAGCACATATAACATTGACACACTTGATCCTAAGGACGAAACAAAATTGAAGAAAGGAGAGGTCGCGAAAGAGGTAGAATCCATCGTCCTTAATGAGGACAACCCAAAAAAAATCATCCAAATAGGCAAGGCCTTAAAACAAGTGGATCAAGGAAGAGCTGACAAGATTTTTGAAGAAAAGACAGAGTGTCTTCACTTGGAGCCACACAGACATGCCTGGCATCGACCCGGAGGTTATGTGCCACAAACTCAAGGTGGCAGAGGATGCTAAGTCAATCAAACAAAGACGAAGAGTTTACTCCGAGGGAAAGTATGATGTCATTAGGGAAGAGGTCAGAAAGTTAAAAGATGCAGAATTCATCAGCGAGGTCATATACCCATAATGGTTATCAAACGCAGTTATTGTGCCCAAGGCTAATGGGAAAAGGAGGATGTGCGTAGACTTCACTGACCTGAAAAAGTCATGCCCGAAAGACAACTGTCCCTTACCACAGATTGATCAGATGGTAGATGCCATGGTAGGGCATGAACTTATGAGCTTCATGGATGCATATTCAAGATACAACCAGATCTTCATGGATTCTGAAGACTCAGAGAATACAACATTCATCACAGACAAGGGGACCTATTGCTATAAGGTCATGCCCTTCGACTTGAAAAATGCAGGGGCCATATATCAACGTCTTGTAAATAAAATATTTGAAGATCAAATTGGTAAGACCATGGAGGTATATGTAGATGATATGTTGATAAAGATCTTGAAGTCCTGCACTCATGTGGCCGACCTGGAGAGAACTTTTGACACCATAGACCTATACAGGATGAAGCTTAATCCTGCCAAGTGTGTCTTCGAAGTAGGAGCTGGAAAGTTTCTTGGATTCAAAGTCAATCAGAGGGGAATAAAGGCTAACCCCGAGAAAATTAAGGCTTTACTTCATATGAAGACAACAAGAAGTATAAAAGACGTTCAGAGGCTCACGGGAAGAGTCGTTGCACTTAACAGATTTGTTTCCAGAGCTACGGAAAAGTGTCTTCCATTTTTCAAGGTGCTTAGAAAGGCCTTCGAATGGGACGAAGAGTGTGACAAGGCCTTTAAACAGCTCAAGTCCTACCTCGGATCCCTGTTGCTCTTATCTCGACTCATTCTGGGGGAGAAGTCGTATATTTATCTAGCAGTCTCGAAGTCAGCTATAAGTGCAGCCATAGTACGGGAAGACTTTAGGGTACAAAGGCATGTATACTTCAATAGTAAGGCCCTTCATGGGTCTGAATAGAACTACCCTAGGATGTACAAGTTGGCCTACGCTTTGATACATGCTTCTAGGAAGATGAAACCTTATTTCCAAGCCCACTTTATGGTCATCCTCACTGACTCCCCACTAAGGCAAGTCCTCCACAAGCTTGAGAAGTCGGGCCGATTGATGACCTGGGCCATTGAGTTGGGAGAGTATGACCTTATTTATCAACCCAGGGTGGCCATTAAAGGGCAAGCACTCGCAGACTTTGTTGCTGAGTTTAGATGGGAAGAGGCTGAGGTTGAGAATAATCCAGAGATTACAGAGGGATCAAATAGTAACGTCTTCCGATACCCAGAAGAGGTTGTGTTTGGCAGAGCTAGAAAAGGAGTAGCTGAGAATGAGGAAGACAGGTACCTTTTAAAGAAAGGAACCCTGTCAGAGGGTCACTTCTCTTCAGATGAAGATGTTTGGAAACTCTTCATTGACGGGTCTTCTTGCAAAAGTGGAAGTGGTGAAGGGCTGATACTGTCAGCTCCGGATGGTACCGACGTTGAATATACACTAAGGTTCACCTTCAAAGCATCAAACAACAAGTCAGAATATGAGGCCTTGATAGCAGGCCTCTCCTTAGCAAAAGCCTTTAGAGTTGGTTGACTCCTACTTCACAGCGACTCGAGGTTGGTTGTCAACCAGATACTTGGAGTGTATGAGGCCAAGGATGATAGGATGGAGAAATACCTGAAGAGGGTAAGAATGATGCTAGAAGGCTTCGAAGAGATAAAGATGAATAGGGTCCCTCGACAAGACAACAGTCATGCAGCTGCATTAGCAAGGCTGGCTTCAGCAACAAGGATAGTACCAATCGAAATCCTTCTCAAACCGACCATTGCGGGTGAAAAGGTTCCCATCTTTTGCCTCAACTTGAACCTAAGAGATTAATGGATGGACCTAATAGAAAGAACTTTTCGTAGTATGATTCGTCGTTGCTTGAAAAGCTCCTCTAATCAAAACCTCAAATACCTACAAAATATAACAATCTCAAGTACAGCGGTAAGTAAGGGTATCAATCCACTTCCAATGGGGTAAAGCAAAGGTAACATAATTGTAATTCACTTTTTATTTTCTTTTTGTGCCTTTTCACTTTTCTACTTTTTTTAGCTTTTTCAAATATTAAAACAATTGGGTGAGGTGATGATTTAAACTAAACTAGACTAAATGTGATATGATAACAACTAACTAGAAAGTTACTAAAATCAAAAATAAAGTCAAAACTAAAATAAGAGATAAAGTGAGGTAAATAATTGTGAGAACAATCGAGGAATGGAATTACACCACAAATTTTAGCTATTCTAACTAATTAATTTAATTAATTGAATTCTCCCAAATTAATATCAAAATTACAAATCAACTCTCGTTGCAAATGTAATTTTAATAGTAACCTTTTATAAAATTAAGTTTAACAATCCACAACTCTAGAAAATAGATCCACACTCCTTTTAATTAATCACCTGCTAGGATTGATCAATTAAAATTTATGTCAATCTTAGAAAATAAATTTAGATTTGAAATTCAAGTTATAATACCCCACTTAAGAAACTCCTATCTCTAGTTCAAATCTAAAATGGGTATTATAACTAGAATTTTGATTTTCTCTCGAAAATCATTTACCCTCTCTCGAGGCATAAATTTAAGGATAAGGGATAAAAAATAACATTCAACGGGAATTTTCAAGTAATCAAACTAATTAAACTAAAATAACATCAAATAATGGTTTCCCCCCACCCTTTGAAAGGGGATTTAGCCTAACATGATATTAAACATGATGAACAAATAATCAAAGGCATATATAATAAAAGAGTAGTGAAAGAAAACAAATCTTCAACAAGTCTCCTTGAAATTGACAATTTGAACTCTATCATCTTCCATACAATTCAGTTACTCACAATTAAATCTCACCAAATCTCTAAAGAAAATAAAAAATAAAACTATTTACAAAATGGTATTTATCTCTCTACAATTCTCTCTCTAAAAATTCCTATCTAAAATGGTATTTAATGGGGTCTTCCATCCTCTTTTTATAATAGGCATGGAGCTAGGGGTATTTTTGGGAATGGACATGAGTGTGCAAGGAAATGGTGAGAGGAGCATGAGGTGTGAGTGTGTTGAGGTCATGGGGGTGAGGGGATTTGGGAATAAAATCAGATTTGGTATAAGGGTTATTTTTGGAAAAGGAAAATTAAGTTAGTTGGGGGTATTTTTGGGTAAAAGGGGTTAAGAGGTTTAAGACACATGTGGGTTAATTGGGTCTTTAATTTTTTGACTTTGGTTGGCTTTAGTTTACGGTAGGTGGTAAAATCGTGGGTTTGGCTTTGGGTTAAAAATGAGGATAAAAGGAAAATAGGTTTGTGGGCTAGGGCCGAAGGTTGGCAGAGGGTTGAATGCCAGAAGGTTTGGGGTTCGTAAGGGGTTCAGGTTTTGGGGTAAGGGCGAGTTGGGTCGAAGGTTGCGTGGGCCCGGGTTGGTGTTGAGGCAGGTCTAGGCTGTTTGGGCATGGCAGGTGCGGTAAGGTGGTTTTCGAGGGTTGCCATGGGTTACCGTGGCCGGAGAAGGAGGAGGGTCGCGGCTTGGCAGAGGGGAGTGGGATCCTCGGGTTTAAGGGTTAACGTCGACGGCAGCATCTGCAAGGATGCGACCGGGCTAGCCGGAGGTGCTGGCGGTGGGTTGAGGCAGGGATTTCGAGCAGTGGGTTAGTTTTGGGTGCGTCCGAGTTTTGAATGGTGGTCTGGCAGGGGGGTAACCATGCTAGGCTGAGGGTAAGAGAGAGAGAGACATCGGTGTATATGTGTTTGTTCTGTTGGTTATGGAGGGTATTGAGGAGAGAGAGTATGAGTATAGAAGATGATGTTGGGATGGGTTGTGTGTGGGTGAGTGTAGGGAAGTAAGGTGTGGGTGAGGGAGAGTGTATGATAGTGTGTAGGGGAGTTGGGTGTGTGTGAGTTTATATGTGTGTTTAATATAGACCCTAATAAAATAATAAAGACTCAACTAAACCTAATAAAACTAAAATTAAAAAAATAAAATCTAACTAAAAACAATAAAAATAAAAATATTAAAACTAAAAAAATAAAATCCCACGCTTATGTAAAAACAAAAGAAATAAAAACTTAAAATCTAAATGAAAATTAAAGTCCTAAAAAATATAAAATCTAAAAATAAACTCCTAAAAACTAATCATAATAAAACTACAAACTAATAAAAATCAAAAGAAAATAAAATTATAAAAAGAATATAGAAAAATTGAAAATAAAAACTAGAAATCCTAAACATATAAAAAAATAAATTCTTAAAATAAAAATGACTCAAACTAAAAATCTAAAAAATATTAAAAAGGGACAAAAAAAAACACAGGGTTTGGGGTACGTTTAGGGATGGTTTAGGGTAGGCTAGGATACGGGACAAGGGTATTTAGCTCCATAAAACGCGCATTTGCCTCGATATATAGATTTTGACATCGCAAACGGACATTTGACCTACAAGATAAACATTTAAGCACATAAGACCCATATTGCCGAGAATTAGCAACAAAAATACGTCTATTCGAGGTATAAAATGTACAGTTTTGGGTGCTTATCACACCACCCCCCAAACAGAGCGTTGCTAGTCCTCGAGCAATAAGATAGAGAGAAAGAGAAAGATAAGAAACCAAAAGTGTACCACTTTCACGGGCACTTGCGATTTCACTTAGCATGTGCAACAAGCCTTTAAACCTACAGGTTGCCCTAAAGGACTAGTTGTGTCTCGTGAGGGTTTGCAGGGAATATACCCACAAAATTCTTTATTTGCAAAATGATTTATTGAAAGGCAGTCAATCTCTTATTAGACGTAGAATAATCTCACAATCCATCATGAGATAAATAATTTCAGAAATACAAGCTAGAAGCGTAAAAATTTTAGCTAAGTAAATACTCAAGGCACATTTGTAATACCCCGTATTTTTATGCTATATTAATTTGGGAATTAATTAAAGTTAATGTGAATGAATTATTTAATAAAAATTTGGAAATTAATTATGTTATAATTATTAACGTGACGAGAGTTAGTAATTATGGGAAATTTGTTGAATATTACTAATGAGCAAAGTAATATATTATATTGGTTATATTTAATGTCATGAGTGAGTTAAATGACAATTTCGGAAATTTAAGTCGGAACGTGCTCGTGTCACGTCGGGACTAAATTTTGATAAATAAAAAGTGAATATTTTATAAGTTGCCCGTATGGTCGTTTTGAGTGCGCCAACGCGTCCGGAAGGGTCGAGATAGTCTGAAAAGTGTAGCCGGGGGTGTAGTTTGGGTCTCGGGGTGTTTTTAGGCCTAATTAGTACCCCGGGAGGTCATTTTACATATTTGGGTAATTAAACCCACGAAATTCAGCAACCTATATCAACCATTTAGGTTAGTCATTTAGGGTTAGAATATTCAGAACCCTAGAACGGCCATTGGAGAAGGGATGAGAGAGCCCTCAAGGCAATTCAAGGCCAAAAAGTCACCGGTTTGCATCGTCGCCACCACCAACGCGTAGATCGCGAGAAGGGGAACGCAACCACACCAAAATCAGCCACAATCCAGACTTCTGAAAATCCCAGGCAAGTGTTTATCTTGCTATTTTCGTTGGTGCAATTTCCATATTAGTTTAGGAATGATTAGGGATGAAAAATATGGAAGAAAACCCAAATTGTGATAGGAATTTGCATGTAGTAAGGACTTAAACCTTATTCTGGAAGTCTCTTGTGATGTAGAAAGATAACCCACGAAATTTTGGTGTAAATAAGAAGGAAATTATGGGATTTAACATATTAGAATCATGAGTTAGAGATTTTTAGGGTTCTTGAGTTTTAAATGAATTATGGCATGTTAAATCCATGTTTAGTGATGTAAATTGATATGTTTTACGTTGAATATACCTGATATGATGATATAAGGTTAGTAGTATTAATTCTGGGACGATTGGAACTTGAAAAGATGGATTTGGTGTAAATTTAGAGAAGAAACCCGTAACTGCAATTCTGCAGATTTCGCAGACCTGCTTAATCGATCGATCGAGCCCAGAGCTTCGATCGATCGAACCCCAAACCTCGATCGATCGACCCCTCCGGGAAGACTCTTATTTCCCTTTGTAAATGATTTAAAAATCGAATTGTCGTGATATAATTCTTAGGCATTCTTAGTATAATGATTTGGGAGACATGGAGGACCAGTAGGGCGTATGAATAAATGTTGGGATCATTAATATTCGACGAGAATGGTATTTATGGTATATTTACTTTAGGGTTAGTAAATTGATATATTAAAGGGTTAGGCGCGTAAGAGAGTTACGTTGAAACGTAATAATGACACCTACTGAATTTTCTACTTGGAAGAATAAAGTCCACGAGTGTCACGAAATAAGTGAGAAAACCCTTCGAGGTAAGGTTAGAGATGAAACCTTATACGTAATACTAATAATGTGAAATTAAGGATAAATGTTGTAATTATGGGTGACGAGAGGAACCTATATTAATATGATAAAAGTGGTATATTTATATCATTGTGTGTACATATATTATATACATGTGAAAAACATACCGCGCTACTTGCTATCCTTGAGGTTACCGCGCTGGGACAGCCTTATCTCGATGGGACCTTTATGGGGGATATTGACTTGTACCCTAGAAGATAAATATCCTTGGTACAGGCTATCGAATCGATAGTTCAGACGGTCCTAAGAGATGCGAGTATATGCCATCCTCTTAGAGACTTGGAATCTATGCTTTGCCTCGATATTATTTGTGTATGTGTTAATACAGTTCGAGAGTGATTCCGAACTTGTATTCCCCTTGATATGAGTGGTATGGGGTTTGGATAGTAGAAGTATGCACGCACCATAGTTTTATTTGGGGTGCTGTTATTTTATATATATTATACGAGTAGTTAATATATATATGAGATTTGGAAATTTGAAACTGCCTACTGTGATTTGATAAGTAGGACATGGTTGATGACTCAAATAGTAAATACCTGTTTTGTGAAAGTATAATATGACACTGGGAAACTTTATAAATTAATAAAGCTAAAAGGAGAGTTGTGCTGCAAATTGGAAGTATTCTTTTTAAACAATGATATTGTTCGGTTTTGAAATCTTATGAGTAAGTTAAGATAAGCTAAATTATTGGGAAGGTTAGTATGATAAAATGATAAGATAAACCGTTGGGAAGGATAGTACGATAGGCATGCACATTAGAAGAGAGGTGAGAATTTCTCAAGAGAGTGTCGCTCTAATATGTTGTTGCATTGGCCTGTATCAATTTAAATACTTGCTAAACGTATTTTAAATCAAACACACTTTCGAGCTCTGACCCGTTTCTCTCTCTCTCTCTCTCTCTCTCTCTCTCTCTCTCTCTTGTATATATATGTATGTACTACAGGAGCCCAGCCACAGGGGCATCTTGCTTAGGATCTCTTGGAAGGAACGCGCTGCAGCTTAGGTGGGAGTTGCAGGTCTCTTGATTAGACGACTTCGTTCATTCGGATCTACTCTTAGTACTTTCATTTAGTTGGGCATGTGTAGCTCTTTCCATTATTCCGTTGTTATTGGACATTTGTATTTCAGTAATTCCAGTATTGTTACTATGGGTTTTATTCAGTTTGATTGTGTTACTTTATATTACGCATGTTGACATTCGCTTGAAGAATGTTTTAAATTAATTGGACTATGTTGCAGATATTTAATGTGGGGTGATTCTTACTTATTGAATGTTGTTAATAAAATAAATGATTTTCTTTAAATAAAATTTGGAAAGTATGTATGAAAATGGTTTTGTCACTTAGCCTAATTATTTAGGGTGTTAAATTGGAAAATTTATTTTTATCGACAGTGATGCTGAGAATGAACCAACTATTTACCTTGATTTAATTTAATAAAGGAGTGATTGCCCGGTATTTAATTAGGCGGGGTGTCACAGGTGGTATCAGAGCATCAGGTTCTAGTGTCCATAGGATCTGTATGGCTTATTTTGCCTTCAGCCTAACGTTGTTGCTATAGAGCCATATTTTTAGGATTGTTGTATTCTTGCTTTTACGTTTAAGTCTCCAACTATTTGAGATTTGATAATAACTGTAGACTAATAAACTTGTTCACGTTTCAGATGCCTCCGAGACGTGCTCCGAAAGATAGGCGTGCCCAGGCCGAGCAGCCAGCAGTTCCGGCACAAGGCATAATGAATGCAAATGAAGTAGCCTCTAATGTTGCTCAGGCGGTGAATGCCGCGACAGCGGTGATTCAGCAGGCTCCACCCCAGGTTTAGGCAGTGGCGCCAGTACCAGCATAGCTTCCATCTGCATGGGAGAGGGTTCGGGATGCTTTTCAGAAAGTGCATCCCCCTGAGTTCTCTGGTAGCTCCGATATTGTCACAGTTAGCCAATGGAAGAAAGACATCCAGCGGCACCTCCGTATGTATGAGTGCACTGATGTGCAAAAGCAGTTATTGGCTTCCTTTAAGCTGGTGGGAGCCGCTTTGCAGTGGTGGGAGTCCACTACCACTTTGGAGGAGAGGGACACGATCCCTATTCAGTTGTTCTGGGAGCGGTTTGACCGCAAGTATTTTCCACCCGCCGTTCTGACTGAGATGAGGCGGAGATTACTGAACCTGAAGCAGGTGAGTCTTACCGTAGCTGAGTATGAGGAAGAGTTCACGAGACTTCTCACCATTGTGCCAGATGAGGCACCTACTGAGAGTAAGAGGATTATATTGTTTGTCGACGGGTTAGCTTGGAGGATCCGTCAGCACCTGATTGGGAATTTATCTCTGAGTACTTTCACTGATGTACTCAATGCAGCATTACTACATTTCCAGGATCACCGCTTCCATCTTCAGGGAAGCAAGAGATCAGGAGAGTCCAGCCAGCAGGGAAGGACCGGGGGTAATAGTGCCAGTGGGGCACCATCTCATGGACAGACTCGTCAGCACGCGCAGAGTTCCCATCAGGGGGACCCTGCTAAGCGATTCCGTTCAGGTGATTCTAGGAAGGGATATGGGGGCTATAGGCAGAGCCAGCAGGGCCAGCCTAATCAGCAGGGCCAACACCGACAGCAAGGCCAGCAGGGCCAGCAGCGTGCTAATCAGGGCCAACAGGGCCAGTGGCGGGGAGGCAACGACCATCAGGGCCGTGGTCAGCAGGGACAGAGGGGAGGAAACTTCAAGGGCCGATGTTTTGGGTGTGGTAAGCACGGCCATAGGCGCCAGGATTGTCCGGAGGGAGATAGGGCCCCACAGTAGCAGGGTGCCCGTAATGAGCCACAGAAACCACTATTTCCACCTGCCCTCCCATCTCCAGCCCAGGTGCCAGCCCTACAATCCATTCCAGCAGCTTCAGTGCAGCAGGGGCAATTACAGTATGGACGTGTCTATAATGTCCACCAGGCAGCAGCTCCAAAGGCACCACCCGCGATTGAGGGTATGTTTCCTATCCATGGTACTATGGGTCGGGTTTTGTTTGATACGGGGGAAACACATTGTTTTATAGCTATGCATTTTGCGAAGGCCTTAGGGTTGTTAGCCACAGCAGAGAGCACAGTGACGTGTGTGGACTCACCACTGGGGAGTGGGTCACTTATTTTCTTTATATGCCGGGGAGTGGGGGTAGAGATCGGTAGTTTGGTATTACCTGCGGACATGTTAGTCTTAGACATGCACGAGCATGATGTGATTATTGGTATGGATTGGCTCGCAGCTTATAGAGCCATGATTGATTGCATCGGTGGGAGCATTGTTTTTGCCATTCCGGGGCAAGAGATGTTTGTAGTGGCGATGCCTCGCCCAGAGGGAGGCTCAACCGCTCATTTGTATTACATAGAGGAGGATACCTCTAAGGAGGTTGTGATCCCCTTAGATTCGATCCCAGTTGTCAGGGAGTATTCTGATGTGTTCCAGGAGATACCAGGCCTACCCCCCAGTCGAGAGATAGACTTTGTTATAGATTTATTGCCAGATATGAGACCTATAGCATGCGCGCCGTACCGTATGGATCCGGCAGAGATGCGAGAGCTACGAGATCAGATAGAGCAGCTGTTAGGTCAGGGCTTCATTCGCAGGAGTACCTCACCTTGGGGCGCTCCAATTTTGTTTGTGAACAAGAGAGATGGTTCACTGAGATTGTGTGTGGACTACCAGGAGCTGAACAAGGTCACGATACGGAATAAGTATTCTTTGCCTCGAATCGATGATCTGTTCGACCAGTTGAGGGGAGCAACTTTCTTTTCGAAGATAGATCTGAGGTCGGGGTACCATCAGTTACGTATTAGAGAGAAGGATGTTTCAAAGACTGCCTTCTTGTCGAGATATGGGTCCTATGAGTTCAGGGTGATGCCGTTCGGACTCACAAATGCCCCGGCCATTTTTATGGACTTGATGAACCGAGTATTCAGAGAGTTCTTGGATCAGTTTGTCATCATCTTCATAGATGACATCTTGATATATTCACACTCTGAGGAGGAGCATGCCGAGCACTTGAGGCAGGTTCTTCAGACTCTACGAGAGCATCAGTTGTATGCTAAGTACGAGAAGTGAGGATTCTGGTTGCGAGAGGTACAATTCTTGGGGCATGTTGTTTCTGAGCAGGGAATAGCAGTTGACCCGAGTAAAGTGTCAGCGGTGAGGGAGTGGGGACAGCCCACGACACCGACGGAAGTGCGTAGTTTCTTGGGCTTAGCTGGTTACTATGGGGGATTCATTCGGGGATTCTCCAAAAGAGCGGGTCCATTGATGAATCTAACTCGCAAGGGGGTACCATATGTTTGGGATGATGCTTGTCAGTTGGCTTTCGATGAGATGAAAGACAAGCTTACTTCAGCGCCAGTCCTTGCGTTACCGAAGCCGGGTGTGGAGTACCTGGTTTACACCGATGCCTCTTTACGGGGACTTGGGGGAGTACTTCAGCAGGAGGAGAAGGCTATAGCTTTTGCCTCCCACAAGCTTAAGCCGCATGAGAAGAATTACCCCACCCACGACCTGGAGTTAGCAGCGGTCGTCTTTGCATTGAGGATATGGAGGCACTATTTGTTGGGAGAGAGATTCCGTTTGTTCACAGACCACAAGTTGTTGCAGTACCTGTTCACTCAGCAAGAGCTGAATATGCGTTAGCGCAGATGGCTAGAGTTTGTGAAGGACTACCAGTTCGACATACAGTATCATCCGGGAAAGGCCAACGTAGTTGCTGATGCGTTGAGTCGTAGACCGGTAGACGAAGTAGCAGACGTCTGGAAAGTAAAGTGGAAGGAGTTGGGTCATCAGGAAGCAGTAGCACGTTCTTTCATGTCCGTGATGTCAGTCACACCCGAGATTGTTAAGAGGGTGATACAGGCACAGACCACAGACCCATTTTGCCAAGAGCAGATTGTGCGACTTCTAGCCGAGGGAGCTGAGTCCCATTCTGTTAGTTCCGATGGAGGTTTGCGATTTAATGGGAGATTGGTGGTTCCAGAAGGAGCAGAATTACGTCATGGGTCCCGATTTGCAGTACATCCGGGAGGCGACAAGATGTACCAGGATATGAGGCGACAATACTGGTGGAGTGGGATGAATAAGGACATCGTCGAGTTCGTGTCCAAGTGTTCTGCCTGCCAGCTGGTGAAGGTGGACCATCAGAAACCATCAGGATTGCTTCAGCCATTGGAAGTACCCGCGTGGAAGTGGGAGAGTATTTCCATGGATTTTATTACAGGGTTGCCTACATCTCAGCGGGGCCACGATTCTATCTGGGTGATTGTAGACCGTTTGACCAAGGTGGCTCATTTTCTGCCGGTGCGGACAGATTACACCACGGGTCAGTATGCTCAGTTGTTCATCGCTGAGATTGTCAGATTACATGGGGTGCCCCTGAATATTGTGTCAGATAGAGACAAGATTTTTGTGTCACGTTTCTGGGAAAGCTTTCAGGAGGCTATGGGTACTGAGTTGAGGTTGAGTTCAGCTTACCACCCACAGACAGATGGACAAACAGAGCGTACTAATCAGATGTTAGAGGATATGCTACGCATGTGTGTTCTCGATTTTGGAGGAGGTTGGGAGCCACATCTTCCACTTGTAGAGTTTGCTTATAATAACTCTTATCAGTTTACGATTGGTATGGCTCCATTTAAGGCTTTGTACGGCAGGCCTTGTCGTTCCCCAGCTTGTTGGCTCGAAGTGGGGGATAACAAGTTGCTAGGACCAGAGGTGATTTAGGAGACCTCCGCGAGGATTGAGATGATCAGGAGTCGCATTCGGGTATCCCAAGACAAGCAAAAGAACTACGCCGATGCGAAACGATTCTTCCGGGAGTTTAGTGTGGGGGACCAAGTGTTATTGCGTGTATCTCCTATGAAGGGAGTGATGAGGTTCGGGAAGAAGGGGAAGTTGGCTCCGAGGTACGTGGGACCATTTCCCATCAGCGAAAGAATTGGGTCGGTTGCATACAGGTTGGGACTGCCAGAACATTTACATCGCATCCACGATGTATTCCACATCTCGTCGTTGAGACGATATCTTCGGGATGATATGGCCCATACTCACATTGCGATAGATGAGATCGACTTACAGCCTGATAGCTCTTACGAGGAGAGACCAGTGGCTATCCTAGACTATAGTGAAAGGAGATTGAGGTCGAAGATAGTTCCACTTGTGCGGGTCCAGTGGGAGCATCATAATGTGGAGGAATCCACTTGGGAGCGCGAGGCAGATATACGCGAGAGATATCCAGAGTTGTTTTTACCAGGTATGCCTTATTTTCCGAATTTCGGGACGAAATTCCGTTATTAGGGGGGAAGTATGTAATACCCCGTATTTTTATGCTATATTAATTTGGGAATTTATTAAAGTTAATGTGAATGAATTATTTAATAAAAATCCGAAAATTAATTATGTTATAATTATTAACGTGACGAGAGTTAGTAATTATGGGAAATTTGTTGAATATTACTAATGAGCAAAGTAATATATTATATTGGTTATATCGAATGTCATGAGTGAGTTAAATGAAAATTTCAGAAATTTAAGTCGGAACGTGCTCGTGTCACGTCGGGACTAAATTTTGATAAATAAAAAGTGAATATTTTATAAGTTGCCCGTATGGTCGTTTTGAGTGCGCCAACGCGTCCGGAAGGGTCGAGATAGTCTGAAAAGTGTAACCGGGGGTGTAGTTTGGGTCTCGGGGCGTTTTTAGGCCTAATTAGTACCCCGGGAGGTCATTTTAGTCATTTTACATATTTGGGTAATTAAACCCACGAAATTCAGCAACCTATATCAGCCATTTAGGTTAGTCATTTAGGGTTAGAATATTCAGAACCCTAGAACGGCCATTGGAGAAGAGAGGAGAGAGCCCTCAAGGCAATTTAAGGCCAAAAAGTCACCGGTTTGCACCGCCGCCACCACCAACGCGTAGATCGCGAGAAGGGGAACGCAACCACACCAAAATCAGCCATAATCCAGACTTCTGAAAATCCCAGGCAAGTGTTTATGTTGCTATTTTCGTTGGTGCAATTTCCATATTAGTTTAGGGATGATTAGGGATGAAACATATGGAAGAAAACCCAAATTGTGATAGGAATTTGCATGTAGTAAGGACTTAAACCTTATTCTGGAAGTCTCTTGTGATGTAGAAAGATAACCCACGAAATTTTGGTGTAAATAAGAAGGAAATTCTGGGATTTAACAGATTAGAATCATGAGTTAGAGAGTTTTAGGGTTCTTGAGTTTTAAATGAATTATGGCATGTTAAATCCATGTTTAGTGATGTAAATTGATATGTTTTATGTTGAATATACCTGATATGATGATATAAGGTTAGTAGTATTAATTCTGGGACGATTGGAACATGAAAAGATGGATTTGGTGTAAATTTAGAGAAGAAACCCGTAACTGCAATTCTGCAGATTTCGCAGACCTGCTTGATCGATCGATCGAGCCCAGAGCTTCGATCGATCGAAGGTTCGATCGATCGAACCCCAAACCTCGATCGATCGACCCCTCCTGGCAGACTCTTATTTCCCTTTGTAAATGATTTAAAAATCGAATTGTCGTGATATAATTCTTGGGCATTCTTAGTATAATGATTTGGGAGACATGGAGGACCAGTAGGGCATATGAATAAATGTTGGGATCATTAATATTCTACAAGAATGGTATTTATGGGATATTTAATTTAGGGTTAGTAAATTGATATATTAAAGGGTGAGGCGCATAAGAGAGTTACGTTGAAACGTAATAATGACACCTACTGAATTTTCTACTTGGAAGAATAAAGTCCACGAGTGTCACGAAATAAGTGCTTCGAGGTAAGGTTAGAGATGAAACCTTATACGTAATACTAATAATGTGAAATTAAGGATAAATGTTGTAATTATGGGTGACGAGAGGAACCTATATTAATATGATAAAAGTGGTATATTTATAGGATTGTGTGTACATATATTATATACATGTGAAAAACATACCGCGCTACTTGCTATCCTTGAGGTTACCGCGCTAGGACAGCCTTATCTCGATGGGACCTTTATGGGGGATATTGACTTGTACCCTAGAAGATAGATATACTTGGTACAGGCTATCGAATCGATAGTTCAGACGGTCCTAAGAGATGCGAGTATGTGCCATCCTCTTAGAGACTTGGAATCTATGCTTCACCTCGATATTGTTTGTGTATGTGTTAATACAGTTCGAGAGTGGTTCCGAACTTGTATTCCCCTTGATATGAGTGGTATGGGGTTTGGATAGTAGAAGTATGCACGCACCATAGTTTTATTTGGGGTGCTGTTATTTTATATATATTATACGAGTAGTTAATATATATATGAGATTTGGAAATTTGAAACTGCCTACTGTGATTTGATAAGTAGGACATGGTTGATGACTCAAATAGTAAATACTTGTTTTGTGAAAGTATAATATGACACTGGGAAACTTTATAAATTAATAAAGCTAAAAGGAGAGTTGTGCTGCAAATTGGAAGTATTCTTTTTAAACAATGATATTGTTCGGTTTTGAAATCTTATGAGTAAGTTAAGATAAGCTAAATTATTGGGAAGGTTAGTATGATAAAATGATAAGATAAACCGTTGGGAAGGTTAGTACGGTAGGCGTGCACATTAGAAGAGAGGTGAGAATTTCTCAAGAGAGTGTCGCTCTAATATGTTGTTGCATTGGCCTGTATCAATTTAAATACTTGCTAAACGTATTTTAAATCAAACACACTTTCGGGCTCTGACCCGTTTCTCTCTCTCTCTCTCTCTCTCTTGTATATATATGTATGTACTACAGGTGCCCAGCCACAGGGGCGTCTTGCTTAGGATCTCTTAGAAGGAACGCGCTACAGCTTAGGTGGGAGTTGCAGGTCTCTTGATTAGACGACTTCGTTCATTCGGATCTACTCTTAGTACTTTCATTTAGTTGGGCATGTGTAGCTCTTTCCATTATTCCGTTGTTATTGGACATTTGTATTTCAGTAATTCCAGTATTGTTACTATGGGTTTTATTCAGTTTGATTGTGTTACTTTATATTACGCATGTTGACATTCGATTGAAGAATGCTTTAAATTAATTGGACTATGTTGCAGATATTTAATGTGGTGTGATTCTTACTTATTGAATGTTGTTAATAAAATAAATGATTTTCTTTAAATAAAATTTGGAAAGTATGTATGAAAATGGTTTTGTCACTTAGCCTAATTATTTAGGGTGTTAAATTGGAAAATTTATTTTTATCGACAGTGATGCTGAGAATGAACCAACTGTTTACCTTGATTTAATTTAATAAAGGAGTGATCGCCAGGTATTTAATTAGGCGGGGTGTCACAACATCCTTCCTAGAACTCAACGTGTGTGGTGTGAATCAGTCAAAACGGGTCGAGTATCACAAGTGTATTCCCTAGATTGCCTTTTCGGAATCAACGCTTTAACTTCAAATCTCACTGGATATCTCTCTCTCAAACGAACTCTCGAGATTAGGGTTAGTGTATCGCTCTTGTGTGGTAGGAGGTGAGTAAATGTAATCAAGTTCAAATGTCTCACACACACATAAGAAAGAACAAACAATTAGAAAGAAAAATGATCTCATGAAAGAAATGCTAATCACTATAGTGAGAACGTCGAGTTATTCAACACGTCGACTTTCATTTGCCCGAACACCTAGTGGAACATGTATTTATATGGGTGAGGGGGAAATGAAATGGGAAGGATATGATATGAAGGATAAAATGGGATGGTTATAGTGATATGAAGGATGAGTGATATATGTATGATGCATAAAAGATGGATGGATATGTGAGAAGAGTGTTCAATACATGAAGAACCAATGGCTTTATTTCAAAATAACTAACTACACTCTCTTTTTCTTTACTTTTCTTTTTCTCTTTACTTTTCTCTCTATTCTTTTTTCTTTTTTTTTTTGTTTCTCTCTCACTTTTCAAACCAACAATGAAGACATTTAACATTTTAAATCACACTCTCTTATTTGAAAATGAAAGATGATATGGAGATGATATGTGATGGTGTGGGGAAATATGTGGGAATATGGAAGAGCATGGGAATATAATGGGTGAAGTGAATGGTAAATGGTATATGGAAAAGTGGTAAGTGTATGGATGAAAATCTAGTATTCGGGATAAATTTCAAGACACGTGTTTCTTACAACTCGAAAATAATGTCGTTCTCAGTGATCAAGCCAAAAATTTAGTGAAGAATAATGTGATCACACAACTATTAAAGTGCGGACCCAAAGGAAGTTGAATCAACTTGTGACTCGGAGATTGTGTAAAACTCTCTGAAAGGGTGAAAGGCGCGAATCTCACGGGCTAAAAGTCTCTACTAGTGATCCTTAAGGTTCTCTTTAGAATTGTATTACTCCTCAACTCTAAACGTAATGACGTGATAAGTGCGCAAATTTTGTTGAGTCTAGGAATTCATGGTGCAACATGCCTTGACACGTATTACATAAGCTATTTATAAAAAATATTCTCTAGCTTGATTCCTAGACTTAAAAAGATGGATGATTGAAAATTCACATCAATGAGTGAGATGAAAGAAACTGCACAAAATTTAAAAATCAGGTTTAAAACTCAAAAATTTTCAAAAGAGGTACGATTTTGATAAAATTCCCCACCCCCAAACAAAAAGGAACATCGTCCTCGATGTTAAGTGAAATGATTTTTAAAATTAAGAGCATAAGGTAGGAAAGAGATTACCAGAATGAACCGCTAATGAAGTGGAAAGATGTAGCCAATAATAAACCTGAATAAAGGATAAGATAAAAAATGTGTACAAGTCCATAACATGATAAAGCATAGGGTGATGTGAAACACCACCCCCAAACAGGATGAGACTAGTACAAGACACGCGGGTTGCCTCCCGGTAGCGCTAAGTTTAATGTCTTCAGCCAGACCGAACCATTTCTCACACTAAATATAGGAACTAGGAAAGCTCGAGGTGGCAAAAAAATTGGGTGATGAGAATTACTCCCAAACAAGACTGAAGCGTCAGTCTTTTTGGAAAGAGGCTAAATAAGGTTAATGCACTTGTATAGCAAAGTGCATGACACGATGCAAAGCATCGGTGGACCATGGGTGGGGGGTATTAGGGTAAAAGTGAGGGTGGAAAGGGTAAAGAGGTATCGGCCATGGGCCTTGTTGATCTTAAAGGTGAGGGAAACTAGGGCCCTATAAGCATGGTTCTCTAGTTGGTGAGGGAGGTAAAATGGTTTGGTAAGTGGAATGGGTTGGGCCTCAGAGAAATCACACGACCGTTCTATAAATAGGCGATGGTAATGGTCGTGCCGTAACACGCCAGAAAAATCAACATCACAAGAGAGTGGCGGGTATAAAGTAACATGCTCGGTGTCACGTTGGAGAGTATCACCATAAAAACTCTCATGGGTGGTGGAGGATGGTTTCAGGTGAGGATCTAAAAATGTATATGGAATCATGAAATGTGTAAAATCAAGATCCAAACCAGGTGGTGGGATAGAAGGAACAATGGGTGGGTCGGGTGGGATAAATGGTGGACAAAGATGATCCAACTCAAGAGTGGGAGACACACACTCCTCATGAGGAACGGAGTGATCCACAAGGGAACTCGCAGGAAGAAGTGTGGAAATAAACGAGTGAGTGATCAACTTATCCACCATTATGTCGCCATCTGATGTGGTGAAAGGGTCTAACGAGGCATTAAGATCCGAGATAGATGAATCAACATCAATATTTGGCTCTAGGGGAGCCAAATATGACGGAGTAGGATCCATATCAAGAGAGGTGGGAACCATCTCTGACGCTATCTCGGTAAAATGGTGAGCACTCGTAGCCGGAGCTAACCTAAAATATATGGGCATGTCAGAGACATATGAAATTGGGGCATAAGGTAAAAGCTCGGGCATATTTTTGGATTCTATGGGAAAGGGAGTGGGAACTCAAAGTGGGGTTCATGTGGACATGGTGGGATTGGATTAGGCTCACTATTGAAAAATAAGTCAACACAATTGTCAACTTGGGACCTGGACCATGGGATGGTCTCAACTTTGAGATTCTCGGGGTTGTAGGGTTGGTCACACTCAAAGTCAGTGTCACAAGACGACGCATCATCATTCCACTTGTGGGCAATAATGGGTTGACTTGGGATGAAATCCGACTCTCGCGCACACTCAATTTCATTTAAACTTTGTTCAAGCCTTTGGAGGGCTTGAGTTTGAATTTGAGTGGCTTGCTCTTGCTCGAGTATGAAATTTTGCAAGAGGCTTTCGAGAGCAGAGGTGGATGGTGGTGGAGTGATGGGTGTTGATGGTGGTTGAGGTGGACACAACTCGCTATGATCATGACTGTATGGAGAATACTCAAATGAAGTGTGTGGGGTGGGGCCAAGTTCATCATACACGAAAGGATCGCTTTCGTGATGGATAATTGGTTGATTCTCATGGGGTGCGTAGTGAGGGAAGTGATCGGGATAAAGTGCGCAAGGTTACCATGACGAATGTTGGAACGTGTGAGGATCCACAACATCGGGTTGGGATTCGTATTGCGTGGAAGGGTGATCAGGCCTCCATGAATAGCTCGGGTACTCACACAACTCGGGATTAGGTATATCAGGATAATGTGCCGAGGTGGGTTCCGAAACAGTGTCATATGGATACACATATTCCATGGTGGGTTCAGATGGATATGGAATGTAAGGGCACTCATGGGACATGTGATCGGCATAATAACAGTGGGTGCGCAACAAAGGATGAGACAAGTCGACACTTGACACTGAGGGTGATGGAATAGGTGGTGCGTGCATAGACGGGTCAAGAGTACCAATGGTACTCGTCAGAGAAGTGAAACCACTAAAAATATCATAAAGAGACGGCTCGGGATCACTCTCACACGTGTCACGTGTCAATGGAAAATGATCAAAGTAGTCCCGTAAAGGACGTTCTTCGGCCATGTGGAGAGAAATATTTCTTTTGGAGTTTTTTTAAATTATTCAAAAGGAAAGAAAATATTTTTGGATTTTTCTAAAAAGGAAAGAAAGAAAATATTTTTGGATTTTTTGGAAGAACAAGGATGGGGAAAAATATGGACTCTTGATTTGGACGAACCAACCAAAACCGACTACCAAAAAAATGAATTGGACACACACACAAGTCAAGAAAATTTCCTAACTAGCACATAGCAATTTTTATCTTTAAATTTTAGGTGAGAGGGTAGTCAAATTTTAATTAAGTCCGCGGGCGATAAAAAATCACGAAAATATCTTTGTGATCGCCTTTGCAAAATATTCTCCTAGTGGGCTACCTAGTTGATTGATTTTAAATTTAATGATGGCTAGGGAAGTACACAATGGTAAGCGAGTGAGTCGGGTGATGAAATCCCTTCTCGTGAGTGACTGGGTGTAGGTCTCAGTAATTTAATTCATCACACCATTCAAAAAATAAATGCGAGAATAAAATCACACAAGAGCACATAAAAGAATTGACTCTCTAACAGGAGAGGCGCGAGAGTGTAAGAAATGTACCTCCCACGGTTTTTAGGCCGTGGAGTGCCGAAAATTTTGAGTCAACCGGGGGGAGAATACGCCAATCTTAGTCATCCCTGGGGGTCCTACTGACCCAAGGTAGAGAGGCTTCTAAATCCTCGCCTTTGGACGCCCTCTCTTTACCTTGTTCGGTTTCCTATCACGGTTGTCTTCAATTATTACAATTTTAAATGAAAAATAAAATAAAGGTGTCTCTATGAACCGCACTACAAGCAATGATAAAAATTCCTAATACAAGCCTTCTAAAAAGATAAAAATGGTACAAAAAAATTAAAAAAGTGCAAAAAATAAATGAACTACAAGATTGAATCCGCCCCGAGTGCTTCACTCTCCCAAGAATGGCAACGGCGCCATTTGATAGAAAGAACTTTTCGGTGTATAATTCGTCGTTCCTTGAAAAGCTCCTCTAATCAAAACCTCAAATACCTACAAAATATAACAATCTCAAGTGTAGTGGTAAGTAAGAGGTATCAATCCACTACCAAGGGGTTAAAGCAAAGGGAACACAATTGTAATTCACTTTTTATTTTCTTTTTGTGCTTTTTCACTTTTTTACTTTTTTTAGCTTTTTCAAATATTAAAACAATTGGGTGAGGTGATGATTTAAACTAAACTAAACTAAATGTGATATGATAACAACTAACTAGAAAGTTACTAAAATGAAAAATAAAGTCTAAACTAAAATAAGAGATAATGTGAGGTAAATAATTGTGAGAACAATTAAGGAATGGGATTACACCACAAAGTTTAGCTATTCTAACTAATTAATTTAATTAATTGAATTCTCCCAAATTAATATCAAAATTACAAATCAACTCTCGTTGCAAATGTAATTTTAATAGTAAACGTTTAGAAAATTAAGTTTAACACCCCACAACTCTAGAAAATATATCCACACTCCTTTTAATTAATCACCTGCTAGGATCGATCAATTAAAATTTATGTCAATCTTAGAAAATAAATTTAGAGTTGAAATTCAAGCTATAATACCCACTTAAGAAACCCCTATCTCTAGTTCGAATCTAAAATGGGTATTATAACTAGAATTTCGATTTTCTCTCGAAAATCATTTACCCTCTCTCGAGGCGTAAATTTAAGGATGAGGGATAAAAAATAACATTCAAAGGGAATTTTCAAGTAATCAAATTAATTAAACTAAAATAACATCAAATAAGGGTTTCCCCCCACCCCTTGAAAGGGGATTTAGCCTAACATTATATTAAATATGATGAACAAATAATCAAAGGCATATATAATAAAAGAGTAGAGAAAGAGCAAATCTTCAACAAGTCTCCTTGAAATTGGCAATTTGAACTCTATCATCTTCCATAAAATTCAATTACTCACAATTAAATCTCACCAAATCTCTAAAAAACTAAAAAATTAAACTATTTACGAAATGGTATTTATCTCTCTACAATTCTCTCTTTAAAAATTCCAATCTAAAAGCTCTCTTTTAATGGGGTCTTCCATCCTCTTTTTATAATAGACATGGAGCTAGGGGTATTTTTGGGAATGGACATGAGTGTGCATGGAAATGGTGAGAGGAGCATGAGGTGTGAGTGTGTTGAGGTCATGTGGGTGAGGGGATTTGGGAATAAAATCAGATTTGGTATAAGGGTTATTTTTTGAAAAGGAAAATTAAGTTAGTTGGGGGTATTTTTGGGTAAAAGGGGTTGAGAGGTTTAAGACACATGTGGGTTAATTGGGCCTTTAATTTTTTGACTTTGGTTGGCTTTAATTTACGGCAGGTGGTAAAATCGTGGGTTTGGCTTTGGGTTAAAAATGAGGATAAAAGGAAATTAGGTTTGTGGGTTTGTGGGCTAGGGTCGGAGGTTGGCAGAGGGTTGAATGCCGGAGGGTTTGGGGTTCGTAAAGAGTTCGGGTTCTGGGGTAGGGGCGAGTTGGGTCGGAGGTTGCGTGGGCCCGGGTTGGTGTCTGTTGAGGCAGGTCCAGGCTGGTTGGGAATGGCAGGTGCAGCAAGGTGGTTTTCAAGGGTTTCTATGGGTTACCGTTGCCGGAGCAGGAGGAGGGTCGCGGCTTGGCAGCGGGGAGTGGGATCGTCGGGTTTAAGGGTTAACATCGACTGCAGCATCTGCAGGGATGCGACCGGGCTGGCCGGAGGTGCTGGCGGCGGGTTGAGGCAGGGATTTCGAGCAGTGGGTTGGTTTTGGGTGCGTCCGAATTTTGAATGGTGGTCTGGCAGGGGGGTCGCCGTGCTAGGCTGAGGGTAAGAGAGAGAGAGATCGGTGTGTATGTGTTTGTTCTGTTGGTTATGGAGGGTATTGAGGAGAGAGAGAGTATGAGTGTAGAAGATGATGTTGGGAGGGGTTGTGTGTGGGTGAGTGTAGGGAAGTAAGGTGTGGGTGAGGGAGAGTGTTTGGGTGTATGATAGTGTGTAGGGGAGTTGGGTGTGTGTGAGTTTATGTGTATGTTTAATTTAGACCCTAATAGAAATAATAAAGACTCAACTAAACTTAATAAAACTAAAATTAAAAAAATAAAATCTAACTAAAAATAAAACGAACTAAAAACAATAAAAATAAAAATATTAAAACTAAAAAAAATCATAAGCTTATATAAAAACAAAAGAAATAATAACTTAAAATGTAAATGAAAATTAAAGTCCTAAAAAATATAAAATCTAAAAATAATCTCCTAAAAAATAATCCTAATAAAACTACAAACTAATAAAAATCAAAATAAAATAAAATTATAAAAAGAAAATAGAAAAATAGAAAATAAAAATTAGAAATCCTAAATATATAAAAAAATAAATCCTAAAAATAAAAATGATTCAAACTAAAAATCTAAAAAATATTAAAAAGGGACAAACAAAACACACACATGGTTTGGGATAGGTTTAGGGACGGTTTAGGGTAGGCTAGGATACGGGACAAGGGTATTTAGCTCCATAAAACGTGCATTTTCCTCGATATATAGCTTTTGACATCGCAAACGGACATTTGACCTACAAGATAAACATTTAAGCACATAAGACCCATATTGCTGAGAATTAGCAATAAAAATACCTATATTCGGGGTATAAAATGTACAGTTTTGGGTGCTTATCAGGACCCCCTAATCAGATATATCAGAGAGGGAAAGCTACCAAAATCGAAGCTGGAAAGGAGGAAATTGAGGTATAGAGCTACAAAGTTTTCAAAAATAGGAGATGTCCTATATAAGAAAGGATTTTACTACCTCTTCTCAAATATGTCCATCCCACAGAGGTCCTCCGCATCCTATAAGATATACACGAAGGTTCTTGCTCCAGTCACATAAGAGGAAGACCTTTAGCTAAGAGGATAATTACGCATGGATACTAGTGGCCAACCTTGGCTAAAGACGCTGCAGCCTACGTGAAGAGGTGTGACAAGTGCCTGAGATTCTCCACTATCCCTCATCAACCTATGACATCGATCACTTCCTCTTGGCCATTTGCGGTATTGGGGATTGACTTGGTGGGACCATTGCCAAGGGCAACGAATAATTACCGATTTCTGATAGTAGCGATTAATTACTTCTCTAAGTGGGTAGAGGCTGAATTGATGATCACGATTACAGAGCAGAAGACCTTCCAACTTATCTGGAAGAGCATCATATATAGGCATGGTCTTTTGAACACCCTCATCTCAGACAACGAAACCCAGTTCAAGAATTCTTCCTTGGAGAAATACTGCGAGAGAGTCGGGATCAAGCAATTTATCTCTTCTCCTGGCCGACCCTAGGCTAATGGGAAGACTGAGTTCACGAACTGAACGATCCTCGATGGGATTAAGAAGAGGTTGGAAGAGGCCAAAGGGAGATGGATGGAAGAGGTTTATGCAGTGTTATGGGCCTACAGAACAACGGCAAGGACACCAACGGGGGAGACCCCATTTATGTTAGCATATGGCTCAGAAGCCATCATACCTACAGAAGTAGGACTCCCCACTCACAGAGTTCAGGCCTATGAACCCGAGAAGAATGGAGAAGAGAGAATAATTTACCTAGATTTGATTGAGGAAAGAAGGGAAGACACTGAGATCAGACAGGCAGCCTACCAGCAGAGAACAACAAAGTTTTACAATCAAAAGGTGAAATCAAAACCTATAGTTGTAGGAGACCTGGTGCTGAAGAAGACATTGCATAAGACAAACAAGCTTCACCCGAATTGGCATGGTCTCTACAAAGTTATTGATGAGGTTGTACCCGGTACCTACCGGCTAGAAAATCTCGATGGGGAACCTTTATCCAATCCATGGAATGCTGATCACTTGAAGAATTACTACATATGATGTTACAGTTGTTTCTATGTAAATGTATCATGTTATGAAGAGAATATTAATGAGAAGGTCAGTTCCTATGTCAATACTTTGTTTGGATTGCTCTAGTGGTAAAATTATGAGGTAACATCATTATAGGGTGACCTCAGACCTTAAACATCATAATTTAGTGACAATGTCTGAGGTGAAACATCTTAGTTTGATGACCTTAGACCTTAAATATCATTAATTTGGTGAAATTTATGAGAGTAACATCTTAGTTTGATGACCTCAGACCTTAAACATCATTAATTTGGTGAAATTTACGAGGTGAAACATCTTAGTTTGATGACATCAGACCTTAAATATCATTAATTTGGTGAAATTTATGAGGGTAACATCCTAGTTTGATGACCTCAGACCTGAAACATCATTAATTTGGTGATAAGGTCTGAGGTGAAATATCTTAGTTTGATGACCTCAGACCTTAAACATCATTAATTTGGTGAAATTTATGAGGGTAACATCTTAGTTTGATGACCTCAAACCTTAAACATCATTAATTTGGTAAAATTTGCGAGGTGAAACATCTTAGTTTGATGACCTCAGACCTTAAACATCATTAATTTGGTGAAATTTATGAGGTTAACATCTTAGTTTGATGACCAATTTGGTGAAATTTATGAGGGTAACATCTTAGTTTGATGACCTCAGACCTTAAATATCATTAATTTGGTGAAATTTATGAGGGTAACATCTTAGTTGATGACCTCAGACCTTAAACATCATTAATTTGGTGAAATTTATGAGGGTAACATCTTAGTTTGATGACCTCGGACTTAAAACATCATAATTTGGTGAAAAGTTCTAAGGTGAAACATCTTAGTTTGATGACCTTAGACCTTAAACATCATTAATTTGGTGAAATATATGAGGGTAGCATCTTAGTTTAATGACCTCAGACCTTAAACATCATAATTTGGTGACAAGGTCTGAGGTGAAACATCTTAGTTTGATGACCTCGGACCTTAAACATCATTAATTTGGTAAAATTTATGAGGGTAACATCTTAGTTTGATGACCTCATACCTTAAACATCATAATTTGGTGACAAGGTCTGAGGTGAAACATCTTAGTTTGATGACCTCGGACCTTAAACATCATTAACTTGGTGAAATTTGTGAGGTGAAATATCATAGTCTGGTGCCCTCAGATCTTATAGCAGTTTGGTGAAATTAATGAAGACACTATTATGTTGAGACTTCAGACCTTAATACAAACACCATCGTATGAATTATATAACTATTCAAAGGAGCATTCATCAAAAGAAGAAAAATTCTATGAAGAGGATGATATAACATGAAGTCAAAATTATAAGTCATCAAGCCTTAGAGTATGTTATCAGAGGTTACAGACAACTACAGATGAAAAGGAAAAATTAAAAAGTGAAGCTTCATAAATTATGGTCTAGGTGTCTGCATCCACAGGGTTGGTAACCTCGTCCCCATCATTTTGGTCGACGTTGGTAACCTCGACTCCATAATTTTGAGGGTTAACATCCTCAGTCTCTGTAGCTTCTGGTTGGGCAGTCTCTGTAGGAGAAGCATCTTCCTCCTCAACCTCTTGTAAGGCCTAAGGAAACTTAGGGTTATCAAAACCCAAACCAATGAAGTTTGAGGCTGTCAGGCTCCCTGATTCTTTTTCCTTAAAGGCCGCCCATTTACCTGTAGCTTTAACACCTCTTTCAAGGTATTCAAAGCCAAAGCTAATAAATTGGTCAGATGCCCTGTAGTCTGCCAAGATCTTCTCAGAGGTATCCTTAAGGGTAGCTTTCACTGCAGCATCAACCTTTTGTTGTAGAACGTTATCCTTGGCCTTCAAGGCAGAGGTATGGTCCTACTGGAGCTTGGCAATGTACTTGTCCCTCTGCTTCACCTTACTCTCAGATTCAGCCAAGGCTGTCTTCAGACGTTCAACCTTAGCATTTATAGAGGCCTCCACCTTCTAGGCATCTTTTCCCTTCTCAATTAAGGGCATCTTCCTCATGGTCCAATCAACAAACTGGTGCATGGACAAGATACCCTGCAATACAAAGTCAGATGTATGAATGCAAACCTTAACCCAATTCAAGGACGAGGTTACACTTTGGCTAAAAAAGCTAAAATCTCTACCTGGATAGACCTATGAAGGCAAAATTCGGCCAGTAGAGGAGTCTCTATAGAGCGTAAGAAGCTCTTGTCAACAGCGGTCATTGCAGAGCCAATGGCATCCATCACCTTCAGACCATGACCAATCAGGCTATCACTGATCTTCAACTGCTCTATGCGAGCAGCCAGTGCGTCATCGGATGAGATGGGGATAGTGAGATCACCCTTTTGGGCTTTGCTTTGTCTATGATCCTCGGGGGCAGCAGTTGTGGATTTCCTCTTTTTTATAGCGTCAGCCTTAGAAGTGCCGACGTTCTGCTTTGGTAGGGGAGGAGGAGGTGTATTGAGCCTAACTTTCTTCACCAACCTGATAAGACTTGTCGCAGACATCTCGTACAAGTCATCCGAGATACCTTCTGGGCATTCTGCAAAAAATGTGTCTGAGTTAGTAAATCATAGACATTAAAATATCAGAGGTACAACTTAGCAAAATAAACACTTATGAAGCTCGGCTAAAGGACTCCCCCCAGGCTAGTCTCAGAGAGATAGTAGGGGTTCATCAGATGCTCATACCTAACTAGCCAACCAAGCTCCCCCTAATCTTGAAGGTCTTTGACCTTTTAAAGGTTATCCTAGCTTAACCCAGGGTCGTCTTTGGAAGCCAATGTCAATTTCCCCCACCTCAGAGGGCTCCTAGGCTCTAGTGATGAAGAGGGGGCAAAAGTACCAAACTCCCATGCCCCTGAGACGAAGAAGTATCATAGTTTCCAGTTATGATTTGAGGTCTGGGTAACCAACAACATCTTCTTATCAGACTTCCTAGTTAGGAAGTGGTAGTAGCTGGGGTGGTTCCTGGAAGAGGATGGCACGTAACACCCTGTGAAGACCCTGACAGGAAGGTCTGAATGATGGACTGACCTCCATAAGACGATGGCTCCAATCATCACCCTCCAAGCATTTGGGGATAATTGGGAAGGGGGAAGGTTAATATCGGACAATATGGCTCTAATTGTTGGATGGATGAGGAGACGGAATCCTAACTTAAACATTTGCTCATATACACAGATCTCCCCATCTCGGCCACCAAAGTCCCTCTCATCCCTCAGAGGTCTTCCAAGCTTAATAGATGGACCTATGGAATAAAGGTGCCTAAATTCTAAGAGGTCGAACTCATTTACAGTACTCTCTATCTCGGCTGCCTCCGAGGTATCAACGTCACTCTCATGATCGTCATCCTTATTCCTAACAGCATTGGCCTAGGCAGGTGTAGGAACACCTTTAGGGACCTCTAATCAAACTCAACCTCTGTTGCTACAGATAGGGGAATTTGATCAATAGGTGGTGGGATAGACACACTCATCCCCATAACTTCAACATCGAAAGAAGTCTGAGAAGTGCTAGCACCATTGTTGGATGAGGTGCGACTTTGGGCCTCAGCCTAATCAGGGACCTGATCTTGTCTAATGAAGAAGTCCATGTCCTCTTAAAATGAATCCACAGACATATGGTCTGAGGTATATGACTCAGAATCAGATATTGAAGAGGGGTCAATTAGATCCTTGGCTGGCTCAGCAGGCTCGGTTGGCTCAGGGTAAATCACTTTAAGAGGTGGAGGGAAGATAGGTCTGAGGGGGAAGGCCTCATCCCTATGAGCTTCCTCTTAGGCTTATTCTATTTGCCTAATTTTTGCAAACGTCTTATCTCTAAGAGTGGGGAAATCTTCTATGATCTTATAAAGAGGGCTGAGCATAGGAAGACGACCTTACACTTGCGAACCTAATACAAAAGAAAACAACTTGGTACAACTCAACTTAAAGATCAAACGTGGTTATTTGAAATCTTTCTAACCAAGAAAAGTCAAGAACAGTCCACTGGAAAACTCATACGACTACCGAAAAATGCAACTGTCCCTGAAAAATGCAAGAAATAGAAAAATAAGGTTGGAAAATGGCAAAGGGCAAGTTAATAACGATACCTGAAGGAATACGAAATGAAGAAAAAGGAAGATTGAATGAAAGAAACCCACAAACAGCCTCGGATTAAGTTCTTGACAAAAGAGTGAGAACACAGAAGGCTCAGGCGAGAAGAGTATGAAATGAAGAAGAAAGAGAAAGAAAAGGGTTTAAACCCTTAAAATCTGCTTACACGCATCCCAAGGCCCATCATTGCCTTGGGAGCCCAAAAGACCATAATCATTGCACTTGCCAAGCATGCAACATACTTCAGCAGTTGACACTTGTCAAAAGAAAGGTTGGCACAAAAGGAAGAACAGCCTCAAAATTGCATACCCCTTAGTCACCTATTTCACATAGGTAACTAAGGGATAGGGGTGATTGATATGCCCAAAGTGTACCTGACAGCTCGAAGGCACTAACCTCGGCCAGCATGACAGTCGAGGTAAGAAGGGCTCAAGACTGATGATCAGCGATCTCGTCCACAATAAGGATTACTACAGCCGACGTTACTAGTTACCACTCAACCAAGCAATAGCCGAAGTCTTCATGACTCATGGGGTCAGTTACCCATTAGGTCGTCCATAGACGACATCACATCTACCTCATACACCAACCTCAGTTGGGAATCAACCGAGGCCAGTAGGACTCATGGGTTCAACCACCCTTCATCATCACCGTCTGCCCCAGCCAACGTTACAGCTATCGACCGAGGTCCTTAATGTTACATGGGAGCAATCATCTGGGAACATCATTATCGTCCTAGGCCAACGTTCTAACTTCTCCTACCTAACCCCGGCTTGCCCACCTGGCCAAGTTCATCATGAATAACCTCAAAACAAGTAACAGTCAGATTTCACCAACCTCGTGCTCTTCCAGGCCGAGGTTGTACCAGATAAGGATAGGGCCGAACATTTATAAGCATATGCAAGGATAGGAACGTGTGGACAAAATCAGTTGTTATTAAATCAATCCCCTCACGTGGGGGAATATTCATTATCATTCTCTACATATGACAGTGACAGATGTCTTCATTAGATTGGCTAGATCATCACACACATGCTCATTGCATGCATGGGGGTACATTACACCCCCCAAACACTAAATATACTTGTCTTCTCTTACCTTGAGAAGGATCCGAAATTACAACCTTAGTTGAAACTCTGTCAAATTATACAGTAGAGAGATAAAGCCTGAGTGCTTGTATCCATGGTCGTTAGTGCCTTCTTTTAGTGACCTTACTCACTCACTTGCACAGTGGACGTATGCCTAATTAGCTAAACCACTTACATATTGGTGTTCATCCTCTTCTCCTCATCTCATTCTCTTATATTTAGTATACTCTTGTGCTGCCATTGTTATTACTGGTTTGAGATTACAAACACCTTAACGGGTGGTGATGATTCCAGCATCATCACTAATCAAAACTAAAGGAAGGTAAAAAGTGTTAACATGTTACATCAGGCATAGGGAAATATGTCACAGATGATCGCCCTGATAAAAAGAAAAAACTTAATGTTGTATTCATAGACTAAGTGTAGTGTCAACATCTCCGATGGTCGACCCGTCAGCAGATGCAGCCTTGACCGCATCAATAACCTCGGTCCTTTCGGTATACAACTCATATGTCTCATTCATAGCCTTGTGAGCGTCAAGGTTGACCTCAGCACCTCCACCTGGCATCTCTACATCGATAAGAGTAGTCTCGAGGAGAAGGTCACTGAAGTCCAGACCTACGAAGTCCCGAGAGGATAGGCATCCGATTTTTACCTGCCTCGGAGCATCCCATCGATAAGAAGTTCTGATGACCCTCTCTAAGTAATTGAAGGCATGATCATTATACTCCTATGACTCCTTATAGTCATCAATAGCAGCCTGAACTGTAGCGTCAACCTCGGCCTTCTTATCGTCAGAGAGCTTATTCAAATCTTTGGCATGCTCTGCCTTGAGGTTGGCTACCTCATCCTAAGATAACTTGAGGGCCTTCTTGGAATCCTCAAGCTCCTTTTTCAAATTCCGATATATCGTCTTGACTTTTCTCCCCTTATGGATCAGGGGGATCTTCTTATTAATCCAATCCCCTAGCTGATAGAGGGAAATAAGACCCTGGAACCAGAGAAGAGTTAATCAGTATATGAAGAAAAGTATGAGAGAACACTTGGTAATTTCTAACTAAATCTTAGAAAATATACCTGAACACCCTTATGGATGGAAAACTCGGTGAGAAAGGAGATGATTGTGGCTTGTAGAAATTCTTTTTAGCCTCGGATATCAAAGAGAAGACACCATCACATGCTTTCCTAGGATTGTCGTTGACGCTCACGTCATTTAACTTCAGCTAGGACAGATGAGATGCAAGAGCCTCATCCATGGAAATTAGAATGGACTGATCAGACCGACTCTAATTTGACTGACGAGAGGAAATTGTTTCCTCCTCTCTTCTCTTCCTCTTCTTCATGTCCTCAGTAGCTCGGCCAGGATTGCCTGTAGTAGTCTTAGCGGCAATAGCAGTAGAGGGGTTATCTCCCTTTCCATGTTTTCTAACTAGCTTGCTTAAATTTTGGCCACCATCTCCCAAAGATAATCTAACACGTTGTCTGGACGATCTGCAAAAATAAGATTAGGTTAGCATTGAAAAATTAAAAAAATAAGAAACATCACTTCAATAAAAGAGGCCACTTATGTAGCTCGATTAAAGGGTCAACCCTTAAACCTATTTGAGACAGGTAGTAAGGGGTTATGAACTACTCAAATTTCATGATATGACCTTGGTCACCCTGACCCCAAAGTTTCTCAACTTTCTCAGCAGCGTTCGGGATCAAGCTCGAATAAATCTTGGCCGATATAGAAACTTTGTCCCACCTCTGAGGAACCCTGGGCTCAGAAGTACCACAAGCTTCAGTGGGGCTGAATTCCCAAGCTCCCGAGATAAAAAATACTAGGGTTTCTAGTCATGATTGGAAGTCTGGGTAATCAATAAGACCTTTTTGCAAGATTTCCTGGCTACGAGATGATAGTAGCAAGGCTGAGTATTGGAGGACAATAGGGAATACCAATCCATACAAATTCTAACTGAAAGGTCAATTTGATGGACTATCTTCCAGAGAGAGACAAAGTCGAGGATAACACTCCAAGAGTTGGAAGAAATTTGGGATGGGGCAACTCCTATGCGGGCTAGAATTGCACTTATAACAGGGTGGATAGGTAGTTGAAAGCCGAATTGGAAATATGCTCATAAACACATAACTCACCCTCTCACTCGTCACAGTCTCTCTCGTCTGTCGAGGGTTTCCTTATAAAAATAGATGGCTCGATGCCATACAAATGTCTCTAAGTCAACAAATTGACATCGGTTATAGAACTCTCATATGACTCAGCTATGGATAAATCTAGAATGCTATGTTCACTATCGTTGTCAGACTCTTCAGTCTGGGGTTGGTTGGGATCACCACTTGCAAAATATTGCATAAACTCATCCCTAGTTATGGTCGATAGAGGAATGGCATCAAGTGGAGGAGGGATGGAAATATTAGGCTCATCACCTTCAATGGAGTCATCAGATCGGTTTGATGACTCATCCCCCTGAGAAGACGAGGCATGAGAGGAAACCTTATCGGCCTCAGACCCTTTATTATGGTATGAGGATTGAGCTATAGACTCATCAGAATAGTCAGCACTAGCAGATGGGTCAAATATAGACATATTCTCATCTTCAGAAGAAACTAACACAGGAAAAGGATCACTTTGTTCGGCAAGTGTAGGAGGGACGGCAGCAAATGGGGGTGGAAATATAGGCTAGAGGGGAAATGCATCGACCTTTCTTCTCTCGGCTTCCTCAAGTTCAATCCTCCTAATCTCTTGAAAGTACCTCTCCCTAAGGTTTGGAAACTCTTCAGAAAGTTCGTATAAACGTCTTAACATGAATAAGATGAGGTTACACTTGACTAAATTATGAAGGAGGATAAATAAATAAAAGGGCTGACTTTTGTTTACCAAAAGATCAATGGCATGAATCTCAACCGTTCTTGGTGAAGAACAACCAAGAAACTCATCGGAGAAGGTGACCGAAGATCACCAGAAAACCTAAAAATAGTGGTTTGGCGCCTGAATCCACTAAACAGCTGACCCTCTCAGAAGCAGTTAAGAAATATGTGGTCAAGAGTCGTCTAGTTATAGGGTCAGCCAAATATGTATATGTATTACCTCGGCCACTTCATAGGCTAATATTTTAGCTGAAAGTCCCAGGCATCAAGAGCAGTACTCGTCCTCTCGTATGGCTGATATTGGGAGATGGTCGACCGAATAACCTCGGCCAGAGGCATTCAGTAAAGGATGTGCTAACTACTTTCCTATATCGGAGCATCCGTAATTTTAACAACATCTTACCCAGCCAATCCGATGCTCTACAAAATGATAACAATTATACGAGCAATATAAGGTTCCAACATGAAGGTCTCACGTGAGGAAAATCGTTGCAACAAGATCACACCCTCACGTGAGGGAATATTACCTCATTATTATATCCATGCACTAGGGAGAGATGTCTCCTCTTGATTGGGAGCCTCTTCATGTGCATGTTGGTTGCATGCTTGGGGGGTACACTACACCCCCTAAGCCTTATATATGCATTTCATCTTCTTCATGAGAAGAGGTTTAATATTAAAAATACTAGCATAACTCTGCCAAAATAATGTTAGGAGATAGAAAAGCTTGAGTGATTGTATCCATGGCCATTGTTGTATCATCTTCTCTTTGCCTCATCTCATTCTCCTACTATCTCATTGTTTGTTACATTTTTTCATTACTATACTTGTTTAAGCTCATCATCGCATTGACCTGGTGGTGTTATTTCAAGCATCATTATGGAAACCCTCGTAGTCGGCTTTTTAAGGCTAGATTTCAAGGGTATCCTATCTCCCCACCATGGACCGCTCGTTATTACCACCAGAGTACATGGGTGTGAGGTACCGAGAATCTTGGTTAATGGAGGAATCTCTACAGATGTCATGTTATTGTCATGCTTCAAAGGCTTAGGAATTAGCCGAGCCAGGCTCATCCCATACCACCATCCCCTGATAGGATTCAGCGGAGAAAGGGTTCACCCTCTTGGTATGTACGAAATGTACGTCAGAATGGGAGATGAGTGGCCGAAGATTCTGAACAAGAAGATCAACTTATTTTTTATGGATGAGAACATTTTCTCAGCTTACAACCTCATATTGGGACGGGTAGATCTCAAAGAGTTTAAGGCTATGCCTTCAATGGTCCACCAAATGATAAAATTCCTGACTCCATATGGGGTAGGGGAAGTTCAAGTTGACCAAATGCTGGCACGAGAATGCTACTTTAACTCATCGGAGGAGAGAAAATCACATAAGAAAGGAATCACCACATACAACATTGACACCCTTGATCCCAGAGATGAGATAAAACTTAAGAAAGGGGAGGCTACGAAAAAGGTAGAATCTATCGTCCTCAATGAGGACGAACCGAAAAAAACCATCCAGGTCAGTAAAGCACTAAAATAGGAGATTAAGGATGAGCTGATTGAATTTCTAAGGAAAAGACAAAGAAACTTCGTGTGGAGTCACGGTGACATGCCTGGGATTGACCCTAAAGTAATGTCTCACAAGTTTAACGTTGTTGATGGTGCAAAGCTGATAAAGTAAAGGAGGAGAATATACACAAGGGAGAAGTACGAGGTCATTAGAGAAGAGGTTAAAAAGCGGGATAAGGTTGAGTTCATTAGAGAGGTGATATACCCTGAATGGCTTTCAAATGTAGTCATAGTACCAAAGGCCAATGGCAAATGGAGAATGTGCATGGACTTCACTGATTTAAATAAGTCTTGTCCTAAAGATAGCTTCCTTCTCCCTCGTATTGATTAGATGGTAGATACTATGGTAGGGCATGAATTGACGAGCTTCATGGATTGCTATAATTAAATTTTTATGGACCAGTCTGACGCAGAGAAGAGAGCCTTCATTTTCGACAAGGGGACTTATTGTTATAAGGTTATGGCCTTCGACTTGAAGAATGATGGGGCTACATATCAGCGGTTGGTGAATAAGATGTTTGAAGACCAGATTGGAAAGTCTATGGAAGTTTATGTTGACGGTTTGTTGACCAAGAGTCTGAAGGTCGACACTCATGTGTTTAACCTTGAAAAAACTTTTAACACCATGAGCGAGTACAAGATGAATCTCAATCCATCTAAGTGTGTCTTCAACATAGGAGTTGGCAAGTTCTTGGGTTTCATTATCAATCAGAGGGGTATAGAAGCAAACCCAAAGAAGATAAAAGCCCTGTCAGAGATGAAGACACCGAGAAACATCAAGGAAGTTCAAAGGTTGACCGAATAAGTAGACGCATTAAACAAGTTTGTTTTAAGAGCCACTGATAAATGTCTTCCCTTTTTTAAGATTCTTAAAAAATCTTTTGAGTGGGATAAGGAATGCGATGGATCTTTTATGGAGATAAAGTCTTATCTCGGCTCTCCACTTTTACTGTCTCATCTTGTCCAAGGACAAAAACTTTACCTATACTTGGTCATGTCTGAGTCGGCTATCAGCGTGGCGATAGTACAAGATGATAAGGATGTACAAAGACTAGTGTGTTTCAATAGCAAGGCCCTTCAGGGGGTTGAACAGAGTTATCCTAAGATGGAAAAAGTAGCCTATGACCTCATCCACGCTTCAAGAAAGATGAAGCCTTATTTTCAATCTCATACAATGGTTGTCTTAACGGACTCTCCCCTCAGGCAAGTCATCCATAAACTTGAGAAATCAGGTAGGTTGATGGCCTGGGCCATTGAGTTGGGAGAATACGACATAGTCTATTAGCCTAGGGTGGAAATCAAGGGTCAAGCCTTAGCAAACTTTATAGCATAGTTCACCTGGACTAAGGCCGATAGAGAAGAAGCATATCGTCTTGAAAGGTCGACCGAAACTAGTATAGACCCATCAGAGGGCGAGACAAGCTTGGTAAGACCTCCAACAGTCGAGACTGGCAAGTTTTTGCTCAGAAATGGAGTTGTTGAAAAAGGGCCATTTTTAGAAAGGGCCGTGTGGAACTTGTTTGTTGATGGTTCATCCTGTAAAAATGGGAGTGGAGCTGGCCTGATTGGGTCGACCCTAGACGGAACAGATAGAGAGTACACGTTGAGGTTCAGTTTTAAGGATTCCAATAATGAGTCAGAATATGAGGCCTTCATAGCCAGAATCTCCCTCACAAGAGCTCTCAACGTCAGTTAACTTTTACTCCATAACGACTCTGAACTTGTAGTTAATCAGGTTCTGGGGATTTATGAAGCCAAAGACGACATAATGGAAAAGTACCTAGTAAAGGTGAGGAAGATGATGAAGGAGTTTAGTGAGATCAAAGTCCAAAGGTTACCTCAGCTGGATAATAGCCGAACTGACGCTCTGGCAAGGCTAGTCTCGGCCACACTAATAGAGATTAAGAGATCGATGCCAGTAGAAATCCTTCCTCGGCCGACTATAGAGGAGGATGACACGAAGCTGAATTTTTGCTTCAATTTAAACCTGGGACCATCTTGGAGAGGGTAGTTTGCCGGAGTCTAAGGCTGAAAGAAGGAAGTTGAGATACAAAGTCGCTAAGTTATATATCTTAGGGGACTTGCTATACAAGATGGGGCTTCTTTTACCTCTTCTAAGATGTGTCCACCCAACCGAGGTAGATTATATTTTGAAGGATGTTCACTAAGGTTCTTATTCAAGCCATATTGGTGAAAGATCATTGGCAAAGAGGATCGTCACTCAAAGGTATTAGTGGTCGACCCTGGCCAAAGACTCGGTCGAGTATGTAAAGAAGTGCGACAAGTGCCAGTAGTTTTCCACTATCCCTTATCAACCCCATCAACCTCTGACGTCTATCACCTTACCATGGCTATTCACAGTGTGGGGGATTGATTTGGTTGGACCTCTACCAAGGTCCATGGGCAACTACAGATATTTTATTATAGCGATAGACTACTTTTCAAAGTGGGTAGAGGCCGAGGCTATGCTCAAGATCATAAAAAAGAAGACCTTTCAATTCATGTGAAAGAAAATCATTTGCAGATACGGATAGCCTAATACACTCATCTCAGACAATCGTACCCATTTCAAATACATGTCCCTAGAAAAATATTATAAAAGGGCCGGTATCAAGCAATTCTTCTCAACACCAGGCTGACCTCAGGCCAATGGTCAAACTGAAGTCACTAATAGAACTATTCTTAATAGAAGCAAGAAAAGGTTGGAAGATGATAAGGGGGAATGGACTGAAGAGGTACATGCTGCACTATGGTCTTATCGAACAATAGTGAAAACACCGACATGGGATACCCCCTTTATGTTAGCTTATGGATCAGAAGTTGTGGTGCCAACAGAGATTGGTATCCCCACTCATAGAGTTCAGACGTATGACTCTGAGGGAAATATGGCACAGAGAAAACTTGACCTAGATCTGATTGAAGAAATAAGAGAGGATGTTGAGGTTAGAGTGGCAGCCTATCAGTTGATGATGGCTAAGTTCTATAATAATAGGATAAATCTGAGGCCGATAGCAGTGAGAGACCTAGTTCTGAAAAAGACTTGGCAAAAACTAAATAAGATTAATGCCAATTTGCATGGTCCTTACAGGGTTACAGATGAGGTAGTCCCAGGCACCTATTAGATGGAGAACCTAGAGGGGGAACCATTCTCCAATCCTTGGAATGCTGACCATTTAAAAAGGTACTATCAATAGATGATTGTATAGGAGCTTTTCATTATGAATCATTGTATAAAGAACTAATTATGAATGAGAAAAATAAAAATGGACTGTTCCCTCATACCTTATGTACTTTAGTTTGAATGATTTGCTTCAAGTACCCTTAAAAGCTATAAAACATCATTTGTGGTGAGATAGCAACAACCCAACCTTGGTGAAATGATAACCTAGAGGGGACGAACCCATTCATGGATTTTAAAAAACACCAAGAGGGGTCAATTTCATTACTAAAATATCATTAACTTGGTGAAGAAACCTCTCTCGGCCGAGATGACGGCGCATGGATGAGACAATACTCAACCATGCACTCTCAAAATGACAAGAGGGGGCATGGCATAACACCATAATTTGGTGAGTCCAAATTAAAAATCACTTGGGTGTGGTTTATTACTTAAACGTCATTAATTTGGTGAATATGAGATGACACATCATTAGTTTGGTGATCTCAGACCTTAAACATTTTTAATTTGGTGAATATGAGATGAAACATCATTAATTTGGTGAATATGAAATGAAACATCATTAGTTTGGTGATCGGACCTTAAACATCATTAATTTGGTGAATATGAGATGAAACATCATTACTTTGGTGTTCTCGGACCTTAAACATCATTAATGCAGTGAATATGAGATGAAACATCATTAATTTGGTGAATATGAGATTAAACATCATTAGTTGGTTGTGATCCCAAACATCATTAGTTGGTGGTATCATACTTCAAAAGATATCAAGCACAAGACAAAAAAATTATGGAAAGCATATGGAGAGCAAAAATTCATCCATTAATAATGTCTGAGGTTACTGAGAAGAATTCCCAAAATACAAACAAGAAAGATAATAATCAAGGAGCCTTCAAGGCTGAACCTCACCCACGGCTGGGGTCAACCCATCACCCGTATGAATAGTCTCGTTAACTCCGATGTTGGTGACCTCAGCCCCATCGTCATGGTCATCCAGCTCCTCATTATTCTCTATGACCTCCAGAGGGTTGGTCTCGATAGGGGTAGCTGCAGTGTTCTCAACCTCGATTAAAGTAACTCCGAGATGAGGATCACCAAAACCAAGGCCTATAAATTCGTCCGGGGATAATATTCCAGTCTAAGCATGTTTAAGGGCAGCCTATCGTCCAGTATCCCTAATGCCCCTTTCCAAATAATCAAAGATGAAGTCCAAAAATTTATTAGACACTTTGTAGTCAGCAATGATTTGGTCTTTAGCCTCGACCAAGGCAGCTTTAACGGTGGCATCAATGCTGGCTTTCATGCTCTCATACTTAGCCTTAAGAGCCTTTTCATGGTCGGCCTTCATATTGGTGAACATGTCTTTATCCTTCTTCAGGCCCCCTTGACCTTGTCAATGTCGGCCTTTCAGGCCTTCTCTACTTTCTCAGCATCTTAGCCCTTTTGGATTAAGGGCAGCCATCGCCTATGGATATAGGAATGGCCTGGTCGGAGCACGAAGTTTTTTAAGGATGAGTGGTGGGATCGGCTGCTTGACCCTTCCTCTTCTTCCCAACACCATCAGCCCTGCTGGAGTTGATAGCCTTCTTTGATGGTATAGCAGGAGTGGCAGCCTTGTGGCCACGTTTGTCAACGAGCTTACTCAGATTAGGGGCTGACATTTTCCAAAGTTCATCTGAAGTTCCTTCTGGATGATCTGCAAAAGAAAAGTCTCAGAATCAGTGTATCGGCTATACAAGGGTACAAGGCATCACTTAGCAGCAATAATAAAATAACTTACGAAGTTCAGTCGGGGGGCACCCCCACACCTGTTTGAGAAAGGTAGTACGAGGTCATCAGATGCTCAAACTTCACAAGACGACCTTTCTTACCTTGGCTACGAAGTTTGTTAATCTTCTCATAGGCATCAAGGCTTAATCTCGGGTCAGCTTTGGACGATATGGGGACCTTTTCCCACATTAGAGGAGTTTTAGGCGTAGATGTACCATGTATTGGTTAGGGCCGAACTCCCAAGCACCCGAAATGAAGAAGTATCGGGGTTTCCAATTATGGTTGGAGGTTTGAGTTACCAGGATTTTCTTTTCAGACTTCCTAGCTACAAAATCATAGTAGCCTGGATGAGTCTTAGAAGACGATGGCGTGTAGCAACCAAGAAATATGTGAACTGAAAGGTCGATTTGATGTACAGCCTTTCAAAGGACGATTGATCCAATCATAACTCTCCATGCATTTGGAGATAGCTGAGAAGATGTAAGGTTTATATGAGCAAGGATGGCTCAGAGTATGGGGTGAAAAGGCAGATGAAAACCTAACTTAAACATCTTCTCATAGACGCAAATCTTACCATCCCGAATGTGAAAGGCTCTCTCGTTCTCAAGAGGTACCCTCATAGAAATAGCGGGATCTATGTCGTAGAGGTGTCTGAAGACTAAGAGATCAACCTCAGATACATAACTCTCATATTCAGCAGCGATGGAGGTATCAACTTCACTCTCCTCATCACTACAAACTGGGACCTAGGCCTGAGGATTGCCTGGGTCTCCACTAGGGAACCTCTCAGCAAACTCGGCCCCAGTCACGGTCGATAGTGGAATGGAATTTATTGGAGGAGGGAATGAGACATTGGGCTCTAATATTCTACAGGATTAGAGTCATGTGATGACTCAGATCCTTTAGAAGACGAGTTGCGAAGGAAACCTCTCCGACATCACACCTTGCACTTTGCGTAGGGGAACAATCCATAGAATCTTCATGTGAATCCATGCTCTCGGTTTGTTGAGAGGTGGACATAGGATCGACAGCGGACGACTCTGGCATTGGTTCAAAAGTCTCAATGACTTCGGGGTATACTACATCCAAGGGTGGTGGAAAGATAGGTCAGATTGGAAAAGCCTCAACCTTTCGACTCTTGTCTTGGACTTCCTCTATTTGCCTAATCTTATCAACACACTTCTCTCTCAGACTAGGGAAGTCCTCTGCTAACTTGTACAAGGGACGTAGAATCTGAAGGATGAGGCTACACATGGGTGAAACAGGAAAGGGAAATAAAGGGCAAATAACTTAATATTTGACTATAGTTGACTCAAGGATCAAACCTTGGAAATTTGAAAGGTTTTCCCTAATAACACAAAGAACAAACCTAACCTTACCCACCAGAGATGATGAACGGAGGACGCCTGAAAACCTAAATACTTTCATCCTAACCCTAAAAACTCCTCTCAATCACACTCCAAACCACCAATAAAATCCGTTTCTCAGCCTAAAGACCTACCAACAATGGTAGGACAGCCATCGAAAAATCAAAATGCCAACAAAAAAATTTAAACATCGATTGGAATTGGTACAAATGAAGAAAGTTGAGGAGAAGAGGATTACCTGAGCAAACTGAAGCTCAAGCTCTTGAGACAGGGGGGAATGGTAGGAGGAGACTTGATATTGGAAGGCTAGAAAAAACTTTCGCAGGTGGGAGGGTATGGAGGTTTTTGATAAAAAGGAGTAAGGCACGAAGGATGTTCGGGGAAGAAAGAGAAATGAAGAACTTTGGGGTTTTAAATATCCCTTAATGATTATGCACGTTTCCTAATAGGGCCATCATTAATGGAACAAAACCCCAAGCGCGCAGCCACTAAAACCTACTTAGGGCAGATGCCAATCAATCAGGTCAGCGACATGTGTCATCCACTCATGTATCAAGCCCTATTCAGCCAGCACGTCAGAGACGTCTCATCACACCCTCAGTAACTCGTACCCCTCAACCTCCTATTCATACAGAAGGCTAAGGAATAGGGGTGATTAATATGGCCCTCGCCTCTTAGGATGAGTGGCATTGCATCTCATAGTTGAGTTGCTATAGAGTGGCCCACGTTTTATTAGCGGGGTCATCCCGATAAGGGTCATCCTCGTCAATGATAGCTCGGCCATATGGAAATTTGAGACCGCAAAAGGATCACCTATTCTATAAGCACCATCTTCATACTCTACCATGATCGATAACAGGAGTGACCCAGTTAGTCCAACCTCGACCCAATCTATTCATCTGAGGTTATACTTATGATTGTGAACATGGGGTCATCCTATCAGAATTAGCAACCTCGTATTTTACTAGGCCGAGGTTGCAATGGATGATACCAAGAAGCGCGAGCATATGTAAGTACATAAGTGGTATGAACACGTGGACAATTATGTTATAACAAGATCATTCCCTCATGTGAGGGAATATTACATCATTATTGTATCCATGTGCCAATGACAGGTGTCTACGTCTTATTGGGAGTTTCCTCATGCACATGTTGATTACATTCTTAGGGGGTACATTACACCTCCCAAGCCCTATATATACACTCCATCTTCTCCATGATAATGTATCCTTGATTCATAACCCTAACAGAACTCTATCCAATTGTATATAGAAGAGAGAGAGAGAGCTTTGAGTGTTATACCCATGGACATCAGTGCCCTTGTTTAGTGGATTCCTCACACACTCACACAGTGGATGTAGGCCTAATTGGCTTAATCACTTTAACTCATTGAGTTCATTTTCTTATCCTCATCTCCTTCTCTCATATATATATGTATCCATCTCTATTGTTGTGTTGTTATTGAGATTAAACTATTCATAATCTCATCTTAATTTGGTGATATTGATTATAGCATCATCAATATGGTTGTGATGTGATTGAGAATGGTTCTCCATCTAAATTCTTCAGTCTGTACGTTCCTGGGACCACTTATTCAACCCGATAAGGACCATGCCAGTTAGGATGAAGCCTTTTGGGCTTCTACCATGTCTTCTTTAGAACTAGTTATCCTACTGTCAGTGGCCGATCCTTCACTCTCTTATTATAGAACTTTGTTGTCCTTCATTGATAGGCAACTTGCCTAACGTTAATGTCCTCCCTTATCTCTTCCACTAGGTCCAGATCCAGTCTACATTCTGTAATGTTTTCCTCTGGGTCATACGTCTACATGTTTTGGGTTAGGAAACCAATCTATGTCGGCACCACAGCTTCTGAACCATAGGCTAGCATGAACGGGGCTTCCCCCATTCGTGTCCTCTCTATCATCATATAGGCCCATAGGACGGCGTGTACCTCTTTAATCCATTTTCCCTTGGCATCTTCCAGCTTTTTCTTGATTCCATCAAGAATTTTTCTGTTTGTCACCTCTGTCTGCCCAATTTCTTGGAGTCAACCTAGAGTTAAAAATAACTGTTTAATGTCGACCCGTTCACTGTCCTTTTTGAGGGAGATGTTCATAAACTGCTTCCCATTATCAGAAATCAGAGTATTCGGCAGACCATATCTATATATAATGTTTTTCTAAATAAATTGGAAGGCTTTCTTCTTCATTATTATGATCATCGCTCAGCCTATACTCACTTCAAAAAATAATCAATAGCTACAAACAGATAGCAATAATTATTCATAGCCCTTAGTAATGGTCCTACTAAGTTAATCCCCCAGAATGCAAATGGTCAGGGGGAAGTGATTGAAGTAAGAGGCTGATGAGGTTAATTGGGAATGGTGTAAAACTTCTGGCACTTGTCACACTTCTTCACATATGAAGCTGCATCCTTGGTCAGTGTCGGCTACCAATATCCCTGAGTGAGGATTCTCTTCGCTAATGACCTTCCTCCTATGTGACTGGAGCAAGATCCTCGTGCACATCCCTTAAAATATATTCTACCTCATACGGATGGACACATTTAAGTAGAGGGAGTAGGAATCCTTTCTTGTGCAAGATGTCTCCAATTATGGAGAATTTTGACGCTTTCTACCTCAGTTTCTTCTTCTCGACTTCTGAATCGGGAAATTTCCCATCTCTGATGTATCGGATGATAGGATCCATCCAAGAAGCTCCCATGTTCAAGATCAAATAAAATTCAAAAGTGATATATTCTTCTTCTTCAATGGTCGGCCGATGTAATATCTCTACCAGCATTGACCTTCGGATATTTATTCTTATAACGAAAGCTAGACTTTCCAAAACATCAGCTTAGATGTTGTCTAGCTAGGGTATCCTCTTCAGTTTCACCTCTCGAAAATACTTTAAAGCTTCTTTTACCTTTCTAAAGTATTTGGCCATTATGTCATCCTTAGCCTCATATACTCCTAAAATTTGATTTATAACTAACCTGGAGTTGCTAAGAACCAAGAGCTTTCCAATATTCAGTTCTCTAGCAAGGGAGAGTCCTTTCAGAAGGGCCTCGTACTCTGACTCCTTATTGGAGGCTTTGAAATTAAACCTCATAGCATATTCAATGTCAGTCCCATCTAGGGACAACACAATCAGACCTGCCCGACTTTCGATATCACACGAAGAACCATCAATAAAGAAGTTTCACACATTACCATCTTTTGAAAAATTAACCTCTTCCAGGGTTCCATTCTTAAAGAGGCACCTCTCTTCCTCATTTTCAGACACCTTATTACTTGCTTTACTCGTCTTGACCTCAGCCGGGGGGAGACATACTCTTCTTTCAGGCCCACACGCTGGAGCTTCAATATCTTTTCCATCATCCTCATCCCATGTGAACTAAGCCACAAAATCAGCTAGGGCCTGCCCCTTGATGGTCGTTCTTGGCTAGTAAACAATATTAAACTCTCCCAATTCTATTTACCATGTCATTAACCTACTCAATTTCTCAGGTTTATGGATAACTTGTCTTAGAGGAGAGTCGGTGAGGATGACCATGGTATGTGCCTGGAAGTACGGCTTCATCTTCCTTAAGGCATGGATTAAAGCATAGGACAACTTATCCATTTTAGGATATCTCTACTCGTCCCCCTGGAGGGCCTTACTGTTGAAGTACACTCTTCTCTAACAATGGCAACACTAATGGGTGATTCCGACACTATTAGATACATATATAACTTTTCTCCCTAAATTGGTCTTGACAATAGGAGTGGAAAGCCGAGGTAGGTCTTCAACTCTTAAAAGGCCTTATTTCATTCCCTATTCCATTCAAAATCTTTTCTCAGTACCCTGAACAAGGGAAGTCACTTATCGGTAGCTCGGGATACAAACCTGTTCAATGCTGCCACCCGCCTAGTTAACCTTTGCACATCTTTTATTGTTATGGGATTCTTCAATTCCATCAAAGATTTTATCCTTTCGAGGTTGGCCTCAATCCACCTATGATTCATAATAAATCCCAATAACTTCCTTGCCTCCACACCGAAGACACACTTAGCGAGGTTGAGTTTCATCCTAAACTCGTCCACATCATCAAAATTTCACTCAAGGTCTGCCACATGAGTGTCGACCTTGAGACTCTTTGTCAATATGCCATTAACATAAACCACCATCGTCTTCCCGATATGCTCCTCGAACATCTTATTGACTAATCTTTAAAATGTTGCCCCGACATTTTTCAAGTCAAAGGGCATGACCTTCAAATAATAAGTCCCCTTATCAGTTATAAAAGATGTCTTCTCAGCATCAGCTGGATCCATAAATATCTAATTATAGCCTGAGTAGGCATCCATAAAACTCATTAATTCATGGTCGGTAGTAGCATCAACCATCTGGTATATCCTTTGTAGGGGAAAGTTGTCTTTGGGATAGGCATTATTTAAATCTATAATTTTAACACACATCCTCCACTTGTCATTGTCCTTAGGTACGATGACTACATTTGCTAACCACTTAGGGTAAATGACCTCCCTGATGAAGTCATCATTTTCTAACTTCTTCAACTCTTCTCGAATGACGACATACTTCACTCGGGAATAGACCCTCATTCTCTGTCTAATCGGCTTCGCATAGTCGGCTACATTGAGATTATGGCAAAGGACCTTCGGATCGATGTCGAATATATCCCCATGTCTTCAAGCAAAGATGCTCTACCTCTTTTTCAACAGCATGATCATCTTTTCTTTGATCTCATTCTCTAGGGCTTTACCGATTTGGATATTTTTTTTGTCTCGTCCTCATTGAGGACGATTGATTCTACCTCCTCAGGAGCCCCACCCTTCTTTACCTTAGTCTCATTTTTTGGGGTCAAGGATATCGATGTTGTAAGATGTTGCGACCCTTTCATATGTTGTAACAACCCGCACTTTTGTGACAAATTAAATTTAATAATTAAGTGCAAATTGGGAATTTAATAGATTATTGTGAATAGTAATTTTTGGAGTTTTTAAGGATTTAAGGATTGTCGGTGTGTATTATAACTACTCGTTGGAATTAGTGAATAAATTGGAGTATTTTAATAACATGTCGCAACTGGGGAAAGCGACAGAAGATAATATTTTGATGGGAATACCGCATTTATTTGTGTTGGGTTGAAATAGTGATTTGCGTTCAAGTGCCTCGAATGGAGATTTCGAGTGCGCGATGAGTCTCGAAATGGCCGAGATAGTCAGAAAAGAGTGTCCGGGGGTCATAATTGAGTTTCGAGGATTTTTGGATTAATAGGGACTCGCAATTGAGTAAACGAGTAATTTTTGGATTTATTAAGGGATAAACCCTTTTCTTCTCTTATAAGATATAAGAGAGAAAGGGAAAGGAATAAAGAGAAAGAAAAGAAAGAAAAAAAAGAGAGAAATAAGAGAAAGAGAAGAGAGAAGAGGAGAAATGGGGGATTCCGGCCCAAACTCCGTCGGATTCGACTCGAGGTCGTCGGATTTCATCCTCCAGGAAAGTGTATACTTGCTTTATTTCATTTTGTGCATTTATTTCATATTATAGTTGGTAAACTATATGATTTTGGGTTAGAACCCTTAAAATAAATTTGGTAAAATTTGAATATGAGTTTACATATTGATGTAATGTAAACTCTTAATGATTTCTAGTGTTAAATCCATGTAAATGGAGTGAAGAAATGGATTGAAATGGGTTAAAATGATAAGTTGGGGTTTTAGGGTTTTAGGGTTCAAATCTAAGAGAAATAGTTTAATACCCCAAATAAATTAATGTGTTAGTTGTAAAACGTAGATTAGATGTTTATTGAGTTTTTGGATGAGCTTAGAAAAAACAAAAATGGAGAATAATGGAGGTTTGGAATTTTTTTGAAGATGATGAATAGGGACCCGCGTCTTAACCGAATCGATTCGGCCATGGCAAATCGATTCGGTTCTTGGTCAAAAAATTAAATTTGTAGATCTTTTCGATACGGTCGCGTGGGCGCTGACCGCGTATTTTTCTGGTTTTTTTTATTTATAATGATTTTTCTACGAAAAGTTGTTCGAGATCGAAACCGTTAGTTAGAAATTAAGGTTAGAATTAATTGGAGATAAGTATTAGGGGTTCTCAAATAGAGTATTAGGACCTCTAAAGTACTTCAGGAGGTATAACAACTTTGGGTTTGTAGGAATAAATCCGAGTTATAATTTAAATGGTGATTGGATTAAATTTTGGGTTTTGGGGTTATATATAAAACCCTAGGAAAATTTTGGATTTTCGGACAAGCCGAATCGATTCGGTAAGAGACAGTTTGAAAGTAGAACCATTGCGAAACGATTCGGACAGGCCGAATCGATTCGGTACTGGCAGACTTTTGAGGTTTTCTCCTTTTAAGTTTAGGGAGACTTAATTTATGGTTTTGGTGACTATTATAGGAGTTTCTAAATGGGATATTAGGACTCCTAGATGATGATTTAAGGAGGATAAGTGAACCTCAGATTAGTTTAGAGTGTGATCTGGGGTATGGAGTTAATTAATATTTTGGGACAGGAGACATTCGGGAAAATCTTTCGGCAAGCGTGTATTGATATATTAATGCGGTTAGAATGGATATGGACTAAAGAGGAGTTAGTGGTGTATACTTATGGAACTAAGGATATGGTCGATGGTACACTTATCTAATTAGAATAAATTGGTACATTCGGGTTTATGTATAAGTCCTTAAATAGTGATTTAGGTGTGAGTAATATTTAAGAGAGAGAATACTTAAATATTATTATGTGATTGGCAATTATGGCCATTTATATATATTCGAGGAGCAATATATAGTATATATATATACTATATGATTAAAGTATATATATGATATTATATAAATACATATATATCTATATGTGATGATATGTATGCATTTAGATTGGCTGCTTTCCACGGGCTTTCCTTTGGTATAGGGTTGGAATAGCCGTAGTTATATGTTACTCTAATGCGATCCAGGGAGGTTGCACGATGTGGGTGAATCCCCTGGCTCGAGGAGCAGGGAGAGTATAGTCCCCAGGTCATTTGCATCCCGCGTTCGAGTGCGATTTATGTGATTTTCCACTCGCAGGGGGAACTTGACCGCCTCCGCCGTTGTGTATTTTACCAGGACTGTTGAGGATTCTGGCTGGTACCGTGGTATATGAGTAAACCCAAATTTTTAGATCGGCACTATGAGACCGTATCCCCGAGTTAAAGCTCGGTGGGATGGTTTGTATGCATGTGTGCATGGTATATTACTTATGTATGAGAACAATGTAATATAGATCTCTAATGAGAATAAAGAGATAAAAATGTGTATAGAATACACCTCAGTCCGGGAGATAGATCCGGATGTATATTATAAAGATGAAAATTAAGTCAACCTCAGTCCGGGAGATATTATCCGGATGTATATAGTAAAACGTATATAAAAAATGGATATGATATGTATACTAATATATAGTATTTATATATCGGTTTTGTACTACGGGACTAATGGATCTATACCATTAACCCTGCCAAGCAGTAGTGTATCGAGGGGGTTCCTTGTTTGGATTTTGCTTCGCGAGACACCCCACGCACGAACTTAGCGCAATGTTGAGAATAGAGAGAAGTTTAGCCCTTAGTGCTCGGGTTGTATAGGTTTCTAGTAGACGGTGGTATTAGATTAGTTAGGCAGGGTATCTTAACTAGAATGTTAAGTGAGTTAGGTGTGCACTCTTAGAAGTCAGGTGAGGGGTATCTCATGGGAGTGCGATACCAATTTAAATATGAGATAAAAAATAATTTTAAAATAAAGCATTTATGCACTTGCAAAATATTTTCACAACTCGGGCTATGACCTGTTTATCTACTTTTCCCTCTCTTGCTAAATATATATATTATATAGGTGTCCAGATACTGGGACATCTGGATGACACTTCTTTTGAGTCAGACGTTTGCTGCAGCAGCTGTGGATGCATGCAGGTTCTCGATAGACGCTTATATTCTGGTACTCTAGATAGGAGGTACTGTATAAATATTCGGGCCAATGGCCCAATTGCATTTATTTATTCTTTTACCGCCTTTTTATGCGGATTCGATTTGGTTGTATCATATTTGAACCGAGTGTTCGGTTATTCTATTTTATTTCAGTTTCATTTACGCAAACTGTGTGAATGTTTTAATTTGGTAATGGTTTAAAAAGAGTAGTTAATTAAAATTTTGACGCCAGCCTAATAGGTTATTAGTAATTAAATGGATTTTCGACAGTGATGCTAAGAATGATCCATATGAGACTCCTATTTTAATTTGATATAGGAGTGATCGCCCGGTATTTTATTAGGCGGGTTGTCACAGTTGGAATCAGAGCATCAGGTTCTAGTGTCCTTAGGAATCTGTGCGAACATACTACGCTTTCAACGTTGCTCTCGATTTGATATAGAGCCTCAGGATTAGGATTGTTGATTTCTCTTGTGAGATTTCATTCTCCTTCCATGTTATAAGATTATAGTAATCTTTTACGCGCTCGTTCGAGATTCGTGTGCTGATTGAGAAGGAGGCATGAGGTGGGGTTCGAAAGGGATCTTACGGATAGTTTTAACCGTAAGTCCCCATGATTTGGCGGGATTGAAAAGACTGTTGTTTTGGATTATTCACATAAGGATCATCCAGAGGACGACAGTGAATAAAGAGTATTATGGAGGAGTGAACCTTGTACCGAGGTGAGGTAGGTACAATGAATAATGAGTCCTTTCCAGGAAGGATAGGCTCACTAGAGAAGTGTTGCTAACACTTATGGAGAATGTGTATGTTTGAGGACCCCATCGGTGGACATCCACCCGGGGAATTTATTGAAATAGGATTGAAGCTTGTAGTGGAGTTTTCTTTTAATGGATAAGTTAAGAGGACTAGTAAGATGATTATAAGGAATAGGGAAAAGTTGTTGTTATGAGTTTCACCTCAGAAGGAAAAGGTATATTTGGTGTGACTAGATAAAGTCGTGATGTTTGTTAGGCCTAGACTCGTGTGTGTAAATTGAGTTTTGTGGCGGTCTCGATAACATTATATAACGTATAACTATGTGTTTTCCGCGGTAGCGGAGTTTTATTTTCCTTCATTCGCCATAAAGGCGGGTGTTGATAATATATATATATATATATATATATATATATATATATATATATATATATATATATATATATATCTGGTTTGTGATGCTCGTCTTATATGTTTATACAGTATGGTAATATTATGAGTATAATATGTTATGGTATATTCTGAGCGATAGCAGGATAATAGTGGCAAGACTATCGTGTCCGCAGTTTCAGGGTGGAACGGGTGGTTGTTGCGATATTTCACCTGGATACAGGCTGAGTTCGCCTTTATTATGTGCATAGATGGAACTTCGATGAGCAGAGGTTTCATTATCATGATTTCAGTATGTGGTGACCTTATAGATGTGATTTGAGTTATGCCGGGTTAATTGTTGAGCTGTGAGTTCAAGCTCATGATTGTTGGCGCAAGGACTTGGAGTTAGTGTGAGCGCTTGGTGGTATGGCTCCTAGGTAGAGATGGGAGCTCAGACCGCATTTGGTTGAGAGAGGGGATAGAGTTATCCCGATTGCATGTTTGAAATAACGGACCTCCATGACTGACAAGATTAAGTAGTAGTGGGTGGAGGGGTTCCTTGTTTGGATTTCACTTTGCGAGACGCTCCATGCATGAACCTTAACGGCGTCGGGAGTGGAGAGATGTTATAGGATGCGAGGATGTTGGTTTTGTTGATAAGTCGTATAGTGTAGATGAAACTCTATAGACTATGAGCCATCTGATGATGGTATGTTTATGGAAATGTTGTGCTATGGAAAAGCACTAAAGTGGTCCTCTCACCACTAGTGGGTGGGTGAAGTAGGACTTAGAGAAATTGACTTGAGGATTATAGCCAGGCCTTGATGAAAAGGAAAATTTTGAGGAAATATGTTTTGGGTATGATGTTCGTAACGCTTTTACAGAGAGCGAACACTTCGATTAGTTAGATTTTCCTTTTCGCTCAGGTGGGAGGATAGAATAGTAGAAATGCGTTCGTAGGTTAGCGTGGTAGGATTTAGGACGTCCCGCTGGTGTGCCTTAGGTCGCTATATCTCGATGACCGACAATGCGAGGGAGTAGTGTAACGGGAGGGTTCCTTATTTGGATTTCGCTTTACGAGACGTCCCACGCATGAAACCAAGAAAATGTCGGAAGTTGAGAGAGGCCTTGGGCACTAGGGACATACTTAGGAGTGTACTCATTTCGCATAGGTAGGGTGACGCATAGACCGTAGCATTATTAGGATGTAAGTTCAATAGAGTTAGTGGCGCCGATGTAAGGAGAATTGAATTTTGTGGGTTGGAAGTACCCATATGTGATTATTACACCGAGGAAAGGAGACCCTTGTTTAGAGAGAGTGTTACGTGTCGAACGTTTACAATGGTTGGGCTGATAGACACAGGTTAAAAAGGGTGTATGGGAACCTTTGTAAGTTAGTTTTATATACCGCCTGAGATGGAAGGAATGTAGTATATAGAGTTGAAGAGCATGCCGAGAGGGTAGTATAGCATAGTATAAACCTTGATAGAGGTGAGTACTGAGTGAGTATATGGTTAAGAGTTATTGGGTAGTACCATTCCACTTTGAGGTATTAGGATGTGGAGTGATTCACGATCCTAGGTTAGAGTTGGTAGTGTTGGTTGTATCCGAATTTCGAGGATGAAATTCCATTGTAAAGGGGGGAGTATGTAACAACCCGCACTTTTGTGGCAAATTAAATTTAATAATTAAGTGCAAATTGGGAATTTAATAGATTATCATGAATAGTAATTTTTGGAGTTTTCAAGGATTTAAGGATTGTCGGTGTACATTATAACTACTCTTGGGATTTAATGAATAAATTGGAGTATTTTAATAACATGTCGCAGCTGGGGAAAGCGATAGAAGACAATATTTTGATGGGAATACTGCATTTATTTGTGTTGGGTTGAAATAGTGATTTTCGGTCAAGTGCCGCGAATGGAGATTTCGAGTGCGCGATGAGTCTCGGAATGGCCGAGATAGTCAGAAAAGAGTGCCCGGGGGTCATAATTGAGTTTCGGGGATTTTTGGATTAATAGGGACTCGTAATTGAGTAAACGAGTAATTTTTGGATTTATTAAGGAATAAACCCTTTTCTTCTCCTATAAGGTATAAGAGAGAAAGGGAAAGGAAGAAAGAGAAAGAAAAGAAGGAAAGAAAGAAAAGAGAGAAAGAAGAGAAAGAGAAGAGAGAAGAGGAGAAATGGGGGATTCCGGCCCAAACTCCGTCGGATTCGACTCGAGGTCGTCGAATTTCATCCTCCAGGCAAGTGTATACTTGCTTTATTTCATTTTGTGCATTTATTTCATATTATAGTTGGTAAACTATATGATTTTAGGTTAGAACCCTTAAAATAAATTTGGTAAAATTTGAATATGAGTTTACATATTGATGTAATGTAAACTCTTAATGATTTCTAGTGTTAAATCCATGTAAATGGAGTGGAGAAATGGATTGAAATGGGTTAAAATGATAAGTTGGGGTTTTAGGGTTCAAATCTAAGAGAAATAGTTTAATACCCCAAATAAATTGATGTGTTAGTTGTAAAATATAGATTAGATGTTTATTGAGTGGTTGGATGAGCATAGAAACAACAAAAATGGAGAATAATGGAGGTTTGGAAATTTTTTGAAGATGATGAATAGTGACCCGCGTCTTAACCGAATCGATTCGGCCATGGCGAATCGATTCGGCTCTTGGTCAAAAAATTAAATTTGTAGATCTTTTCGATACGGTTGCGTGGGCGCTGACCGCGTATTTTTCTGGTTTTTTTTTATTTATAATGATTTTTCTACGAAAAGCTGTCCGAGATTGAAACCGTTAGTTAGAAATTAAGGTTAGAATTAATTGGAGATAAGTATTAGGGGTTCTCAAATAGAGTATTAGGACCTCTAAAGGACTTGAGGAGGTATGAAAACTTTGGGTTTGTAGGAATAAATCCGAGTTATAATTTAAATGGTGATTGGATTAAATTTTGGGTTTTGGAGTTATATATAAAACCCTAGGCAAATTTGGGATTTTTGGACAAGCCGAATCGATTCAGTAAGAGACAGTTTGAAAGTAGAACCATTTCGAATCGATTTGGACAGGACGAATCGATTCGGTACCCTACGAATCGTTTCGGACAGGCCGAATCGATTCGGTATTGGCAGACTTTTGAGGTTTTCTCCTTTTAAGTTTAGGGAGACTTAATTTATGGTTTTGGAGACTATTATAGGAGTTTCTAAATGGGATATTAGGACTCCTATATGATGATTTGAGGAGGATAAGTAAACCTTGGATTAATTTAGAGTGTGATTCGGGGTATGGAGTTAATTAATGTTTTGGGACAAGAGACATTCGGGAAAATCTTTCGGCAAGCGTGTATTGATATATTAATGTGGTTAGAATGGATATGGGCTAAAGAGGAGTTAGTGGTGTATACTTATGGAACTAAGGATATTATCGATGGTACACTTATCAAATTAGTATAAATTGGTACATTCGGGTTGATGTACAAGTCCTTAAATAGCGATTTAGGTGTGAGTAATATTTAAGAGAGAGAATACTTAAATATTATTATGTGATTGGCAATTATGGACATTTATATATAATCGAGGAGCAATATATAGTATATATATACTATACGATTAAAGTATATATATGATATGATATAAATACATATATATCTATATGTGATGATATGTGTGCATTTAGATTGGATGCTTTCCACGGGCTTTCCTTTGGTATAGGGTTGGAACAGCCGCAGTTATATATTACTCTAGTGCGATCCAGGGAGGTTACGTGATGTGGGTGAATCCCCTGGCTCGAGGAGCAGGGAGAGTATAGTCCCCAGGTCATTTGCGTCCTGTGTTCGAGTGCGATTTATGTGATTTCCCACTCGTAGGGGGAACTTGACCACCTCCACCGTTGTGTATTTTACCAGGACTGTTGAGGATTCCAACCGGTACCGTGGTATATGAGTAAACCCGAAGTTTTGGATCATCACTATGAGACCGCATCCCCGAGTTATAGCTCGGTGGGATGGTTTGTATGCATGTGTGCATGGTATATTACTTGTGTATGAGAACAATGTAATATAGATCTCTAATGAGAATAAAGAGATAAAAATGTGTATAGAATACACCTGAATCCTGGAGATAGATCCGGATGTATATTATAAAGATGAAAATAAAGTCAACCTCAGTCCGGGAGATATTATCCGGAGGTATATAGTAAAACTTATATAAAAATGGATATGATATGTATACTAATATATAAGTATGTATTTATATATTGGTTTTGTACTACGGGCCTAATGGATCTCTACCATTAACCCTACCAAGCAGTAGTGTATCGGGGGGTTCCTTGTTTGGATTTCGCTTCGCGAGACACCCCACGCACGAACTTAGCGCAGTGTTGAGAATGGAGAGAAGTTTAGCCCTTAGTGCTCGGGTTGTAGAGGTTTCTAGTAGACGGGGGTATTAGATTAGTTAGGAAGGGTAGCTTAACTAGAATGTTAAGTGCATTAGGTGTTCACTCTTAGAAAATAGGTGAGGGGTATCTCATGGGAGTACGATGCCAATTTAAATATGAGATAAAACATAATTTTAAAATAAAGCATTTATGCACTTGAAAAATATTTTCACAACTCGGGCTCTGACCTGTTTATCTACTTTTCCCTCTCTTGCTACATATATATATTATATAGGTGTCCAGACACAGTGATGCCTGGATGACACTTCTTTCGAGTCAGACGTCTGCTGCAGTAGCTGTGGATGCATGCAGGTTCTCGATAGACGCTTCTATTCTTGTACTCTAGATAGGAGGTATTGTATAAATATTCGGGCCAATGGACTAATTGCATTTATTTATTCTTTTACCTCCTTTTTATGTGGATTCGATTTGGTTGTATCATATTTGAACCGAGTGTTCTGTTATTCTATTTTATTTCAGTTTCATTTACGCAAACTGTGTGAATGTTTTAATTTGGTAATGGTTTAAAAAGAGTAGTTAAGTAAAATTTTGACGCCAACCTAATAGGTTATTTGTAATTAAATGGATTTTCGATAGTGATGCTAAGAATGATCCATATGAGACTCCTGTTTTAATTTGATATAGGAGTGATCGCTCGGTATTTTATTAGGCGGGTTGTCACATATGCCTCCCTCTCATCAGCCGAGTTGAAGTAGCATTCACGTGCCTCAACTTGGTTATCCTGAACTTCGCCTACCCTATACAGAGTTAGGAATTTAATCATCTGGTGAACTATTGAGGGCACGACCTCAAACTCCTTGAGGGCTAACCATCCCAGAATTATATTATAGTTTGAGTAGACATTCTCGTCTATAAAAAAGAAGTTGATTTTATTTATGAGGCATTTTGGCCAACTATTTCCTATCCTAACTTTCATCTCATAAATCCCTAGAGGTTTCACTTTCTCTCCACTGAACTCGATGAGAGTTTGATGATACGATACCAACCTCTTCTTGCTCAACCCCAGACCCTTGTAGCAGTCACAAAACATCACATCGATCGAGCTACCACCGTTAACCAATATCCTTAAAACCTCATACCCATGTACCAAGGTGGTAATTACCAATGGGTCATCACGTGGGGGTAGTATTCCCTAAAAATCCCGCCTTGAGAAGACTATAATAAGGGTATTCATATCGACTTTGGTACTTTTTACCTTCTTCGGCTCAATCAGTTCTGAGTGTACTTCTTTGGGTTTTGGAGGTAGAGTTTTGGACTCTGCCATGTGAGCCTTTATGTTAGCGATCTCCTTTCCCCCTCCAGCAAGTCCTCCACAGATCATCTTAACTCCAAGAGAAATTGAGTGGAACCGACCCTTAGGATTGGTTATTGGAGGTGGCAGGTCAAGGTCTGCTTCATCATCATCATCTCAGTTATCCTCATCTTGGTCGTCTATGGCATCGGTCTTTCACTTGTCATTTATTCTATTCTAGGTGTCGTCTCGACCACCCTTCGAATTGTTCTTATCAACATACTTTCTTAACTTACTAGCTTTCAGCATTTTTTTAATCTTTTCCTTGAGAGAGAAGCATCTATCGATCGTAGGGATATGATCTTGGTGAAACTCACACCACATATCCTTGTTCCTCTTGTGAGGAGGAGCTCTCAATTTTTTAGGCCATCTGAGATATTAGTCATTCTTGATCTCATTCAGGATGTGCTCACAACTTATTGTTAGAAGGGTATAGTTAGCGATCTTATCATCTACCGACCTCTTCTTGCCACCTTATTCTTTTTTCTAGAACATACCTCCACTCCTCGTTCCCTTCTTATCTTCACCCTTGGCAGCCATTACATCCTCCGCATTCATGACATTCTGGATCGTAGCTAGTAATTCGTCCATGGATTTTGGAGGATCTTTGGAAAGATCCCAAAGGAGCTTTCCTTTCTGTAACCCTCCCATTAGGGCGGTTATAGCAATGCTCTGCTCGTAATCTTTAACTTCTAATTTCTCCTTGTTGAACCTTGCTATATACTCTCTCAAACTTTTATTTTTTCCCCACTTCATATATAGTAGGTGTGTCTTCTTCTTCTGGGGTTTTACTCCAAAGAAAAATTTGTGTATAAACCTCTTTGCTAACTTCTTGAAATTCTCTATCGAATTTTTAAAGAGAGATGTGAACCACACATGAGTTTCATCGGTCAGGGTGCTTAAGAAGGCCCGACGCCTCATCTCGTTCGAGATAGAGTAGATATCAACAGCTGATTCGTACATCTTTATATGATGGATGGGATTACTGCTCCCATCATACTTAAGCGTTAATATCGGCGGATTAAACTTAATCGGGGTTGGGTAACTCATGATCTTTGCCATAAATGGGGAGCCTTTAGTGTAACCCCTCTGCAAGGGGTCTCAGCTTTTCAGTATATCCCCAATCTTATCCTCCAGTCGCTGAATGGAATCATTCCATGACCTCTCGGTTGCAGCTATAACCTCGACCAAAGATATATTATCTCTAGCCTCTTCTCTGTCGGTTGGACGAACTGAGGGCTCTCTGGCAACTATCCTCTATCGACTATTCACCTCTCGTTGTTCCTCGTCTCAGCCTCTAAGAGGTAGATGATCATCACATCTATCATTCCTTCTAGAACCAACGATACTTTAACATCTGGAGAGGCGATTCCTCAGATCATCTGCTGCTGTGCTGAGCCTATTAAAGGCTAACCCTCTATGTAGTATGTCCAAAGCTTATGCCCTTGGCATACATTCTCGGCTCGCCCTGCCGCTACATCCTCGGCTAGGCTGAATTGGTTGCATAATTCCTCTAAAAATATGATAGGGCTCCCAACATTCTCTGTCATCCTCATCATCATGTTGTTTATCCTCATCATTCGAGCGCTCCTAACCCGGCCTCAATATGCATAAATGCCTAGGGTCAGCCATGTATTTGCCCCTTTGCGGAGGAGGAAGATCTTTATATGGGGCTTAGGGTGGTCCCCTGGACGCTGGATTCTGAACACCTTCCTTGGCGGTCAGAGTTATTATCTTATCTCCAGCGCCGGTAGGTCTAACCACCATGTTCTTACTAAATGCGACAAGTGTCACCTGTATCTGTCATTGGTTGTCCACTAAGGAGCGAAGGGTCGCCGCCACCTTAGCCATTTCTAACTGATGTGGGGTTTGGCTGGTACTGGGTCCTCCAATAATAGGAGGATTTGATGCCGTTGAAGAGTTCCGATGACCAGAAAAAAACCAAGTGACGTACTGGAAGTGAGCTGGATGAAATAAAAGTGAGCTTGAACTCAAACCAGAGCTCTTTCGATGGTGGTTTAAGCTCAACCCAGTGTGAGGTTGTACCACCACCAAAGAATTCGATAGAGTAGCTGCAGATGAAGGGAATAAGATGGCTATCTCGTTCCTAATTGATGATACCAGAATTTGTATCACCAAATCAATATGTTGAGTGAGCTCAAAACCATACGACAATGGAGTATGATATATATATATATATATATATATATATATATATATATATATATATATATATATATATATATATATATATATATATATGTATGTATATGTATGTATGTATGTGTGTGTGTATGTATGTGTGTGTGTATGTGTGTGTGTGTGTGCAAATACAAAAAGAGATGAGGCAAATGAGAAGATAACACCAGATGTAAGTGGTTCATCCTTTGAAGGGCCTACGTCCACTGTGTGAGTGTGTGAAATCCATTAAATATGGGCTCGAATTGACTTTGGATACAAGCACTCAAGCTTTCTCTTTCTAAGTAAAGGTTTAGACAAAGTATCAATAGAGTAAAAAATTTACGATCCTTTAAAATGATGTAAAAGAGAAGTATTTATATAGCTAGGGTGGTGTCACACGCACCCCAGTCATACATGAGGTATGTACAACATTAAGTGTCCAATGATATAGTGTCATTTGTCCCTTGTTCATGCAAGTAATGATTAAGAGATATTCTCTACATGTGGGGATGATGTTATTGTAACGGTTTTGCCACGTGGGCTTATAGCCCACGCGCACTCTCCCATGCTTGCTCCATTCCACGTTCCTTATCAGGTGTGGAACAAGTTCTGTTAGGATGAGGTGTCGGCTTGGTCGAGTATGAGACCATTGACATTCCACTGGATTACATGCTTATAATTGCCAGGTGTAGTCTCGGCCTACCTACATCAGGCTGAGATGAAGGGTCTCTCCGAGAGGATGTGATCTTGTCTTCCTGAGATGGACGAGGCAAAGCATAGGCCCACCAGGGTGGAATATGGTCTCGGCTTGGCCCTGGACGAGGACGAGATAGTTCTTGTAGGGTGCTTCAAAACAACACACTTTGTGGGATTATCTTCAGCCGAGCTTGGCTCTAGCCGAGACGAGGTCTCATATTGGCATATCATTTCTCAATTCAAAAAAGTTGGCATTAGCTTAATCAAACTCTTCTTCATGATTTTATCTACACAAGACAAAGAGGAACAATGTCAATAAGAATCATGCAAGGCATGATCGATAAAAGTGAAGAATAATGAAAATCAACAATCAACCTATTTTATACCCCTGATTAGGACACTTGCAACTATTATAGGGTTCACCACGCTCAGAAATGGGGTTGTGTTCCCATTTTTATATAATGAATATGTGATACTAATAATCTTAATTGGAATCAAACAAGTTCACCACCAACACCCTCTCTGGTTTCCTCGCCTTCATATAGAGAGTATTTTCACTTGTCGCCATCCATATGTAACAACATCGGTTCTTTGGGATCACTAACTGAGTATTGTCACTCATTTATCCTATTGACCCCTTTAACTATCCTCCAAGTATTTAGGGTGCATTGGGCGATGATTATATAAAAATATTCACGAAATTTTATGAACAGTTGGTTCGGAGGAAAGGTTATGACAACTTCAGAAATGAATTTGAACAACAAGTAGAGTCTAATATAATAATTATCTTTGGGGATTTCCCCAAAATCTATTACTACCCACTTTCGAAATTCCTCTATGGATCCCTCACTCACTTGATAAATCATTTCCGCAGGTAAAAAAGAATAACGATAAGAAATATGAAGACAACCGCCTCAAGAATTTTTTTTGAGAAATATAGAAGGTAAGAGAGAAGAACCTACAGTGAAAAGTGAAGGCTAACAAGCTATGAGATGGTTTCAAATGGTAGATGAAGTAAATTCACTCCAGATGACGGTTCAGAAATGATTAAACTACCTTAGTTCAACTTTCAAGAACCATCTTACTGGGAATAACAAGAGCATCACTGAATACTCAAAGTTTCATATCCGGAGAGAGTTTTTAAAAAACTGTTCAAGTTTTAGGAAAAGCGGCTCTCCGGGGTTGTATCGATTGGTTGAAAGGCCTGAAAGAGAATGTTGTTTCTGGGGGAAATGATACTTGTTGCTACCGAATTCAAAGGATTAGTGCACCCTTCGAGGCAATATAACAACATTGCCTTGGAAACTAAAAAGAGGTATCTATTCGGGGTGGAAATGATGGGATAACTAGCGTACCACTAAAACAGTGGGAAAAATTATAATTGTACCCCTTGTGACCAACTGGAATAAAAAAATCGGTTTTATCTAAAAAAATGCTAAGTGTTGATATCACCCGACCATAGCTCCTATGGAATATTAAATTTCACCACCGACCACAATTAGTACTACATCCAACAGGCGAGAAAATCTCTGCATCTCGACTAAGCAATAATAATTTGGGGGAAATTGTGAGAGAATTATCTGACCAGATTGGAATAATTGATACGTTTCCAATAAACTTGATATGTGATCATAACTCGGAGATAAGAACAAGGAGAGGCCATAAGTGGAAATGTCGAGACTAGATTTACTCAAACAAATCATAACAACAATCCAAGATCATCGAGTCCTACATGACCTAGTATGTTTATGTTATCTATAAATGTAACACATACCCTGGAAGAAGGGTAATGTAAAATTTATTAACAAGAATCGATCAATAAAGATAGAAAAGAACACCACATGGATGCAAACATATTGTTGAACCACAACTACGTCACTATGTGACTGATATTTATTTTATGGTCGGTTTTTTTTTGTTGAATCTAAAATAGTAGAATTTTACCACCAATATGGAGTCTTATCAAAATAAATTTTCTCAAACGATATCAATTTTATAGTTAACCTCAAAAAGGGGGAGATTGTGAAACCTAAATTATTTCAAAGAAAATGATTTTTCATGATAACATCACAATTGGTATATGATTATACTGTAGTATCTTCTCTCTAATGTACTTGAGATAAAAAATAAGCACCTAATACATGATGAGATGCATTACGAGGATCATATCATCCGTGCAACCAAGACCTCGATTGCACAAGCACTGCAATGAGGATTTAAGCATCAATTCGAGATAAGGAAAACATATTTTCTAACTTTATACATGAACACGCAAGTCTATACCAATCAGAGAAAGTCAAGAAACCCAAATTCATCAAATCATCCATACCATGAGCTCATGAACAAATCAAATAAAAAATATGAAGATCAAGAACAAGCATATAAAACCTTCTCAAACAATCCAAGAACAAGCAAATAGTTCCATAATCTAAAGAATCATATCAACCAAGGACATACCATAATCAAGACAAATCAAACACAAGCCTCATTTCAAAAGAAACGTACCAAGCCAAGTGATTAAAATAATCAAGAAAAGTTTTACCAAAGTTCCAAAGTTGTAGAATATTTTGTAAAGAAGTAAACAATTTCACAAAAGCACATACAATCTCAAATCTTCCCCTAAACTTTAAGATCATTTGGAGACAATTTTTGACCTCTTGGAGTCGACTCCAAGGTCATTCTATAGGGGTAGTGTTGACTCCATAGCCGACTCGAGAACCAACTCTTTTAGGCCATTTGGGGAATGTTTTCTTATTGGACCAAAAATCAAGTTTCCTACACTTAATGTAGACCCTAAGAGGGGATATAGTTGACTCCAAGGGTATTTTAGGTAGAATTTTAACAATTCATTTTTGAAATTCAAATTCTCCATGCCCCTGAATTTTTTCAATAGCTAGTTTTTTGGCTTCCATTCTACACATGCAGTGGGAAGTCATCGTAAAAAACAATTACATACGACGGGAAGTCACTGTGAAACATTCCTTACTGAGGGCGAAAAGTCACCATGAAATCCCCCTACCCACGGTGAGAGTTCATTGTGAAAAAAAACCCACTTAGGGTGAAAGATAAATTTCGGTGCTGTATATCCAAATTATGTGGTTAACATGGACACAAGTGCCGTGTAGGTTGGTTCCTACCGATGATATCGTAATTGAGGAATGTGACGACAATTAAAGCTTTTGAAGATGATTGCGTGACCTTTTTCTCGCACTGGTCTCAAGTAAAATCACCAATCAGTCAAAGCAAAGCATAAAAAGTGGTCTAAAATTTCTCTCAAATAGTCAAAGTTATCCTAACTGGACATTCCAAATACACCTTTACTATCAACCGACAGCCCCTTCCCGCTTTTTTGTGTCGGTCATGACTAGTGGAATACGGTTTTCAACAACCAAATGAAATATGATTTTGAACTTTAGAGCATGAGATAATAATAAAAACTCGCCAAATGCATGGCAACACACCATTTAGAATTTTCTACTCGTTTTCTTTTGTTTTTGTTTCACCTTTTCAATCACTAGCCATAAGAGTAAAAAACCTTATTCAATCTCACATCTTTAATTGCTTCGCAGTGATTCAATGCGTAAAATTTACTACATTTGAAACATATAGGCCCGTTTGATTTTTAATTATAATTCTATTTTTTATATTTAAATATAATTTTGATAAGAATTTGTGTTTCACACGCCTATTTTTAAGTACTTAATTATAATATTTTTGTGTTATAATCAAGTTTTTTAGAATATAGCAAAATGGTATTTTTTAAATTCTGTTTTTTATTTTTCAACTCAGAATTATTCATTCTTAATATTTTTATGCATGTACACAAAATTACATAAATGTATATTTTATTAAGTTATATGCTATATTAAGATCCATATATAGGTCGTACCCAGTGCACAAGACTCTCGCTTAACTGTAGGGTCTGGTAAAGGCAGATGTCTGCTGGACTTACCCCCATATATGGAGAGGCTGCTCTCATATCTCGAACCTGAGACCAACCGTAGCTTGGGCGAGGGAACTTGCCATCGCACCAAGGTACGAATCTATATGCTAGATAATATTATCAATACATACATGATACTTATATATATTTTTATACATGTATTATTAATGTATGAAATAATATAAAATAAGCATATAGTACATATACATTAAATAATATTATTAATGCATATAATTTGTTGTGGATTATACATGCAATATTAAAATTTAGACATATATATATATATATATATATATATATATATATATATATATATATATATATATATATATATATATATATAGAGAGAGAGAGAGAGAGAGAGGTTCTCATGCATACCCCAGTTTGTATACCGCTGACGCGGATCATTTTTGATAAAATAGTAAAAAAATAATTTTGAGCTAATTTTTTTTTCATAATTTTTAAACATTTCATTAGGACCAAAAAAAAAAAATCAACTCAAAATGAATTTTTTTGCTATTTTAAAAAAATCGGTCAAACTTTGTCAGTTTTTAACAACTTAAAAACTGACTAAGTTTAACCGATTTTTTTAAAATAGCAAAACAATTCATTTTTGAGCTGATTTTTTTTATAGTCCTAATGAAATGTTTAAAACCCATAAAAAAAATCAACCCCAAATTGTTTTTTTTACTATTTTAAAAAAATGGTCCGCACGGTGGATATGCAAACTGGGTATGCATGAGATCCTTTTTGTGTGTGTATATATATATATGCACACACACAACTAGGCTCTCCAACATACCTCACTTAACATATTTGCGAACATACCTATTTTAAAAAAATATAGTAAAAAAATGTGTTTTTTAACCAAATTAGGTATACATGATCTACACAATAAGAAAATCATCTGCAAAAAAATCATCAGAAAATTCAACCGGAAAGTGGGTGAGATGATGGGAAAATTTTAAACGGTCGAACCCACTTTTCATTTCACAAACTTCGGGATGATTTTTTTGATGATTTTTTTTGTAGATAATTTTCTTATTATATAGATCATGTATATCAAATTTGGTTGAAAAATACATTTTTTTTACTTTTTTTTTTAAAATGGGTATGTTAAGTGAAGTATATCAGAGAGCATGACTATATGTGTGTGTGTGTGTGTGTGTGTGTATGTATGTATGTATGTATGTATGCATGTATGTATATATTTGTATTATGTAATGTATGCTTATGTATAGATAGTCAAATTCCCCAATATGCCTCATTAAATACACATAAAGAATACATGATATATTATGCATTTATGATGTATGTATGCGGGTATGTATGTATATATATGTATATTCATATATCATGTATATATGGAAGTTTTATGTATTTGTGTGTGTGTGTGTGTGTGTGTGTGTGTGTGTGTGTGTGTGTGTATACATGTTTGTCGATTTTGTCAAATTTTTAGAAAACTGTATTAAAAAATAAGTTTACCAAACGCACACCAATATTTACATACACAGAACAGTGAATTTTAAAATTGTATTTAAAAACTGTATTTAAATCGATTTTTTTGAATACATAACCAAACGGGCTTGTAACACCCCATGATTTTTTTTAAGCCGTAAAGACCTGTTATGAATTAAACATTTAGAAAAAATAATTTTTAGAATTTAATTCATTTTAGGATGTAAAAATGTTGGTTTTGTTATATATGAAATATAGTTTAAAGTCAAATATGGTTCGGGAGATAAATCGAGAATTTATAGAATTATATATAAAATGAGGGAATCTTCGTTAGTCAGGATGATCGAATTGGTTTCAGTCCTGGGGGCGAACCGGTTCGTGTCGATAGTCAGGCGCATGTAGCTCTTTTTTTAGTGTTTGTGTTAAATTAAACTCTTCCACTTTTTTATATAAATTAGACTGGTGGTTTAGGCTTTTAAAGCACTTTTAATCCTTTCCAAAAAGCAATAGCCTCCCATAATTTTATCCCCTCTCATTTTTAAAAATCTAACCCCCATTCAACACAATTTTTAATTCAAGATTTGAAGACCTAAATCAAGTTTTCTTAAGAACCACAAAGAACATGTCTTTGCTATTTTCGCAAGAGGAACGTAACCGTTTAACCAGATTTTCAAGACGACTTCTTTATAGACATGAATGCTTCTATTGTTCCCTTTAAGTGTTATGCATGTTAGATATTGTCTACACTTTAATAAATGGTATTTTTATTAAAATAAATTAGAAAAACTAATTAGGAAAAGTGAAAATAATTACGGGATTGCTTTTATTCAAATCCCAAAATATATTTAAGACTTGAAACAATTGCATGCTTAGATTAGAGGTTGGGATTATCATAGAGTTGTGGGATGTTTTTCGTTTAAAAATTATATAATTAAAAGGGTATACTTTGCATGATATTATAATCGGAGAATTAATTGGAAGAATTATAGCTAAATTGAAAATACGCCTTATGTGAATGTGTCTTGTGTTAATGTTTCGACACCGCAGGGACGTGGGGATTTTGGGGTAGTTTTGTTGTTACCCTTATTTTATGGTTACTTTTCAGGTATTGGACTAGTAGGCAGATTTTTTGACGTTTTACACTTTTTAGGTATGGGACTAGTGAGTGTAGGTTCGTATGGTTGGGTATTTTCTGTGTGGGGATAGGTAGTACGTCATTCTGTTGTTCCGTTTAGCGTAGGTGCAAGACTATGTGTTAATTGTTGGTAGGATTTTTCCTAAGTGATAGGTTAGAAAGTACTTGTGGTTTTGGTGATCTCTAGGGATGGTTTTGGTTGGGTTACCCGAATAAAGGATGGGGCTAATAGAGAACTACAAGAATTTGATATTAAATTGATAATTAATCCCTTAGACAAAGAACATGTATTAAAAATGGATTTACGTCGCCCATATATGCAAAACTAATAAAATTGAGTTGGATAGCTATAGTGATGTGGGTGTGTGTTAGCATCGTCAATATGTGCAGGGCTAATAATAATTGGGTTAGCTGGCTATGGAGACATATCATATGTGGAACATCACCAATATGTATAGGGCTAATGAAATTGGGTCAGCTCGCTATAGTGATGGGAATGGATGTGATGGATTAGCAACTTTAGATGGGCCTGAATATGTGCAGGATCCATAAATAGGTCAGCTGATTATAGTGGCATCCCTCCGATAATAAATTGATTAAACGGATTAAATTAAGTTAGTAACCTTGATAAAATAAAATGTTATAACTTTAATAATTAAACCTGAATAATGGGGTGGCTTAGTATGTGGATAGTTAGTGTCACGTTTCTTTATTCGCATTTAATTATATCGTTTGATTTAAAATACTCTATTATGATATTTATCATCTATGATACTTATGTCTGGGTTCATCATCATCATCATCATCATCATCCTTGCCTTAATCCCATCACATGGGGTCGATCACATGGATTCTCCTTTTTCATTTTAATTTATTATAAGCAATATTATCATTCAAGTTTAATGCCTTAAAATCTATCCTAATAATTTCCTCCCATGATAGCTTAGGCCGGTCCCTTTCTCTTTTATCCTCTATTTTCAATGATTTTTATCTTTTTATAAATGCATATATTGGTCTACGTAACACATGTCTATACCATATAAATCTACTTTCTCTTAATTTATTACTAATAAGAGCAACTCCGAACTTTTCTCTCACATATTGGTTTGTAATCTTGTCATTTCTAGTAACTCCTTTCATCTATCGTACCATCCTCATCTCAATAACATGGATACTTTATTAATATTTTTTCTTTAAAGCCCAACACTTCGCACCATATAGGGTCGCTGACCTAACAACTGTTCTATAAAATTTTCCTTTTAATTTATTGGTTATCCTCTTATCACATAACACCCCACTTGCTTGTCTCCATTCCACTCAACCAACTGATATTATACTTGTAACATCCACATCAATATCACCATCAGTGAACCTAAATAACGAAATTTGTTAGTTTAGTTTATCACTTTTTCTTCAATATTTAACATTATGCTATTAAATGCCTCATTATTAAATTTACATTCCATAAATTCAGTTTTATTTATACTGATTCTTTGTCCCCTGGATTCTAAGGCATTCCTCCAAGTATATACTCTCGTTGGTAAGGCCTCTTTTAAGGTTTCTACTAAAACTATATCGTCGGCAAACAACGTAGGATGGATTGGAGATCTTTTGGATTATAGTTGGAGATTTACTTTTATCGCTATAGTAGAGGGAGATTTATTTTTATTCCTTCGTTTAATTATGAGACAGTTATTTATGGATGTTGGCGGGCCATTCGGTTCCACAGTTATTTATGAATTTCAGTTAGAGATTTTTAGTTAGATTACTTATTTAGAGATTTAATCTATTGTTTGGAATTAGATTTTATTTTGGGTTTAGCATGGTGATCTTATTTATATGGATGTTTATATTCATTGGATTTATTTAAATTATATCTTATGGAATTAATTTTTTTATGTCTCATATTTTCGTCACATGTTGAGAATGACATTTTATTTAGTGATGCCCTACGTAGTTCGGCGGCGGCTGACGCCAGAGTGTGCGGGGTGTTACAGATGGTATCAAAACATGGTCTTAGGTCTCGTAGGTTTTAAGTCCGTTATAGTTTCCACGTTATCGATTTTTGATTCCCTTTATTGATTCGTACTCTTTGAAGTATTGGATCTAACATACGTGTTAGTTGTATTTCTTGGAGATATGGATTTTTTTGTTAAGGTTGTTATAGGCATTGAGGTTAGAAGTAGTAATCTTGATGTGAGGATCTTTAGAGTTGATTTTGGATACAAGAATTATTTTGAAGATCAGTAGTATAAATGTTAGGTATCTGTAAAATAGATGTGGTGATATGATTTGATTTGATGATTTAAGTATTGCGATGAATTTTGAAGAAAGAATCAGTGGTGATGCGTCAGAGAGTGAGGTACACCGTTATTTTCGTAGATATATTTATATATATAATTAAGATATCACTACACCAAATCTGCACTATTGTCAAGGTCATTGACCTTGACAAATCCAACTTGTCAAGGTCAATGACCGTGACATTTCGAGGCGAGACAACTTTTTTTGTCACGGTCGTGTCACGGTCATTGACCTTGACACAAATTCGCGTTTTGTGTCACAGTCGTGCCGCGGTCAATGACCGTGACACGTTTGTCACGGTTATAAACCGTGACAAAGCCGTGACCCTTTTAAAAAAAATTGTCACGGCCATTGACCGTGACACGTCCGTGATAACTTTTTGTCATGGACTTGTCACGGTCAATGACCGTGACAATTCTGGGCAGAATTTAAAAAAAAATTGCTGGGCAGTATGGCCACTGCCACTGCCCAGCAGTATATTTGTACCTGTTATAGCAACGTTGTACCTGTTCCAAATATCATATATCCAAACAAATTAAAGATAATGCAAATATATATTCATGACGATATAATCCAAGTATTCAAAAAAGAAATAATATACATGACGATATAATCCAAATATAATTAAAATGGACAAACTTAAAAATAATGTTACTACATGTCTTGGGTAAATGTGAGTAGGTGAGTAGGCCACACGACATACGAATTGACGCACCCACTAATATACGTCGTGCCGCATTGTTCGCGCAACCACAATAGGGAGTTCTCCTTCCCCGGTATGACATGCGTGACGAGCACCCTGGACTCCATTTGTTGAAGCGCACGTCCATGAACTATTCCACCCTCGACGATATTCGGATCCCTCAACCCCCGCCCTATCCGCTGGCCATCAAATACGTCCAATATGAACACGCTCGGCCAACCAAGTGTCGACATTGGTCTGTTGAAGGGCGCCAAATAGGGAAGTGGATCATCGAAATACGAACGTGTCGGTGATGAAGCAGCGAGGTCCACATCCTCGTCATCCTGCGCCTCATCCTCCCGCACCTCCTCCTCCACCGCCTTCTCCTTCCCTTTCCCTTTCCCTTTACGGTCTCCGCCCAACGTACGCTTCATGAATGCGTACATATCTTGGACCGTCGCCTCCAAACGGGACAGCTTCTCGTCGTGTGAATCCACCGTTCGAGCCAACTCGGTGTCGCTCGTCTCCAATTCGATGATCCTAGATTTGGCCACCCGCGAGCTCACCCCCCTTGTCCTCCCCTTGCGATCAGAGCCAAGCACTTGGCTGAGTGCATCTGTGGACAAAGATGCCTTGTCGGCATCAGACTGCGACTCATGCACTTCCTTAAGCTTTGCCTGAAACGACAAAAAGCACATGATTAGTAAAATAAATAAACTAAAAAATTATAACGTAATTAACAAAAATTAAACTGTCGGATTACTTACAATCGTGGCCGCGACGCTCGGGGACACCTCCTTGTCCTTCTCCTTCTTCGTCCGAAGAGCCACATAAGTATCGAGCCTATGTGGCTTACCCCCTGGCCCACTCCCTACCCCCTGAAATAAAATAAAGTAAAGTAAAGTAAAATTAGTATCGGCCCCGCAAAGTAAAATAATGAAGAATAATATATTTCTGTAGTTATAGAAAAATTAAATCTTACCTACATCCTATGCTCCACCTCGGCGTAAGAGGTCCGGCTGGAGTAGTGCACGTCCGTCTTTTTTGCTCGATTTTCCCTCCTCGATTGGCGAGATGCCAATTGTCGATCCTCGATCTCATTGTCAATGAACTTCTGACATTGTGCCAATGAGATCGGCTCCTTGGGGGGGACAGATTCACACCATTGGATAATCGACTCTCGTGTTTTCCCAAAGTACCGTGCCCGCATATTTTTTTCCCACGACTTGAGTTGCTCCCTAATCTTCTCCAACACGGGATCGCGTAGCTTTGGATCCAAGTTGAATTGTTCCTGTCCAACAAATACAATGTTAGTTGCGAATAAATATAAAATTAAATATAAATATTCATATAAATATAAATATAAATATATTACCTGTAGTGCCGCCCAAACAGCTAACTTGAGCTCATATGGCACCTCCTTCCAACTCATAAACCCCGGGCCGATGACCGTCTTTAGCAGCTCGAGGGATCTCGCTAATAGCTCCGATTTGTTCTCGACGGTAATCCCAAATTTTCCATATTTGGGGAGCCTAGGGGCGGAGGAGCCCTCGTCGCCTCCGCTACCACCGAGCCCAGACGACATCATCATAAACAGCATCATCATCTTCGCCTTAATATCTGAAGGAGACATTTGCTGTAAAAAAATGTTATTAGTACAGATAAAAAAAAATGTTAATAGTACACATACACACACCCCTACCCCACCCCCACCACACACACGCACACGTCATGCCACTTTTAAAACTAACAATTAAAGTATACAATTATTAATTTACTAATTTACAATGAGGGACAATCCTACTTTCATATGAAATTGGCACTAATTATTAATTTACTTTCATCTAAAACTATAGAATTAAAATTACAATTAAAGCTATACAATTTCTTAATTAAAGATATACAATTGTTAAAATTGCCCCTCCACACCCCCCACACCCCACCCCCACCCCCACCACACCCCTTGCCCCCCTCCCCCCGCCACGCACACACACACACCCCACCCCCACCACCTCACCCCCACCCCCTCCCCCCACCACGACCGTGACAACTACATTTATTGTTTATCAATAAAATTATGACATGAGATAATTATAATTGGAGCATAAATTTCATTATCATTAAGGGATAAATCCAACCAAGTACAGAGATTCTACAAATTAAAGTGAGAATTAAATTTAAGATTTTCTAACAACATGCATGTGTATGGATTCTACATAGCTGGGCACGAAAGTAACTAATGATATTCCTAAAAACATACATAGTTGAATCTCTGTTAAATTTTTTTGTGAATTTACTAAACTTTTTGTGAACTAAAGTAACATTTTGTGAATTTACTAAACTTTATATAATATTATCAAATTCTGTTAAAAAATTATCTAGGGTTTTACCTAATTGAATTAATTTCATGAATAAAATTATTATCAATTTAAATATTTATATAATGAAATTTAACATATGAATTCTAGAACTTTTCTAACATTTACACAATTCTAACTATCACTAACCTTGCATTCATACTAAGGTTTACATAGTTTTAACAAATTATAACAAAATATTATCATATTTTTAGTTAGAAAATTCCACCCCCACCCCACACCACCATACACACACATATACACATACCCCACCCCCTCCCCCCACCACACCTGCACCACCCCACCCCCATTACCCCCTTCCCCCCTCCCCCACCACACACCACCACACACATATATACACACACATACACATATACATATACACACATATATATACACACATACACATATACATACATATAGAAATGAAAGAGAAAGAGAGGAAAAAAAAATATACCTTAGAGAGAGAGAGAGCAGAAATCGCGGATGAGAGAGAGAGAGGGGGAAAACCAAAAAAGGTGGAAAAAAAGTATCCTAGGGCTTTTTTGCTGCAAAAGTTGTCACGGTCGTGTCAAGGTCATTGACCGTGACACAAATCTCGCGTTTTGTGTCACGGTCATTGACCTTGACACGACCGTGATAAATAATTGTCACGGTCGTTGACCGTGACAAGTAAATTTGTCACGGTCTTGTCACGGTCAAAGACCGTGACAATTATTTGTCACGGTCGTGTCAAGGTCAATGACCGTGACACAAAACGCGAGATTTGTGTCAAGGTCAATGACCGTGACACAAAACGCGAGATTTGTGTCACGGTCAATGACTTTGACAAGGGTGACCGGCTGAAAGGTGACAATTTGGCCATTTTGGTGTAGTGTATGTATTGTATTTTGTTCATGGGCTGGTGCATGTAGGATTGGGTGTATGAGCGTTCAATTGTAGCATTCTACGGGTAGGCATACGTAAGCCTTATTTTATTTGCGTGATTTTATGATTGATGTTTACGCTTCGTCGAATTTTCTGTACTAGTGGGGGAGAATATAACACACAGTGATTTTTGTAATCCGTAAAAATTTGTTATAAATTAAATATTTTAGAACAATGATTTTTTAAATTTAATTAATTTTAGGACGTAAAATGTTGGTTTTGTTATATATGAAATATAGTTTTATGTGGAATATAATTCGGGAGAAATATCGGGAATTTCTAGAATTATATATAAAACGTGGGAATCTCGGTTGTTCAGGCCGATCGAACTGGTTTCGGCCCTGGGGCGAACCAATTCGCTTCGATAGTCAGGCGCATGTAGCTCTTTTTTTAATGTTTGTGTTAAATTAAAACTCTTCTACTTTTCCATATAAAATTAGATTGGGGGTTTAGTCTTTTAAATCACTTTTAATCCTTTCCAAAAAGAAATAGCCTCTCATAATTTTATCCCCTCTCATCTACAAAACCTAAACCCCATTAAACAAAAAAATTTACCTAAGATTTGAAGACTTAAATCAAGTTTTCTTAAGAACCACAAAAAACGTGTCTTTGCTATTTTCGCAAGGAGAATGCAATCGTGTAATTAGATTTTCAAGACGACTTCTTTACATACATGAATGATTATATTGTTTCCCTTAAGTGTTACGCGTGTTAGATATTGTCTAAACTTTAATAAATGGAGTTTTCTTAAAATAAATTAGAAAAAGTGAAAATAATTTCAGGAATGTTTTTATTCAAATTCCAAAATATATTTAAGACTTGAAACAACTGTATGCTTATATTAGAGGCTGGGATTATGATAGAGTTGTTGGACGTTTCGCATTTAAAAATGAAAAATATGAATTTGTAATAATGTTGCTATTTGAAAAAAAATCATGATTCTTATGTGTAGATTGTAGATTGGATTTCTTATTACGTAATAGGTGTATATGCATATTAAAAATGAAATCTTGTGTTAATCGATAAAATATCACTCGTATATATAATTAAAATGGTATAATTTGGATGATATTTTAATCGAACGAATTGTAGCTAAATTGAAAATATTCCTTATGTGAATGTGCTTTGTGTTAATATTTCGACACTGCGAGGACATAGGGATTTGGGAGTAGTTATGTTTTTACCCTTATTTTATAGGTTGCTTGATAGATATAGGACTAGTAGGTAGACTTTGTGGTGGCTTGCACTTTTTAGGTATGGGACTAGTGTGTGTAGGTTCATACAGTTGGGTATTTCCTGGGTGGGACTAGGTAGTACGCCATTTTGTTGTTCAATTAACATAGCTGTGAGACTAGGTAGTAATTGTTAGTGGGATTTTTTCTAAATGATATGTTAGGAAATACTTGTGGTTTTGATGATCTCTAGGTATGGAACTATAGATGGTTTAGGCTGGGTTACCCGAATAAATGGTGGGGCTAATAGAGAACTATAAGAACTTGATATGAAATTGATAATTAATGCCTAAGAAAATGAACGGGTATTAAAAATGGATTTACATCGCCAATATGTGCAGAACTAACGAAATTGAGTTCGCTAGCTATAGTGACGTGTGTGTGTGTGTGTGTGTGTGTGTTAGAGTCGAAAATATGTGCGAACTAATGATAATTAGATTGGCTGGCTATAGTGACGTGTCATATGTGGAACATCACCAATATGTGCAGAGATAACGAGATTGGGTCGGTTGGCTATATTGATGGGAATGGGTTTGATGGACTGGAAACTTTAGGTGGGTCCGAATATGTGTCGAATCCACAGATAGGTCGGCTGGATATAGTGGCGTCGCTCCGATAATAAATTCATTAAACGCATTAAATTAAGTTAGTAACCTTAATAAAATAAAATGTTGTAACTTTATTAATAAATCTGAATAGTGGGGCGGCTTAGTATGTGGGTAGTTAGTGTCGTGTTGCTTTATTCGCATTTAATTATATCATTTAATTTAAAATACTGTATTATAATATTTATCATGTATGATGCTTATGTCTAGGTTCACGGACCTAATTGGGAGGAGTAGCTAGTGTTCATGCGGTGGGCTCTGACCCATTGCATTGACTAATATTTCAGGTATAATTGGTGGAGTAGATGCATAGGATGGATTGAAGATCTTTGAATTGCAGTTGGAGATTTATTTTTATCACTTTAGTAGTTTGATTTATTTTTATTCCGTCATTTAATTATGAGATAGTTATTTTTGAATTTTGGTGGGCCATTGGTTCCATAGTTTTTTATGGATTTCAATCAGAGATTTTCTGTTGGATTATTTATCTGGAGATTTTATCTATCATTTGGAATTGAATTTTATTTTGGAGTTAGTATGGTGATGGATTTTATTTACATGGATGTTTATATTCATTGGATTTATTCAAATTATATATTGTGGAATAATTTTTTTTTTGTCTCATATTTCTGTCACATGCTGAGAATGATATTTTATTTAGTGATGCCCAACGTGGCTTGGCAACGACCGATGCTAGAGTGCGCAGGGCATTACATGGCCCATAGTGTTTAGAATATAGTGTCATATGGTATGTAGAGATATAGACTAGAATGAAGATTAAGGCAGAAAATAATATCAACTTGTTATTCAAGTTTGTGTCATACGTATAAAAGAAAATTTAAAAAATAATAATCTACAAAAGTGATAAACATAAATAAATTTTAGGGTCTCTTACATATATGTCTCATTAGAAGAGATTTTTGGTAAACAAGTCATATTGACTTATTAACCATCAAATGGGTCATATTCATATTTTTGGAGAATCTTATTTGACAAATTTACCCCTCTTCAACCAATTATTAGTAACTATTGGAAAACGTTACCCAAATAGTTGAACTTTATTTTTTTTCTATTTATTAATCTCCAAATGATCTTAACTTTTGATTTAAAAATCCATTTTTCACAAAATTACTCTTTATGAAATTTATTCACCAAGATCTATCAAACAAGATCCATTAACACTATAAAATTCTGATGAAAAAAATTATGCAAATAGTATATATTTATTGTGTGCACAAGAAAATGATATTATTTTACATCTAAGATGTCTTCGTAAATAGTAAATATTTACTATGTGTTAATATTACAATGTCTGCATAAAAAATGAAAGAACATATTAGTTTATTTTTTTATTATTTTCTATTGGATATGGATCTTATTTTATTGGGCTCGATTAGTAGATTTCAAAAATAGCAATTTCATAAATTTTGAATTTGTATATTGAAAGTTATAGTTCTTTAAAGTTTGAAAGGAAAAAAAATAACTACCGATTTAATTTTGGAGGGAATCTATGGGTAAGTATTTATTAGTGAGGAAAAAATTCTTAAATTAAAAAATAGGACACGATTAATGGCTGACTCCTCAATAGGACATAAATATGAAAATTCTTTTCAAATATAACTCACATATAATAACTTATAAATTAAAACAACATATGTGTACATTGTAATTAATCATGAATCAAAATATGAAATAGATGTATATTTGAAAACATGGATCATTGGAGTTCTGTAAAGAAATGAACTCAAAATTTTTGCACATTTTTATTTTAGCTCTCTACTAGTTCATATATACCAAGATATTTATTAAAATAAACTACAACATGTATTTAAATAATTGCAAAAAATATAGTTACCTTGATCAATGTATTGATCGAAGATAGTAGAATAAACATGATATGAAAAATCAATGCAAGATATCTTAAATATCACTTCTATGTCCTTTTTCATCTTCATGAAAATCAATCTTAAAACTGTGAATATGACAACATAAATAAAAGACAAGAAATAATAAGACGAAATTTTCCATATATTCAAAAAAGAGTAGGAAAAATTTTAATAACCTTAAAGAAAAGGGTTAAAAGCTAATTAGTTTGTAAAGTTAAGAAAATAAAGCTACAAATTCTGTAAAAATGAATTTTTTCAACATTTAGGCTTTATATTTTGGATCCAAAAATATGCACAAATGGAAAATTGTGCACTCATATCAAATTCAATCGGTGTTCCGGTAAAAAAATAAATGATAAGAGGAACACATTACTTATTTTAACTATGTATAAAAATAAAAATAGAAATGACATGTAATCTTCCATCAATCTACATCATCATATACTATTATAAAGACGGATTATCTTTAACAAAACAAACTTAAAAAAATAGGACTTTCAAAGATGTTTTCTTATAGGGTTAATTACACTTGGCCCCCTGAACTATACCCCCTTATCACCTGAACTTCCAGCTTCTACACCTAACCCATTGAACTTTTAACACAACTTTAAGTAACCCCTTAGCATTAACACCATTAATCTTCAAGTAACCCCTTAGCATTAGCACAACTTTTAACAAACCCTTTTAACTCCTATACAGTACGCAAACCAAATTTCAGTAAACCAAGAAAACCAAACCCAGGCCAAAGTAAAAAAGGAACGAAGTGTCAAAAAGTTATTCACGTCGCTCGAACGAGAGTGGGGCTCGTTTGCTCGACATGCTATGTCGCTCGAACGACCCACAACATCATTTGAGCGACCCCCTTGTCTTTTTTCCCACGTTGTTCTCAATTTTTGTTCTCTCCAGTTCCAATTCTCTAACCCAGAAAAGTATAAGAAAACCCAAAGGCATTTATTACACGATCAAAGGCATTTATTTAGGGATCTACATCCCTATTTCACTCCATAAATTAAACCTTGACATCCTCTACATTAATTAGTCAATCATCCCCAATTAACTGTAAAAATCCTAAAGAATCTACATCAATTTTCATATTTCGATGCCTAAATTTCTAGGACTAACTATATATTAAATTCAGTCTTCTACATGCATTATTCATCACCAAATTAATCATATCAAACCTATATCCCAAAATTTTTAAGGGGCATTACGATGCATCAAGAAATATATTGAAAATATAAATTAAGCAAGATAATTCTTGCCTTAAAGACTCGTAGAAGAAAGCCTCTTGAAATCCCCTTGATTTTTTCCTTGGTTCCTTGCCTTTTTTCCTCTCTTTTGGCCTTTCTCCCTTCCTCTCGCGTTAACTGTTATTTTACGTTTTCAGGAATGATAGCGTGAGAGTGGTTTACCCCCACTTAAACACTAATTAAACCTAAATCCCGAGTTGGGCTTAAAACCCAACTTTTGGATCCCCAAATGGACCTAAATCCATAATCCAACGAGCCCAAAAGTTCCCCAATATATATACTATTGACCTGAGACTATTTTTAAAGGTCTAAAACATCTAAACAAGCTCTTAATGCTTTTCAAAATGCGTCCCAATTATTTCTATTTCATTTAGATATTTTTGTATGTTCCAACGACATGCGCCCGCAAATTTATTTATGTGTGATTTATTTTTCACTAGCAAACCCATTATGTCCAATTGAATTATATATTTATATACTCATGAATAAATGTTTATTTAAATTAAAAAATTTACTCATTTAATTTAAATCCCCCAATCTAATTTATTCTAAAACAAATTCTGAAATTACTAATTTTATTTATGTCGTAATATTTTATTATGAAATTATAGGGTATTACACTACGGGTCCATGCCACATTTCATATTTATAGTGTAACAGTTGGTTTCTTGTTGTTGTTCATTGTATTTTTTTTCTTACTATTAATTAAGGGGCGGATTAGTTCATCATCGATAAAAAAATATCGATTGAACATGGTGGAAGGAGGGTTGAACATTGCTTCCATTTATAGATTTTGAAAAAAAAAAAAAAAAAAAAATAGTTTCTCATTGCTTTCCTAGAAATATTTGATTTTTTTGTCATTTCCAAATTTTTTATTTTTTTTTCGTTATATTTTTCCCAGATTTTTTAAAAGGGTTTTAATATTTTCCTAAAATTCTAAATGTCTTTTGATAAATTTCAAATTTTTAAAATACATTTTTTGTAATTTCCATACCTTTTAAGAAGTTTTCCCAGTATTTTCAGACTTTTCAAAATAATTTTTTAAATATTTACTAAATGTTTTTTTGTAATTTGCAGTTTCTTTTTTAAGGTTGAAATGTTTTTTTTCATGAGATTTTTTTTCTAGAATTTTTTTTAATGTTTTTTATATTAAGTTTGGACTTTTTGTTGAAAATTGTTTTCTATTTTCTAAAGATTTTTTTAAAGTTTTTTTCAATATTTTTTTTACATTCTATAAAAATTTTTCTATAAATTTCAAAAAAAAATTTGGTTATTTTTAAAATTTTTGTTATAATTTTTTTTTTTGTAATTTCCCTTTTTTAATTTTTTTTGTAATTTTCAATATTTTTGTTATAATTATAAGATTTGGTAAATGTTTTCAAAGCTTTTTTCTGTAATTTCTCTTCTTTTTTTTTTATATTTAAATAGGCCTTGACCATAATACCCTCGTGTGCACTACATGTGACATGCACATGACTAACCTTCCATTAAAAAAATTAATACCATTAGGGTTTTGGAGCTACTTGAAGAATTTTTTTAATGTTTGGGGGATTAATTCTAGATATTTAAAGTTCTTATGGTGAAGTGATATGAGGGGCAAAGTTCTGGGGGATATGAGGGGTAAACTTCAGGGGGGCACAAGTATAATTATCCATTGTCTTATATATTATGTTTATAATATAAGTTATTATATGGATATTTATAAGATTGAGGAAGTGTTATAATTTCAAAGATTATAAATTTTACTTTTTTGATTAATTTTGCATGGAATATATTTAGTTCAACATATAATCGCTAGATGACATATTTTATTATTTAGTTCTGAAACAGTCCTAAATTACATACCCAAAGTTAAGGTGCTTTAACTTTAGCTCAAATTAATTGTTAAGGTTTAAGTGTGCACTTTTAAATATCTTTTACATATTGCACTTTAATTTTGGGATAGACACAACACTAAAGTCTTGAGTCATTCACCTATTATCTATTACTTTTGTGTATTATTTAGCTAGCAAAAACTACACGACATATAAAACATTATGTGATAACTAGGGGTAAAAATAGATATTCAAAAATCCAAATTCGTCCGCTTTTCATACCCGAATGTAGCGGATATGTATCCGAATAAGTATTCGAAAGAGCGAATTTGGATAAACATTTTAAATATCCGAAAAAACAGATACGGATAATGCTGGTATTCGTGATGAATAATCCATATCCGAGACGGACTATTCGTATTGATGGATATTCGTTTTTTCGGATATCCCACATTGGATGAGGCCACGACCTCTAGCATGAGGACCCTCTGAGTCAAATAGTTTACCTGGGTTTGGAGTGAGGCATGACTGTCGTAGAGATGTTTGAGGTGATTGTACAACTGCGAAATCTCATCTTTGACTTCTGTGCTCTGGCTGGACTCTCCTTCTATTTTCTGCTTTTGTTAGTCTTTACCAAATATAGAATCTAAGACAAAACTAGCAGAAGTGAGTAATTACAAAAATATTGAATTAACTAAGTAGGAAATGGGGATGCAGCGTTTGTACTGCTACATGGTATTACTACCGAGGCCGCGGCCAGTAAGGCACATAGGTGCACCGCCGTGGACTTTGTATGATATTCACCAAGGTTGAGCTGGAGATCATCTGAGTCCGTTCTCTGAGCTTTGAAGCTTCTGTAGTGCAGCCGCGCTAGTAGAGGCTGTGACCATGGAGGCATTTGAACTGCCCGACCGCATCCCCTCCTAGGCAACAAAGGGAGCAATCCCAAAATTTTAAGCCCAGAGACTAAGTTTTTCTCTCCCAACATGTGGAAAGCATACCTACCAAGGTCTGTTAATGAGAGGATAGCCTCATGGTGCACGAAATGGCACAGTTTCAATGGCAAACCCTAGATCACGGGTCGAGAACAACAAGATTGGGAGTAAATACAATCCTTCCCTAACCATTCACCTTTTCGGCGCTAAAGCCCATCATGCTTTTCAGCACTATCTAGATGAAATGATGTCACATGGATATGTAAAATAGATATAAGGTCATAGAATGAAGACCCAAGGATAAATCTGAATATATGAAATACCCATTTAACAGTGTGAATATAAAACAGAGCTCAATAACCAAAATTTACTTATGAGATGATGATCCAAAGAATCCCCATGAATAGAATTTTGTGTTTAAGAACTCGAAACATAGAGAAACAAGATTGAAATATCTCACTTCCCATAGACGACGCCAGATTGATGATACGAGAAATCGTCCACTCGTCGTTCCCGTATCAGAAAATCAAAATGTAAAGTGCATAATAAACAAATAAAACGAGTAAATAGAGAGAAGATAAGATATATAGTGGTCCAGCCTCTAAAATAGGCCTATATCCATTGTGTTGCTCCGTTATCATTATATGTGTTGCATTGTACAATATAATCTTGCCTATAGAGGCGTACAAGTATGAGAATAAATGAGAGTACATGGCAGTATTGAGGATTCCGGTGTGCCAGAGAGGTGGCTGCGATATAGATGTGTAGCCCCCAAGTTGTATGTTGAGGTTATGTAGAGAGAATTCAGAAAGGTTTCGCCAGGTGTTGTAGAATCTGAAACCCCCCATCTCGAGGTGTGGACCTTTATTTATAGGAGGTATGTGAGCTGTGTCACGTGCCCGGAGCACGTGACATATATGAAGTCTGGAGCAGCTACGATGAGAGGGATGCGACCAGTAAGGCAAGCATATTGAGTGCTGCATCATGTATGAGGCTAAAGCTGGGGGTGTCTCACCCTGTAGTATAAGGTTGTGGCCTATATATAAGGCCAAGTGGTACGTGCCGCACCCTGTACTGAGTATGGACGCACCCCTTGGTGAGAAGGGCCGCACCCCGGGCTGAGTAGGGCCGCACCGTCCCCAGTTCTAGCCGCGGCCTATAAGCTTTTGCATGCCTGAGTAACCTCCACGGCAGGGTGCTATATTTGTACTATCAATTATTATTTAATATTACTCTTAATAGCATGTAATTCCAATTTTCATCAACTACGTGTTAGGACCCAAGGGAAGTGCGCCCAAGGCCAAGTAGATAGGGCCACTAATTGTAGATGTATATAAGTACTTACCTGTATAACGCCCTCAAAGTACAGAACAACATACAACATGTCGTAACAAAAGGAGGGATGTGAGTTGAATGCTCAGTGGAAACTATGCAAATGCAGTATAGAAATGAACGACAGAAAAGAATACCCATACGCTACACTACTTGCATGTGAAAGTATATATGTATCTACATATATACCTTTGAAAATACGTAACCCAATGTATTAAACCATTTTATTCCCAAAACGCATTTAACCTGTTTATTTTCCTTATCTTTACAAAGAATCATTTTGTATCATTATGCTTAAAAACTAGCATTCCTTTCCATTAACGCACATGGTTAAACAATTAGCAATTGTTGAAAAAAATCTTTCATTTACTTTCAAACGTTTATTACCCAACGTTCATCAACTCACGCCGAGTTATTAATCATTACTTAAGACTTGCTTTCAACGTACACACACACTGTGTTTAAAAAATAATCATTTTCCTTTAAAAACCTTACATAACACACGCTTGTGTTCATTATGGTTCAAACCTCATTAGGTAGCTTAAATATTATTATACCATCTTATTAAACCATCCCAGGTTGCCACATGAATATTAAACATTTAATGCGTTATTCTTGCATTAGTAAATCAATGAATTCATACCATTCATTTATGCCTCTTTCACGAATATTCAATTAATTACTTAGCATTTTCTTTAGGGATTCCACCGACGCACACACCCGTCACAAAACAGGCACACCCACGGTTTCATGGAATTTCACCGTCCGGCACCGAGCGCCAAGTAAACTGCAGTGGATTTGGGGTATTTCACCACTAGGGACAGCATAGACCTACTTAATTACTTAACACGACATAATCCAATATCATTATCATGCTGATGTGTTCAAGACTTTCATAATGTTCACAATAATTCGCCTTTTTTGGGCCGAAGCTAAAGCCTTGGACTTAACCGTCCATTTTCCATCATTCACTTAGGTAAAACCATTATATTCCCTTACGGTCCTTTTTCACGCACGCGTTGAATTTCACACCAAAAATCATTTCTGCTTTAAGGACGTAAATTATTCTTTTATATTAGTGCCAAAACACTCTTTAACATTTTTATTTCATAAAAATGTCACACTTTAAGTAAATTACCAATTTACCATTTTTCTTTACCAAAACTCCAACATTATCCTTTCAATATGTTCATCATTATTCCAATGTTCACATTAATCCAAATTTACGGTCGAAGTCAAAAGCCCGGACTTAACTATTCATTTTTCCATTAACACTTGGAAAATGATTTCTTTCTCCTTTAAGTCCTTTATTCATACACACGTTAATTTTATACCAAAAATCATTCACGCTTTAGGACTTAATTCATTTTCACCCACACTAGTGTAAAAGCATTCATCAACATTTTTAATTCATAAAAACGTTCCATTTTAAGTAAATTTACCAACTTACCCTTTTATTGCCAAAAATTACAATTTAGTCCTTTTACAAATGTCATTTGCCAAAAAGATAGTTTAAGTTTCCAATTCAACAGTTAAACATATTTAACCATTAAAGACACTTGTTTATTAGCATACTTCACTCAACTTTCACATTTTACACTTCACACACCTTTAATATATAAATCCATACATTTTATATAGTAAAACCTCATTTTCCACATATTTGATAAACACACTTTATTTTTGAGTTTTTATATCTTACACCCATTTACCAATATTTACACAATAACTCATACCATTTTCTTAGTATGAGTTTACACATATTAAAGTACACATTTAAAGTGAAAGATTTATTTTTTTACATTTATCTTCATTATTCAAGTTAGAAAATCACATTTTCATCGCATAAAATGGCTTAAACAAGCCTAATGAATTTCTTTACACAAAATCACATTATTTATCTTTAAAACATCATTCTAACACATTTTATTTCATAAAATGCCTATGAATAGTGTTCTGAAATTTTTAACACCTTTAAAACCCATTTAAAACCTTATTTTAAATGCCATTTTTTATTCAAAACAACAAGAATGCAATTAATAAGTCCATTAATGCAACATAGCCATTATTCTACACACTTTATACCCAATATGTATAAATAACTATTCTGGAAATTATCTTTTTTCAAAATCCATTTCAAAACCTCTATTTGAAACCCATTTTCACCCGAAATGGTGAGAATGCTACTAAGTGAACCATATACGCAAAAATAACCCATGTACTACATATATCTAGTCTAATATATGCAAATGCATAAGCTAGAAATATACACACTTTAAACCTAAATCAATGTTAGTATTCCCACCTAAATGTCTCTAAAATGGTGGTGGAAATGGTGGTTTTAGTATAGGAGGAGTAACCCCCACCTCCAAAGGTGGCCTCAAAGGGTTACCAAATTCATCCTCCTAAGCTCCAAAGAAATACCCACTTCAACTCCATCAAAAATCACCTCGTCTTCTCTAAAGAAAACCCCAAATATAACTCCAAAATTTGTAGCTCTTCCTTATCAATGGTGAAAATGGGTGTACAAGGCTTATATATGGTGGAACACTAGTAATATATAGTGGCATTAGGTGGTGGAATGGTGGTGTAAGGTGTCTTGTGGTGGTTGAATGGTGGAAGATCTCTCAGGGCTAAAGAGAGAGAGAAAAAATCTGATCCATCATGCCCAATGGGCTAATATACACTTATATACTCCTTAAAACCCTAAGGGGTTAAATTCCCCAAATACCCCCCACAAAATGTTGATTTGCGTCACTTTCTCTCTCCTGCCTTTTTTTTATTGAAACTTTTAACTTGAGATTCATATTCCTTGTATTTTTTGGCTAAAAAAATTCATATTTATAATAGTCGTTTGCCTCCCCCCCAGATTGACTTATATAAGGTGCGCAAGAATCTGGACCTCCGCGCAAAACATATTTTTTTTCGATTTTTCTTTCACATGGTAATATTACTTATATTTTATGAGTCTTTATATATGGTCGGGATATTTTTTTGACTTACTGATTGTCCTAAACAATTCGCACAAGTTCGCGTCCTGCGCGACGCGTGCTGACGAAAATTCGCCTAAAATGGGTCTAAATAATTTTTTCCGACGACGTCGAAGTAGAGAAAGTTGCTCAAAATTAAATTTTAAGTCGTTCTAGATATTTTCATAATTTTTTGAGAGCTTTTATTTTTTGACGAAAAATATTATTTATTTATTTTTTGACTTTTGACCCATGGTAAGTTTATATATTTTTTTTTGGGAGCTATAGAAGTGTTCATTTCGATATATGTGACCGCAATGCATCCTAAAAAAATTGCGTAAAGTTAGCTATCATGCGCGTCGCGTACCGCTCAAATTATTGTAATATTAACCATGATCATGTTACAATCATTCATTGGTATTTTTGCGTCAAACTTAACCAACATACTTACTAGGATTATTAGAACTTAAATACGCATCCAATCAAACCATGTGGCGTGTAATTTTCTCTCCTTAATTACTTTTCATAATGCGCCACTTTTCGTGCCATTTGGCGTAATCCCTTTATGTATTTATTCCTCAAAGTTTTCTTCGAATATAATATTTCGATTATCATTAGATACTTATTTTCTATGACGGGGTATTACATTCTTCCCTCCTTAGGAAATTTCGTCCTCGAAATTCATGGTCATCAACCTTAGAATTTAGTTACCTACAATCAGTTTCCAATTTTAGGAGTCTAAAACCCACAGATTTTATTTTTATCGATTATATTGCTAACCCAGTCATGGAGGACGCTAAGGTCTTACTACTAATCCCAAGCATGCCTAACTCGTGCATCAAAACAATCCCTCAAATAATCGGTATTCACAAAATATCATGCTACCACTAATAAACTCATCATCAAAAATATTTCCTCAACAATTTCGGATCATGTCTATCCTAGGCTGATATAACCTCAATATCACTAGTCATTACATCATTAATCATGAGTCGGTCTTTTAATTCCATTCGTTTACTCGATCGATATCTCTTACGAGATCATTACACTGACCTAGAGTCATACTAGGTATCACAACACAAATATACACGAGCAATCACATCGTCAATCCACACAATTCCAATCAAAGTGACTAACATCCAATGTTTTATCAGGTTCTAATGCTCACAATATCCTCGAGTCCCAACCTCGAAACCCATGACCAAGTCGTAGTTAGCTATATCGGTCAACTAACGAAATATGTTAACCTAATGCAACGAAATGGCACATGCAATAAATGCAGGACCATGCGTACACATAAATTTATGTAAAACAAAGGTGCTTTCGAAGAACAGCGTACTCATGTACTGTGACGCATCAGCCTCAACCCGTCCTATCTCACATCACTACTGAGCTTATGCAACGTTACCTAAATACAGACCCATAACTAACACAACAACTTCCCATCACCGGTATAAAAGAAGACGCAATAAGATCTAATGGATTGGACAACTACCACGCTAAAATGAAACAACTGAATTCGGGCAACAAACCATGCCACGTGAATTAAGAACCACAACATACACTCAAAGTATAAAACTTCATAGACCTACACGCGCGTTAAAGTCTTAGCCATGGCATGCGCACTGGATTGAATTGCTAATCACGACTACCCATTTTCAAAGACAACGACCTGGGAGACGATTCACTTGGGAATCTAGAATGCTAGACTTCCCTCCTTAAGACTGAGGTTACTTGTTATCCTTTATATTAAAGTGAAGTTACATTTCTCATTTCATAATGTTAGTCACTGGCCTATATACTCAAGTATCCACAATATCCACATGTGATTGTTAACTTTCAAACCTTGAGATATTTCTCATCTAGTGAAACACAACACTCACATAATTTTACCCTACTAACTATCGCTACAATCCTTAGCAATGTCTTATATGATCCCAATTCATAACTATCGGACTAGTTACAATGACACCTCTAATTTTCAAGCATTATATATGCCTAATACCTAATGTTTCTCCTCACTAGATTCATACTAAGCCATACGGGTTGCACACGTAGTTTCCATAATCAAGCCTAACACTCCATTCCGAGTGATATCTCTAAAACATTGATGAACATCATCATGTCTTAAGTCTCCCAAGTGTAAAACCTAATATGTACCGACCTATTTTCAATATTATCCATAAGGATAATACCTTAACACAAGCTTATCAACAAGCCATAACGCTAACTCCTACTTATTTCCACAAAACGATACAACTAAATCGTACTACAAACATCAACAGCCTATGCATCTATAAAATAAATTTCCCAATGATCCATCAAAAGGATGCCAATTCAATCATCTCTAACTATTATGCACATTCTAGGGTATGAGTGATCATGAAAAGATCCAACCAAGTATAACAATCGATCATGGCCATTAATTATTTTTTTTAGGGTCCAAACACTAACCCAATTACTACGTGTTACACCAACTGTAACTCTATGTCCTAAACACCCTAAGAAATACCCAAAGTTCGAAGAGAAAAATCATTGTTATCGTAATACACGAAGCGCAATCTAAAGTTCACCATTACTGGGGAGTGTCTATCAGTTATACTAATAACTCATTAGCTAATCCTTATCACATATCTCAAAGACAATATCAATACGAATTCACATACTTGTCCATATCTATAATCCGAGATCAAACTCATCATGGCGTATAACTTAACCTTATTGAACACTCAACTATGACAACTAACTTGTCTCACTGCATAGCCATCAACCTCATTTTCTAGATCATAAGCTATCACCACTATAAAATGTTTGGTAGGATACGGGGCATCGGGTACTACCTATAAAACTTTGGGCCAATACTTTTGATTCCACAAGAATCCTATTCCTTATTACCACTTCATTTTTTTTTAAAACCATGATTAAATACCACCATTTCTAACACTAAGTCCCAAGGACTATGTAGATTCATTCTTAAATTATCCTGAATCAATATGATTATCTAAACCCAAATCATAATCAGGTTACTTAGGCATTCTAATTTTATAGAATTATTTATTCACAAGCCACGCTACTTAGTCACCTAATCATGTAGATGAAACCAGAAGCATAGTAGCTAATATACAACCGAAATCATTAAGACTTTCTAATCATCAAACCTCCATATGATACATCTCATACAAGCCTAAGGTACCACCACCTAACGGCCTACACCAAAACCCGACACTTGCTAGCTAACACTACCAGAACAAATGCAGCAGAGTAAGAATGACTACTAACTTAGACGATAACCAACTCAAATAGAAGGGCACAACGTGATCAAGAACTTGACTTTACCATCAAGGTACAATTTAAAACCATCACCAGGCAAGCATGACCATCTCCAACCAACAATGATGCCGACATATCTACTACCGACCTCACCACGTCACACCCAAAAGGAACATTGAACCTAAATATCTGATACCAAGTTGTAACGCCCTGATCCGGATTTAAGGGTTAATAAATTATCAACCCAATTATGTTCATACATTAATTCTGAAGTGCGGTGAAACAACCTAAATAATATTTCTAGTTCAGTTTTATTATTATTTAATATTACTATTATTAGCATGTGATTCCAATTTTCAACAACTACATATTAGGACCCAAATGACGTGCCCCCAAGGTGCAGTAAATAGAGCCACTAATCGTAAATATAAATAATTACTTACCTGTATAACGCTCTCAAAATACGGAACAACATACAACATGCCGTAACAAAAGGAGGGGTGTGAGGTAAATGCTCAGTGGGAACTATGCAAATGCAGTATATAAACAAATGGTAGAAAAGAATACTCACACGCTACGCTACATGCATGTGAATGTACGTATGTATCTACATATATACCTTTGAAAATATATATCCCAATGTATTTAATCGTTTTATTCCAAAAACGTCATTTAACCCGTTTATTCTCCTTATCTTTACAAAGAATCATTTTGTATCATTATGCTTAAATACTAGCATTCCTTTGCATTAATGCACACGGTTAAACAATTAGCAATTATTGGAAAAAATCTTTCATTTACTTTCAAACGTTTATTACCCGACGTTCATTAACTCACGCTGAGTTATTAATCATTACTTAAGACTTGCTTTCAATATACACACACACCGTGTTTAGAAAAATACTCATTTTCCTTTGAAAACCTTACATTACATATGCTTGTGTTCATTATGGTTCAAACCCCATTAGGTATCTTAAACATCATTATATCATCTTATTAAACCATCCCATGTTGCCACATGAATATTAAACATTTTATGAGTTATTCTTGTATTAGTAAATCAATGAATTCATGCCATTCATTTATGCCTCTTTCACGAATATTCGATTCATTACTTAGCATTTTCTTTAGGGATTCCGCCGACGCACACACCCGTCACAAAACACGCACACTCACAGTTTCACGGAATTTCACCGTCCAGCACCGAGCGCTAAGTAAACTGCAGTGGGTTTGGGGTATTTCACCACTAGAGATATCATAAACCTGCTTAATTATTTAACTCGACATCATCCAATATCATTATCATGCTGACGTGTTCAACATTTTCATAATGTTCACATTAATTCGCCTTTTTTGGGCCGAAGCTAAAGCCTTAGACTTAATCGTCCATTTTCCATTATTCACTTAGGAAAAACCATCATATTACCTTACGGTCCTTTTTCACGCACGCGTTGAATTTCACACCAAAAATCGTTTCTGCTTAAAGGACGTAAATTATTCTTTCATATTAGTGCCAAAACACTCTTTAACATTTTTATTTCATAAAAATGTCACACTTTAAGTAAATTACCAATTTACCATTTTTCTTTACCAAAACTCCAACATTATCCTTTCAATGTGTTTATCATTATTCCAATGTTCATGTTAATCCAAATTTACGGTCGAAGTCAAAAGCCTGGACTTAACTATTCATTTTTCCATTAACACTTGGAAAATGATTTCTTTCTCCTTTAAGTCCCTTATTCATACACACGTTGATTTTATACCAAAAATCATGCACGCTTTAGTACTTAAATCGTTTCCACCCACACTAGTGTAAAAACATTCATCAATATTGTTAATTCATAAAAATGTTCCATTTTAAGTAAATTTATCAATTTACTTGCCAAAACTTACAATTTAGTCCTTTAACAAGTATCATTTTTCAAAAAGATAGTTTAAGTTTCCATTCAACACTTGAACATATTTAACCATTAAAGACACTTGTTTATTAGAATACTTTACTCAACTTTCACGTTTTACACTTCACACACCTTTAATATATAAGTTCATACATTTTATATATTAAAACCTCATTTTTCACATATTTGATAAACATACTTTATTTTTGAGTTTTTATATCTTACACCCATTTACCAATATTTACACAATAACTCATACTATTTTCTTATTATGAGTTTACACATTTTAAAATACCCATTTAAAGTGAAAGATTCATTTTTTTATATTTATCTTCATTATTTAAGTAGAAAATCACATTTTTGTCTCATAAAATTGCTTAAAAAAGCCTAATGCATTTCTTTGCACAAAATCACATTATGTATCTTTAAAATATCATTATAACACATTATATTTCATAAAATGCCTATGAATAGTGTTCTTGCATTTTTAACACCTTTAAAACCTTATTTTAAATGCCCATTTTTATTCAAAACATCAAAAATGCAATTAATAAGTCCATTAATGCAACACAACCATTATTCTACACATTTTATGCCCAATATATGTAATAACTATTTTGGAAATTATCTTCTTTCAAAACCTCTCTTTGAAAACCATTTTCACTCAAAATGGTGAGAATGGTACTAAGTGAACCATATCTTTTATATACTACAAAATGCTTAACAAGGTTTTAATGTTGCTCATCAGAGAGCCTATCTACGTGGACACGTTTATTATCACCCCCTCTCTCTCCGTCCTTTTATACATCTCCCTTAATTCCGGTCGTTTCCTCTCCAAACTATTTTCATCTTCCCTCAATAAGTATATAAAAGAACTGTCAGGACAAAGAAAGTCAGTAATCCCTTTCACTATTTCTGCTCCCAAAATCGACTCCTCCATTTCTTCTTCACAACGCAAGTTAGGTTACCTCTCTTACTCTCTCCATTCTTTAAATACATTTTTTCTGACATTTTCGGGTAAATCCATTGTTAACAACGCAAACCATTATTACCGGTGCATTCAAACAGTGATCGGAGATCGCAATAGCGAACCACCATTGACAACCGCCTTTCTTTCCCTCTCTCTATGTGGCGGTCTTTATCTCTATAAAATCTATTTGAAATCCAATTTAACTGACAATTTAGCAGGGTGGGGTGAGTTTAGAGTTGGTGACTGGGCGTGGGTTCCGCACAGGGGTAGTATGGGAGGTAGAGGAGACGTGGGATGGTATTGTGAGAGGGTTGGGTAATGTTAAGGGAGTGTGTGTGGGTTTTGTAGAATTGGGGGTTGAGTATTACGTGTGTTGGGCAGGGGATGCAGGGTGGGAGCGTGGGGAGTATTCTTTACTAATTTAAGTTTTAATTTACCTCGTGATATGTAGATGATCTGATGTATTTTTCTCATGTTCTTCAAATTTGAAATTAATATTGGACGTGTACTGAAATATGGAATGGTAAATCTTCTTTGTTAAGCTTTAGTCCTATGATTTCTTGGTACCAGTAATGATATCACTTTGATAGGAAGGCAAATGATATATATATATATATATATACGCCTTTATTTCTCTGAGTCTCATTCCTTTATATTAATAAAAAAATTGTTTAGTCGGTATTTAATGAAGATGGTGTACCCAAATAAATTGATGCAACTGTATTGATTGGAATACAGCTGGAAATTTGGGATTGTTGGGGTACTGGACCTCGAGTTACAGTTGCAGTTAACAACTAGAAAATTAGTATTGTGGTTTGGTACTATATATGCAAATTCCTGTTTGTTTGTTTATTAAGTTCTTTGAGAAGTGATCCATTGACTTTGGTGTGTATAGTTTTTCCCTGAGGTCTTGGATCCTTATCACTATATTAATTCGAATGGATTTTATTAAAGGATAAGAATTTATTTTTAGAATCTTTTACATTTCATTTAGCTATAATATGTACAGGGGCCTTTCATATGGTCATCACTTATGAATCTCCGTACGTTTTTTTTTAAAAGAATATGTTTTCTTTTGTTCTAAACATTTCAGATACTCTTAAAAAATTATCCCAAAATAATTTATTTTGATATTTTAAAAAAAAATGAATTAATATTTGATATTTAAGCATTTGACTTCAATTATTTAAATGTCAAATATTGATTCATTTTTTAAAAATATCAAAAGAAATTATTTTGAGATGATTGTTTTTAAAAATACACTGAAATGTTTAATATTTTATATATATATGAAAAGAAATTGAGGGAACCAAAAGTTATCCAAATACTTTGTTTGGTTATTTTGGAATAGCATTAAAATATTCAGAAAAATGGATACATGTGCGGATAGTATGTTTATTTATTATTGAGTATATTTACTTTTGGGGTATTTATTTATGTGTCAGGAGTTTCACACTGATGAGGAGATCCGTTATTTTGCTGGAAGAAGTGGTAAGGTTATTTAGTGCTTCACTTCACTTTATAAGTCTTATTCTTCCCACCTTTTATATCCTAATTAATAACATTCATCTTAAGGTTATTTCGATGTGAGGGATGATACTAATGGTTGGATTGGCGTGTGGGTAAAGAAAGGGGGAATGGCACAACTATCTGATATAATTTATCACCACTTTACACTTGATACCAAGTTGAATGATTACATCCTTATATTGTATTATGTTGTATCATATATTTTTCGATAAAATACTTAAAATGAAATTCAACTTGTTAGGAGTTGTTGTGTTTTAATTTTCCAACTAAATCATCATGTGTGTGTATCGAGATCTTCTTTCTTATGTTTAGATCGGAAGGAGAATGACAAATTGGTCAATGGTTTCATCATTAAGGATAATTGTTATCAACTAGATAAATTTTTTCGTCCTTTTATTATTTTTATTGTAAACATTTATATATTCATATTCATATATATATATATATATATTCATATTCATATATATATGTATATATATTTATTTATTTTATGATTGGGTGAGATTGTAAATTTTTAGTGAAATTTTTTATTCATATATATTTATTTTTTATAATAGTGATATACATATTTTTTTCTTTCATATACCTTAGGATTTGTGATGTACCGTCATTTTTATGGTAATCCATGATGTTTTATAAGGTGTTTTGTTAGCACCAGTTATAACTAAATGGAGACAAAAGGATATCTAAATCATGTCCTCTTTCATAGTTTCATATTATCCATATATTGTTTGAATAAATGTCTCAAAGATAGTGGTGAAAAATATCTAATTGATATAAGTTTGCAATCTATATTTTTTCTTATTACTTATGTTCCGCAAGTTGCGTCTCGTCCGCGCATCGCGGGGGTTTACAACTAGTATGCAAAATAACCCATGTCTTACATATATTTAGTCTAATATATGCAAGCGAACAATCTGGAAATATACACACTTTAAACCTAAATCAAGGTTAGTATTCCCACCTAAATGTCTCCAAAATGGAGTGAAAATGGTGGTGTTGGTGTAGGAGGAGCAATCCCCACCTCCAAAGGTGGACTCAAGGGGTTACCAAATGCATCCTCCTAAGTTCCAAAGCACGACCCACTTCAAATCTATTAAAACCCACTTCATCTTCTCCAAGAAAAACCTCAAATAAAACTCCAAAATTCGTAGCTATTCCTTATCAATGGTGGAAATGGGTGTACAAGGCTTGTATATGGTGAATCACTAGTAAAATATAGTGGCATTAGGTGATGGAATGGTGGTGTAGGGTGGCTTGTGGTGGTTGAATGGTGGGAGAGCTCTCAAGGCTAGAGAGAAAGGATAAATCTGATTCATCATGCCCAAATAGGCTAACATACACTTATATACCCCTTAAAACCCTAAGGGGTTAAATTTTCCAAATCCCCCCCACAAAATGTTGATTTGTGTCAGTTTCTCTCTTCTTCCCCTATTTTTTAAACTTTTAACTTGAGATTTATATTTACAATAGTCATTTGGCCTCCTGAATTGTCCTATACAAGGCGCGCAAGAATCGAAACCTCCGCGCAAAACATATTTTTTTTTTCAATTTTTCTTCACGTGGTAATATTCCTTATGTTTTTATGAGTCTAAATATATGGTCCGGATATTTTTTTGACTTATCGATTGTCCTAAACAATTCATGCAAGTTCGCGTCCTGCGCGATACGTGTTGACGAAAATTCGCCTAAAATGGGTCTAAATGATTTTTTTCGAAGACGTCAAGTGTAAGGACATAAATTTTCAATTGAGTTCCTGTACTATTTTGACTTAATTCCTCGAACAAAACTGTGTTTGTAATATGTCATAGGGAGATTTTATTTTGTCACGATCCCACTTGGTCTATGACGTATTGAAGAAATTGAAGACGTTGCGGCAAAGCTTCAAAGAATTAATCATGCTGAAGTTTAATTGGTGCAAGTTTATTCGTCTTCAAGTGTATTGAATTTTGAGATCACACAGGTATTAATATATATTGTTAATGAGATTCAAAATTATTTTTATAAAAGATAAGGATGTAATTTTATAAGAAAAAATATTTTAAATTATTTTTAAAGTGTTTTACACTACGTTTTATTCTGATAAGCTCGAAAAAGAGTTTGACTTAATTGGATCTCTTTTGAAGAAACGTTTTAAAGAAAAATTCAAACTGATGCGTGTCGTTCAAGTGACATCTCTGCTCGTTCGAGTGAGATAGCCATGTCGCGCGAACGACTAGTCAATCTCGTTCGAGCGACATAGTTTTCGAGGCGGCTAAGTTTTCAAATTTAAAGCGTGGTTTTGTAAGAATTAAAGGGGTGTGCAATCTGGAAAACATTTTTCAATCAAGCACGAGTTTTGCACATATTTTTCTAAGGTTTCAAAGCTTAAAAACATCCTTAGAGTTTGCAAAGATCCGAGTTATCATTACTATATGTTTATATGATCTTGCTACACCAAGAAGGTTTGTTTTATACTTAAACATTTGGGTTTTGCGGTGAAGAAAAGAGAAGGACTTCTTGTTCGACATCGTAGACGTATCAAAGTCATTCGGTGGACACCGAGACATACGTGGACGCGTGTGTTGTGGACAGGTATGGTGAAAGAAGGACTTTCTTCATGGGCACTGTGAGAGGAGTGGTTGAAGATCAGAAGATATTTAAAACCCGTGGGGATTGAGTCGTTGAGTGAGTCTTTTGTCTGTTCGTTGTAATTCCACATTCATAGTGATTGTCTGGCTTGGGCCGTCCGAGGTTTTTTCCCATCTTGGGTTTTTTCTCGTACATCCTGCGTTGTGAGTATTCTTTACTTTACTTTACTTGCTTTAATCACTAGATACATGTTTATAATTAATCAAGATAAAATTAGTTTAAAGTAAAAATTATTTTTTCACAACTTGGTTTGGTGCTAATTAAAAGTTGGATAATTTTTGGTGAAAATTGGTTTGATTTGAAACACACTCGGATCACCCTTTTCAAACTGGTATCAGAGCTAGACTAAATAATTTATTTGTTTTGTGATTTTGTGTGTTTTCAAAGATGAATTTTGGAAATAACGAACTTTTTTGAACTCCTATATTTACTGGCACTAATTACACCTATTGGAAGATGAGAATGAAAAGTTCATTAAAATCTATTTATGAGCGTGTGTGGATAGAAGTTGAGAAAGTTTGGACATCCCCTGTCACTATTTTAGGTGAGGTCACTAATTTAAAGCCTGTCGAGTCATGGACCGAAACTGAACATAGACTTTCACAATATAATTCTAAGGGTTTGAACATTATTTCTTCACATGTCACATCAAAAGAATATAATAGAATTATGGCTTGTGAAACATCATCAAAAGAGGCTTGGGATATTTGGGCACTCATTCATGAGGGCACTAGCACGGTTAGGGCGTCGAAACTTCAAAATATTACTACACAGTTAGAGACCATTAGGATGTTAGAGAGTGACACTTTTGATGAGTTTTAAGCTAGGTTATCCAATTGTCAACTCGTCGTTTAACCTAGGTGAGAAAATTCCTGACAACCGTGTCATTAAGAAAATCCTTAGGTCATTGCCTAGTAGGTTTGATGCGAAAGTGACTATTTTAAACTCCTTAGGTAAGTTAGAGTCGACGAAACTAGAAGAGATTGTAGGTGACTTACAAACCTATGAAATTGACATGATTACCTCCAAGCAAGTGCCTAAGAAAGAAAATGATATTTCTTTAAAAACCCGAAAGGAGGAAATTAAAGTTTCGGATTCGGATTTCGATTTTGAGGATGTTGCTTTGTTGGCAAAAATATTTAAAAATTTTATTAAATTTCAAAAGCAATCGAAAGATGCCAAGAAGTTTGAAAAATTCAAGAACAACAAAGTTGATCCCACCTCTAAGGATAAGATTGAGAAGCCTAAGAGAGATGAGTCGGATAAGTGTTTTGGGTGTGAGGGGTACGGTCAAAAAGTTAAGGAGTGTCCCACTAGACTTAAGAAAGAGGGCAAGCAACCCATTGTATATAGTGCCACCTTAAGTGATAGTGATCCGGAAGAGGGAGAGAGTTCCCCCATTGATCGTAACTCTATTGAGTTTATGGTATGTCATATGAGCAACAATGATTCTCATGTGAATGACACTTCCGAGGAGGTTTTGAGTGAATCCCATGTTAGTGAGGGAGAAGAGAGTGAAGAGGAGGAAGTAGATGTGAAAGAATTGTAAGTTGTATTTAATGAGTTGTATGCCGAGACGGTTAAGGTGAAAAAGGTAAATGCAAAATTGCAAGCTAAGTTGAATGAGCTTGCCATTGAAAATAATGATAGTTTGATTGAGGATCTTCGGGCACGAGAGAAGACTCTTAGGGAGAAATTAGATTATGTCGGGGGTGAGAGAGATAATCTTCGTGGTTTTATGGAGTCTTTGAAAAAGGAGATTTTAGAGTTTGAGGAGTCTAGGCGTTTGCTCGAGTCTAGGATTCATGAGTTGAAGGAGAGATTGAGAGACTCATCTGGAGTTAAGTTTGATTTGGATGCTAGATTAGAGAAGTTATATAAGATCTTAGACACCGTCCAAATTAAGGGAGATAGGGGAGGTATAGGTTTTGATGAGAGAACTGCTCCCATCCCACCCGCACGTGTGAGAAACAATAGGAAGGTTAGAAAAGTTCCACATATAGGTAATCATTCCCACCGTCGCTACACTTGCACGTTTTGTGGTAGGAAAGGTCACCTTAGGCGTTATTGTTACGACCTTAGACAAGATCCTAGGAAGTTTAGGAATAAAGTTGCCCCAGTTCCCAAAATCCCCAAGCATCTTTTTACACCTACTTGGGTTAGGAAATTGGATTTAGTGGCTTTAGGAATAAAACTTCATGATTCTCGTTTGGTTACACTTGATTATTCCCATGCTAAATCTAAAGGATGATAGTGTTGCCATGTTTGTCATATGCTAGTTTGCTTCATGATATATTCATTGCTAGTATAATGACTTGTGTATCATTTTGTATTATAGTTTTTCATTTGTTTAAGTCTTATTTGACAAATACAAAAAGATTTTGTTTTTAAGAAAACTTTTGAAAAACCAAAAAGATTTTGCTTTTATTTTAGTCAAAATATGTTTGAAAAGCCAAAAAGATTTTCGGTTTTTGATTTTTGAGTTTACATGTTTGATGTGGCATATTGGTGTGCTTGGACCCCCATTGTTTCATTATCCATGTGTCTAGGACATTTGGTCATTATTATCGATGCTTAGAATGATCTTAACCATTGTTTATATGGGGTTGTTTCGAAGTTGATATGCATTTTGATTCAACTTTGTATATATTCCATCAATTCACACATGCACGAGTTTATATGGATGTTTGACTTCTCTTGCATATTTGAATTTGGTGAGGCGTTCTTATCTCAATCTTGTCATCTATGTGTAAGTAGACTTAAGGAGAAGTGTGCATGTAAGAATCGTTTACCATGAGGAATTGTATTGATATAAAAATTAAAAAATGATGAGTGATTCACGGGAAAGGGCTGCGAGAGTTCAAAATTGACTCGTCGTGAAAACCACTGTTTAAAAGAGCCCAAAAGAAAAAGCAATATGCTAAGAAAAGAGGGCCAATAAGATTTTCTCTAAGTTGAGAATGCTAGAAACCTCAAAAGAACTTGAAAAATATATATATTTATGAGGGAGTTTGGTTGGAGAAAATTTAAACGGGTTTGCACAACTAATCCTAATGTTGAAACATTGTAATTTGACGCTATTGTTTGTAGAATCATCAAAAATATGGATTTATGTTCATGTAGTATGTTTAGTTCATTAATCTCACACTTTAACTGTCACCTATGGATATGATAAAGTTTGATGATTTATCACTATCAATTAGAGCTTCTTGATCGTTTCGATGTGTTGGAATTGTGACTGATTTGTTGTAGTTTCACGCTTATACATTCCATGTCCATGTTTGAGCACATCGATACTATGTTTACATGTAAATCACATGTTAGTTTTTATGTGTTTTTGCATTTTAGGTAAAAAGCTTACTGTTTTAGCACTGTTTTGCTGTTGTCAACCCCTTCCTGGCATTTGTTTCTGGAAATTTTTTCACTGGGCAAAAATTTATGATATTTCTGGGAATCTGGGAAAGTTTGGCCTGTAATGAGAAGTCGTTCAAATGACATCTCTATGTCGTGAGAAGACTCGTTCGAGCGACTCCCTCATCTCGTTTGAGCAACTTCCCTGGCTCGTTCGAACGACAGTCTGGGATTTTTTGTTTCTTTTTGTTTGCAGCACCCTGGTATATTTTGTGATATTTTTCGTACTGCTGGAAGATTTCTGTACTAACTGGTTTATATGTAAGTTATATTATTTCAAAGTTGATATTTTTCATATGATTCCGTTTATCACACCTGATTAGATACATATATTCTTTGTGTGAGTCATTGGCTTACTAGCTCCTGATTTGTCATTACTTGATCATATTAAGATGGTTATTTCATGATTATCTAGAGATTTTTAATTGGTATATCTTCATGCTAGATAATTGTTGATTGGTTTATTTTTTCACCGGATTGTCTATTCCAGACAAAAAGGGGGAGAGATGTATGTGATGTAGGTTAAGATTTGTTGAGCATGTTTATTAAGATTCTATTTAAATGCTATTTGATTACATATTTTACAAATTGGTATCATATTGTTGCTCCATCGTTTAACAAATGATTTTTCAGAGTTTATTCATATTGGTATCTATTGTAAAATTGGTATCATTTGGATATATATATTGGTTTTATTTGTTCCACCATACTTCACTGGGTATTTGTTAGTCTATTTCATGTGTGTAGGTATGCTTCAGCGATTCGAGATTTCAAGTCTACATCACATTCAGACAGTTCATGCTTATCGGTGCTACATATACTAGTCCATGTACTGTAATTTTTTGACTTTGGGTTTATGGGATGGGATTTTGGCATCATATGGATTGACGGCCCGATTTAGGCATTTCACTGGTTTAGTTTTGTCCCGGAATAGTCAAAGGGGGAGATTTATAAGGACATAAATTTCTCATTGAGTCCCTGTATTATTTTGACTTAATTCCGCGAGCAAAACTGTGTTTGTAATATGTCATAAAGAGATTTTATTTTGTCACGATCCCACTTGGTCTATGACGTATTGAAGAAATTAAAGACATTGCGGTAAAGCTTCAAAGAATTAATCATGCTGAAGTTTAATTAATGCAAGTTTATTCATCTTCAAGTTTTTTGTATTCTGAGATCACACAGGTATGAATGCATACTGTTAATGAGATTCAGAATTGTTTTTATAAAAGATAAGGATGTAATTTTATAAGAAAAAATATTTTAAATTGTTTTTGAAGTGTTTTACACTACGTTTTATTCCGATAAGCTCGAAAAAGAGTTTGACTTGATTGGATCTCTTTTGAAGAAACGTTTTAAAGAAAAAGTCAATCTGACACGTGTCATTCAAACGACATCTCTGCTCGTTCGAGCGAGATAGACATGTCGCGCGAACTACTGGTCAATCTCGTTCGAGCGATAAAGTTTTCGAGGCGGTTAAGTTTTTCTATTTAAAGCGTGGTTTCGTCAGAATTAAAGGGGTGTGTAATCTGGAAAATAGTTTTCAATCCAGCACGAGTTTTGCACATGTTTTTCTAAGGTTTCAAAGCTTAAAAACATCCTTAGAGTTTGCAAAGATCCGAGTTATGATTACTATATATTTATATGGTCTTGATGCTCCAAGAAGGTTTGTTCCATACTTAAACATCTGGGTATTGCGGTGAAGAAAAGAGAAGGACTTCTTATTCGACATCGTAGACGTATCAAAGCCATTCAGTGAACACCGAGACATACGTGGACGCGTGTGTTATGGATAGGTATCGTAGAAAAAGGACTTTCTGCATGGGCACTGTGAGAAAATTGATTGAAGATCAAAAGAGCATCAAGACCCGTGGGGATCGATTCGTTGAGTGAGTCTTTTGTTTGTTCGTTGTAATTCCACATTCATAGTGATTATCTGGCTTGGGTCGTCCGAGTTTTTTTTCCGTCTTGGATTTTTCCTCGTACATCCTACGTTGTGAGTATTTTTTACTTTACTTTACTTGCTTTAATCACTAGATGCATGTTTAGGATTAATCAAGATAAAATTGGTTTAAAGTAAAAATTAATTTTTCACAACTTGATTTGGTGCTAATTAAAAGTTTGACAATTATTGTGAAAATTGGTTTGATTTGAAACACACTCGTGTAAGACCACCCTTTTCATTAAGGAAGAGAAAGTTTCTTAAAATTAATTTTTAAGTCGATTTGGACATTTTCATAATTTCTGAGCACTTTTATTTTTTGAGGGAAAATATTATTTATTTATTTTTTGACTTTGGACCCCATGGTATTTTTATATTTATTTTTTTTGGACTTATAAAAGTGGTCATTTCGATATTTGGAACCGCGATGCATCCTACAAAAATAGCGCAAAGTTACCTATCATGCACGTCGCGTACCGCCCAAATTATCGCATTATTAACCATGACCGTCTTACAATCATTCCTTGGTATTTTTCCATCAAACTTAACCAACATACTTACTAGGATTATTAAAATTTAAATATGCATCCAAGCGAACCATGCGATGTGGGAATTTCTCTCCTTAATTACTTTTCGTAATGCGACACTTTTCGTGTCATTTTGCGTAATCCCATTATGTATTTATTCCTTAAATTTTTCTTTGAATATAATATTTCGATTACCATTACATACTTATTTTCTAGGACACCCGTAGATACCAACTACTTGACTCTATTAGTGAAGGTCAAATAAATCGATGCCTAAATAACACTCCAAAAGAGGTTATGAACAAAAGATCTAATTTATCTATAACCCTAGTAGAGGTTATTGTCTATGAAAAGTCACAAGTCCCTGAAGTGACTATAAAGCCCCTGAAGTAGGCAAAGGTACTTGATATTAATGAGATTTATACATTTTATACATGTACAAGAGAAATGTGGGAATGCCAGAGATGATTATCGATAACATAATTATATACGTTGTAGCTACACAACTCAAAAGGCATTTATAATACAAATCCACGTACTATAAATTAATGTCGACAAAATAATGTATTGGTCAAAAATGAGAAAATTCCATGATGGCATGATCTCAATCTCCTAATAAACGTGGTATATTCAAACATATATTACAATCCCCATAAGATGTTACCCTGAAGTTTACAGATGGATTTTTATTAGAAAGCGGAGTGAGAAGATTGCTAGAAAGTGCACAACTTGTAGCACATGATTTCCTGTAAAAATTACATATTTATTACAAAAGAATATAATCACGTTACAAGCATAAATACTTTTAAGATATTTCACTAGCTTAGCAGTTTTTGAAATATGTTATATATAATATTCATGTATATTATCAATGATTATTTATATTGGACTTAGACAAAGAATACATATGAAAATAATAAAAGGATTTCCTTTCCTCGAAGAAAAGCTAATGACTACGTATTCAATTTAATAAGACGTTCATTATACAACTTAAAGAAATATGAAAGTATATAGGTACAATCGTCTTAGTAAATACTTAACAAAGAAGGAGTATGAAAAAAATTATACGATAATATTTCATTACACAAAGATCCTTAAAAGGACGTTCTCCTAAAGAGCTCAATTGAAATGCAAGATATCCAAATGAATAATTAAAAAATTAATGACCTTGGGGTAATTAGTTATTTCATCAGCGTGAAGATTAAGAATAATTTTGGTTAAACATTAATCCACCAGTTAAATGGATTGAAAAGTCCGAGAATACTTTAGCATGTATTAAAAACGTCATTTTGTACACCCATTGTCTTCGATCTTTGGATATTTAAATATTCATATCATCTTAAAGAAGACGACAAATAAAACTTTGTCTCGAAGCACCATATTTATATGTTAATATTGCATTATTAAGTTTGGTTTAGAAATACCATACTTATATGTTCTTGGTATATTGTTATACATAGCACAATGCATGGGACCAAACAGAGTATTCATAATCAATCTCTTAGAAATAAATAATTACCTTTCACTTGCAAGTATGATACTAATAGCAATCATATTATATGATATGTTCATGGAATTATTGGTGTTATAACTTTAAATCTAAAGATCCATGTATTATTAGTTATGTAGATGCATGTTATCTTTGTGATCCTCAAAAGACAAGATCAAAACACTTATGACTTACTCTCAGCAACATAAGTTACTACCACTACCTATGAAGGCAATTATGCATGTATAACTCAATTTCAAATAGGTGACATTAAGGGAGATATGACCGCAACATTTTAATTTTTCTATATACATAAACTCCAGAAGACTTATATTGTTGAAGTCAAATAGATCAGATAAAGTGGCATTTCCCCCTCTTGACCAAAGTCTTATAGAACTTGAGCTTTAAAAGAAAAATGTCATTGAAATAACAAACTATTTGATCTTTTTACGAAGTCACTGCCGAAAGCGAAGCTTGTGAATGAGACTCGTATGCGGCGACTTAATCATCATAAAAATACCACAATAAAGGGTAGTATCCAATCAGGGGAAGCAACTTATTATAGGGAGAGTATAACATGATATTTATGAGACATATGCATTTTGTACTCTTTTTTCTTTACTGGATTTTGTCCCACTATTTTTTTAGTAAATATTTTAATGAGGTAACTTTAAGCGCGTCCAACATTAGTTTAGTGATCTGAAATAATGTTGTACTTTTTCCCCTTCGCTTTGATTTTTTTCTGCTAGGTTTTTCCTTAGTAGTGTTTTGATGATGCAATTGTTATTGACGAGTGAACGTGATGAACATCCAATAGGGAATGTTGTAAATAATATTATTAGTGGATATACACATGTAAAATACAGTGTAACTTGTCCCACATCGGTTTTATGATACAACTGAGGAGGTGACTCTTGCGTATAAATATACACCACCTCATCCATTATTTACATATTATTGAGTTAAAAATATCCTCTTTCATTCTAATAACTTTTCTTCTCACCCACTCTCCACTTATTTTATAATATTTCTTGATTTATTTTGTTATTTTTTTATGTGGTTAAAAGATTCTCATCAAAATAATAAAAACTTTGTTCCCCTAAATTGAAATAATGCTTTTTAAGGATGCACTCAGCCAGTGATTCGAACTTATTGAAACCAAACTTATTCACTAATATATAATTTGGTCTATTAATTATATCCTGAAAAGAGAAGTGGACTTTAAATTTTGAATGAAAAAAATCTTTAAAAAGAGGAGATGACTATTATTTTGGAAGACATCCACTACCATTTTAGCTACTCAATAATCACTTGAATATTTCTCTCATCATGGTAGCAATATGCATTCCCAAGAAAAACATTTTAGGGGTGAGGGATGAAACCGAAATAATTGATAAATCAAACCAAGACGAGTGCATTGGGTTGGGTTGGGTTGGTTTATTTCCATAATGGTTTGGTTCCAGTTCCATAAATTATAAGATCATTTTTTTCCAGTTCGATTCCCGGTTCCACAATCAGTGAAAATTGAACTAAACTATAAACCATTCCGATTTGAAGGTGAATCAAGAATCTAGGCTCGACTAAAATCTGTTTAATCCTAGCATTTCTTTTTACACTTTATGTATATGAAAAATATTGCTTTTTTATTTAATTCAAAGGTTTTAATTAATTTTGGCTTTTGAAATTTGGGTTGAATTTATATTATCTGATCAGAGTGTCTTTTTTAAGTTATATTTGAGGATTTTTTTATTTTAATTATTTATTTAGGTTAATTACACATAAACCCCCTAAACTTTGCCCCACCTACACTTTTTTAGCCTCAACTTTCACTTTCATTAGATAACCCCTTGAACTTCAAACACGACTATAAATAATCATCTGTTGTCCAACTCTGACAGTTTTTGGCGGAACAAGTTAGGCATGTGCATGTCATGTGACTTCTTAAAGGTTATTTTGGTCATTTTGACACTTTTAAACCCTTTCTTCTCTCCCCCCCCCCCCCCCCCCTCCTCCCTCCTCTCTCTCTCTCTCTCTCTCTCTCTCTCTCTCTCTCTCTCTCTCTCTCTCTCTCTCTGTATGGCAACCACCCCCAACCCACGCCTTTCTATGCTAGCCCTCCCCCTGCTATACACCCCCCAACCCTCTCTGCGGACCCAACGCCCCCTGCCTAGCAACCCCCACCCCCCTCTCCCCCCATGTCCCCACCCCCTTCTATCTCTCTTTATACACACATACATTTGTAAATATTAGATCTAGGTAAGATTTGTAAATTTTTTTGTTAGATTGGTAATGGTTGGATCTAGATTTATTAAGGGTTTGTTTGGATCTAGATTTTGATGTTTTTTGTTACATATATATTTCAGATTTTTTTTATATTCTTTTAGTTTTGCATTGGAAATAATCTCTAAAATTTGTTTAGGTTCTGAATATACGTTTTTTTGGGGGAAACTTGTTTGTTGGAAATATTTTTTTCCTTCCGAAAATATGTTTTATTTTACTAAAAATACGTTTTCTTTTTCATATTTAGTAAAAGTTTTTTCGGTTTCCCCTAAATTTGTTGTATCATTTCCAAATTTGTTTTTTTTCTTGATATTCAGTTTTATTTTTTTTATATATTAGAAAATAGGTTTTTTAACTTAAATTATTTTTTTTCTTGAAATCATCTTTATTTTGCGGGAAAATATTTGTTGGGAGTGAAAACAAAATTATTTTTGGAAAATGTTTATATTTTATTTTCCCTAGATTTTTCGTATCATTTCCAAATTTGCTTAAATTTTTTTTCTTGGCATTTGGTTATTATTTTTTTATATATTAGAAAATAGTTTTTTTCTTAAATTATTTTTTTTCCTAGAAATCATTTTTATTTTGCTAAAAAATATTTTTTAGGGGGTGAAAACAATTTTATTTTTGGAAATTGTTTATTTTTGTGCATTTTTAATTTCCAAAACTTGTTTGTTTTTCTATTTTTATAGACTTTTTCTGTGTTTTGTAGATTTATTTTTGATATTTTATTATTTTTTCTAATTTATTAATTAATTTCATTTTAACAGTTTTTTTTGCCATTTTTCTGATTTTTATATACTTTTTTACGATTTACTATATTTTTAAATGTTTTTTTTGTATTTAAATCTATTTTTCAGTAATTTTAAATTGTTTTAGATTACTTTTTTTGAATTATTTTTTGGTGATTTTTCGAGATTTTAAATATGTATTCCTAATTTCCAATTTTTTTAAAATTTTGCAAAAAAAATTCTAGTATTTTTAATATTTTAAATATATTTTTTAGTATTTTCTTAATTTTTAAAATATTTTTATTGTTATTTTAAGATCTTATTTTTAAAAAAATTATGTTCGGACGAAAATCCCTCACTTTCAGTTATGTATCACACACGCCTAACTTTTTTCACAAAAAAGTAACGGAGTTGAATGGCAGGGGATTATTTGTAGTCGTGTTAGAAGTTTTATAGATTATCTAAAGAAATTGAAAGTTGAGGTAGGAAAATGTAGCAAAGTTCATGGGGTCTAAGTATAATTAGCACTATTTATTTTAATACATTTTTGAAAATAAGAAGCCATTCGAATCAATCCAAAACCCCATGATTTGAATTAACTTGGTTCTAAATATAATCGATTCGATTCTGATTAGAAAATGTAAAATCTCTCAATTTTAATTTTAATTTTAAATTAATATTCAAATCGAATTAACCCGAATATGTGGAAGACTAACATGTTGTTTGTTTTTACCTCTTAAGTCTGAATCTGAACCATTCAGATTTAAGAGGTATAAAAAAGTGTTTATTTTTTTAAATGATTAAAGTGGATTTTGGGGAAAGGTCCAATCTTACTCAAAGTGTATAAAAATAGGACATTGCATATAATTTTATAAATTTAGTCACTATATTAAAAACACCATGAAAATGACCAATATGCCCATTAACAAATCATACAAAAAAAACCCATCAAAATTTTAAAAGTCCATAACTTCAAATCTACAGATACAAAATTCACAAAATTTATATATTTGAAATCTACTCATCGATATCTATCCAACAACACTCATATTTGATATTTTTTGACAAAATCGAAATCGATAAATTATCTATTTCACTAAAACATCTATTTTTTCTGGCGAAAACTCCATTTTTTCCAGCTAATATTATATTTTTTTTGGCGAAAAACCTTCTTCTCCGCCACTGACAATGGTGTCACTGGCGCGGACCAAGAAAATGAAAGAAATATACGAAGGGAGAGTGAAACGAGGAGAGAGAAACAATCCGACGAGAATATCGACGTCTCGACGAGGATTCCGATGGGTGGGGTGGGGTGGAGGTGGGGTTATGTGTTTACTTTTAGAATGAGTTTTAAATAAGTATGACTAAGGGTATAAATATAAATATCTCTTTAACTAAAACAAATGAAATTACATGTTTTGTGTACTCCTAACTCTAAAGGGACCACACAAATAAATGCTATTGTACCACAGGGACTTAATTTATAAACTTGAAATCATTGTCCTAAAAATTCAAATATAAGAAGGAACATGACATTGACCTTAATTCTCTAATGATTAAAAAATTAACGATTATATTTGCCTCCTAATGATTAAGAGGTTGAGTCTGAATTAAACTAAATACATTTATTTAAAGGTACATTTAGATATAAAAATAAGAATTTTTTATGCAGTGTGTCTACGAAATGTGTCCACGAAGTGGGACTCCCTATTATTTTTTTTTAAAATAAATATATTTTTCAGATTCAGATTTCAGATTTTAGATTCAGTGTTCTAATTTAAGATTCTGGCTTTAAATTCAGATAAAAAAACGAACGCAACCTATGTCATATGTAAAACCATCTTTATTTTCTAACACGTCATCTCATGTGTACAACAAGTTTAGCTATAACACGGAATTGAATAAGGGCCATCACGAGTGATTAGGCATAAATTCTTCACATTTCTCCCCTTAATTTCGGTATTTTTATGATCCCGTGCGGTGTAAATAGTTTGAATTTGTCTCATATTTATGTTACTAACCCTTTTCGGTAAGTATTTCGTATTTTGTATATCTCTTATGTGTTTTACAGGTATTTCATGTAAGAAATATGAAAAAGAGAACTCAAAATAGTGAAAGAAATGAAGAATCGGGGAGTTGAAGGGCATTTTAATAATTTTGCAGCCTTAATCTGGAGGTGGGGCAACTGGAAAGTTGAAGAGCTTTTAATTACAAGAACATTGGAAAAAACGGCACCTCAATCCGAGCTACGGTGAAGAAGTTATACCCATTTGAAGTTGAGAAAGAAATCCAAGAAAAAAGCTGTCAGGCCCAAGCCGAACCGAACCTGAGGAAAAAAAAACGGTTCCCCAATTGTCACGCACCAGATCCGTTACAAATTACTCACGTTTTCTAAGTGTGACAAATTGCTAGATACGGGAATTTTATTTTGTGCTTATCTTTTAGCCAAAAGAGTTTTATGTTTTGGGGACTCTTCTAAACGACCTCTAGCCTATATATTTAGTCATTAGGACTCTTTTTATTAAGATTTCATTCATGTAGAAGCTCCATAATAAGTAAGAACATCTAGGATAAGAATTTACATATATCGCACCATAATTCAAGAGCTTTTCCAGTTTTTCTTCAACCTTTGATTTCTTCTTGCATGGTCTTGTTCTTCAATCTTGGTAACTTTTATTTCCAGCACTTTTATTATTATTTCTCATGTTTAGTCTCCCTTTACATGCAATTATGAATTCATGCGATGTAGTTAATTCATGCATAGTTAGGTTCAATATGTCTAGCTAAATTCTTCATGGTCGGGATGCATGAACTCAACCTGATGTGGTAGTTGCACGTGTATAAAATTAATCCTCTAAATTTAATGATTTGATTATGACCGTATTGCGTAGAAACACGACAATTGTAGATCTTTGGATCTCGTTTGCTTCAGGGTAACCGGGATGCTTCAGAATGCAATTCGAATGTAACTATCGTAATACCGATTTACTCGTCCTCTGATTAAGAATGGTGCGGGATTGAACCTCATATACGTAATTCTTGGGAGTACTAAATTCTGGGTCTAATTAATACCTTAAATTTACGATTAGTTTTATACCATCAATACACTAGGGTTGAGGGATTGTATTCCCGTCCTGTTTTCCTCATCATATAATTCAAGTTTTAGTTTAATCATCTTCAGTCATTTAAGTAATTTAGAGTTTGCATTTAGTTAATTAGTTATTTCCCATATCAATCATCTTTTTATTTCTTTTTAGAGTGAAGTTAGGGTTAACAGTCTTACCTTTGTCGTCACGTTCACTCGTCCTAGTTCCCTGAGGATTCGATACCCAGACTAGCCACTATACTCCGCAAGAGTGTAGTTATAGTTTAGGTTTTTGTATTGTGGTTGGAAGCCAATAACAACGACTAGCGTATTATACGAACGCTCGATTTTCCACCTCGATCAATGAGTTTTAACTTTTCCGCATTTCATTTAGTGGATATCAAATGCGCCTGAGTCGCCTAACCCCAACACTCATGTTTTGAACATGTCAAGGAGCCAAAACATTTTACATTGCCTAGATACTCTAGTATAACAAAATAAATGCTGATAAAATGTCAAAATCAATTGATGTCGATGGTTCAGACGGAGTGGCACGATGCTTCACTATTTTTTCGCAATGGTAAAAACAATATTTAATTGCTATTTTTCAAAAGTATATGAGTACTTATGCAATTGAATACAAATTTCATCGGGTATTTCAATCTTATGGCGTGTTTAATTGCCAACATGTGTCACTCAAAAACAATTTTCATATTTTTTAATTTTTAGTATTTAATTATACAAATTTGTCCCGAAAAAAAATTCCACTTAGAATGTATAAACAAAATTTTTCTTTGTTTCACCCTGATTAAACTCATTATTTTCAATTTTTAACACAATTTTAATCCAGCACATAAATGAGCAAATTTTAGATAAAAATCCATGCAAAATGTTTACTTGGAAAATATATGCTTGATTTTTTTATTTTCTTTTTTCTTTTTTTCATAAAACTCACCCTTAATCAAGTTATAAATGAGAAATTTTTGTGATTTCATGAATAACATGTAAATAGGACGCAATGAAGGTAAAAATTCAGAACAAATATTGTATTGAAAAGAAATTGTGGGCGGAATTTTATTTTATTTTATTTTACTTACTTCTCCCCCAAAGGAATACTTTTCTTAAAAATGGCCACACTGTGCATTAGCATGCTATACTTTTTGCAAACCTGGAAAAAACATTATTAGGAAAATTCAGCTTAATCAAACAAATCATCAGTTGAAAAAATTCGTAGATTTCATGTTTTTTCACTGCTAATATTGCCAACCAATACCAAACAAAACCCAAAAACAATGTTGCCTTTCAATAAATAAAAAAATTAGAATCTTAATTTGAAAACGTTAGATAGTAACAGCCCAACAACTCAAGGCAGTCCAAAATTATACATTTGCATCTATTGTATCAGTATACCTACATTTTTAACGGCGCACGCCAAGTCACAGTCTAGTATTGGCACGTACAAAATGTCATATTGCGTAATGCATATTCGCACATCAGACCAAAATGCATTATGCATTCATTATAAATTAGCCTCCTCTATGTTCAAACCTCCCATGGTTAAGCGGAATCAATTTTTATCTAAATCTACATATGAAAAGAAGGAAAGAGTTATAATTTAAATTGAAGCAAACTTGCAGGCTCAACTAGACTTAAAAGACTTGGAGGTAAAAATGCACTTTACTTTTTATCGTCTCCTTTTCTTCTTTTTGATTATATGGGAAGATCATGTTTGTTTTGCTAATGAAATGTACCAAAATAACTGATATGCCCTATATGTACCCAACAGCTCAGAGACAAAAACCTCGATTAAGGAGATGGATGAGGTTGGAAGGGCCTTAGATTGGAATGCCAGGGTCTCGTCCCAAGTAAGGTCGGCCATGGCCGACGTTACTAGTTACCTCATAGTCAGACAACAATTGAAGTCTTCATGATCCATGAGGGAAGTTATTCATCAGGCCATCCAGGGCTAGCAACCTCAACTGGGTATAGGCCGAGGTTTCAAGGGTTGCGCCATCATCATAACTTACCTCGGCTGAGAGTCATCCGATGTTCCAAACCTGCTCCTGCATAACTTCGGCCCAGGCCGACATTATGATTTCATTTACCTCATCTCTACATGAACCGAGGCCACCATGAACAATCTTGGATTGGTCAATGGACAAACCTCACCAACCTCGTACTCTTCCAGGCCGAGGTTGGTACCAATCGAAGATAGCCGAGCCTTTACTTGCATAGGTATGGCCTGGAACACACGTGTACACAATCATTTGTAACAAATCAATCCCCTCGCATGGGGGAATATTCCATCATCATTCTCTATATGTGGAAGTGACAGATGTCTTCATCAGATTGGCTAGATCAACACACTCATTCTCATTTCATGCCTAGGGGGTGCATCACACCCCCCACATACTATATATACTTGCCTTCACCTACTTGGAAAAGGATCCAAAATTACAACCATAGTTGAAACTCTGTCATTTTACACAGTAGAGAGAGAATGCTTGAGAGATTGTATCCATGGCTATTAGTGCCTTCATTAAGTGATATTACTCACACACACTCACAGTGGACATAGGCCAGATTGGCTGAACCACTTACATTCAAGTGTTCATCCTCTTCTCCTCATCTCCTTCTACATATATACATATGCATATTCTCATGTACTGCTGCCATTGATTATCACTTACTTGAGCTTAATAACACCTTACCTGGTGGTGCTGTTTCCCGCATTATCATTTTGGCGCCGTCTGTGGAAACGAGAGGCTGTCCCGTTCTCTTTATTCGCTTAACCTCACCGGAGACTCTGGTGGTGAACTAGGCCTCACCCCTTGCGTGGAGATGTTTCACCATTGAAAGAAGTCCTTTAAGGTATTAAGCTCATCTATTACTCAAGCTCTCTTTAGTGTTAACATATGGCACCGAAAATACCACCACCTCTTCCGTCGCCTGGTGCGGGAGGACCTAGTTCCAGTCAGGCACTGCCTCAGTCCGAAATGGCGTAGGTGGCTGCAGCCTTGAGGTCTTTGGCTGCAACGCAGCAAGCAATGAAGGAGAAATTTGCACAACTCAGTCAAAACATTATGAGACCACCGAGGGTCTCACCGGAGATGATTACTCCGACGGCTGCTCAACCTCATTCTGAAGCCAGGGGACCACCCCAGGCACCACGAAAAGACCAACCTACACCCCATCGGAGGAGGGACGTTGCTGACCCTAGGCGTTTATGCCTGGGGAGGCAGGGACACCCTTGCCCTGAGGATAAGTATGATGATTTGGAGGCGAAATATGTTCCAGAAGATTATTGGGAGCCATATGAGGTTTCAAATAACATGGTACGTCCTATCCATAAAAGTTGAGGTTGTGAAGGCCAAAGAGGTGGAGAAGCCCAACAAAGAGGATAAGCTTTTGATCGATTGAGTAGAGGGTTGACCTTTGAAAGGCTTGGCCCTATAAATGACCTGAGATAGAGGTTGTCAAGGTCGAGAAGTGCAGTTGGCTCACAAAGGAAAGAGGGCCAACGTCGGCCTCATCAAGGTCGACCCCACATAGGACGAGGTAGAGACCAGGAAGAGGTTAACAGCCGACATTGTGCTGCAGCTGGGGAACCCTCAGTCCACCCCTTGGAGGTGGCTGGGGACAACCTCGGCCAGGCCGATGTAACAAGACCATGGAATGACTCCATCCAACGTCTTGAAGAAAAAGATAGGATATCTCATCAAGTTCGTGGTTAAGATAGTGAGTTTTCCTACCCCTGCCAAGTTCAAGCCACCCACGGTGTCTCCCAAGTATGACGATAACACCAACCCTGTGCATCATATTGAGATGTACCAGTCTGCGGCGGATATTTACTCAATACCAGATGAGATGAAATGTTGGGCCTTCTCCGAGACTTTGATCGGAGCCGCACACATCTGGTTTACCTCTCTTTCGAAGAACTTAATAGATAACTTTAAGGGTTTGGCTGAACGATTCATTCACAACTTCTGTTTTGGGGTAAGACCTCAAAAGAAGACAAACCATTTGTTGTATGTTAAGCAAGGTAAAAACGAGAACCTAAAGGACTACATCGCTAGATTCAATAAAGAAAAACTTAAGGTTGAAGACTACAAAGAGAATATTGCCATGGCCGACCTCATAGGAGGTCTGTAGAAAGGGAAGTTATTGTGGAAACTTGCGGAAGACCCTCCCAAGTCCATGGCAGAGCTATTGGAAACAGCGGGGAAGGTCATGAACGTCGAAGAGGCCATGGCCGCAAAGTATGAGGATGAGAACGGTAGTAGTAGCGGGAAGTTCCAAAGAAAGAAGGACGGGAAGAAGAGGTCAGTTGACGATAAGTTCGCACACTATACCCATTTTACTGTGCGCTGTGAACACTTCCTCAATGAGATTAAGAATGATCGGTCTCTGAGATGGCCTGAGAAGCTAAAGGATCCTCTGCATAAGAGGAACAAGAATTTGTGGTGCGAGTTCCACCAAGACCATGTCCATGTTACAGGCAAGTGCTTCGCCTTGAAAGATGAGATTGAAAAGATGTTGAAGTCCGGTAGGTTGAGTAAGTACGTTGATGGCAAGGCTCCTAAGAGAGGAAGATATGACCCTAAAAAGAAGAAAAACTACAGATGTCGTAATGATACCCCAGCAAGAAGAGACAATGACTCGGATGGCGATGATGAAGACGATCCGGACCTCCCATCAAAACATGACAACACCCCAGTGAAGAGGGTTGGTATGATATCCTTTGGTGTCAACACCATATACGGAGGACTTGCAGGGGGTGGATCTGAAGTGGCTGACTGGAAAGCTCATGTGGCAGAGGCTAAGTCAGTGGTCAAACTTGAAGTGGTAAATCTGACGTCTTCTGAGATAACGCAGAAGAGAAAGAAGATGTTACCCTCATGGAGGAAGATCGGTACCTCTTCAGTTATGGAGTCATGTCTGAAGGGAGCTTCTCATCAGATAAAGACATCTGGAACCTCTTTGTTGACGGGTCTTTTTGCGAAAGCGAAAGTGGTGCAGGGCTAATACTTTCAGCTCCGGATGGTACTAACGTTGAATATGCCCTAAGGTTTAACTTTAAGGAATCAAATAACGAGTCAGAATATGAGGCCATGATATAAGGCCTCTCGTTGGCAAATACCCTTAGGGTAAGATGACTCCTTCTTCATAGTGACTCAAGGTTAGTTGTTAATCAAGTGTTGGGGGTTTATGAGGCCAAGGATGAAAGGATGGCCAAATACCTGAAGAGGGTGAGGACGATACTCGAAGGTTTCAAAGAGGTAAAGATGAAGAGAACACCTCGACAAAACAACAGTCACGCAGATGCATTAGCAAGGTTAGCTTCGGCGATAAGTACAGACATACAAAAAACAGTCCCAGTTGAGATCTTACACAAGGCGACCATTGAAGAAGAAGAGGCCAATAACCCCAGCCTCAATTTGAATCCAGGGGACTCATGGATGGACCCCCTTATCACATATATCAGAGAGAAAGAGCTGCCGGAATCAAAACTAGAGAGAAGGAAACTGAGGTACAGAGCTGCAAAGTTCTCAATAGTAGGAGACGTCCTATATAAGAAGGGACTCCTATTACCTCTCCCCAGATGTGTTCATACCACAGAAGGTTCTATAAGAGGTACACGAGGGTTCTTGCTCCAGTCACATAGGAGGAAGACCTTTGTCTAAGAGGATTATTACACAAGGATACTGGCGGCTGACCTTGGCTAAGGATGCTGTAGCCTATGAAAAGAGGTGCGACAAATGTCAGAGATTCTCCACTATCCCCCATCAACCTCATCATCCTATGACATTAATTAGTTCCCCTTGGCCATTCGCAGTATGGGGAATTGACTTAGTGGGTCCCCTGCCAAGGGCTACAAATAACTATCGATTTCTGATAGTCGCCATTGATTACTTCTCTAAATGGGTAGAGACCGAGACGATGATCTTGATTACGGAGCAGAAGACCTTCCAATTTATTTGGAAGAACATCATATGCAGATATGGCCTCCCAAACACCCTCATCTCGAACAACGGAACCCAGTTCAAGAATTCCTCCTTGGAAAAATATTACGAAAGAGTTGGGATAAAGAAATTTTTCTCTTTTCCTGGACGACCTCAGGCAAACGGTCAGACCGAAGTCACAAATAAAACAATCCTTGACGCGATCAAGAAGAGGTTAGAAGAATCTAAGGGTAGATGGACTGAAGAGGTTTATGTTGTGCCATGGGCCTATAGAACAACGGCTAGGACACCAATAGGGGAAACCCCATTTATGTTAGCACATGGCTCAGAGGTCGTCATACCAACAGAAGTAGGACTTCCTACTCATAGAGTTCAGACCTATAACCCTGAGAAGAATGGGGAGGAGAGAATACTTGACCTCGATTTGATCGAAGAGAGAAGGGAAGATGCAGAAATCAGGTAGGCAGCTTACCAGCAGAGAACAACAAAATTCTACAATCAAAGGGTAAAATCAAGACCCATAGCTATGGGAGACCTAGTGTTGAAAAAGACGTTACAGAAGGCAAACAAGCTTCACCCGAATTAGCATGGTCCTTACAAAGTGATTGAGGAGGTTGTACCCGGGACCTATAGGCTAGAAAAACTTAAAGGAGAACCTTTTTCTAATCCTTGAAATGCTGATCATCTAAAAAAGTATTACATATGACATTGCTAGAGTTTCTATGTAAATGTATCACCTTAAGAAGAGATTATTAATGAGAAGATCAGTTTCGGTGTCAATTCTTGGTTCATTATGCTTTAATGGTAGAATTTATGGGGATAACATCTTAGTTGATGACCTTAGACATTATAACGTCATAATTTGGTGACAAGGTCTGAGGTAAGACATCATACTTGGATGACCTCAGACCCTTAACATCATTAATTTGGTGAAAAAATTATTTATGGGGATAACATCTTAGTTGATGACCTCAGACCCTTATAACATCATAATTTTGTGAGAAGGTCTGAGGTAAGACATCATACTTGGATAACCTCAGACCCTTAACATCATTAATTTGGTGAAAAAATTATTTATGGGGGTAACATCTTAGTTGATGACCTCAGACCCTTATAACATCATAATTTTGTGAGAAGGTCTGAGGTAAGACATCATACTTGGATAACCTCAGACCCTTAACATCATTAATTTGGTGAAAAAATTATTTATGGGGGTAACATCTTAGTTTATGACCTCAGACCTTATAACATCATAATTTGGTGACAAGGTCTGAGGTAAGACATCATACTTGGATGACCTCAGACCCTTAACATCATTAATTTGATGAAAAAATTATTTATGGGGATAACATCTTAGTTGATGACCCCAGACCTTATAACATCATAATTCGGTGACAAGGTATGAGGTAAGACATCATACTTAGATGACCTCAGACCCTTAACATCATTAATTTGGTGAAAAAATTATTTATGGGGATAACATCTCAGTTTATGACCTCAAGCCCTTATAACATCATAATTTGGTGACAAGGTCTGAGATGAGACATCATACTTGGATGACCTCAGACCCTTAACATCATTATCTTAGTTGATGACCTCAGACCTTATAACATCATAATTTGGTGACAAGGTCTGAGGTAAGACATCATACTTGGATGACCTCATACCCTTAACATCATTAATTTGGTGAAAAAATTATTTATGGGGATAACATCTTAGTTGATGACCTCAGACCCTTATAACATCATAACTTGGTGACAAGGTCTAAGGTAAGATACCATACTTGGATGACCTCAAACCCTTAACATCATTAATTTGGTGAAAAAATTAATTATGGGGATAACATCTTAGTTGATGACCTCAGACCCTTATAACATCATAATTTGGTGGCAAGGTCTGAGGTAAGACATCATACTCGGATGACCTCAGACCCTTAACATCATTAATTTGGTGAAAAATTATTTATGGGGGTAACATCTTAGTTGATGACCTCAGACCTTATAACATCACAATTTAGTGACAAGGTCTGAGATAAAACATCATACTTGGATGACCTTAAACCCTTAACATCATTAATTTGGTGAAAAATTATTTATGAGGGTAACATCTTAGTTGATGACCTCAGACCTTATAACATCATAATTTCGTGACAAGGTCTGAGGTAAGACATCATACTTGGATGACATCACACCCTTAACATCATTAATTTGGTGAAAAATTATTTATGGGGATAACATCTTAGTTGATGACCTCAGACCCTTATAACCATAATTTGGTGGCAAGGTTTGAGGTAAGACATCATACTTGGATGACCTCAGACCCTTAACATCATTAATTTGGTGAAAAATTATTTATGGGGATAACATCTTAGTTGATGACCTCGGACCTTATAACATCATAATTTGGTGACAAGGTCTGAGGTAAGACATCATACTTGGATGACCTCAGAGCTTAGATGATTATATTGAGACTTCAGACATAGAAAATCATTCAAGGAACATTCAACAACTAAAGAAATAAACCCCTACCCAGAGGTTGATATAGACTAAAGTTGGGAGTTACAAACTATAAGGTAACTAAGTTTGCAATCAGAGGTTATAGTTTGAAATGCATAATAAAAAAATTATTACAAAAAGCTTCATAAAAATGGCCTAAGGGTCTGCAGCTACAGTCTTGGTATCCTCGGCCTCATTCCCACGGCCGACTTTGGCCACATCAACCCCATCATCTTGGAGGTTAGCACCTTCAGTCTCTATAACATCCAAGGGCGCAGTCTCTACAGGAGCAACACCTTCCTCCTCAACCTCTTAAAGGGCCTGAGCAAACTGATGGTTGGCAAAGCCCAGACCAATGAAGTCAGAGACTGTCAAGCTCCCTGACTCCTTCTCTTTAGTAGGCACCCATTTGCCAGTTGCCTTAACACCTCTTTTAAGGTATTCAAAGCCAAAGATGATAAACTCGTCAGAGACTTTGTAATCAGCCAGGATCCACTCTGAAGCATCCTCAAGGGCAGCTTTCACTACAACATCAACCTTCTACTGAAGAACGTGATCCTTGTCCTTCAGGGCAGAGGTGTGTTCCTTCTTAAGCTTGGAGATCTATTTCTCCAACTGCTTGACCTTCTTGTTAGACCCTTCAAAGGCAGACTTTAGACGATCGACTTCTACATTCAGAGAGTCTTGCACCTTTTCAGCCTCTTTGCCTTTCTCGATGAGGGGAAACTTCTTCAGAGTCCAGTTGGCAAGATGGTGCATAGCAACGATGCCCTGCAAATCAAGAATCAAATGTATAAGTTCAAATTCAAAGCAGAGGTTACACTTCGGAATTAAATTGAAATTCAAATCATACCTAGATAGACCTTTGAAGGCCAAACTCAACTAGTAGGGGAGTACCCATGGAGCGACAAAAGCATTTGTCAGCATCGATCATAGCAGAGCCGATGGCATCCAACGCCTGCACACTGTGGCCTATCAGACTGTCATTAATTTTTTGCTGCTCCAGACGAGCAACCAATGTATCATCAGAGGATATGGGTATGGCCTTTTGGGATTTACTTGGCCTCTGATCCTCAGGGGTAGAAGTCATAGTTTTCCTCATTTTTGTAGTGTCGGCCTTGGACGTGCCGAAACTATGCTTCAGTGGAAGAGGAGGAGGTGCATTCAGGTCTGCCTTCTTCATCAACTTTATGAGACGGGGCAGACATATCCCAGATATCGTTTGAAATGCCTTCAGGGCGTCCTGCAAAAGTAAAGGTCTGAGTTAGCGTATCAAAGGTATTACATAATTAGAGGTACAACTTATAGGAAAATAAACACTTACGGAGCTCAGTCAGAGGACTCCCCCAAGTCCAGTCTCAGAGAGATAGTATGGGGTCATCAGATGTTCGAACTTGACCAACAGACCATGCTCCCCCTGATCTTGAAGGTCTTTTACTTTTTGAAGATTATTTTGACTCAACCCGGGGTTGGCCCTGACAGCCATTGACACCTTTACCCATCTCAGGGGTATCCTCAGCTCTAAGTTTGAAGAGGGGACACAGGGGCCAAATTCCCATGCCCCCGAGATGAAGAAATATCACGGTTTCCAATTGTGATTTGAAGTTTGGGTAACCTGCAGCATCTTCTTAGTTGACTTTCAAGCTAAAAAGTGGTAATAGCTCGGATGATTCCTAGTAGAGGAAGGGATGTAGCATCCAAATAAGACCTGGACAGGAAGGTCTGAATGGTGGAATGCCCTCTATAAAACTATTGCTCCAATTATCACCCTCCAGGCGTTAGGGGATAACTGGGAAGGGGCTAAGTTAATGTAGGACATTATGGCCCTAATAATTAGGTGGATGGGAAGAAGAAATCCTAACTTGAACATCTGCTCATACAGGCAGATCTCACCATCTCGGCCGCTGAAATCTCTCTCGTCCCTCAGAGGTGTAACAACCCGCGTAATTTTGGGCTATTTTAATTAATTTTTGGAAAATTGAGGAAAATAAAGTTTTTGATAAAATTATTTTTATTGCTCAGATATGTTGGTTATTATTTTTATAGGCGAGAATTTCAAACGGTTTCGAAATCGGAGTTAAAACGGATTTTTAAATGATTTTTAAATGTTTTTAACTCTTGGAGTTGTTTTGACTTCCAACTCTTCATTTCGTTGCCTTATTTAAAGGAGTCTTTTGGATTCCAACTCTTCATTTCTTTGCATTATAAAAGGAAGTCATGGGCAAGCCTTTGTAACATACTTTTGACACAAATTTTGGCAGCAAATATATTTTATATTCCTCTTCTTTTTATATACACATTGGCCCTTGAGATTTGTGAGTTCCAACCTTAGATTAGAGGTGTTCTTGGGGCTATTTTATTGGAGGTTCTTGGAGGAGCTTTTGTATATCTTTGTATTGATCTTGAGGATGTGATCGTTGGTTTCTCATCATGGTTTGAGGTATGGGGTTTTACACAATATGCTCCTTAAATCTCGCGAGTGTCATTCTCTTTGAATTCTTGTTAATTGAACTCATATTTGAATTGACAAATTCATTGAAATCTAGAAAATAATTGTTGAAATTATTTTGATTCATGTGGTATCATTATATTGTTGATGAGCACGTTGTCATGAGATTTTAATATGGTACGGATGTTGAGTACCCGCCAAAATACCTATTCCCGGGCTATGGCTTGATAAAACATATGCGAATGGGGTGAGGCCTGGTTACCCATTAATGTGTTGTTGAGAAATTATATTGATAAATGCTTTGAGATTTTCATTTTAATTTGAATATTCGTACTCGTGTTGTTACGTTTTATTCGTTGCTAATCCGTATTTATCGAGCATAATTCCTGTCGTATTGTGTACTTCCCCATATTTTCTTTTAGTGGCAGGTTAGCGCGGATTTTGGGGCGCTATGGAGATTGATTTTAGCGAGGATTGTTTGGGAAAGATTTGTATTATTTTTATGTTTAGAGCTTTGGAGATTTGTATTTATTTTCGAGTTAGTTGTAATTTTTATTCGAGAGACTTGTTGCAATTGATGAGATTGAGATTAGTGGATTTATATTATTGTTGGTTTATTTAGATGCTCTATACCTTGTCACTTGTCACTTGTGGATTTAGATTTATTTAATTGCATTAGCTCTCCGTTCGCTCTCCCCGGGCGGGCGGGGTGTTACAAGTGGTATCAGAGCATAGGTATACGACAACCATCGGGGCTTGGGTTTTGGGTTCATTGCGTGGTTAGCAATTTTTGGAGATAGAAAATTTTAGGTGATATTCGCGATAGGTTTCGAAATTAGATGTGAGGAATTATTTTTGGCGACGAGATTATTTTTGGAGATTGTTGGCCTGATTTTGAGAGTTAGGCATTCGGCGAATTTCGAGGGCGAAATTCCATTGTTAGTGGGGAAGTGTAACAACCCGCGTAATTTTGGGCTATTTTAATTAATTTTTGGAAAATTGAGGAAAATAAAGTTTTTGATAAAATTATTTTGATTGCTCAGATATGTTGGTTATTATTTTTATAGGCGAGAATTTCAAACGGTTTCGAAATCGGAGTTAAAACGAATTTTAAAATGATTTTAAATGTTTTTAACTCTTGGAGTTGTTTTGACTTCTAGATCTTCATTTCGTTGCCTTATTTAAAGGAGTCTTTTGGATTCCAACTCTTCATTTCTTTGCATTATAAAAGGAAGTCGTGGGCAAGCCTTTTTAACATACTTTTGGCACAAATTTTGGCAGCAAATATATTTTATATTCCTCTTCTTTTTATATACACATTGGCCCTTGAGATTTGTGAGTTCCAACCTTAGATTAGAGGTGTTCTTGGGGATATTTTGTTGGAGGTTCTTGGTGGAGCTTTTGTAAATCTTTTGTGTTGATCTTGAGGATGTGATCGTTGGTTTCTCATCATGGTTTGAGGTATGGGGTTTTACACAATATGCTCCTTAAATCTCGCGAGTGTCATTCTCTTTGAATTCTTGTGAATTGAACTCATATTTGAATTGATAAATTCATTGAAATCTGGAAAATAATTGTTGAAATTATTTTGATTAATGTGGTATCATTATATTGTTGATGAGCACGTTGTCATGAGATTTTAATATGGTACGGATGTTGAGTACCCGCCAAAATACCTATTCCCGGGCTATGGCTTGATAAAACATATGCGAATGGGGTGAGGCCTGGTTACCCATTAATGTGTTGTTGAGAAATTATATTGATAAATGCTTTGAGATTTTCATTTTAATTTGAATATTCGTACTCGTGTTGTTACGTTTTATTCGTTGCTAATCCGTATTTATCGAGCATAATTCCTGTCGTATTGTGTACTTCCCCATATTTTCTTTTAGTGGCAGGTTAGCGCGGATTTTGGGGCGCTATGGAGATTGATTTTAGCGAGGATTGTTTGGGAAAGATTTGTATTATTTTTATGTTTAGAGCTTTGGAGATTTGTATTTATTTTCGAGTTAGTTGTAATTTTTATTCGAGAGACTTGTTGCAATTGATGAGATTGAGATTAGTGGATTTATATTATTGTTGGTTTATTTAGATGCTCTATACCTTATCACTTGTCACTTGTGGATTTGGATTTATTTTATCGCATTAGCTCTCCGTTCGCTCTCCCCGGGCGGGCGAGGTGTTACAAGAGGTCTCCTATGTTTTACGGAGGGACCTATGGAATATAGATGTCTGAAGGCTAAGAGGTCAAGCTCGCTGACAGTGCTTTCTATCTCTATTGCCTCTGAGGTGTCAACATCGCTCTCACTCTCATCATCCTCACCTCGGTCAACACCGACTGGAGCGGACGAGGGATTGCCTTCAGGGAACCTCTGAGAAAACTCAGTCCCTATAATTGCCGCGAGGGAGATAGCATTAATGGGATGAGGAAAAGTTATATTTAGTTCGATAACTTCAACATCTGAAGAAGTTTGGGATGTGTTAGACTCATTATGGGACGAAACGCGGCTTGAAACCTTTGCTTGATTAGGGTCCTGCCGAATGGAAAATTCCATGGCCTCTTGAAAAGAGTCCACAGACATAGGGTCTGAGGTGGAAGACTCAGACTCAGACATAGGAGTAGGTTCAATTGGGACCTCTTCTGATTCAACTGGTTCGGATGGCTCGGGGTATATGACTTTCAGAGGGGGAGGAAAAATAGGTCTAAGGGGGAAGGTCTTAGCCCTACGAGCTTCCTCTTGGGCTCGCTCTATCTGCCTAATCTTCTCTAAAGTCTTCTCTCTAAGAGAGGGGAACTCTTCTAAAAGTTGACAAAGAGGTCTGAGCATATAGGGACGACCTTACACTTGTAGACTCGAGCTGAAAACAAATAACTTGACTGGAATTGCCTAAGGATCAAAATAGGTCTTGAAAGAAGAATGATTAAGAACAGTTCACGAAAAAATGCATAAACTCGTCGAAAAACTGATGATGCTGACCGAAAAATGCATAAACTTACCGAAAAATGCAAAAAAAGGAATTAAAGGCTGGAAAAATGGAGAAGAAGAGGTAATAGACGATACCTGATGGAGTGTGAGGATAAGAAAGGAAAGGTTGACAAGATAATCCACTAAATACACTCTTAACCGAGCTCTTGTAGAGAGAGAGAAAATAGAGAAAGTTCAAGCGAGAAAATGGGGAAATGAAGAAAAAGGAAAGGAAAAAGGGTTAAAACCCTTGAAATTATCTTGTACGCATCCTAAGACCCATCATTGAGCTTGCCAGGCACGCCATCTACTTCAGCAGTTGACACTTATCAAGAATGTATTGGCACTAGCAGAAACCCAACCTCGGACATGCATACCCCTTTGTAACCTCTTCACATAGGCAACTAAGGGCTAGGGGGTGATTGATATGCCCTATATGTACCCAATAGCTCAGAGACAATAATCTTGGTCAAGGAGATGGCTGAGGTTAGAAGGGCCTTAGATTGGAATGCCAGGGTCTCGTCCCAAGCAAGGTCGTCCATGGCCGACGTTACTAGTTACCTCATAGTTAGATAGCAATTGAAGTCTTCATGATCCATGAGGGCAGTTATTCATCAGGCCATCTAGGGTTGGCAACCTCGGCTGGGTGTAGGCTGAGGTTTCAAAGGCTGCGCCATCATCATAACTTACCTCGGCTGAGAGTCATCCGATGTTCCAAACCTGCTCCTGCATAACTTCGGTCGAGGATGACATTATGACTTCATTTACCTAAGCTCTACATGAACCGAGTCCACTATGAACGATCTTGGATTGGTTAATGAACAGACCTCACTAACCTCGTACTCTTCCAGGTACCAATCGAAGATAGCCGAGCCTTTACTTGCATAGGTATGGCTGGGAACACGTGTACACAATCAGTTGTAACAAATCAATCCCCTAATATGGGGGAATATTTCATCATCATTCTCTACATGTGACAGTGACAGATGTCTTCATCAGATTGGCTAGATCAACACACTCATGCTCATTGCATGCATAGGGGGTGCATCACACCCCCCACATACTATATATACTTGCCTTCACCTACTTGGAAAAGGATCCAAAATTATAACCCTAGCTAAAACTCTGTCATTTTACACAGTAGAGAAAGAAATCTTGAGATATTGTATCCATGGCCATTAGTGACTTCATTCAGTGATATTACTCACACACACTCACAGTGGACGTAGGCCAGATTGGCTGAACCACTTATATTCAAGTGTTCATCCTCTTCTCCTCATCTCCTTCTATATATATACATATACATATTCTCGTGTACTGCCATTGATTATCACTTGCTTGAGCTTAATAACACCTTACCTGGTGGTGCTATTTCCTGCATCATCAATAACTGTCCCACTAAGTCGTTTGTGCATAAATTAGTGACTAGTTACCCTTTTCTCGGACGTTGAGATTGATAGAATTCATTGTTCATGTTTTCCTTAATGGTCTTCTATTTGAGAATAAAAACACCATTTTGATTCTTCTACAAGCTATAGCTTCCTAATATGTACTGGGGGAATATTACCTATTTTTATAAAGTTCTAAACTACATATTTATATTTACAATGATGCTAGTGACCAGAACTAATAATTCCCTTTGTAAATACATAGGAAATATTCCGATCTCTTATTATTATGGAAAGTCTTATGAGGGTTGTCAAAGGAAAGGATGAATCACGATGTGGCATCGTTGTAGCATTAGATGGGACTGGAAATTTCACTAGTCTCAAAAACTGTCACAGGGGCACTGGATCACAGCATGCAAAAATGATACGCAAGGGTCAAAGCAGACACATATGTTATATCAATTTTAATGAGAATATCTAATCGGGGGCAGCTAGATTTTGCTTCTAATGGGATCCAAGTTCTCCAATCCAAGAAGAATATGCCCCCGTTATCTTTGCACAAGGAACCATTTCTCACTAGGTTTCCCTTGATATGGGCGAGAAATATGGTGAAAATGTGTTGCGTGTATTGATATGCGACTATGTCCAGCCAATACCCAATGGGAGTCCATCTCCAATTTTAGGAAAATTAGATATTGATTGGAAGTAGCCACTCATCAACTTAAGAACCATCCCTTAAGGTCCTTAAGCGAGGCATGAGATGCAATAGATTTTCACGATCTTCCTTGCTCAATAACATATCAAGGGTCACCACTTGTGCAATGTTTATATGTACAAAGGTAACAAGGGTATATTAGTCATTTATTGGAGAATATAGTTGTCATTAAGATTTTTTTAGGAAAAAAATCCTTTAGTTTCACATATGTAAAACTTTGCTTGTAGTCCATTTTTACAACACCTAAATCGTTTATGATATGTTTGGGTTGAAAAGTATAAAAAGGATTATGCCTGGAAAATGTAAAAAAATGCTAAGACATTATTCCAATACTTATGCAATGGAATGTCAAGAAAATAGACACAAGTGTGTGTCAGGGGCTGTGCCGGGGATGCATTGTAACACCAATTATTTTTTAGCATTTAAAATTGAATGAATTCGGTAAATTTTTAATTTACACGTGCGACGTAATTTAATGAAATAAAATATTATTTTGATTAAATTATTAATCGGAGAGAAATAATTAATGTTTATCGAATAACAATTTCTAAGTGAATAGTGATTTAGCATTTTACTTCATAGTGAGTGACAGTGACGTGACAGTGGTATATCTCAACCGGGTGTCGTGCGTGGACTATATGAGGTCGAGATAGGAAATTATTTTAGAGTAACTTGGATGATGATTTCGAGGTCACGGTTGATTCTAAAAGGGTCGAAATAGTCAGAATAATGTACCGGGGGATAGTATTTGGGTCTCGAGACGATTTTAGACTAAATCGGCACCACGAGGGGGCGTTTCGGTTATTCAAGAGATTAGGATAGAGAGGACTCCGAAATTCTAAGTGTTATATCTGCCCCTTTGGATTACAAGTTAGGAAAAACATAAAGTTGAGAGAGAGGAGGCCATAGGAAGGGAAGAGGAGAAGAAAACCAAGGCATCCCACACCAATTCTCACCGCGAACGTTGCCAAAAATTGTAACTGGAGAAAGGGAAGGCCAACTCTATCATCCTAATCATGAAATCAGACCTACTTGATAAGTCAAGTGTTTATCTTGCATGTTTTGATTTAGTTATAATACCCATGTAGTGTAGGGATTATAATATAATGATTTTTAATTGTGTTCTTGAGGTTTAAGTGAATAAAACTCATGAATTGAACGGGATTGTATGTAGAATGGATCCAATGATGTAAATAATTCATAATTAGATGATGTGTGATGATTACCATCGAAGAAATCAGAATAAATGTTTAAGTATAGAGGGAGAATAATGAAAACTAAGGTTTTTGATAAATATTGAATTTGGTTTATTTTTAGGTGTTTTCTTAAGGATTTATTGTGTTAAAAACGTTAGAAACGATCCCTATACATATGAATGATAATGATTTATGTTTTTTTGGGAGTTTAGGAGTCTTGCGTGATAGTTATATAAAAAAATGATGAAAAATGAAATTGCGTAACAAAGAAGACGATCTTGACAAAACTAATCAGTTTGCCCAGAATTGAGAAATTTCCCATTTTTAAACCCTGAATTTGTGAATGGGGGAACTTTGGGCACATCTTTAAATCATAATGAGGATTATTTTGAATTACACTAGGCCTAATGTGGGGTATAGGCTTAGCCATAACGAGAGAACTAAGGCGAATACCTGTGAGATATGAATTATGAAAATGAGGAATTCGCGGGAATGAGAACGGATCACGAAGAAAGAAGTGAATCTAGGATTTGGACCAATAGTGTAAGAGTGTATTAAATACTAATATTATTAAGGGGTAACTAGGACCCTTAGGGTAGTGAACGATACCCGAAAAAATATAATAAGAGGGCTAATACCGGTGAGATATGAATTATGAAAATGAGGAATTCGAGGGAACGTAAACGGATCACGGAGAGAGAAGTGAATCTAGAATTTGGACTAGTAGTGCATGAGAATATTAGCTACTGATATCATTAAGGGTTAACTAGGACCCTTAGGGTAGTGAGTGATACCCAGGAAAGTTTTTTAAGAGGCTAAAATGGTAATTGTTTGTAAGATATGTATGGGAGAGATATATACTGCCTACAAACTTATATGATGACTTGTGTGTATACTTACTGATTTATACACATATATAGGTTGTGTGAATACCTATGGTTGTGATTGATTATGTGTATAAACATACATCTGCCTGTTATCCGGAGTTTTTCTCGTAGAGGGCCATCCCACTTTGACGATTCCAACGAGGTTTGGATTTGTTCCCCAAAGCATGGAACTTAAGGTGGCTCACTATGTTTCGTGTATTAGTGGGACCGACGTGTCGTTTGGATACGTTAGGTATGTGAGTATCCCAAAGGCTTAGAACCATGTTAGCCTCCATTATGTGTTGATTTATTTTGGGTTCACGGAGACATGTTGAACCATTGGTCCTTGATTTAGTACGAAAGCTACATGGACTTGATAGCAGAGTATGCTATGCCATTCCAGGGATACTATAGTGTTATATATATATATATATATATATATATATATATATATATATATATATATATATATATATATATATATATATATATATATATATATATATATATATACATGTGTGTGTGTGTGTGTGTGTGTGTGTGTGTGTGTGTGTCTTAAATATATACAAGTACGTTATATCTACTTATGTGCATGATAGTAAAATTGATAGATTGTGTACATCCAAAAGTAACTAAGTGGAGAAACTTAATTAATTGACTTAATAATAAGTGAATAAATTGATTATTGAGACCGTGGTAGCGTGTCGTATGGGTATTACGAGTGAGCTAGACTTATCGAGGTTATTTAGGTACGTTATTTAGTTGGGATGGGTAGTATAGCTAGATAGGGTACGTTAGGCATGCACATTAGTTGAGAGGTGAGGATCTCAAGAGAGTGTAAGTGGAATATACACGTGTAATAAATAAATGATCTATTATGTGATTTAAACACTTGCAAAATATTTTCAAATAATTTCTTGGGCTCCGACCCCTGTCAAAATTATTTTCAAAACCTTTTAGGTGTCCATCCAGAGGGACGCCAAGCTTGATGATTCTGTTCAGGGATGCATAACAACATTTGTGGAGGCATACAGGAGTTTCCTTAGACGCTTCAGCTCATTCACTTCTAGATAGGATTTCTCTCAGTATTTCATTTGGGAATGTTTCCCCTTCAGACTATTTACTTCTCTAGTTTATTTATTAGACTGCATTTAGATTCAGTTTTATTATGTTAGAATTATATTTGGATTTGTTTGGGAATCGATGCTTTATTCTATCTTATTTATTTATTTATCTGTCGTGTGATTGTTTAGATTATTATTTTGTGGATGGTTTGGTTAAATTAATTTATTTTCGCATGTTTATATAATAATGAATGATAAAATTTGGCACCGACTTTATTTGTCTGAGGTGATTAGTAATTGATAAGTTTTCCGATAGTGATGCTAAGTGTTGATGTAAAAAATTAGATTTGACCTAATTATTTTAATCACGGATAAAAAGAATAATGAAATAATAGGCAATAGATTTTTAAAGTGGTTCATCCTGGCAAGAATGGCCTACGTCCACTGTTTTTGTTATTGCTGACTGTTTGTTTGGAATTCTCGAGGTATGATTTTCTCAAGAAATTCCAGTCCCCCCCCCCCCCCCAATGAGGAGGTTACGATGTATTTATAGCCTTGAGGCTGTACAAATGAAAGGACAATGCGCTGTTATCTAGTAGACATGTACATCTGTATGATAATAAATGAGCATTTAATGCGCAGTCATCTCCTTGATTATCCTGATTAGAATGCTAAGTTGCTCGGACTGCCTAAGTAGCTCGACAGGATCGAGCTGCTCGGGGCCCCTAAGTTCCTCGTGGCTTTTTGGTTACTCGGTGATCTTGAGTTACTCGGTAGAAGTATACATATTTGCCACGTTAGCAGACAAGCGTCTGTAAGTGAGTAGTCCATGTCAGTAGACTAAATTTGGTATCAACAGAAGCCCCCCAATGTTTCATAGTTTGATGTTGAAGAAAAGTATGTAACATTCTGCTTGGAAACTGCACTCGTTGTATAGTTTTTAGGAGAGCATTCGCTGTATATAACTTCTTTTTGGGTGCACAGTATCAGGCCTCATAAATATTTTGAATTTTCATGATCGCTTCGATATTTGTGCTCTTTTTCTTCTTTTAGCCGCCGGATACGCAAACGTCTTTCTTATTAATCATTACCTTTCTCTATTCCCGAGGTAAAGTATTTAAACACGACAAAAATCCTATCGTCTTCTACTTTTCAAACATGTGTCTTCAAACTTTTCATTTCTTCTCTATCTTGTGCGTTCGTTTCTTCCATTGTTCGTTGTCAACTGATTCACTATTTTCCTGTAAGCTCTTCTTCCTTCTCTTTTACTTATTTTGTTCATCATGGTTTACCCTGTTGAATCTCTTGACAAATTTCGTTCTGAATTTTCAATTCCTCCATGGTTCATATTAGAAGAACTTTATGAACCATCTGACTATTTTTCTTTGGCTGAGGGACATTGGTTCCCAAGTCTCTTTGTGGCTGAATGTGGCTTTTCTTTTCCTCCAAATCCTTTATGTTTGGAGTTATGTCAATATTTTGACGTTGTTCCTGCAAGAATAGCGCCAAATACGTGGAGAATAGTTAATGGAGTCCATAGGTTAAACCAAATTCATGGAACCCGTTTAGGAATTCCAGAAATTATGTTTTGCTACAGATGGGTTGTCAGCGATAGTACTTTTTATTTAAAAACTAGGTTTTTGAAGAGGGCTTTAGTTGTCAATCTTCCAGATGCCAATAGGAATTACTTTGAACATGGGGTTGTTATGAAAAATTGGCAACATGCTCCGTTAAATGGAGATGATGTATATCAGGGTCCCAAATGTCCCCCTTATGGCAATGGAATAGGTTGTTTTTTATTTTTTGAACTCTCGTTTTCTTGATGTTTGATAAAATGTATCACTGACATGTAATTTTTATTATTTGCAGTTAGCAACAAAAGAAAATCTCCAAAGGAGACAGGGTTAATTTAAAGCATTTGAAACTTATCTGGAGTTTGCACCAGTCTGTGGCCGAGGAACACATTAGGTCAGCCTATTACTTGTTGTAGTACAAGAGTTACACTTCATCCTTTACTGCTCGTCCAGTGGTGGTGGACATTGACCAAGTACCAGTTGCTGATACTAGTGTGGAAGGTTCTTCGTCAGAGTCAAATATTCCTATTGGTGACATAATGAAGAGAAGAAAAGCTCCTTCCTTTTTCGACAAGTCTGATTCTCCTGCCGTGGAAGCAAAAAGAAGTAAAAAAGATGTCCCAGAAGAGGGGGTAAAGACTGTAGAGGTACCCCCTTCTGATGCTACCAAGAAATTTGGCGAGAAGCCCCCTGTGGCTCCGAGCAAGATCATTGAAAATCCCCCTGTCTTCCCAAGCAAGATTGTTGCTATCACTCCTCCTAGTGAGGTTATAGTCATATCACTGACTAAGACAACGTCCTTAGTTGAGAATGTTCATGTTCCTCCAAGGAGGTTAAAGAAAAATCTTTCTAAGAGACTTGCTGAACTAGTCTCTCAACCATCATCTGTTGAAGGTGGTGTTTCAACTTTCATTCCCCTGAGCTCCGCTGTGGGCTTAGTAAAATCTTGGACTATCCCAGAGGTCCTTGACATTGGAAACTCTCTTATTCGTGAGAGAGTTACTGCTCTAGCTGCTCAACACATTGCCTCAGTAAGTATTATTGATCTGAGCCTTTTATTTTTTTTAATGCTATGTTCATACATTGACTTAGAGTTATCTCTTTTCTCAGCTGGTAATGTGTTTCAACAACATTGTAAAAAGGGATGAAGCCATCAGGGCCTCCAGTTCCTCGGATGGAGTAGAAAAGGCTTTTACTGGTTAACCCAATCTTTGAAAGACTCTCATCAGAAGTATGAGGAAATTAAAGTTGCATGGGAGAAGCAGGTTAAGTCCGTTGATCAAGAGAGAGATCGAGCTATGGAAGCCTTCAAAGTATTGGAGGAGAAATTGAGAGAGTTTGAGAAGAAGAATAAAGAGCTTGAGGTGAAGCTCAAGAATGTTGAAGAGCTTGAGAATAAGCTCAAAATTGCTGAAGGGAAAGTTGTTAGACTTCATGATGTTGATCGTCAGAAGCAGGAGGTGGAAGGGAAATTGAAGGCTGTCGAGGAACTTATGATTGAGAGGACTTCCTCGGAGAAGGCAAAAAGAAGAAATGCTGTTAATAAGTCCTTCAGCGCTGGTTGGGGCAAAGGCTGGAATAAAGGCCTGGCTACTATGTCCTCTCAAATGGAGTTTGCCAGCCTTAAGTATTTCAGGGTAGATGGGTTGCAGCTCTGCAGGAGCTAAAAGTCGCTGAGAATTCGGAACTGTTCCAGTGACACACTCATGGCCCTCCTCCCTCTCCTTGAGAAGAAGAAAAGGACGAAGCTTCCTCAAAAGAATCTTCCATGATAATTGGGGACCAGGCCCCTGCTATTGAACCTTGCTCCAAGAAACCCCAACCAGTAAACACTTCTGCCGAGTAGCTTTTATTGCCCTCCGAGCAACCAACCTCTTCGTCCAAGCCTTTCGAGGAAATATTAGGAAACAAGGAAAAGGTGTAAAGTTATTCGGATCTTTCTTTTGTTTTTTGTTGAATGTAATTTTGGACTATGTACTTCTTTTTATGATGAAATAAAATTTAAACTTTTGGTTGTTTGTCTTGACTTATTCTTCTACTTGCTCTGTCTGCATTCTTATTGATTCGTTATATCCATTTTCTTTACTAGTTTATGGCTAGGATGGAGCTATTGTCATCTCATGACACCGAACTGATGAAAAAATGCAATGATTATTTCAAGGCTGGTCGTGCAGATCTGAATGATGATCAGATCATTGATATCCTGGGTTCAGATGCTTCTGAACGAGCAGTTGAAGCTTACCAGTATCTGAAGTGTTTGTTCGATTGTGCAGTAGCCAATAATGTGGAATATTATGAGATGATTGAAGGTCTCCAGGGTACCATCGATGAACTCCAACAACAATATAAGGAGTCTTCTACCCTTTTTCACCAAGGGTATGAGAAAAAATATCAGCAACTGAGTGCTGACAAAGGATATGATAAGTTTATCTCTGCTTATGAGAAAAAAAGATCATTTTGAAACTTGAGGTTGAAGAACACAGGCATATCGCCAAGTTATTGGAGCAGGAAAACCTTGTTTTGCAGGTAGAGATTAAATAACTTAAGTCTGCCGCATCTTCCTCGGGGGCCCTGGTCCCTATCACTGATGAAGGTTTCTCTTTCTTGGAGGTCGAAAATGCCAACTTAAGAGATGAATTGGAGACTCTAAAAAGAGTTGGATCTTCCACCTCTGCTCGTGGACGAGCAAGATCTATGAGGGTTTGTCGGATCTTTATTGAAGATGCAAGAACTCAAGCAGATTTGGAAAATCAGGTAGTTCAATTGATGGCAAAGAACCAGGCTTTAGCAGAGATGTCTAAGAAGAATCTGAACCTCAGTGAGCAACTTTCCACACAAAGCTCTGCCTCAGTCAAATAAGGAAATCCACACATAAAGAAATCCTGGTGAAGAATCTCCACGAGCAACTGGAGAGGTTATCTTACCAGTTCTACAAACAGCCCAGAGAATTTTGGATGGCTATCTATAATGAATCCCTTTACCATCTTGATGATCGAATTCAACAGTCAAATAATGAAGGGTACAAGCAAGGGTGGCTGAATGCATTGTGGGTGTTAAAAGTGGAGCAGGGTCACTACTTATGGGATTATTATGATCCTGGATTGTGTGAGTTACCCGTGCATCCTTTTAAGATCGACATGAGTTGGATTCCTGATCGGGCAATTCCTCAGTACTTGATTTCAAAGTACCTCGGCGATTACCGTCTTCATTCAAGTTTTGACATATCTCGCCCAAAGCATTTGCTTGATCGGCCATCAGTGATGTATGTTCGAATGCTTCAAGATGTAAATTTCATAAACTCTCCTTATGCTTTAGACGATCCTCCTACTGGAGTAGAATCTGTTTCAAAGGCAGAAGGGAAAAAACCAATAGAGTAGGATCTTTGATGTAATGACTTGTAATTTTCCCAGCATATGTAATTTTTCTTAATTTGAATGAAGAATTTTTTTCATCTTTTGCTATTTTATTTTCTTCTAAGTATTTTGCAGAATATCTTTGTTTGTGAATACATGCATATTTCGATATGTTTTATTTTTTGATTATAGTGACTTATCACTCTTTGATTCTAAGCAATGAAACGACTTACATCCCATGATCCTGCTTAGTTTAACCAACCGGAGTTGATTGCAATTGATTTGCTGACCAACCGGAGTTGGTGGATATTGATTCCCGACCAACCGGAGTTGGAGGAGATTAATTTGTCGACCAACTCGAATTGGTGGATATTGATTCCCGTCCAACCGGAGTTGGAGGAGATTAATTTGCCGACCAATCGGAGTTGGTGGATATTGATTCCCGAACAACCGGAGTTGGAGGAGATTAATTTGCTGACCAACCGGAGTTGATGGATATTGATTCCCGACCAATCGGAGTTGAAGGAGATTAATTTGCCGACCAACCGGAGTTGGTGGATATTGATTCTCGACCAACCGGAGTTAGAGTAGATTAATTTGCTGACCAACTGGAGTTGGTGGATATTGATTCCCGACCAATCGGAGTTGCAGGAGATTAATTTTCCAACCAACTGGAGTTAGTGGATATTGATTCCCGACCAACCAAAATTGGAGGAGATTAATTTGCCGACCAACCGGAGTTGGTGGATATTGATTCCCGACCAATCGGAGTTGGAGGAGATTAATTTGCCGACCAATCGGAGTTGGTGGATATTGATTCCCGACCAACCGGAGTTGGAGGAGATTAATTTTTCGACCACCGGAGTTGGTGGATATTGATTCCCGACCAACCAAAGTTGGAGGAGATTAATTTGCTGACCAACCGGAGTTGGTGGATATTGATTCCCGACCAACCGGAGTTGGAGGTGATTAATTTGTCAACCAACCGGAGTTGGTGGATATTCTGGAGGAGATTAATTTACCGACCAACCGGAGTTAGTGGATATTGATTCTCGACCAACCGGAGTTGGAGGAGATTAATTTGCCGACCAACCGGAGTTGGTGGATATTCTGAACATGATGCATAATGTGTAGCACTGATACTCCGAAAGAATTTCAACAAAAAGAGAGAACTGGCTAAAACATTCAACACTTTATTCATACTGAAGAAAACTGCATTTACATAAGGATCTTAACTACTGATAATACTTGCATATATGCTATGCATTCCATGCATTCTTAAACTCTTCTCCCTCCAAGGTTTCAATCCTATATGTCCCTGGTCGAACAACTTCTGTTACTCTGTAGGGTCTATGCCAGTTAGCTTCCAGTTTGTTGTGCTTTTGAATTATTTTCTTCAGCACATAGTCTCCCTCCTTCAAATCACACTTCTTTACCCTTTTGTTGTAAAACAGAGCTGTTCGTTGTTGGTATGCAGCATTCCTGATTGCTGCTTCATCTCTAACTTTTTTGGGCATATCTATATCTAATCGCCTCATCAAGTCACTGATAGGAGAATTGAAATTTAGCACCCTGTGTGTGTGTAGGCCCAACTCGGCAGGTATAATAGCTTCACTTCCAAAGGCCAGCATGTATGGAGATTCTCCTGTTGCTGCTCGCGGTGTAGTACGGTAAGCCCACAGCACAGAATGCAGCTCGTTAATCCAATTTGCCTTTGCATCATCCAGTTATTTTTTTAAAACATTCAGTAGCGTTATATTCGTCACCTCAGTTTGTCCATTGCTCTGGGGATGGCCTGGTGCAGAGTAGGTCTTCAATATGTTTAACTGATGATAATATGCAGCGAACTCCTCGTTATCGAACTGAGTTCCATGATCTGTGATGAATGCATGGGGAAGACCATATCTACAAATGATGTTCTTCCAAATAAATTGATACACCTTGTCACATGTCATATCAATAAGAGGCTCAGCTTCTACCCATTTAGTAAAATAATCCACAGCGACCACGAGGTAATTAAATCTTCCTCGGGTCGTTGGAAGTGGCCTGACCAAGTCTATTCCCCATATGGCGAATGGCCAAGGAGACGTGATGGGTGTTAGCAATGCTTGGGGAGTTCTTCAGATAGAGGAGAAACGTTGACATTTATCACACTTCTTGGCATAAGATGTACAATCAGCTCTCATCGTCGGCCAATAATACCCCTGTGTTGTTATTCTTCTCAAGAGTGTCCGACCTGCTACATGGGCTCCATAAGACCCTTCATGGACCTCTTCAATCAAATTTTTCACCTCGGAGGGGTGGACACATCTTTGTAACCCCGCTATAATTCCTTGTATATATAAAATGCCATTGGTCAATACATAACGAGTAGCTTTAAACTTCAATTTTTTTGCTACGAGTCTATCATTTGGCAAAGCCCCCTCCTCAATATTGGCCCTTATGGGATCCATCCAAGATGGTCCTAAATCAAGGGTAACAAAGTTCATCATTAGATCCTCGTTTATGCTCCGATCAACTAGAATTTCTATTGGGATTATTCTTCATAGCTTGGTGCGTGTGGCTAAGGCTAACCGAGCTAAGGCATCTGCTCTTGCATTATCCAATCTTGGTATTCTAATTAACTGCACTGCGTTAAAGCTCGATACAATCTCCATTACTTTCACATGATATTGGATCATTAATTCTCCTTTTGCTGCATACACTCCCAACATTTGATTTACAATCAACTGTGAGTCACTGTATACAACGACTTGCTCCGCTTTTATAGTTTTGGCTAGATTGAGACCCACGATCATCGCTTCATATTCAGCTTCATTATTATAAGCCTTAAATTGAAAACGCAGAGCATACTCCACATCAATTTTATCAGGGCTGTTTAAAATAACCCATGCTCCACTACCTGTGGTGCAAGAAGAGCCATGTACATATAAATTCCACACAGGTATCTCATTGTTAAATTCTTGGTCAGACAGTGTTCCTCGGTGAAATATTTGATGCTTTCTTTTATCCTCCTCCAACGCTTCTCGCTGCTTGTTGATCATCTTTCTTGCTAGTCTATCGACTTAAGTTGATCGGTGTTAAAATTTGATGATTCTTTAACATCCATAGGGACGAGCAACTTATACTCTTCGGAGGTGTCTAGATAGGTGAACTTTGCGATGAAATCTGCCACTGCTTGCCCTTTGAGTGACGACCTAAGCTCATAAATTATATCGTATTCTCCCAATTCTACAGCCCAATACATCAATCTTCCCGATCTCTCTGGTTTGTGCAGAGCTTGCCTTAACGACATGTCTATATACACAACTATAGTATGAGCTTGGAAGTATGGCCTCATTCTTCTACTTGCTTCGATCAACGCCAGTGCTAACTTTTCTAACCTTGGATATCTGATCTCTGCTCCTCGGAAGGCCTTGCTAGTGTAATAGATGGGTTTTTGCACTCCATCCTCCATTCTTATCAACGCCGAGCTAACTGCGTTCTCTGAAACTGCCAGATACAAGTATAATTTCTCTCCCATCACTGGCCTGGACAACAATGGAGGTGCTCCCAAGTATTTCTTTAATTCTTGAAATGCCTTCTCGCATCCATCATTCCACTCAAAAGTCTTTCAGAGTGTTTTGAAGAATGGGAGACATCTATCAGTTGCTCGTGATACAAACCTATTAAGTGCTGAAACTCGCCCTGTGAGACTTTGCACTTTCTTCTTCGTCGTCGGAGATCGCATCTCTAATATAGCCTTGATCTTTTTAGGATTCGCCTCAATTCCTCGCTGGTTAACAATATATCCGAGAAACATACCCTCTAGTACTCCGAATATGCATTTGGTGGGATTCAACTTCATTTGATATTCCTCTAGTTGATCAAAAGTCTGGCCTAAGTCAGCTAGATGATCAACAGATTTCTTGCTCTTCGTTAGCATATCGTCAACATGAACCTCCATGTTATGACCGATTTACTCTGCAAACACCTTGTTCATCAACCGCTGATATGTAGCACCTACATTTTTAAGTCCAAAAGGCATAACATTATAATAATAAGTTCCCCTCGGGGTAATAAAAGAGGTACTCTCCCTATCTTCAGGCTTCATTTTAATCTGGTTATAACCAGAATAAGCATCCATGAAACTTAATAGTTCGTGCCCCGAGGTAGCATCCACCTGTTGATCAATTCGGGGAAAAGGAAAATGATCCTTCGGGCATGACCTGTTAAGGTTGTTGAAGTCTACACACATCCTCCACTTGTTATTTTTCTTCTTTACCATCACCACATTTTCTAGCCAGTCAGGATATTTGACATCCTCAATGAAAGAGGCTTTTTTATCTTCTCTACTTCCTCCTGTATAACTTGATTTTTCCCAAGACTGAACACTCTTCTTTGCTGCTTTACTGGCTTGATTTCCTTGTTCACATTGAGCTCGTGACACAAGAAATTCGGATCTATTCCTGGCATGTCTTCATGACTCCATGCAAAAGTTTTCTTTCTTCACCTTAGAAATGCAATCAATTCTTGTTTCATTGATTCATCCAAGGATGCACCAATTTGAGTTGTTTATTCTGGATGCTCGTCGTCCAGAATGACATTCTCAGTATCCTCCATGACATGTCCTTTTCACGAGTTGGGACTCGTCTTTAGGGTCTAATATTTCAATCTCTGCATCTTCTGTTTGGTAGGTAGTAGTCTTCTTTCTGGATTCTTCATGCTCCTCCTGCTCGGCAGATGAATAGTAGCATTCCCGAGATACTTTCTGGTCGCCTTTTATCACTCCTACTCCAAAATTGGTTGGGAATTTTAAGCACTGATGTACAGTAGATGGTACTGCTTCGAATTTTTTTAATCCTACCCTTACCATGATGATGTTGTAAGCTGATTGTACATTTTTATCCATTATGAAGAAGCGTACTCTTTCCGTTCGACAAGCAGGCCATGTACCAATAAGCATATCCAACTTGATCGTCCCAAGTGGAAAAACCTTTTCGCCAGTAAAACCAAGGAGGGGTCTATGGTATGGCTCCAACTGGGATAATTTCAAATTCAAACTATCAAAGCATGGATAGAACATGATATCTGCCGAGCTACCAATGTCCACCAGTACTCGTGAAATCACCACTTCCTTCATTATCATCTTGATCACCAATGGGTCATCATGAGGATATAGTACGCCCGCCAAGTCATTCTTAGAGAAACCAACAACCAGTTTTTCCTTATTCACCTTCCTAGGGTGATTATTTTCAGCCAGATTTATTCGCTGAATGTACGAGCAAGCTTGAGCCTCATTGACGTAAGCTTTTCTCTCAACAGTCATATCTTCGCCTCCTGCATCTCCACCTGTAATGACATTACATTCAAATGATCCGAAATGGATAGAAAATACCTCATGTTCTGGCTTTTTTGGTCTTTTGGGGAGATCGGGGTCGTCTTGGTCATCATTCGGGTATTCTTCATGACTTCTCTTCTTATCTTCTTTTGCTCGATGAGGAGATCTAGACCTCTGCCTTGCTCGGTCATTGTTCTTTCCACCATTCTGATGATCAACATACTTGATCATCTTTCCTCGTCTGATGAGTGCTTCAATTTCATTCTGAAGAGCTATGCAGTTCTTGGTCGTGTGGCCATGATCTTTATGGAACTCGCAATATTTGGACTTATTCCTTTTGTCAGGATCTGCTTTCATTTTCTCTTGCCAGTTCAACTCCTCATCGTTCTTGATCTCTTCCAGAATGTGGTTTATATCTACTTTCAAAGGAGTATAATTTCCAAATCTCTTCAATTGTTCCAATGATTGCTTAGCTTTTGACTTCCTGTTACCACCATTATTCTTTTGCTCCTTCTTCTCATGCTTATCAACCTCAACCTTGGTTTCTTTGGTGTCCATATTCTTCTTCGCAGCCATAGCTTCCTTGGCGTTCATAATCTTGGTTTCTTTTGCCAATAGTTCTGCCATGGTTCTAGGTGGATCTTTGGCTAGAGTGTAGTACAATTTATCTGGAAACATTCCACTCATCAGAGAAGTAATTTCTATCTTCTCCTCGTAATCAATGACCTCGAGCTTCTCATTATTGAAACGAGTAATATAATCCCCAGTGCTCTCACCTGCCTTCTGTCTAACACTTAGCAAGTGTGCTACTCGTTTGATTGGCTTAGCTCCAAAACAAAAATTTCCAATAAAGAGTTCTGCTAGCTGAACGAAGGTCGCAATTTTCCCCCGAGTAAGGTTATTGTACCACATCTAAGCTGATCCTGTAAGGGTTCCTGAAAATGCCCTGCATCGCATCTCGTCTGGAACAGCATAGATATCAGCTGCTGCCTGGTATTGTTCTATATGGAGAACATGATCAGTTTTTCCATCATATTTAGGCGTCACCACAGGAGCTTTGAATTTTAATGGCGTAGGAAAGTCCACAATCTCTTGTATGAATGGTGTTCCTCGGACGAAAGTCCTTTGTAGAGGATTTTTGGTTTTAGCCATCTCCCCTAATCTATCCTCCAACCTTTGAATTGAGCCTTTCCATGCATCATTTCCTTCCTCGATCCTATTGGTTCGAGCACCTGATCGTATTGAATTTGCCTCTTAGGATCTTTCATGACGAGCAGCTGGTCGTGATTGGGCAGAGCCTTCCTTTAAATCAGATGGTCGTTGAGAGTTCCTCGACATAGTCCTAGGGGGACTTCTATTCCTCCTAGGACCTAAACGATTAAAAGGTGAGACTTTACTCAATCTTTCAAGAGCACTTGTCCTTTCTGGAGATAGAGTGATGTTTTGTTGAGTATCTGTAGCTCGTACCGAGGAAGTCCGTCCAAGCTGATAAGAAAGATCATTGGATCTCTCAGTATGATATGAATCGGTGCATCTGGACTGAGATTCCTCTGGGAATAACGTTTGTCTTCGCGAAGAGAGTAAACGAGTATTTTTCTGAATGCTTCGTTGCCCTGATTAGGCTGGCACTCCGCCTTGAACGGTTTGTATGAGTTGACGCATAGTTTCTTGCATGGCTGTTTGCCCTTGGGCCAAATTAGCCATTATACCAGCCAGATCTTGAACATTCGGAGGAGTAGATGGAGGATTCAGAGGGATCCCAGCGTTTTGATTACTGGATTCAGGATGATCAGCTATTGGTGATAAATTATTTTGGTGAAAAACGATAATTATAGTCGTTTCCTAGAGACGGCGCCAATCTGTTGATGTAAAAAATTAGATTTGACCTAATTATTTTAATCACAGATAAAAAGAATAATGAAATAATGGACAATAGATTTTTAAAGTGGTTCAGCCTTGCAAGAATGGCCTACGTCCACTATTTTTGTTATTGTTGACTGTTTGTTTGGAATTCTCGAGGTATGATTTTCTCAAGAAATTCTAGTCCCCCCCAATGAGGAGGTTACGATGTATTTATAGCCTTGAGGTTGTACAAATGAAAGGACAATGCGCTGTTATCTAGTAGACATGTACATCTGTATGATAATAAATGAGTATTTAATGCGCAGTCATCTCCTTGATTATCCTGATTAGAATGCTAAGTTGCTCGGACCGCCTAAGTAGCTCGACACGCTCGAGCTTCTCGGGGCCCCTGAGTTCCTTGTGGCTTTTTGGTTGCTCGATGATCTTGAGTTGCTCGGTAGAAGTATACATATTTGCCACGTTAGCAGACACGCGTCTGTAAGTGAGTAGTCCATGTCAGCAGACTAAATTTGGTATCAACACTAAGAATGAACCAAATGAGATTCTTATTTATTTTCATGAAGGACTGATCATCGGTGGTTAGAATAGGCACGGTGTCACAAATGGTATCAGAGCATTAGGTTCTAGTGTCCATAGGATATGTATGGCTTACTACGATTTTAGCATACCGTTCTTTAACATAGAGCGCTATTATTAGAACTGTTGCATTCATGATTACGCATTTGAGATTACATTCTTCAGCTGTTATATTTGTATACTGTGAACTCATTCAATTTAATTTTTTTTCCAGATGCCACTCAGAAGAGAGTGTGCGACGAGAGCAGTGACTAGGGATAATGTGAGGGAGGCTCAAGAAGAGACACGAGCATCGCAACCGCAGCCACAACCACCACAGGGGGCAGTGTCAACAGCAGAGGTGGCAGCAATAGTGGAGCAGGCTGTTAATACAACGATGACTGTCATGGCTCTCCATTTTTCATAAGACCAGCAGCAACCACAACCAGTGGCACCAGTTGTTTAGGCCCACTCGGGGCCGTCAAAGTGGTATAGGTTTAGGGACGCTTTTCAAAAGGTACTCCCATTAGAGTTTTAAAGGAGTTCAGATGTGATTGTAACATGCCAGTGGAAGAAAGATATACAACGCTACTTGCACATGGTCGACTCTAGAGACGTGAGATAGCAGATGTTGACCGCATTTAGATTGGTTGGGGCAGCGTTACAATGGTGGGATTTGATTACCACTGATGAGGAGAGGGACATAATGTCTATTGTAGAGTTCAAGATGCGGTTCGATTGTAAATATTTTTTGCTAGCAGTTGAGACAGAGATGTAGAGGAGGTTCAGTGAGTTGACCTAGGGAAATCGATCTGTAGCCGAATATGAGGAGGATTTCACAAGTTTGGATAATTTTGTACCTGACGAGGTGAAAAATGAGGAGAGGAAGAATGTGAGATTTCTGGATTAGCCTGGAGGATCAGTTAACACTTGATCACAACCCCGTATTGGTGAGTTATACAGCCGTTGTCAATGCCACACTTTTACACTGCCAGGACCATCGCTTCCATGTGAAGGGAAGTAGGAGAGGATGTGAGCCTATCCAGTCAGGCAAGGCAGGAGGGAGCGATGCTAGTGGAGCACCACAGCAGCAACATCAGTCAAGTAGACACCAAGGGCAGGATTCTCGGCAGGAGGATCAGGCCAAGAGGTTTAAATATGGGGGATATCGACCTGAGGGAGTTTATAGGCAAGGCCAGTAGGGTTCTCAGTAGTAACAGGTTCCTCAGGGCCGTCAGGGCCAAGGGAACAATGAGGGACGCCAGTAAGGCTGAGGACAACATGGTTAATACCATCAGGGATAAAGACAGAGAGAGGGATGGATCACATTGATTGTGTATCAATTATCGAGCGCTGAATAAGGTCAAGATCCAAAATATATATCCACTGCCTTGGATTGATGATTTGTTCGACCAGTTGAGGGGAGCAACTTACTTTTCCAACATATATTTGAGTTCTGGTTATCATCAGTTATGCGTCAAGGAGGAGGGCGTCCCTAAGAGTATGGGTCCTATGAGTTTAAGGTGATGCCATTCAGGCTCACCAATGCTCTAGCAGTATTCATGGATTTGATGAGCCGGGTATTTATAGAGTTCCTTGATCAGTTTGTGATTGTGTTCATTGACGATATTTTGTTCTACTCTCGCTCTGAGGTGAGAATGCCGAACATTTACGGATGGTTTTACAGACACTACGGGATCACCAGTTGTATGCCAAGTTTGAGAAATATGGATTTTTTCTTGGGGAGGTGCATTTTTTAGGCCACATTGTGTCTGACAGGGGTATAGCGATGGATTTAAGTAAGGTATTAATGGTGAGGGAGTGGGGACAACCCACCACACCGATCGAGGTTCATATTTTTTTGGGTTTGGCCAGATATTATAAACGATTCATTCGGGGTCTCTAGAAGATTATGGATTCGCTGATGAATCTAACTCTCAATGGGGTGACATTTATTTAGGACTACCATTGTCAGTTAGACTTTTATGAGCTAAAGGATAAATTAACCTCAGCACATGTACTTGCACTACTTAGGGGAGGAGTGGAGTACCATGTATACACTGATGTATCCTTCCAGGGACTTGGCGGTGTATTACAGCAAAAGGAGAGGGCTATAGCTTATGCATCTCGCAAGCTTAAGCTCCATAAGAGGAATTATCCTACCCATGATTTAGAGTTAGCCGCAGTTGCATTTGCCTTGAGGATTTGGAGGCACTATCTGTTGGGGGAACAATTTACCCTATTCACGAACCATAAATCCCTTCAACATCGTTTCGTAAAGAAAGATCTGAACATGAGGCAGAGGAGGTGGTTGGAGTTTATAAAGGATTACCAATTTGATATTCGCTATCATCCTAGGAAGGCTAATGTGGTGGCAGACGCGTTGAGTCGATGACCCGTGGGGGAGATAACGGAGGTGTGGAAGGCAAAATGGAGATATCTTTGACATAACGATGAGGTTTTTAGAGCGTGCATGTTTGTATTAGCTGACATACCCGAGATTGTGATGGGGTGGTGAAAGTACAGGCAGGGGATTAGTATTTCCAGGATAGAGTTTGCCAGTTGTTAGCTGATGGATCAAAGTCGTAATCAATCAGTTCTGAGGGTGGTTTGACTTTTAATGGGAGACTCTTGGTTCCATAGGATGAGGATTTAAGACATGCAATGATGTTAAAATCTCATGGGTCTAGGTTTGCGTTATATCCCAGTGCGGATAAGATGTACCAGGACATGCGTAGGCAGTATTAGTGGTCGGGGATGAAGTGGGACATAGAGAGTTTGTCTCGAAGTGTGCTACATGCCAGCTAGTGAAGGTGTGGACCACCAGAGACCGACATGGATTTTGTAGCCACTAGATATTCCTGTGTAAAAGGGGAAGAGTATCTCCATGGATTTTATTACTGGGCTACCGACATCGCAGTGGGGTCAGGATTCCATATGGGTGATAGTGGATCGGTTGACTAAGGTGGACCATTTCCTTCTGGTTCATATGAATTTTGAGACGAGACAGTATGCACAGTTGTTCATTATTGAGATAGTACGATTACATGGGGTTTCGAATAATATTGTGTCCGGTCGGGACAAGATCTTTGTGTCCCATTTCTGGCAGAGTTTTCAACAGGTAATAAGCACGAATTTATGATTGATTACAACATATCACCCATAAACATATAGGCAGACACAGAGAGGGTTAATTAGATGCTTGAGGACATGTTGCGGATTTGCATACTTGACTTCGAGGGAGGCTGGGAGCAGTATCTTCCTTTGGTGGAGTTTGCGTATAACAACTCCTATCAGTTCACCATCGGCATGGCACCATTTGAGGTGTTGTACAGTTAGCCTTTTCATTCACTCGCTTACTGGTTAGAGGTGGAAGACAATAAGTTATTGGGGCCAGAGATGGTTCATGACACCACTGCCAAGATTGAGCTAATTCGAGGGCGTATCCATATATGTCAAGACATGTAAAATAGCTATGACGATGCATACAGGATGCATATAGAGCTTGAATTTGGTGACCAATTATTGGTGCGGGTGTCTCCCATGAAGGGGGTGATGAGATTCGACAAGAAGGGGAATCTAGCACCGATATATGTGGAACCGTTATAATCATCCAGAGGGTGGGACCAATAGCTTTTAGGCTGGGACTACAAGAGCATCTATAGTGAATCCACGAGGTCTTTCACATGTCATCACTATATAAGTAGCAGAGGAGTGAGAGGTCCTTTTGTCATGTTCCATTAGAGAAGATAGACTTGCAAATAGACATCTCTTATGAGGAGAGACCGGTGGCGATACTTGATCGTAGTGAGCGTACGTCGCGATCTAAGGTGGTACCCTTGGTTAGTGTTCAGTGGGGGCACCACAATATTGATGAGTTGACGTGGGAGGAGGATGACATGCAAGATAAGTATTCAGAGTTATTTACCGCAGGTACATCCCAATTTCGAGAGCAAAATTCCTTTGTAATAGGGGAAGTATGTAACACCCCATATTTCTGAGCATTTAAAATTGAATTAATTCAATAATTTTTTAAATTACATGGGTGACGTAATTTAATGAAATAAAATATTATACGTTGATTAAATTATTAATTAGAAAGAAATCATTAATGTTTATCGAATAAAAATTTCTCAGTGAATAATGATTTAACATTTTATGTCACAGTGAGTGACAATGACGTGATAGTTGTATATCTCAATCGGGTGTCGTGTATGGACTATATCAGGTCGAGATAGGAAATTATTTTATAGTAAATCAGATGATGATTTTGAGGTCGCGGTTGATTTCAAAAGGGTCGAAATAGTCAGAATAGTGTACCCGACGATATTATTTGGGTCCCGGGGCAATTTTAGACTAAATCGGTACCACGAGATGGCGTTTCGGTCATTTGAGAGATTAGGGTAGAGAGGATTCCGAAATTTTGAGTGTTATATCTAACCCTTTGGATTAAAGGATAGGGAAAACACAAAGATGAGAGAGAGGAGGCCATAGGAAGGGAGGAGGAGAAAACCAAGGCTTTCCACACCAATTCTCACCCCGAACATTGTCGAAAATCGTAATTAGAGTAAGGCAAGACCAACTCTATCATCCTAATCATGAAATTACACCTGCTTGATAAGGCACGTGTTTATCTTGCATGTTTTGATTTAGTTATAAGTCCCATGTAGTGTAGCGATTATAATATTATGATTTTTAATTGTGTTTTTGAGGTTTAAGTGAATAAAACTCATGAATTAGGATAGGATTGCTTATAAAATGGATCCATTGATGTAAATAATTCATAATCAGATGATGTGTGATGATTACCATGGAAGAAGTCAGGATAAATGTTTAAGTATAAAGGAAGAACAATGAAAACTAGGGTCTTTGATAAATATTAAATTTGGTTTGTTCTTGGGTGTTTTCTTAAGGATTTATTATGTTAAAAACATTATAAACGATCCCTATACATATCAATGATAATGAGTTATGCTGGTTGGGATTTTGGGAGTCTTACATGATAGTTATATAAAACAAATGGTTAAAAATGAAACTGCGTAACGAAGAAGACAATTTGTGACAAATGGTGAAAAATAGTCAGAATAACGAAGAAGATGACTTGTGACAAAACGAATCGATTTGGCCCAAAGGCAAATCGATTCGGCAAGCGAATCGATTTGGTGTTTGGGCGAATCAATTAGCTTAGCCCCAAATTAAGAAATTTCCCCTTTTTAAATCCTGAATTTGTGAATAATTAATAGGGAGACTTTTGGGACATTTTTAAATCATAATGAGTATTATATTGAATTATAGTAGGCCTAATGTGGGGTAGAGGCTTAGCCATAATGAGAGAATTAAGGCGAATGCCTGTGTGATATGAATTATGAAAATGAAGAATTCGAGGGAATGAGAACGGATCACGAAGAGAGAAGTGAATCTAGGATTTGGACTAGTAGTGTATGAGTGTATTAGATACTGACATTATTAAGGGGTAACTAGGACCCTTAGGGTAGTGAGCGATACCCAAAAATATATAATAAGAGGCTGAAATGGTAACTGTTTGTATGATAAGTATGCGAGAGATATATATTACTTATGAACTTATATGAAGGGTTGTGTGTATACCTACTGATTTATATACATATACAGGTTATGTGAATACCTATGGTTGTGATTGATTATGTGTGTGAACATACGTATGCTTCCTGCTATCCAGAGGTTTCCGCGTAGAGAGCGATCCCACCTTAGCTATTCCAGTGAGGTTTGGATTTATACCCAAAGCATGGAACTTAGGGAGGCTCACTATGTGTCGTGTATTAGTGGGACCAACATTTCGTCTGGGTACGTTAGGTAAGTGCGTATCCCAAAGGCTTAGAACCATGTTCGCCTCCATTGTGTGTTGATTAATTTTGGGTTCGAGGAGACCAGTCGAACCATTAGTCCTTAATTTAGTACGAGAGGTACATGGATGCCAGCATCATGAGGGGAAATATCGAGGATGCTATAGTTGTATATGTTATATGTATGTTAAATATATATAAGTACGTTATATCTACTTATGTGTGTGATAGTAGAACTGATAGATTGTGTACATCTAAAAGTAACTAAGTGTAGAAACTTAATTAATTGACTCAATAATAATACGTGAATAAATTTATTATTGAGACAGTGGTAGCATGTCATATGGGTATTACGAGTGAGCTAGTCTTATCGAGGTTATTAATGTACGTTATCTAGTTGGGATGGGTAGTATAGCTAGATAGGGTACCTTAGGCGTGCACATTAGTTGAGAGATGAGGATATCAAGAGAGTGTACGTGGAATTTACACATGTAATAAATAACTAATTTATTCTGTTATATAAGCACTTGCAAAATATTTCAAACTTTTTCTTGGGCTCTGACTTGTGTCAAAAATATTTTCAAAAACTTTTTTGTGTCCAGCCACGGGGACGCCAAGCTTGACGATTCTATTCAGGGATTTGTAGCTGTAGCATTTGTGGAGGCATACATGAGTTGCTTTAGACGCTTCAGCTCATTAACTTCTAAATAGCGTTTCTCTCAGTATTTTATTTGGGAATGTTTCCCCTTCAGACTATTTACTTCTCCACTGTATTTATCAAACTGTATTTAGATTCAGTTTTATTATGTCAGACTTATATTTGGATTTGTTTGTGAATCGATGGTTTATTCGGTCTTATTTATTTATATATCTGTCGTGTGATTTTTCATATTATTATTGTGTGGATGGTTTGGTTAAATTAATTTATTTTCGCATGTTTATATAATAATGAAAGATAAAATTTGGCATCGACTTAATTTGACTTAGGGGTTTAGTAATTGATAAGTTTTCAAACAGTGATGCTAAGAATGAACAAGATGAGATTCCTGTTTGTTTTAATGAAGGTTCTAGTGAAGGTATTTATAGTTTCAAATCAGAGCTTTAAGCTTTATATCAAAATTGGTCATTAAAGCTCAAGCTTTAATGGTGTAATTTCATGTTTTCCTATTATACACTGTTTTACACATAAAAGCTTTAATATTATGATTTCTTTAAGTATAATAATCACACATAAATCGATTGAAACTAAAAGAACTAAATATAATGCATAAAATCGTAATGTACCTATTTGGAGTGAATTTTTTATTTTTTGAAACTGTTGTTGAGATGAGTTTGAACTGATGAAACTGTGGGGTATTTATAGTGTTTGATCAAGAGAATTAATTAGTTGAGATGGGTGGTGGATTTGAACTAAATATAAGGAGTTTTTTAACTTGGTTAGTCCACCTCAGATGTGTGCACGATGTACACGTGTAATTATTGTCTTCTAGTGCTGAGGTGTTGCCTATGTGGACAGGGTAATGTGAAAATATTCAAACTTTGGTGTTTGGTCCTTATTTGGTAATATGTTAAGGTATATAGCCTTAAAAGTCTAGGTTTAAAGAAAGTTTAGGAATATTTTTGTAATTTCAGAAAGTTTCAAGGGCTAAAACTATTATTTTGAGTCCGTTTAAGTCTAGAGGATTAATTTGATATAATGTTGAGGTTTATAGGTTAAGTATAATCCAAGTTATGTTGGTTTGAAATATTAAGGGCTAGTTTATAATTATTGAATATTCAGAGTATCTAGGTTAATTTAGTAAAATTGTAGGGCATCAAGGATAGTTTCATTCTTCTTTAAGAGACTTTTGAATTTGGAAACTTTATAAGGATTGAAACAATGAATATATGTGATTTAGGTTTGTTGATATATTCGATTTGAAAGTTTGGTTATCTATGGCTATACCGATCTAGCCAGCACAGTAGTAAGAAGTTAAGGGAGAAGGTGGGAGTGGCAGCTACCATTCAACAAGCATTCTAACTGGACCCAACCAGCCAATCTTGGATAAAAGGGAAAGAAAGGAACTCGATACTGAACGAGCGATCACATTCATCAACGACGATTTGGTCTGTGTCAACTTGCCCTACAAGGACGCTCTGGTGCTTACTCTCTGAAATGCAAACTTTGGTGTGAAAAGAGTGTTGCTCAATCAAGGAAGCTTCTCAGAGATCGTGTAGCTCACAGTGATCTACAAGTTAGGATATTGCATCAAGGATCTGGATATGAATGTCGTCCCGTTGATCGGCTTCAATAGGGACATTAAATCATCCCAAGGAAAAATCAAGTTACCGATTAAGCTCGGTCCAGCCAACAAAGAGGTGGAGTTTCACGTAATCCAATTAGAGTCATTATGCAATGCCATTCTAGGCTGAGGATAATTGCATAACATGATGGTCGTTCCCTCATCACTTCACCAGAAACTTAAGTTTATGATGGACCAAGGGGTGGTAAAATCAGGGGAGATCGGGCATCAGCGAGAAGCTATTTTGTCTCTGTAATCAATAAGGCAATCTCAGTCCAAGAACAAATAGAGCGAAGATAAATCTAAAGATGACCAACCTAAGTAGTAATGAAAGGGGTTTTATCCAGGGGTCAAAGAACTCAATTGTCCCCTACCGAAAGCATGCTAGAAGAATTGGTTTCAGTCCCTTTAGATGACTCACAACCAAATAAGATCTTCCTCAATTGATCAGATCTGGCCTAATATGAAGTTGAGCAACTTGTCCACTTACTCAAAGCAAATGTAAATGTTTTTTCTTAGCAACCTTGCAATTTTTTAGGAAAAGATCCAGAGGTCGCCTATCACTGGTTGCACGTGGAACCAAGTACCAAGTCGACCAAATAAAAACCCATGAATTTAGCACCAGAAAAGGTAAAATCTGTAAAGGTTGAAATTGACAACCTTATCTAAGTTAGATCCATCAAGGAAGTCCAATGTTTAGATAGGATCTCCAACACCATTATTTTCAAGAAGAAAAGTGGTAAATGGAGGATTTGTATGTATTTCATTGATCTCAAACAACACTACCCAAATGATAGCTTTTCTATGCCCCAAATCAATAAGTTGGTGATTCAATGATGGGGAACCAATGAATGAGCTTCATGGATGAATACTCCGTCTACCATAGATCCCCATATTTGGCCCAGATCAGGAAAAGGCATCGCTCATCATGACCACAGGACTTTACTGCTACAGGGTAATACCCTTCGAACTGAAGAATGCAGGGGTAACATATTAAGGACTAGTGGCAAAGATGTTAAAAAATTTGATCGTCTTTACCATGGAAGTTTATATAAATGATATGCTAATGCCGATCATTTAAAAGACTTATAAAGACTTTCAACATTCTCAAGGAATACAAGATGAAGCTCAATGCCTCTAAATGTATGTTCAATTTAACTTTTGGTAAGTTCTGGGATACCTGGTTATCATAGAGCAATTGAAGCAAATATAAATTAGATTAAAGCTCTCTAGAACGTTAGAAGGCCGACCACTATTAGATATATTCAGGTTATCATTAGAATGATGGCATCCCTCAATCGGTTCATGTCAAGATCCTCCAATAAGTGACATCCCTTTTTTCAAGCCTTGAAAAAGATAAGCCCTATAGTCTGAATGGAAGAATGTGATCAAGCCCTAGAAGGAATTTGGAATTACTTGGGATCTCCTCCCTTACTGTCAACTCTTAATGATGGGGAATACTTGTACCTTTACTTGGTCATTTCGAATCATGAAACCAGTGAAGCATTAATTTATCTACATGGCAGAGAGCAAAAGATGATCTATTACGTCAACCACACTCTTATCGAAGCAGAAAGTAGATGCATACCCATAAAGAAGATAGTTCAAGCATTGGTGATTGTAGTATGGAAGTTGAGGAATTACTTTGATGCACATATTATTGTCGTCATGACGACCTACCCTTTAAAAAATGCCCTCAAAAAGGTTGAACTCTCAAATAGAATGACCAAATGTTCTCTCAAGCTAGACCAATTAGGAATGAGACTAGAACAATGATCAAAGGCTAGGTTTTGGCAGACTTCATGGCAGAATTCTCAGCATCTCTAAGGGTAGAGAAATCACCACTCACCTTGGAAGAAATACAAGTTGTTCAGACAAGGTGACCTGATTGAGAAAGCCGTCATATTGGGGTTCAAAGGGTCAAATAATGAAGTTGAATATGAAGCTATAGTGTATGGTTTATGAAGGGCGATCAACATGGGATCTCCTAAGCTAATCTCAAACCAACTCAATGGGGAATATAAGGCAAGGTATCCAAGGATGCTAGCTTATAGAAATAAATCCAGAGGACTACCTCAGCAATTCAAATTGGCCTCAATGGAGTAGTTACCCATGAATGAAAATAGTCATGTGAATGCATTAGCGACTTTGGCTTTTGCCATTGAAGCCGACCTGAAGAGGACGATTGAAGTGAAATATGTGAATCGTGTGAGTATTGAAGGAGTGGCGAGCTATCTCACCATCCTCCAAGTGAAACTATACCCATTATGGATGGACCGTATTATTTATTTTCTAAAAATCGGCTAACTACCCTCGAATGATAAAGAAACAAATAATTTGATAGTTAAAGTGCCTAGATTCTGCTTCAGCTGGACCAAAAATCTTTAACGCATATCATTCATTTCATAGGCACAATATTAAAATGCGTCCACCAAAGTCAAGTTGAAGGGATTTTAAAGTAAATGCATAAAGAAAGCTACGGAGCACACACATGGAGGGATCGTTTTCTTATATAGCCATCTCTCAAGGGTACTGATGGCCATGTATGCACAAGGATTCAACCCATGCCAGAAAATGTCCAAAGTGCCATATGTTCCCACTAATGATCAAATAGCCCGTCGAAAACCTAAATCCTCTTACAAGCCCATGGCATTTTGCCCAATGGGGAATTGCTAATGTAGGGTCACTACCGATTACACTTGATTGTCATAAATACTTGATAACGGTGACTGACTATTTCACCAAGTGGGTTGAGGCCAAACCTCTTACCCATATCAGAGAGCCAGATGCCAGGAAATTCATCTGGAGAAACATCATCACAAGGTCCAACATTCCAAGGGCCCTGGTAACTAACAATGGGACCCATTTTGAAAATGATTAATTCAGGGATTTTTGCATTGAATACGGAGTCAAGCTTCATTACGCATCAGTAGTCTTCCCCCAACGCAACGATCAGGCAGATATTACTAATAAAACTCTCCTATCCAACATTAAATGGCGATCACAAAATACAAAAGGATGATGGGTAGACGAATTTTCGTGTGTTCAATGGACATGCAGGACGACTCCAAGGAAGCCGACGAAGGAAACCCCTTATTCCCTTGATTAGTACCCCTAGAGATCGATCTACCAACACTCAGATCATAAATATTTGAAGATGACCAAAATAGTGAACTAATATCCCTTGAGATGGATTTGGCCGAAGAAAGGAGGGAGCAAGCCCTAATATATTTGGCCACCTACCAGTGAGTACTGGCAAAAAAACACGACAAGAAAGTCAAAGTCAGAGAATTCCCGGTTGGAAATTCAGTTCTCCAGAAGTTTCTACCTATCGTAAATAAATCATCATATAGAAAGTTGGTGCACAACTTGTAGGGACCCTACCGTATAGCTGCAAAAGGGGGTGGGGGATCATATCACTTAACAGAATTAGATGGGAGAGTAATTCGAAGGTCATGGAATTCCATGAAACTTAGAGAATTTTATCATTCAGATGAATAGTTAGTTGAAATTTCTTTTATTTTTGTGCACAATAAAATTACTAGCATTCGATCATCTTCAATTATTTATAATATCTTGTATAACGTGTTTCTAAAAAAAAACTTGCATGACTGGTAAAATCTAAGAAAGGTCAATCAAAACCCATTCCTATCAATGGTATGATCTAAATTAGATCGTCATGGAAGAGGCAAAAAATCCACTTGTATAAGTGGTATGATCTGGGAAAGGTCGGTCAAAACCCATTCTTTTGAATGGTATATGATCTAAATTAGATTGTCCTAGAATAGGCAAAAAACCCACTGTATAAGTGGTACCATTTAGGAAAGGTCGGTCAAAACCCATTCTTGTGAATGGTATGATCTAAATTAGATCGGCCTAGAAGAGGCAAAAAATCCCCTTGTATAAGTGGTACGGTCTGGAAAAGTTCTATCAAAAGCCATTCTTGTGAATGGTGTGATCTAAATCAAGTCAGCCTAAAAGAGGGAAAAAAACCACGTATAAGCAGGATGAACTAGGGAAAGGTTGGTCAAAACACATTATTATGAACAATACCCACTTCTATATGTGGAACAATTTGAGAGTAGATCGTTAATAATATATCTTGGGGTGATCGGCCTAAAGAAAAACCCACTTCTCAATCGATCACCCATTAATGAATGAGAAACTAGGAAAAGGTTGAACTCAACCAATCATTTGAAGTGGCTCGGGTCTAAATTGGTCAAAATAAGGCCAAACACTTGAAAAAAATAATTAATTACCTTGCCAGATGAAAAATTTTCAAGGTCAATTAAAGGTACACTGGAATTAACATCGGTCCATTATGTCAATAGTTAAAAAAATTGCCCAGAAGATTTACCTAGTCAGTCACCTGATATGGCTTTGTCCAACCAGTAATGATAAAAGGTAATTTAGTTAATCGTCGAGAGTATTATTAGCCAATTTTCTGAATTAGTAGATTCTGCATTAATTATTTTGCTTAGGGTGATTGAAACAAATTAACTAAGAATACTTTGTTTTTTACAAGAATGCAATATACAAATAGCATAAATAAGTAAGTACTTTTTCATTGATGATAAACAAAAAGACCAACAAGGGTAAAAAAAATATAAAAAAAATAAAAATAACAAAAGGCCTAATCCTTGCCAGACTGTTCAGCATCCACCTCGGCAAAAAGATCAATTGGATTTCGGGGATTGGTTACAAATGGTAGTTCGATGGAGGAAGGGGCCAATGACTCCCCAAAGAGGACAGTCAAGGGGTTATCCAGAGGAGGGTGTTTGGCATAAGAAAGGTCACCTTCTTGAGCCAAGTACCCAACCTTTATTAAAGGAAATGGAAACATGTTAGTCCTTTGGGGCAACTATCTCATGTATGGTTGCGTCATACCTATCGTTGAAGGTCGTGTCCAAGTCGACCTCCTTAGTCTTCTCCCTTTGGGCCAAATCTTGAAGAAAATGAGCTTTTCTAAAAGGGTCCACTGATGGAAGACCATAATCTTAGTTAGTTGACTATCAACCTAGAAAAACTCATTTTAGACCCATTTAGCCTCCTCCACACCTTACTGTAGGCATAAGCTTGGTCATTTAGCTCCTTGTTCAGGTTATCCACTTATTAGGTTGGAGTCTTAATTTTAATCCTTAGGGTGGTGTTCTCCTTATCAATGCCTTCAAGCGACTTGTAGTAAGAAGAAGCTCGGCTAGCGAGTTACTATTAAACTTGCATGCTCTGTACTAACAAAATGAGATGTGTTAAAAACTTATAAAAATAAGGAAATACATAAAAAGAAAATGGTGAAAGTTACTGGTTGCTGGGACAAAGACCCTCCTTATTGAGCCTCTCTAGAGTGAAGCTCATCAGCTCCGTCATGTTAGATGGCAGCATCGCGACCTGAGAAATAAAGACGACTACCTCCAAATCCCTATGGACCAAATTAGTGGCCATCTTAGGCTCCTTTACTTTAAATAAGGTGGGCTCCCATGGATGGTTTCGATTCACAGGGAGAAGATTTATCCTCCAATGAGGCCTCTAACCAACCTTGTTGATAACCACCGGTTGACTTTTGGAGGGGGTCCTTAAAGCTACGATCGACTGGAGTTTTATCGGTATTCTTCTTTTTGGCCTATTCAGCCTCTGTCCTTTGGCGTTCAAGCTGGTGGGATTCTTTCTCAACTAGGGTAACCATCTTTCTCTTCCTCTGGTTGTCATTAGAGGAAGATTGGATGCCCTTCTGGCCTACGACTAATTATTTTTTCAAATTGTCCCTGGAAACTGCCAAGCCGATCGATTTCCAGGTTTGGCTACTCATGTCGTCTAGTGAGGAGGGTACTGGGGGGAAAGTGAAGTCTTTAAAGTAAAAGTCCTTTTTTACCTCAATTTTATCCCAAGGTCCACTGGATACGCTCGCCTCTTAGGAAAAAATAGGATCAAGACCTCCTAGAACGAACCTAAATATTCTTCCTCTTTTTCCCTCTAGTGCTTCTCTTCTTCTTCCCTTTATTCTTTTTCTTTGCTCTTACTAGAGTCAATGGAGTTTACATGAGAAGTGTAAGGAGGTTGGTTCTTCACGGGCGATCGGTTCGACGACCTAAAAAATTTGAATATTGACCAGGATGGGAGTGAAGTTCAAAAGAGATTTGTAGGTGAGTGCGTAATTAAGGAATACGTGTGTCGCTCTTCAATGTGGGTGAACTCCTACTGGGTCCAGTCACTTAAAATTATCTTCAAGTCTCTAAGGTTCACTTAATAATCTGAAGGCTTGGTGTTTCGAAAGTGATATGCAAACAAAAAGTCAGATGGGTCAGTAATAAACAAAAATAAGGGGAATAGAAGAAAACTACTGGTGGGCAACCTACCAGGAGACCTCTTGTGGAAGGAACCCTAAATCCATTATAGACTTCACCATAAATTCCCCCAAACACTACAATGATATTTTTATCTGTGTCTTTTTTCGATTTAGGCAAATAGGTGATCAAATTTTGGGCCTTATTTTTGGCTTGGAAGTGGTAAAGTCCGGTGCCTAGGGAAGACCTCAGATCATAACAGTACTTGATTTCCTAAAAACTAAGGTTGGTCACACAAATTTGATTAATAGCCATTGTTCCAATTACAATACAGTAAAATATATCATTTCTTGGACCGGGAATATTCCATAATAGTGGAGTTTTCCCACCAGTAATGGGTGGAGGGGAAATCGTATCCCCTTCAAGTATTACCACTATTAAGAAAGACACTTCCCTATAAGGAATATAAAAAACTTCCTCTTTCTCAGGAGAAACCTTCAAAAAGCATGATCAAGAATCTCGTATTGACTAAGAAACTCCTGAAAATTATTGGCAAAATAACCTCGTATTTTCTAACGCACCTAGACATAGCGGAAGATGAAGAAGATAAACAATTAAAATAATGATAGAACCGATAGAGAAAATTACCTTGGCAATTGATGAAAATGCCAAGTTATAAGGATGAAAACCCTTATACTTCCTCTGAAGAGACGTCACCTCAGTAGTCGTCACAACACTTTAAAAAATGTGTCACGCGCTCATGCACCATCAGTACTTCTAATGATGGTAATGGACACATTAAACAATGCAACGTACACATGCACGGACCTCAAAAGCAATGATTGCATTGCGTGCCTCCAAAATGAAATAAAAAAGGCACTAAATTAATGGACGCGTGGCAGACAATGAAGTCGGAACATTAGGCCGATCATCCTAGAATAGTCGAACCCCCATCCAACAAATTAAGGTAAGTTCTATCGGTGTGTTCAACCAATTTCCACCACCTTGGGGGAAAATTAAGGAACAAGATTATTTAGTCACGTCACCGAATGCGCGGTGAACAACTAGGAGGAAGGACACGGAGTAATCGACCCATCATAGTTGGGATAAGAGAAAATAAAATGAGATTAGTAAAGATAGAGATAAACGTGAGGAAATCTACGGGTGTAGGACACTAGGTTAATAAATATGGCTAGTCCGGACAACAGTAGAAACTAATTGTGACCTAAACGTAATAGACCTAACTCTGAGAGAGCAACACTAGCACTCTGGTTATTATTATTTTCCTTCTTAAATAAAAAGAACACTCCTACCCTGTGGACGTAGGCCGATCTCACGATCGAACCACGTAAACAGTTCTCTCTCTTCTTTATTTCTACATTCATATAATTGTTTGGGGCATTCTTGATATTTTTCTAAATATTGTGGGAAATATCTCATATAGTACGTATTATAAGGGGGAATATAATTTTGAAGAGGATTTGTCGTGTCATTACTCCGGTGCATCCATACTGATTAGGTTAATGACTTTACAAAGTAAGTAAATGAGGGCTCGTGTGGAGCCCATTCAGCAAGCAGATCATTAGTAAAATGAGTGGCCACCCAAAGGTAATACTGGCCCACCATGAAAAAAAACTATGCAAGCTATGAGAGGAAGTGTGATAAGTGCCTCAAGTATTTTGTGATTCAAAAAATTCCTGGAGCTACATTAATGCCAATCATATCCCTTTGGACCTTCACTAATGGGGGTTGATCTTGCCGGTGCTCTATCGAAGACAAAGGGAGATTAAAATACTTGGTCCGAGCAGTGGATTACTTCACCAAGTAGGGATTCCGTATGTAAATGTATTCCATTTTATATGAAAAAATATTATTTTTCTTTAAGGGATGCCATATGCCTTCACGGTACTCAGTTTGACAATAATAAATTTAAATACTATTGTATTCTATCTGCGATCAAGAATTTGTACTTTGCTCTAACTCACCCACAGTGCATTGGACAAATAGAGTTGACGAACAAAACTCTCATGGATGGAATAAAGAAAAGGTTGGATAACGACGAGGGAAATTAGATCACTGAGATGTCGAGTGTACTTCAGGTGTATAGGACGATGCCAAGAATGGTGACGGGTGAGACTCCATTCATGTTGGCATTTGTTACTAAAGTGGCAGTGTCCACTGAGACCGTCTTACCCAATCATCGAGTACTCAAATTTAACTCACCAAGGAGCGATCTGATGAGAAGACTTTATCTAGATCTCTTAGAAGCAATATGGGAGATCACAGCAGTATGGGTGGAAACCTACCAGGAAAGGACCACTCGATTTTATAATAAAATGGTAAATCTAACACTTTAAAGGAAGGAGACTACGTTCTCAAAAAGGTCATTAAAAAAAGAAAAAAATTGGGTCCAAACTGGGACGGCCCATACAGAGTATCTGTCATTGTACAACCTAAAACCTATAAAATTGAGACTTTGGAAGGTGAGTAGTTTAAAAACCCTTGGAATGCTGATCACCTAAGGAAGTACTACCAATTATGAAGAGAAGTTTACAAATCAAAAAAACAAAACATAATGTAAACAATTTTTTTCCTTGTAACGCGTCTTCGAAAATTAATGAAAATTAGAATTTCATCCTCTACATATGTTATCTTTAAGATTTTTTGCATTATTCAATGTTTGTTTAATCAATATGGAAGATGTGCAAGAAGACTAGGCCGAAGACATTTCAAAGTTGAGCACATAAAAAATGATCAAAACAACACTTCATAGACCTCCTTTTTGGACAAGTAATGATCAATAAGTCTTATCCAAATAGGGGAAATCCAATGCAGTCATTAGGAAAAGAAGATCTGACCATAATTGACCTAGGCAAGGATATATCCTAGTACATTTGGTCTATAAATGCTAGGCAGGGATGGTTCGAACAAATAAAAATTCAAATATTTATATTTTCCAAAATTTTAAAGTTCAAAACTTTTGACAATTTAAACTCAATAAGTTTATGCACTGATGCTAAACCGTTTATTATGAAATACTTGATTTGCCTAATTTTTACTTTTTAACCTAAAACATGAATCTAGGTGATAAGAAGATAAAATAAATAAATTATCCACAACACGTTAATGTACGAGGAAAACCATAAAGGGAAAAACCTCGGACGACCTAGCCAACTAGATCACTATGATATGGAATTACACAGGTTGACAATATACCTACTTAACAACTCGATCCCTATAAGACTTGATACTCTTCAATCTTTGACTCATACAAGTGCAACATAGGAGTCCACCTACTCAATCTAACACAATGCACGAGTCCTCGCGTTCCTTGGTATCTACCATTGAATCTCTACAACCGTCAAATGGCATACAGAATTCACAGAGCCCGTCACAGGAAACAAGTTCTCTCAAGATGTAAATAATCAAACTTTGGAGCCCAAACATGAGAACTCAAATCATATGAAATGGAATCTTGGATGTTTAAACATAATAAGTGAAACTAGTGTTTTGAAAGTGTGGTAAATAGATAGGAAAACGTTTTTTTGTCAAAAACTCTTAAAAATCTGAGTCCAACACGCCTTAAATAGTAAACACACGAATTTCAAATTGTAAAACTTGTTCGAACAAAAATGAAGGGTTGTTCGAAGGAGATTAGTTTTCATTCTAACAAAATTATATTTCATTTGAACCAGAAGCTCTCTTGTTCGATTGTCCTTCTAATGAGATTCCAATGAGTTGTGCAATGTTTGCCAGAGCCTCATCGTTTGATGGACGTTAGATGTACGTTCCAACGAGATTTTAATGTCATTCTAACGACACCAAATTCGTTCTAACAAAAATGTTATTTTCATTCTAACGAGATTTAAATTTTGTTCTATCGACATTGAGATCAAAAGATTATTTTTCTTTAAAAGAAAATTTTAAAACAATTCCAAATGATATTTTCAAAAAACAAACACCCTTAAAAGTATCCAAATATCATATTCAAATGCATTTTTACCCGCAAGATCTCGATAAATGTGAAGATAAATTTGGCATCATAAACGCGGCACAATGTATCCAAAGTTTGGCAACTATGTCTTCATCAAACACGTCATAGGCTTATAGGATCTATGACACAAAGCCTAACCTAAGACTCAAATGATTTGTCCGGAATTATGCCAATTACAAACATATTGACTCAATTGGAAATTTTTCCATACCAATCTTCCCCTTTGGATATTCTAGGATAAAACCAAAATAAAAATCATATGGGCCGACAATCTCTCTAAAAAGACTCAATCCCGGACCCTAAAAGGAAAAAGAGCATAGACGCTCGACAGACACACAAACTGAATAGATTTTCTTTCTTGAAAACTTTGCCACATGTTGCAAACCTGTAAACCTGTACACTTAAACAGGCCTTTAGATGCAATGAGAATATAACATCTATATAAATCCACAAATGAATAGACATCTGACTATGTCTAACAATCTCATCTTGGGTAAAATGTCTCCCTTTAAGATAAAGATATCCTAATTATGCAAGGAAAGATTCCATTTCTCACCCTTTCTATTCATGAATAAACAATAAAGATGGCATAAAAATTTTACTCCCCCAAACTCCAAATCTCCCCCTAGATATGTGATCATAAGATACCAATTTGAACATAAGGAAGATGGAATAAACTCATGCAATGTTGTAAAGTATAGAAAACACACAACAAAGCAACTCAAGTACAAATAATCAAAACTATGATCAAGCATTATCAATATTAATGCCAAAAGGTATCAATATGAATAAGCAATGAAGTACGACATCAATATGATCATATAACATGCCAAAAAAGGTTCAGCGATAAACCATATGGAAATATATGGACTAAATGCAAACAACAAAGATTCTAACCACACAATACTATATATAAATATGAAAAATTCTACTAATGAGATACTGGCACACACACACACACACACACACACAAGTATATACATAAATATATATATATATATATGTATAAATAACCACAAAACTTGACACAAACACATAAGCTTTACGCACTAGTATAACTTCGATGTGTCTAAACATTTGGGATGGAAAGAATGGGTGTGGACTAGGTACAAATGAATTATGACCCAAACACTAATAAATTTTTAGTGAGTTATAATTTATCGTAAAACTTTTTCAAGATATAATTTAGCCTTAAGTGATAGGTAAAGTGAACTCTATGAACAAACAAGCACAATACATAAAAGCCTAGAATATTGATGATTTTACAAATCAATAGAGTCATGAAATGATAAGCATATCAAGGATTCATTATGTCAACCCATTGATCATCAACTAAGCGCCCCCAAAAGACAAACATATATCATATTTTCTTTTATTTTCTCAATTCCTTTTGAAGCTATTGCTTTTGAAACATCAAACAAACTAAACATGTTGGCATTTGGCAATTTTTCTATATTTATTGCCCTTAATATTTTCATTAGGCTCTTGTAAATGGTGGCTTTCCTTCAAAGGAGATTTGCTAATTTCGTAGCCCTTTCCTATGTGCCCTCATATTTTTCAATACAAATCAATAATTCTCATGAGAATCGGTTCTTACATGAACAAATCCCTCAAAGTCACAAAATATGTATATGGTAAGATTTATGGGAGAATATCACACTTAGCTCAAATATACATGTGAACATAAAATTCAAAGATCTTGGGCATGTGTGTGTGGAGGCGTATACAAATTTGAATCCATTAAGCAAACCAAGTTCGAAATGACTCCATGCAAGCATGATTAAGAACAATCTAAGTATTTAGAATCAAAACCAAATGTCCTAGACACATGGAAAGTATGGAATGAATTGGATTCAAACCAGTCAATATGCCACACAATATGTGTAAAACTAAAATAGAAAAAAACTTTTTGAGTTTTTCTAAAAAAATTCAAAAGAAACTACTAATTTTTTAAAACAAACTAACTCAAATGACAAACAAAATCTTTTATATTTTTCATTATGACTTAATAAATGACAAATCAAAATACAAAAAACTCAAACAAACATACAACTAGAAAGTATATATATCATGAAGCACAAACTAGTGTATGTGTGGCCATCTATCCCCGATCGATGCGCATGTGCGAGGGTCTCCCTCCATTCCTTGAGCGTTTCGGCCATCGTTAATTGGGGTGATGTATAGAGATAGAATCGCTAGCCTATTTTGCACAAAACAAGAAAAATAAATGTTGTCGCCTCGAGAGAACAACATCAAAGACGTACTTATTCTAGCGAAACAAATTAGTTCAAGGATTCAGAAATTAAGTTATGAAATGGGAAGGTGTTAGTCACCTATTCCGCCCTTTCGGCCTCTCATGGGCATGTGTTATTCTTCTCCTTAATAACTCCGTGAAATGTGTTCGTGTATATATAAATGGAGAGTGGAATTACTCGACTCGCGTCATGGATAAAAGGGGGTGAGGTCATCATTAGGAGTGTTACGATTAAGTACAAAAGGAGGGGTAGACCTGCCTGCGGTGGTATAAGTACCGGATATCGAATAAGGTATTGCTTGATTCTGTCGAATGCTTCCTGACATGCTCATTCCAAACTTTGGTAGAATCCTTCCGGAGGATTTTAAAGATGGGATTGCAAATAGAAGTTAGTTGGCTGATGAACAGACTATGTATTGAAGTTTACCCAGGAATCCTCAGACTTCCTTCTCTGTTAGGGGTAGTGGAATTCCAAGTATGGCTTTCAGCTTGGTAGGTTCTTCTTAAATTCCCTTTCGTCTAACCATGAATCCCTAAAGCTTTCCTTTTGGGATGCCAAAAGTGCATTTCTGTGGGTTTTGAAGCCTATTATTTAAAGAGGGAAGAGACTCCCAATTTATTAGATATAGTTTAGCCACATTTGGTATCTCCGTAGTCGTTTAAAGAACTTTTGAAGGGTGAGAGCGTGACCTTCTCGAGTCTTAGACTTAATAATCATGTCGTCTACATATACTTCGACCTATTTGTGTATCAAATCATACAAGATGGTTGTGAAAACCCTTTGGTAGGTAGCCCAAGCTTTCTTGAGTCTGAATGGCATAAACGTGTAGCAAAAGGTTCCCCAAGGGGTGATGAATGTAATTTTTTCCTAATGGTGAGAGTTCATCATCTAGTTGTATCCGATGAATCCATCGATTAATGACTTAAGGGTGCGGTTGGTTGTGTTGTCCACAATCATGTCGATGTTGGGTAATGGGTAATCATCTTTTGGAGATGCTTTATTCAAATCCCAGTAATCAATGCACATGCGGACTTTTTTCCTGCTTTTGGTACTGGGACGATGTTGGCGATCCATGTGGGATATTTGATCATGCGGATGAAGCATGTGTTCAACTGCTTGACTACTTCTTCTTTGACTTTGAGTGACCATTTAGTGTGGAGTTTCCTTATCTTCTATATAATCAGCTTGCATTTTGAGAATGTTGGTATCTCGTGTTGAGCTATTTCGGGCTCGATTTCGGGCACGTCGTCATAAGACCATGATAAGACATCCATAAATTCTTTTAATGGCTCTTTGAATTTTGCATGCTTATGCTCATTAAGCGTGGACCCTATCCTAATCTCGCGTTGTTAGCCATTAGAATCGAGATTGATAACAATAATTTCATCCTCATTAATTTGAACATGGTTATGTTGTTTGTTATTAACCTTATTATGATTAGTTAAGAATATTTTATTTGCAAAGTCATCATCATCAAGGTTTTAATTAGAATCAAGAAAATTAATGTAAGGCACAACAAGATACTCAAAATCCCAGTTTATTTCACTTTCGAGAAAAAAATCATTGATAACCTCGTCAAAGGAGGTCTCAGTTACATTAATACCAAAAAAAGAGAATCAATGGGTGAAGAGATAGGGTAAACAACAAGGTTGGGTTAAATCTCAGCAGGTTGGACGTGTATAGCATTCCACTTGATAAGAGGCATGTCACCAGTATTGCTTAGAGTGGATGGGTTCGATGGTGTAGCATCTGAATGGATCATACAAACTGTCATCCCCAATGCCTATAGGTTGAATGAGTCTTCAAAATCACTTTCCTAGGAAACCTCAATAATTATTACAGCTTTCTCGGTGAGAGGTTACACTTTATGATGGCAGTCTTTTGCCCAAGAGTAGTTGTCTAGAAGGAAGATTTCCATCCTCAATTTTATCTTCTTATCTATGTGGTCATACTATGGTTCAGGGAAGCCGCTAAAAGGTAAGTCTTTGCCCTCCTTGATAAATCTTTCATTTAAAGAATCTCTTAAAATAGCCTTTGCATCTTCTAAACTCGTTTTCAGTGGTAAAAAATCGGAGTGCTTTGAGTTTTTCTGGTGAAGTTTGATAACCCATTCCACATGGGGGAAGGCCTTTTTCAAGACTATAGGCTCAAGCATCCCTTGTTGGAATTTCTCCATCCCCAGTCTAAGCATGAAATGCATGTTCTTGAACATATGTATCACATTGACGTTGTCATGAGAACTATGTTTTGGAAAGACTTAATATTTAAACCTATCTCCTGTTGGAAGGGAAAGCGAATCAATTCTGAATCCAGAGAGAAGCATGTCATTCGTCCCATAATGGATTTCCAATATCGAATAGCTGGTGCTGGCATTTTCTGTATCATCATCGTCGCCAAAACGGTGATGACCTGCCCTTTGGTAAAGAATTTTAATTTTTGATAAAGCGAAGAAGATACCCCTCAGATTTTATGAATACATAGTCGACCAAGAAGCATGTTAAAGCATGAAGGTATATTAATCACTTGGAATTTAGTGATAGGGTTGATAGGGCCAGCCCCTATTGTGAGTTGTATGGATCCCATCACCTCTCGGTGGGTTTTATCGTAAGCACACATTGTTGAGGAAGTAGGAGTCAGGTAACTGACTTTTAACCCCAAGCAATTGAAGGTTATGAGAGGATAAACATTAAGGGAAGATCCGTTATCAACAAGTGATAGTAGGACATCTTTCCCAACACTTTAACGGAGATATTGAGGACATAATTGTGCTCATGGTGATCTTTGGTATCTCTGCTTTAGAAAATTAGAGAAGTCTAGAAGATGTCAAAAACCCAACCATGTTCACATCTTCTTTAGGTGTGGTGGAAGAAGAGACTGTAGGCCAGTGAGAAGTTTTATCAGAGCATTCCAGTCTAACTGGGAGGACATGAAAAGCCCCCATAAGGTGATATTGGCTTGGGTTTTCTTTAGTTGATCAAGGACTTTACTTTCTTTGATGGTCATCTCTGGTATGGGAAGTTCTTCAGTGACTCCCTTTCCTTTATCTGCCTCAGTCACATAAAGAACTAGGTCTTTGTAGTGTCTCCCTGATCTGGTCATGTGATTATATGAGATGGGGAAGAACAAGAACCCCGTATCTTCATATATTCCTGGTTGAATGGCTACTTTACTAATTTTCCCCAATAAGTCTTCAAACGATATCATTCGACATATGCTGATTACTGGACTGACTTTTCCCTAACTCGGTTCATCATCTGAGATATCAAATTTGTCCCCCCATCCGATGGCAATTATGTGTTCTTGCCAAGAGAAATTGATGCATTCAATAACCTCTACGGCTTCCTTATATAAATCTTCCCACTCAATGGTGAGGTGCAGGAGTGAAGAGACCAACTTCCCTTAACGCTTCAAAGAAGTGAGTTGTTCAAAAATGATGCAGATGTCATTAGTTTGTCAAAACATGTCATCTATGATCTTTATTGTGTCGTCTAAACTCATTTCTTCGATAGGTACCACCTATTCGTCTGATTCCCGAGATTATTTTCGAGCTTCCATGAACAGGCCATTGAGTTTGTGATAATAGATGGTCATCTTAATGGGTAATTTCATCCCAAACTCCAAGAGTTGGTTCAATACAGCAGGTAACTCCATATCTTTCCCCTCGAATTGCGTATGGGAAGCAATACAATCCCTTGTGAGGAGTGAAAGAGCTCAGTCGGTGAAACAAGTAGGGTGTAGGAGAAAATACATACAAACTCTTAGAGGTTTGGATGGATCAAATTCTTATTTTTTTTAGGAAGGCTGCATTTGTATGTGTGGGAAGTGGGTTGTTGGTGGTATTGGGTTTAGGATCTTTTGGTGGAATGCTGAGACCCTGATCAATCAAGCCTTGAACCACATTTTTAGATGGAAGCATTGGTCGGTATTATGTCCCGCGGATTGGTGAAAGTAACAGTGGGAATCGGGTTTGAATTTCTTGGGAAGTGGGTTTGGTAATGGATGGGGGTCCAAGGGTTTGATGAGGTTTTGGCTTAACAAGGCCTGGTAGACTTTGGATAAGCGAGCATAGAGCTCGATGTATTCCTTTCTGGCGGATTTAGGGCATCTTTTTGGTGCCCAAAAGGTAGCAGGTTGGGAGATATTAGTGATGGTTGAGACTGTAGCACTAGTAGGCATCTCGTACTTTAGGGGAATGAATTGTTTGGTCACCTTGTTCAGCTCGACTTCTACCTTGGTGACATTTTCTTTAATTTCTACACCCGCCTCTCGGAGGGCTTAAAAGTGTGGATAATACTGACCTCTAATAGTTTCTCAGATATGGGGCAAGAAACTCTTCACGATACTGACTTGTTCTTCTTTGGAGAGTTGGTTGTTCATCGTTGCAGCTTTCTCTCTACACCTTCATGTGAAGGTACTGACGGTTTCCCCTAAGTTCTTCTTAAAAATATCTAAATCATGACATGTAACCTCTAGTTTTCATTGTATTTGTACTGAGACATGACATCTTCCCAACTACGAATTCTGGATTCTTTTAGGGATAAGAATCATCAGAAGGCGCTTTATTTCAAAGTCTATTGAAACATCTGGGCCATTATCTCTTTAGAGCCGTCTAGAAGGGGCATGTCTCAGTGATAACTGTAAAGGTTCACAATTGGGGGCCCACTTCCCCCGAACTTCTCGATGGATGGCATCTTTAACTTCTTCGATAATCTTGCTTTAGGATAGGGAGACATATGGGTGTAGTCCATGTAGTTCCTAGATATCGTGAATTGGTTAAATTTCTTATGCATCAGTTTGAGGTCTTCCTTAACCTTGTTCAGTTCTTCCTCCTTGGGATCAAGAGGCACTGAAAAGTTAGCCCCTAGCTAGGCAAGGTTTGGCATAGGGAGCTGAGCTGGCGGTCGGCCATTGGCAGGCGAGGCATACGTAGCATGATGATATTCTTCCGGGGCCTAGATAGGATCGGGAGCAGGTGGACCCATGGCACAATGAAATAGGACCTTGGATTTTTATAAAATCTGGACCCGGCTTCACTGCATCTCATGGAATTCGATTTGAAGGTTGTCAATCTTAGAACTGAGTTAGACTAAGACTACCATCAGATCAGGTTGCACGTTCAGTGCTTGGTCAGTGTTTTTTTATAAAGATCTGGTAAAGGTAAATTCTGAACTCGGATGGAGTAGTAGAGGATGTGGTGAAAATTCGGGTCAATTTGATAGAAGATCGGCGTCAATAGGGAGCCAGACAAGAATCAGGTATGTAATCGACCTGAGAAGGAAAAAGGGTTCCAGTTTAATTTTTAAAGAAAGAAGAGAAAAAAATATTGTATTTTTGAAAAGGAGGAATTTTTTTTTGGTATTTTTGATAAAAGGAGGAAAAATGTTTTTGTATTTTGATTTTTCAGAAAAAAAGAAGGGGAAAAAATAAGAGAAGAATCTTAGCATGATTACCTATTATTATTATGTTTTCACTTGTATTCAGTTTACCTAAATGCAAAAAAATTTGTAGAAGACCCGAGCCTGGAAAAATTGGGTTTGAAAAATATATAAGACATGGTTTGACTTATTTCCACGCTCATGGACAGGGTCCTGTTTTGAAAAATGGTGATATAGAGTAAAAATTTGGATGACATGCCAACTCAATATTTGGGCAGAATTTTGTGTAGCAACTGGAATACTAAATATTAGTGACCTAGATTTGACGCCTATATGAGGTTTATGCAGTTATTAGGATAGTGGTATGGCTCCCCCCTTTGTCATGAATTCCACGATATACTTCTTGATTTTGAGGGAAATCGGTACGTGTGGACAAGCAATTTGATATATGTGAGTGTGCGTGAATTGCCTCACTATGTACCTTATGGGGATAGTACGTGTGAAAGCGAATTCGATATACTCGACGTACGTGAATGAGTTCCCTACTATATACCTCCCGTCATGAATTTGGTCAAGAGATACAGTGTGGCGAGAACTGTTCGATATACGTCGAAGGTACTAGGATCATGGAAAGTGAGAGTCATATTTCTTAGGCTAACTGTGACCCACAGGACAGCGCCCGTCACAAAGTGACCCCTAATACGGGACAAAATTTTGGTCAATATGGTAATGCTCTTAGTGATGTAGTGTGCAAAATGTATGATTCTTATTTAGTATATTATGGAGAGAGTATGTTATTTGGTGTAATGAGTAAAAGAAGCACTGTACTAATGGGGAAGAATGTACTAGTACGATTAAAAGTAAATATAACATGGAGCATGAAGACTACACTGGGCATGGAGACATGTGAGTGAGTGATATGTGAATATCTATAAGTGAGTGTGTGGTAATGAGCCTAAGCATGGATCAACTACAAGTGGCGTGCGATATGTTCAAGTGAGCATGGATATATAAAGTGTGATAAGTGGAGGTGTGTGATATTGAAGCCTAAGCATGAATATTCTAAGTGACGTGTGAAAGGTGTGGGTATAAGTGATCCTATATATAATTGTATGTAGTGTGAAGTGTACATGGAGGGTATTTACAAGTGTGTGAAGTGAAACACGAGTGATAACTGATATAGGTAGACATATATAAGAATTAATTGAGGAAAAAGAGAACATAAAGGTAGGTGCATATGCACACGCGTAGACAATAATAACACCCATGTTAAAATAGAGTCTAGTACTCAAACAATGCAATTCAATCCCCAGCGGAGTCGCCACTGTGGTCATACATCCCCGGTATCGGAGCGCCGGGGGGGGGGGGGGTCTTGGGCCCTTCCTCGGGGCACTTTAGTCATCGTAAACTGGGGTGATGTACAGAGATAGAGTCGCCAACCTATTTTGCACAAAACAAGCAAAAGAAATGTTGTCGCCTCAAGATAACGGCATCGAAGACATACTGATTCTTGTGAATCCAATTATTTCAAGGATTCGGGGACTGAGTTACGGAATGGGGAGGCGTTAGGCACCCATCCCCCCCTTCGGTCTCTCATGGGTCTGTGTTATTCTTCTTCTTCTTATATTTTCGTAAAGTGTGTGTATATATATAAATGGAGAGTGGAATTACTTGACTCGTGTCATGGATAAAGTCTGAGTGAGGTCATCCTTAGGAGTGTTCCCAAAATAGTAATCAAAATATTATGTGTTCATTTATCGGATCAACGGTCGTTTATAGGAGGACGATGGTGTAAGTTGGACAAAAGACATGCACGAATCACAAATATATGATATGAAAATAATATATGAAAAAATTAGAGAGGACTCGAATCTCGAATTTTACTCGAGATGCCTACGTAGCCTAAAAGGGTATCAAAGTTTACGTAGCTCGCATATAACATGGGGTGGGGTTTATCCAATAAATCCAATTAGAGACTTTTCGTATATGTGTATGTGTGGAAAAAGGATGTTTTAGTGTGAGAAAATGGAGTGAGAAATCCCCGTTTGGAATTTACAAGTGAACCCTCTTTTTCTTGTTTTTGGTTTTTTATAGAAGGTATGGTATATGTAATACTACTAATAAAAAGGTTGGATATTAATATGTGCGATCTAAATGAAATGCTAAAATAAGAATTAAGTGACTAAGGAAAAATAAGATAATTTAATGAGAGAGTGAAAGGTTTAGACCTTCTTTTGAAGCCTTGAGGTTAATCTTGAATATTGAAGGGATGCTCTTGCAAGTGGATGAAGGTGGTAGGAGGAGAGGGAAGGGAATTTTCCAAACTTGTTAAGGAAAGTATGGAAATTGAATGTGGGGTTGAGGTATCAAGATGGAAACCACACTAACTTTGAGAGAATGTTATTCAGATCACTGAGAGGGAGATCATTCTCTCCTTATATAGGGTCAAGGGGGTGCCAATCAGCATTGTCCTTGTCCTGCCTATCAGCAGGAAACCCTAGACAAATTACCGATAGGCAGGAAAATGGGTTTTCCATTCGATAGTCCTCCGTAGATATTCCAAAAAAATGATCGTAAAATGCAATCTGTAAGTCTAAATCACGCACAAGATGAACCATTGGAAAGGGTATTCAGATGCCTTTAAAAATTTATGGGTCGTTCTCGTCTTCGATAATTGACTGTGGTCAAATGGGGCTCGAAAGAGCCCATTGGTGTTTTAGACAAGTGGGAAATGGATCGTTCATCCAAATCGTAAGGCTGATTTTTGCACGAGATGAACCGTTAGAAAGGTTATGCATGGCCCTTCAATGTTCAAAGCTTTTCTCGGTTCAAAGAGTTGTCCAAGGTTAAACAAGGCTTGAAAGAACACGGTGACCCTTCAAAGTGAAATAGGTTATTCGTCTGGACCGTAAAGTCAATTCGTGCATGGGGTGGACCATTGGAAAGGGGATTCAGGGCCCTTATAAGATCCAATGAGTTTCCATTCAGGTGAAAACGTTGATCGATAGTCAAATGGGGATCAGAAGCACCCGATGGTCTCCTAGTGAGTAATCGGAGTATGACCTAGGGTTTTTGGTGAAGTAAGAAGTGCTAGGGACCTAAGAAGATGCTTAGGGGGTCCTGGAATGGGGTATCAACAAACAAGCTAACACAATAGACCATTAGATATAGTATGGGAAGTATCATGGGCAAGCAAACAAGAATTAATAAGTATACCATATATATCGTCCAAATCGGATATCCTAACACACATCGGTGTAACATGAAGCTCTCGAGTTCGGTGACCTTGGTGACTCTAGACTTAGACTTCATAGGACATTTCTAAAATAATATAAAAACTCTTAAGGTGACCTTTACTACCACAACGAGTGTAAGTGTAAACACAATGAGGGGTGTTACCTAAGGGTTAACATTTACTAATATTCCTAGACGACTCTCTCAAACGCATGGTCTTGCTTTTACTAGCTGAAGAATTATGATCATGGAAGAAAATTCCACACTTGTCATCTTTGATTTGGACGGTTCCTAACATCTTATATAACTTTTTCAACTTAGACTCCAAATTAAATTTCACTCTACTAGAATCTTGCAATCTCTCCTCTAGATCAACTATCCTTGACTCGAGTAGATGCCTAAACTCTTCAAAACTTAGAAGCACTTTCTTCATAACCTCCATCAAACCACGAAGGTTGTCTCTCTCACCCTCAACGTATTTTATCTTATCTCAAAGAGTCCTATAACGTGACTTAACTTCAAGTTATCCTTATTCACTTTCAAGGTAGCTTCCAACTTCAAGTTGTCCTTATTCACTACGGAATGTTCCTTCAACGTAGCTTCCAACTTCAAGTTATCCTTATTCACTTTCAAGGTTTCCATATACAACTCACAGAAGGCAATTTGGATTTCACTCTCCTCCCCCTCTTCTTCATCCTCACTCTCATATCAACTCACAAAGCCATAAATCACTTGGGATCCACAAACTATGGCCTCAAAATTATCATGCAAACAAATATATTCATAGGAGGATTTATACTTAAAGCTCACATGACTAGACATGAATGTGGTAAAGTTGCATTTAATGGGGGAATCGTTTCCCTCTTCCGGATCACTATTACTAAGGATGGCATTAAATGTTACCATCTTCTTTCCTTCCTTCCTTAGTTTGGTGGGACACTTAGCTACCCTATTGCTATAACCCTCACAACCATAATATCTTTCCGACTGCTCCTTCTTAAATTTATTATTCTGGTTCTTATGGAAGTGATCGGTCTTGTTGTGAATATTTTTCTCAAACATTTTTTCATCTTTCGATTGCTTTTGGAATTTGAGAAATTTCTTGAATTTCTTTGCTATCATGGGAAAATCCTCAGACTCATCATCTAAAATAGGTGTTTCCTTGTTTAGTATTTTCAAAGAAATCACAATTTTAGAGGTAAACATGTCAAGATAAAAAGGTTGTACGTAACCTACAAGCTCTTCAAGTTTTGTAGAATCTAAAGTACCCAAAGAATTCAAAACAGTCACTTTTGGGTGAAATCTTTCAGTCAGTGACCTTAACATTTTCTTGGTAACACGGTTGTCGGGTATCTTTTCACCTAAGCTTAAAGATAAGTTAACTATGTCGAGAAATCTATCATAGAACTCATCAAAGAACTCATTCTCCAACACCCTAATGGTTTTAAATTGAATGGTGAGGTTTTGTAGTTTGGAAGCCTTAACAACAATAGTTCCTTCGTGGGTCAGTTGGAGTATGTCCCAAGCCTTTTTGGATGTCTCACAAGTCATTATATGGAGAAACTCTTCTAGCTTGACAAAATAAAACAAAGCATTAAAACCTTAAGAATTATAACTAGCTAACATATGCTTAGACTCACTCCATGATTCTATGGGTTTTAAGTGAATTGTTTCACCTTCTCTGGTGATGGGTGGAGACCAACCTTTAAAATAGCTAACAAAACCAGCTCATTTATAGCCCTAAGGGTTGACTTCATACGAATTTTATAGTATACGTAGTTCGACCCATCAAACATTGAGGTTCCAATACCACCAAAACCACCGATTTTAAATTGTTTGTTGTGAAAAAATTAATTTACCCAAATTTATCTTTTTTAACCTACAAAATGCATCTAGGTGATAAGAAAATAAATTAAATAAATCATTCACAACACGCTAATGTACGAGAAAAATTAAAAAGGGAAAAACCCTGGATGGCCCAGCCAACCAGATCACTATGATATGAAATTAAAAAAAAATTAACAATAGACTTACTCAATGACTCAATACCCACGATCCCTAACATTATTCAATCTTTGACCCCTCCTCCACAAGGCAACATAGAAACTGACATAATGCACAAGTCCACACACGTATCGATATCCTCCGATGGGGCTCAACAACCATCAAACGATAAACCGAATGCACGGAGTCCACCACACAAAATAATTTCTGTCAAGATGTAGAGAAGAATACTTTGGTGTCCAAACTTAAGATTTCAAAGCATATGAAATACGAGTTTTGGAACTTTGTTAATCAAATAGAAAAAAAAATTCACCAAAAGTTCTTGAAAAATATGCGTCCAACATGCTTTAAATAGTAAAAACACAAATTTCAAGGTGGCAAACTCGTTCGAACAAAAATGGAGCGTCATTCGAACGATATTAGCATCTCGTTCTAATAAAACTATATTTCATTCGAACGAGAATCTCTATCATTTGATCATCCTTCTAACAGGCTTCCAACAAGTTGTGCAATGTTTGCTAAAGCCTCCTCGCTCGATGGACATTAGATGTACGTTCAAACCAGATCTTAACGTCATTTTAATGAGACCAAATTCATTCTAACGAAAATCCTTTTTTCATTATAATGAGACTTAAATTTCATTCTAACGAGATTAAAATAAAAAAATTAATTTTCTTTAAAACATTTTAAAATAGTTCAAAACAATATGTTCGAAAAATAAACACCCACAAAAAAATTCCAAGGATCATATTCAAATACATCCATGCTTGCGAGTGTGACACCCAGCCTATTCTAATAACGGGTGATCATTCATCTACTAAAATAAAACAGGAATTTGAGCCTGGTACATTCTTAGCATCACTGTTGAAAATCAATTTAATTAATAATAACCTATTACACCTGGTGTCAAAATTTTTAAAAACTTATTTAATAACTTAATTTGTTTTAATAAAACTTACAATCAATGCAAAAAACCATTACATCTAATTAGTATACACATTCACCACAAAAATAAAATTAATACTGAAGGAGATGAAATAAATAAGTTAACTGATGATTCTCGGTAAATATCCAATATAATAGTCCAACTAAAACTGCAAAGCATAAAGTCTAAATAGTAAAATATTGTTTAACTGGGTGACATGCTTGAATTAAAACCTTAAGAAACCTCCTATCTAGATCACTGGGATATAAGCATTTAATCAATCCCTACAGGTATCATCATCTACTGCAGCATTATCTGACCGAACCATAGATAAGCCTGGCATCCCTATGGTTGATCACCTAAAAGGTTTTGAAAAGATTATGATATGGTCCAGAGCCCAAAAGTCATTTGAAAATATTTTGCAAGTGTTTAAAATACAATAATAAATATGCAATGTAATCGTTCATATTGATTATGGTGTCGCACTCCAATGAGATAATCCTTGCCCATCGTCTATTTTGCGCACCTAATGCATGTATTTTAAACTTCCTAGTTATGCTAACTTGCCTAACTAGTACCATCACTTAAATTAGTCCCACACACTAATCTTCTAGTCCAACTATGCTACACGTATTTTACTTCGTTTCATTTCTCATTTAGCTAACATACAAGCTTTATCATTTTAGCACTTAATTATTATATTTTTGTTAATCGTTTCACAAAACGTTTTGCTAGTTATGATTTCAATATTCACACATTCGTTTAATTTACACATATACATATATCACTTTTATATCAGTATATAAACATAGCATCCCCGATCTATTCTCCCAGATGCATATAATTTATTGTTCAGACATTCATTTACTTCACCCGTATATGTTTAACCCACATATATACATATCACATCTCGTATACATACATATATATATAACTCGATATATACGTATAGTCGCATTACAAGAGCTTAACCTCTTAGATGAATTTTGTAGCATGCTATCAGGCTCTAGGTCAATCAAGTACTACTCATGGACTAATGGTTCGAAATCTCACCACCGAACCTAAATCATAAATACATAATCGGAGGCAATCATAGACATACATCTGTGGTTCATAACCATACCACATTACCCCATTATACTTTAAACTCATATACTGTGGTTATGCGATAGTCCCATGACCTGGGGAAGAGATCCAACACCTGCTGGTCAACGCCAGGGTTGACCTCCCCCTACTAGCAACCTCCAACGGTAACACTCACAGAGTAGGTATGTTTCACATATATTAATCATGCATACATCTATCTATATATATATATATATATATATATATATATATATTTAACCGGCTCATCTTGTATATATCTCTCATAGCACTAGCCCATAAATCCCGAGCCTAACTCGACTCCCGATTTATCAAGTATTCATCTACCTATTATGAATTCTCTAACTTCATATTTCTAGATTTCATTCTATTCTATCCCAACACTTAGCCTAGCCATCTCAAAATCCTAACCTGATTTCCTGATTTCCACCCGTGATCATTTAGTCGTTAAGTCGGGTATGTTTTAAAATGGAATCCATCCCCAATTAGCCTACAAATCTTTCTAAGTCTTTTGGGAATAAGTTAATATGAATTTTAAAAATTCCTCCCACGATCTCCCTTTAAATAGGTGAAAATATAAGAGTACTTATCCTATTAGAACTCTTAAAAACCATAAATTGACACAACTTTAATATTCTAGAAGATTAAACACCTTTTACTAAAACGGCTATTACTCCCTCCACGAAAGTCCAAATGACCTGATTCAAATCTCATTGGATATGTAAGATCCATACCTTTATTTTCATTTATTGATCATAGTATAATTCAATGAAAAATAAAATTTCATGCGTTTTATGTGACGTCAAAATTCGCAAAAATTAGATATTCTTACGAATTAAACACATTTCACTAAAATGGCTATTACCCCCTCCACGAAACTCCAAATGACCTGATTCAAAGATCATTATAAATATAAGATCCACATATTTATTTTCATCTATGGTTAATAGTATAATTCAAATTTAAAATAAAATGGCATGCATTTTAAGTAATGTGAAATTTTTTGTCAGATTCATCAATTAAATTAATACGGCATTCTATAGTAAACCCTAGTTTCTAAATTCTTTAAATTTTTCCAAGAACCATTCAAGATCGCATCTTTTATATATAAATCCATCTCAGATTTTATACGGGATTATGAATAAAATTCCCAAATATCCCATTTTTATCATGTGAATCCCATCCCAAAATCCATATTTTCACACCAACTATAATATAAATTATTGACATAGCATAAAATATCAAATCAAGTTTAAACACTTGCATTTAATCATAAATAATTCTATTTTTTTTCTTGGTAATTTCTATACGTGTTGGTTATATCTCAGAAATTTGTCAAATTCTCTCCCGGATTGAATTTCTTGGCTTCCTCTTGAGTTCTACCTTCTATTTTCTCTTCTCACTCAAGTTTAGATCTCTTGATATGGTGGAATGTCTTCCCATTCCATCCATATTACCCACTTACATCACCAATCCCGAAATTAGGTAATGGGCTAAGTAAAAATGACCTGGATGCCCCTATACGGGTCCTATTTACTTTAAAAAGTCCTCGAAACACAATTACTACCCCGAGTACCTAATTTTGACTATCTCGACCCATTCCGGATCATCGGAGCACTCACAATCACCATTAGAGTCACTGAACATACTGTTCCCATCTCATTTCCAACACGACCCCATACACGCGTTCCGAATGAGATGTCGACAAACCTGTCAATTTTACTCCCTTACGAAGTAATGTAAAATAACACGTTTTTATTTACTTATCCCACAAGTAAATATAAGACACAAATATTAATCCAATATTTCTTAATTAACATGTATTCAATTCATTGTGTTTGTTAAATTAATTAAATCACAACCACACGTGTAATTTAATAGATTCTCAAAAATACAGAGTGTTACATACTTCCCCCCATACAAAGGAATTTCGTCCTCGAAATTCAAATAAACCTGGTACCCAAAAGTTCTGGATGCTTGTCCCGTATGGATTCCTCACATTCCCAAATCACCTTAAGACTACATATACTTATGGTACCATCTTTAGTGAAGGCCTACTCACTATGACCCAAAACTAGTAACAAGTTTCTTTGAATCAGTTTATGTCAATATAATACGTCATTAATAAGGTCTCTCCTTGATGAAGACACCCAAAAAACCTTGTGAACCTATTGTAAATGTTACAGTAAGATGAGCCTATACACCATTGGCTCTATCATATCAATACTGAGAAAGGCCCCACATTTCTTAGTGTCAACCTCTCTATCATTCCAAGCCACATAACTCCCTTCATGGGAGACGCACATAACAATACTTAACCATTCACGTCAGCCCTCAAAATATTTGGCTCGTGATGGAGTAACTCCTATAACGCCCCTGAACTATATGAAAATAACTCCAAATTAACTCAATCCTTGCCTAAGAACCATGAATCATGCTCGGCCTGAGAAGCTTGTTATCCTCCACCTCTAACCAACCAGAGGATGGATGACAAGGTCTCTTGTATGAAGCCTCAAAAGGAACCACACCACTAAAAAACTGGTATGAGTCATTACATGTAACTCTACCAATGGTAATTACTTATCCCAATTACCTTAAAAATATAGAATACGCATCACTCACATATCCTCAAATATTTTAGTCACCTCTTCTGTCTAACTATCGATCTACGAGTGACACGTCTTGCTCAAAATTCAACTTTGTCCCCATCACCTCATGATAATCCCTATTAGAAATGGGACGCCAGGATCTTACCTTGATCTACAAAAATTTTGGACGGCACCTCATGATAACTCATTTCCTTCCTTTAATGAAATGTCGGTCAAACTACCCAATTGTGTGACTCACCTGAATCCATAATAGTTGCTCCAATTTAGTCAACCTATCCCAAAAATCTAAACTAAATCTTAACCTATTTGCAACGTTGATAACCCAACAATGAACTTCATTGGTCTACCCATCCATTATGTCACTAGAATCACCAATTATAGCAAAACTCCACTTTATCACCTCGGACTAACCCTTTTTCCATCTAACAAGTGTTGCACCCCTAACAAAGTTTAGTCCATCTTATTATTCCCAACTCTATTTATAACTTCCCTATAATCGTATGGATCAACACTTTTATTTTCACGTCCTCTAATCTCGAACGATACTGAAAATTGAACTAACCAGTGTACCCATACAACCTATACCGCATGTATATTTGCACCATCATAATCAGACGTAACATACATATACAAAACTCGACCCCGTAATGTCGGTGGGGATATATAGTAAGAGTACTCCAAATCCTATCCCCAGGTGAATAAGTCTAATCATCAACTCCCACATCTCTAAAGGAGTCATAAACTATGATGCTCTCACTATCACAAAGTCCCCGACGTTAAATCAATAATGAGCTTAATCTCTTAGCTCGGTAGTAACCTTGATATCCCCTAAATCACATCAATAAATTCCATATGCACCGATATCGGATACAACGAGACAATTATTCTCTATGTATTCTCTTCTTTAATATAATATAAACACGGGCTCGACCCTCTTTCTGAACGATACATTACAAAATAACATATTCTGCACTAGAACAGCGAACACGATAGCCTTACTATAAAAGTCCACCATCGCTCAACTAGTCAGTTTGTACCTATGATAACATCATACTCTAATACCATAACTCTCTAAAATTAGTAGATCTACAAAAACATATCCTCCCAATGTCTATACCCGCTCCCTTACATACTGGACTAAAGAGAGCCCCTACCCAATGGTAAATATATACACATAATTGTAATACTAACAATACATTTACTAAACCCGTCTAATGCACAAATCTAGTGCTATTAAAATATTGTGATGCATTTGTGTCACATAAAACCCCATATGCCCATGGCAGGGTCGGTCCTAAGGTTGGGAGTGCCCTATGCGAGAATCAATTTACGGCCCTTCAAAAAAAAATTTGTACAAATATATTAAATACCTCAAATGGGCCCCTAAAAAATTAACCACTTATTTACAACATAATAAATATGCCCTACAAGCTCCTCTATTGTTCCTTCAACTTCCAAGAATTTGCATAATTTTTATGCATCATAACTTTCCATGATATTATACCCACTTTCAATACACATACTGAATAATACATAATTAAAGTTTCATAATTTTTAGAGTTCATTTGATATGTCAAAAGCTTTACCAAACTCATGACATATCGAAATGAAATATACAAACACCGACTATGTACCAACTTGTAACTACCACTCAGGCCTAACCATAAGGAGTAAAATTCTAATATTCGGATATGATATGAATATATAAGTTTTATTTCATATACAATTAGAATTTCTCAATTCCAGTAACCATACAAAAATATATGCAAGTTTGAATACAAGGGATTTCAATAACAAGCAATATAGGCTACATACACCACTTATCTCACATATGAACAAATACTTATTATCATAAAGGATGAAGGAATTTTAATCAACAATTAATGATTTATATACTTTGAAATAAGTTTAAGCCAATATTAAAATAATATTAACACATAATTATACCTTGGAAACACCTTAGGGATTTTCTTGGAATGTTTCCTAGCTTTTCTTGTAATTCTTAACTTCTACTTTCTCTTTCCTCAAGCAAAAACTCTCCAAAACTGAACCTAGGGTTAAATTTACTGAAGAAATACGCTATATAGAGAGGTTTTAGTCGGAAAATTCAGCCCTCCATTCTAACCAATTAAATCAAACCATGTGGTTTACTAAAAGACAAATTACCACTTAAAGGCAATGGACATATTTACCCTTTGTTCGTAAATTCGGTATAACTCCTTACACAGACCTCTATTTTACACATCGTTTATTTTTTTACAAATTTAACTCATATATCTACAACTATGGAGTTTTCACCTCAAGTCAATTGTTATATTATAAGGGTCAAAACTAGTCTCCAACAGGAACATTTCTACCGAAAACAACAAAATTTTGTATTTGTAAATAATTCGACATTTCATAATTTATGAAAGTAGGATTAGAGTAAACATAATCAATTAAAATTAGATATACTAATAACACATTATTCTTATCACATAAGGTAAGCATGATTTAAATATAATTTATCATAATTATATCCGAGTTGTCATAACTTCCCCCCCCCCCCCCCCCCCGAAAATTTCATCCCCGAAATTTATTATGAATGTCTGACCGGGCGAAAAAAGTGTGTTCGTGTGAGGACACAATCGTCGTGTGTTTCGCCGCCGCGATACAAAAGAACCTAAGCTACTACTACACTTGCGAGGCAAGTAAAGCGGTAAGTCGGGTATCGTAAGAAATCCACAGGGAGTGATTGAATTTTAGATGTTAATTGTTTTAGAACTTCAAGAATAAAAATGGTGTAAAATAAATAAAAGAAAAGGTGATGGGTGGTTGTGACAAAAGAAAAGAATAAGTTACGCTACACAAAAGGAAAGCGAGGATTGGGATCACATTCTACCAAAAGGATCGAAACAACTACTAATCAGAATTCCGGCTCGAAAGCAATTTAATCGAGCATTTACAATTAAGCATAAACATCACACAAGAAGGAATTTAACCCAAAGTTGCGAGATTAAACATTTAACTGAAAATGGTCACACGCGGATTAAATTCGGATAATCGCTATAAACACTAACGTTGCATGACAAAGAAAGTTAAACGCATAACAATCCAACTTTAATACACGGGGTTTCAATTAAACGCAATTTTACACAAAACCTAATTTTCGAGGTCCAAACCCGTAAATGGCCGAAACACAATCCCGACCCTATTTATCTAAGGGTAATACATGAATTAAACTAAATAACAAATCAATAAACTAATTACAATAAGAAATAAATTCATCTAGGCAAGAAAGTAGAGAAAGCAAGTAAATGAAAGCATGTAAATTAATGGAAGCAAGGAAATAATGAAATACAACTTAAATTAATAAGTTTACATACATCAAAGTGGGCAAAACACCCAAAGTGGTGGAGTAGGGCAAAGCTCCATACAAACCCTAAACTAATGTGAAATGTAAGATATCAAGTCCCAAAAAAAGATCTCCCACTTAATACAATGTTTTTACACATAAACCCAACCAAAAACCAACTTAAAAATGAAGATTTTCGGACTTTTACTGTAGCCGAATCGATTCGGGAAAGGAACGAATCGATTTGGAAACAGGGGAAGCAAATATCTGGCATTATGGTGCAAACCGAATCGATTCGGTTTTGGGCCGAATCGATTCGCAAGCAACAGGTCTGAATCTGCAGCTTTGTCCTGTTTTACGGAAAATGACGCCATTTCTTCGTTATAGCTAGGAATGAGCCACGGTCGGAGGCTACGCGAAGATAACTCAGAGGACTACAACATCCAAGAAGACATTAGGCTAAAAAACCAAAATATGAAATGACTAAAATGCCCTTGAATGTGACCTTGAGTGTACTTTTTAAGTAAAAATCATCCTAAAAATGCCATAACTCCATCATTACAACTCGGAATCATGCACCGTTAGCAGCTACGCGAAGAGAAATCAAAGGGCTTCAACTTCCGTGAAGAGTTCGGGCTTCAAACCCGAATGCTGGAATTACTAAAATTCCCCCGAAGCTGCAAAAGTCGACGAAACATTTCCGGAAAGCGTCCGAACTTCATACTAAGCATCCAAATACCTACAAAAGCTCAATTAACCCCTGCAAAACATGTTAACATAGAAATTAGAGGTTTTCTGGTTAACGAGCATAAGTGTAGGGATTAAGATACCCAAGGGGGCTAATAAGGCATAGGTTAACGGGTGAAATACGCAATATTTGCGTCGTATCAATGTCACTTACGAAACAAATGGGGATACTGTTTATTCATGCTATCCTCCATATTCCAAGTTTCTTCTTTAATTCTGTGGCTCATCTACATAACTTTAACTAAGGGAATAACTTTATTCCTCAATACTTGCTCCTTACGATCAAGAATTTCCATCGATTCCTCAATGTACGATAAGACTTCTTTCAGTTCAATAGGTTGGATTTTCAATTGATGAGATGGATCTGCCAAATATTTACGAAGCATCGATACGTGAAATACATCATGTAAATGAGACAATTCTGGAGGTAATGTTAATCTATATGATAGGGTCCCAATTCTTTCCAACACTTCATATGGTCCAATGTATCTTGGACTTAGTTTCCCATTTTTTCCAAATCTCATGACACCTTTCCACAGTGAAATACTTAGGAATTCAAAATCTCCCTTTAAAAATTCTAATGGATACTTCCTCTTATCTGCATAAAAAATTTGCCTGCTTTGCGCTATCTTTATCCGTTCCCGGATCATTTTAATCTTTTCGGTTGTCATATCTATCAATTCAGGATCCAATATTTTCATTTCACCTACTTCATCCCAACATAATGGTGTTCTACATCTCCTCCCATATAAAGCTTAATAAGGAGCCATACCAATGGTGGACTGATAACTATTATTATACGCGAATTCCATCAATGGAAAATGATCATCCTAACTACCTTTAAAGTCAAATACACAGGCTCGTAACATGTCTTCTAATATTTGAATCGTCCTTTCTAATTGCCCATCGGTTTGTGGGTGAAATGCAGTATTGAACTTCAAACTTGTGCCCAGGGCATTCTATAAACAAGGCCAAAACTTATAAGTGAACATTGGATCTCTATCTTATACTATTTACACTGGTGCCCCATATAAACGGATAATCTCATCAACATATATACATGCATACTTGTCAATAGTGTAGATAGTCTTAACTGGAAGAAAATGAGCTGACTTTGTCAATCGGTCTACAATCACCCAAATAGAACCATGCCCCTTTGGTGATCGTGGTAATCCTACAATAAAATCCATCGTTATATGTTCCCACTTCCATTCTGGAATAAACAATGACTTCAATAATCCTGTTGGCTTCTGATGCTCCACCTTCACTTCCTCCTATACTAAACATTTCGCTACAAATTCTGCAATCTCACGTTTCATATTATTCTATCAGCAATACTTTTTCAAATCTCTGTACATTTTGGTACCTCCAGGATGCATAGAGTAAATAGAACTATGTGCCTCTTCTAATATATCCTTCTTAAAGTATGGATTATTCGGTACACAAATTCTATTTTTATAACACAACGATTCATCATTCTTAATTTCAAAGTCACTATCTTTACCATCCAGGATTTCCCGTTTCTTCTTCTCAAGGAATGGATCACTGATTTGCAAATTTTGTATGCATTTTTCCAGTAAAGGTCTCACTGTAACATGGGCAATTAACGCCCCCATTTTATTTAAGTTCAAATCTACTCCCAACTCATTGTCAATTTCAATTTTCAGTCAGAGTTTGACATAAATACAAAAATCCATTTTGAAAAAAGAAAAGAAAAAAGAATATTGAAAAGGTTAAGTTTCTAATTATGAGTGTCCTGTGATCATTCAAACTTAATACTACGTTACTTAAAAATAATATTCAATATATATATGATGATGCTAAGATTTAGCACAACCGGATAAGTGATGATGAGCTCAAACAATGGCAGCCATGGCACCCACAGAGATGTAAGTGTATAAGTGTGTAGAAGGATATGAGTATAAGAGGAATAAGATAATGATGTATAGTGGTTCAGCCAATTTGGCCTACATCCACTGTGAGTGTGTGATCCACTAAGTATGGGCACTAATGGCCTTGGATATTAGGGGTGTTCAGAAAACCGAATGGACCGACGGACCGAACCGGACCGAACCGGACCGGCATAATTTTTCCGGTTTTTTTTTTTTAATCGGTCCGGTCCTGGTTTTTTTTTTCCAGACCGGTCTAACCGGTCCGGTCCTCGGTCTCCCTTAATAAATATCCGGTCTGGACCGACCCGGACCGGTTACTCTAATATATATGCATTTAATTATATTTATACATATATAGTATATTATATGCATTGAGTTAAGTTATTAGGGGAAATGAGGGGTATGATGGTCCAAACAAAAGAAAGAAGCAAGTAAAAGAAAGAAACCCTAACCTAATCAAAAACACACGCACACAAGCACAAGCTGGCTGCACAACACTTCTCTCTAACCCTCTTCTCTCTCTTTCTTGGCAAAGCCGGCGGCGGACAACCCACTCCCCTGCGCCTCTCCCCTGCGCCGACAACCCTCTCCCCTGCGCCTCTCCCCTGTGCCGACAACCCACTCCCCTGCGCCTCTCCCCTGCGCCGACAACCCTCTCCCCTGCGCTGCGCTGCGCGGCTTCCCTCTCCCCTGCGTTCTTGAAGATTTGTATGATGGCTTATGTGATTTCCTATCACGCTTAATATAGGTGAAGAAAAAACGGCGTGGGATCATTTTCTGCGTATGATTTCCCTCTCCCCTGCGTTCTTGAAGATTTGTATGGCTTATGGATGGTAAAATGGCTGGGCTGGTCCCTGTACTCTGTCAGCCAATCTTGACCCCAACGATCTATTTCTAACACAGCTTATATTTTCTGCGTTGGATCGGCTTGAAAATTTATTTTCTTAGGTGAGAGAATTACAGCTTATATGTGTTTTTTTATTTGTCTAGTGTTTTACATTCAAATTTGTTCACCTTTTGGATAAAATTTGAGCAATTTGGGAATTTTTTTGGATAAATTTGGGCAGTTTTTATGATATTTGAGCAGTTTTAAAAAAGATTATTTCAATAAGATTAGGACCGGCGAGTTTGACCGGACCGACCATATAAAAAACCGGACCGACTAAACCCGGAAAACCGGTTTAATCGGTCCGGTCTTGGTCCATTTATTTTTAGGACCGGTATAATCGGTCCGGTCCTTAAATTCGTTAAAAACCGGATCGGACCGGACCGCGAACACCCCTATTGGATATAATGCACATAAGCTCACTTTCTCTCTCTACTGTGTGTATAAACTTAGTTTTTAGCTAGGGTTCCAATTATCAATCCTTATAGGGTTGTAAGTGACAAGTATATATAGGTCTTGGGGGGTGTAGTGTACCCCCCAAGTATGCATGGTGCATGTGAATGATGATCTAGCCAATCCCCTGGTGACACCTATAGATGCCAAATGATGACATAATATTCCCTCACGTGAGGGTGTGATTTTGTTATAACGGTCTCCCATGTGCCATGTGAGCCTCACGCGTACTGTTCCACGCGTCTCCCAAACCACGCGATGTGATGATGTCACCCTCGGCCCTTGAATATGAGGCCGAGGGAAAAGTTCCTTTCGGTAATGAGTCTAGCCTAATTTGGGCCTCGTACTGTCGTACCCTCGGGGGGTCATCCGGAGCCTGATGAAGGGTCGGCCACTGAGGGGTCGTCCGGGGCCTGATGAAGGGTCGGCCCCATGAGGGGTCGTCCGGAGCCTGATGAAGGATCGGCCCCTTGAGGGGTCGTCCGTAGCCTGATGGAGGGTCGGCCCCTTAAGGGGTCGTCCGGAGTCTGATGAAGGGTTGGCCCCCTGAGGGGTCGTCTGGGGACTGATGAAGGGTCGTCCCCCTGAGGGGTCGTCCGGAGCCTGATGAAGGGTCGGCCCCTTGAAGGGTCGTCCGGAGCCTGATGAAGGGTCGGCCCCTGAGGGGTCGTCTGGGACTGGTGTGGCGCAGGGCGCCCTCGGCATGGCCGGGGGTATACGGGTATATCAATATATATATATATATATATATATATATATATATATATATATATATATATATATATATATATATCTGTGTGTGTGTGTGTGTGTGTGTGTGTGTGTATATGTAAAAACCTATTTTTATATACTTTCTTCAATGGTGTTAAGGTCTCCAAATGAACGAGAGCTCATCTATAAGATCGAAATTCATACAAGATCTCGTCCATAAGATCGAAATTCATAGTGTTGTCCGCAAGTGTTACTAACGTGGTATTAGGCATAGAGGCACCGTTATCCATCGCGAACTTTCTCATGTGTCCAATCATAAAGCCTATATAGTCCAAAAATGAAAAAAAAAATCACAACCCAGAACAGAGAAGAAGCACAAATATAAAGAACAAAAATAGGAACTTCCAGAAAGGATCGCTTTCTCCGGCCTTCAAACTCTGAATCAACCCAAGTCGCGCAAACATCGCCAACAAAAATTTCTTTCTAACTGCAATCAGAAATGCATCTCAGAGAAAAGAAACATAAAACCAGTTCATACAAGACTATTAACACACGCACACACTCCCTACCTACCTGCTTACACCCTCTTACCAAAACGCACACACCCCGTATACCAGCTTCACCCGCTTATCTCCCCAAATATCAACTACACTCTCATCACCTATAACAAAATATCCAAACTCCTACCCCGTTTGCCCAACCAGAAAACCCATACCCTATAACCCCGCACCCATATAGTCCTGTTTCCCCTCCCACTGTCACCCACAACCACACCCCTGTACGAACCTACCAGCTCCCATCGAACCTCCTCTCTAACCATCCCAGAATTCAAATCATTTGTTTACACCTAACTATATGCACATAAAATAAACTTAACTAAAAAGTAATGAAGTGCGCATCTCAGAGGGCTTACTTCCTTTCTACATGGTCAGTGCTGCATATTCGTCGGATTGTTTTTGAATATTGAACAGCTTGTTGGCAGAAGCACTGAGACTGATAATCTACAAACACAATTATTGATTCATTAGAAACAGAAACAAAATTCCAATAGTAAACCACCCGTAAAAGATAGGCGTATATCAAAGTCAACTTTGGTGTAACTCATATGGAATCTTAATTCTTAATGTCTGTCCTTGTGATGTCCACAATATAAATAAAATATCAAGGTGACAAGGATAAATTTTCAATTATATGAGGATACCTCTCTAACTTCTTCTTCTGTGATTCTACCGTCTGCATCTTTATCGACCCTGCATTAAATTCATCCTGCAGTAAAATAACAATAATAATAATCCTAATAATGTATTAATGAAGACACTAATGAATTTATCACATGTCAAATAAAGTTTGAAGCCGAGAATCAAAACCCTGATCTTCTATTTGTTCCCAAAACTCTTTCAACTGTGCATTAGTAATGGAATCCCCGATTATATTACGCCTTCGAGTAAGTGCATCAAAACCTTTTTAAGGTCAAGTCAAAATATAAAGCTTGACAATGCAAGAAAATAAATGCAAAATAATTTTTCTTCTCAAGCTTATAAAAACATCAGTTGCATTCATACATCCTCAATTTAAAGATTTCTCACATTCTAAGAGTGCCGAGCATGCAATGATATTCCTAGATGAGTGAAGAAGAAAGTGTCCATTCCTGCTACTATATGCCATTTCCTACACATGTATCTTATGCTTTAATATTCCCACATGCCTTGAATCAAATTATGCATTTGGGGTAAAGAAGATGAGATGTAATGATGGTCAACCATGTCGAATCTGTTGCAGATTTTACGATCATGCAATATAATTGATGCAGTTCCAGGGTAAAGAATCCAAATCCAAACATACAATTGATCGATTAGGCAATAGACGCTGCTAAATACAACATCTATAAATTGAATCATAAGTGAATCCAAGCATACAATTAAATCATAAGTGAATCTAGTGAATTGTTCACCTAAATACAACATTTGTGAATACAATATTGATATGACACAATCAAGTGAATCAATGAATCAAGTATGTGAATCAATTATCATATTTGATACTGTCTACTGATCATATCAGTTATCCAAGTATGTCAATCAATGAATCAATGAATCAATTATCATATATTTGAATCAATAAATCAATGAATTAAGTATGTGAATCAATTATCATATCTGATACTGTCTACTGATCATATCAATTATCCAAGTATGTGAATCAATGAATCAATTATTATATATGTGAATCAATGAATCAATGAATCAAGTATGTGAATCAATTATCATATCTTATATTGTCTACTGATCATATCAGTTATCCAAGTATGTAAATCAATGAATTAATGAATCAATTAGCATATTTTTGAATCAATGAATCAAGTATGTGAATCAATTATCATATCTGATATTGTCTAGTTATCATATCAGTTATCCAAGTATGTGAATCAATGAATCCAAGCATAACATGAAAATTGAAGTCTTTGAATCAAGTTTGTGAAGTTATACAACATCTCTGAAGCATACATCTGTGAAGCATACCATACACCATCTGTGAAGCATACATCTATTCCACACTGGATGATATGTTATAAGGAATAAAAGAGTTTACCAATAACGATATTCGAAGTTTCTATGATCAGACTTAAATCTATCTCAGAGACGAGTTAAAGACACGTTCAAGAATAAAGACGACTTATATGTGTGGTTGGTAACGCCTTTCGGCTAGTCCAACGCACCCAGTACTTATATGTGGATGATGAATAAGAATAAAGTCCCCTCAAGACTAACAACCTATGACTAGTTATACATATCTACCCTAGTCGTAGATTATCCTTTGCAGATGAGAAATGGGTCACATCCATCGAGGAAGTCACATCCCCCTTTAATGCAAAACTAATCTGCATTTCTTGCAAGCCAGATGGCATTTCATGCCCAATACATTATAAGTGCATGACTTACACAAAGCAATGGATAGGGGAAAAACTAGAAAAGAAATCATGTCACATTAATCCCTCACCTCATACTTTATTATAGTTATTTTGCCAACTCATGAACATTCATGGTAAATTTATTGGACTCAATCCAGAGTTGAATCCCATCTCTTAAACCTTTGATTTTTTTAGTGGTGTTTCTCTCTCCCTACACGCTTAAATTATGAGTTGCTTTTTAATAACTTTGTAGTTAATAACACAAGCACAAGCTCTTATATTACTGAATTCTAAAGTCATTTTACTTAAATAATAGCTTTGTAGTTAGTTTTTTGTTCTAGTGCAGGGCTGGAGGTTATTGGAGTACAACTTATGCTCCTTAACCATTCTATATGACATCAAAAATGAAGTCTCTTTACCTTGAAGGATATAATTATTCAATTTTTGATCTAACAAGACACGATAGAGTTCAGATACAGGTATTTATGATATTTTGTTAAGTCATATAGAAAAGCAATCCTTTCAATAACAAAATTACCAATATAGAATCTCCTAAGTTGTACTAAACTTACATTGGTGTAAAGAGCATACAGAGTGACCCCACATAATCCTTCAGGAGATGCTTCCTTCATGATAACACATCTGCACCTCCCTATGTCTAGTGGCAAAGGCCTACACAACAAAGACCTGAGAAACCACAACAACTTAATTATTAAATGAGGTTTATTTAGGCATGTTTTATAAGTATATTAAATGAGGCTTGTGAGAGGCAGTCATGACAAGGATTAATTACATAGTTTCATTAAGATTAATATCTAAAACTTTATTTACAAAACAAACCTGTTGGAAGCGTAGACCACGAAGAAGCAGGAGCTACTTCTGAATTCGAATAGTCCTAAATGTTCACTGAATTTATGTATCAAACAGAAGTAAGAAACTTTAGATTACAGATATTTTCCTTTTAAGAGAAACTAAAGAGGCTATCTTTACCTTCAAGAGTCGAAAGACTCTCTTTACATTGTTTTGTGGAATCCGTTAAGACAAAAAGGCCTGTCAAAAAATTAGAACCATCTATTATAAGTTCTCATTAATAATGTAAACTGTAACAAGGGATGTTTTGAGCCCCCAATTATTTCAGGGTTAATGTTTTTTACTTAGGCAAAAAGTCAAATATGGAAAAATACTTTCACCTATGCAGGATGTTCTTAACAATATTTGTCAAAATCACATCATTATTACAAGGTTACACTAGTAAAAACAATTAATATTAATTAGGTAAATATTTTTCAACTAGTTGAAAATTATTACCCCCAGAATAAAACCAGGCCTTGAATCTTCATATTTTTTTTAATTGAGGACCATACATGCATGATCAACGCATTTTGTATGTGGTGATCACAAACATGCAGCCTATGATCACACCCGACATCAAACATTTCAATCAACTTTTAAGCGGTGATGACCATGATAAAAACTATAAAAAAAAACTTATCCATTTAAAAATAGAACTACAAATAACTTATAAGTAATGACAACACATTTAAAAATAGAAAGTAAACAATAACCATTAAACTAAAGAACCAAAGAAGTTAAAGGGGGATTAAAGTTATCCATTGTTAATGGAGTTAAATTGATACATTCTACTATGCCTTTACAACTGAAATAAGAATATTTAAAACCTTACCCAAAATTTAGATCGTTCAAATTATCCGATGCTGAGAACTTCACGAGCTACACATTCATCTTCTCACATAGAAACATATATACAAAATAAATGTCGCTAAGAAGACATATCAGTATGACCTGAAATACATTAGTCCCGGAAAATATATATTAACATAGAAACTATTGGCAATTTAGTTCTATACTACTTTAATAGAGTAATTGAAAAGTTATGTTTTTTGCATCTTTTAAGAATTTGGCTTTGCCACCTCTTCAAGTTGGGCTATCTTATGATTCTATTCATTGTGTTCCAAATGTAGTATCGGAACATTACACACCATTACTTCTAATTCATCCCATGAAAAGTAATAATTAATCCCTATAAATCAAATGAATAAACCCCACATCAGTTTATCTTCAACATTAATCAAATGAAACCCTTAATTTATCTCACAAACTAACATGGTAAGAGTACAAATATAAATTAGGGTTTCTCAGATAACTTTTCAACGCAAACTACAGTTTATGAGAGGACATACTTAATAGAAGAATTATAGAAGCAATAACCTATAAAAACCCTAATCAAACAAATAAAATTCCATCTTTAATTTAATCCAGCCTTAATAATACAATATTTCCCAATAAGTTGTGTATGCAAATATTAAAACAACCAAAACCCAATTGATACATTGTAAATATTATTTATCTCATTTAAACCTTATGTGAGATAACGTCAAATTTAAAAGTGACATTAGTTGTGTTAGTTTGCTCTTATTCTAACACCACCATAATATATACTCCCACAATCCCAAATTAATAGTCTCTACTTAAAAACAACAATTTTGGGTAAAGATGAATTCAATTACAAGATCACATACAAATAGATGAACAACACAAATAAATCCAAACTTTGAAATTAATTTTAGAGTAGATAGAGAATATTATTACCAAACGATGCTGTATGCACCTCGACCGACAGGCTGAATTGGTGGAACATACTTTCTGGAAACTTCAAAAAGATTACCATACACATTGTACTGTACATATCAATATCAGATGAACCAGAGCTGGATTCGACAGACATGTCTATTTTTTTAACTTATAGGTTTTTCAGTATAACAAACCGAGCACGATTAACACCGCAATAGTTGATTCATCACATGAAACCATCAGATTATTTATAATATTATGTAATTACTACCAAACTTCAATTAATAAAATGAATAACAAACAGCAAAACAAAATGCTCACCAAAATCAAAATAAAAAACTCACCAAAAATGAAAGGTCGGGAGAAATGTTCACCAAAAATGAAATTTTAGGGAGGAAGCTCTTCACAACATAAGAACAAGAGTGAGGGGCGGGAACATTTTCAAAAACGAGTGAGAGGAGGGAAATGAAAGTAGGTGAAAAGTTTTGTGACCCCTCCAAGCAGTCACAAATTAAAGTAGGCCAAACTTTGTGAGCGTCAGGAGCGGTCATAATTTAGTATTAGGTCAAAATTTGTGACTCCTCATAGCAATTATAAATTTGTGACTGCTCATAAGAGTCATAAATTAGGCCTACTGATAAATTTGTGATTGCTTGTGGAAGTTATAAATTTATAACTGCTGATAGCAGTCACAAATTAATTAAATAGTAACATTTGTGACTCTCATTAGCTGTGACAAACTAATTGACCCAAATTTTTTATTACCCTTCATTTTATCACTGCTAATAGGAGTTACAAATAATTTTGTGACTTCTCCTGGTATTTATAAGTTTGTCACCCCAATTAGCAGTCACAAAAAGGCAGTCACAAAATTAGCATTTTGGTGTAGTGTGTGAAAATTTTAAAAACTTATTAACAACTTAACTTGCTCTAATAAAACCTCCAATCAATGCAACAAACCATTTCATCAAACTAGTATACACATTTACCACTCAAATAAAATGATTACTGAATGAGATGAAATAAATAAGTTAACTGATGATTCTCTGTAAATATCTAATACAATAGTCCAACTGAAAAGCATAAAGTCTGAATAATACAATACTATCTAATTGGGCGACATTCCCGAATTAAAACCTGAAGAAATATTTTATCTAGATCACAAGGATATAATCATCTACTTAATCTCTGCAAACATCCACAACTGTAACATCATCTGATAAAAAAGATATCTAAGCCTGACATCCCTATGGATGAGCACCTAAAAGGTTTTGAAAAGATTTTCATACGGGTCAGAGCCTAAAAATAATTTTTAAATATTTTTCAAGTGTTTAAATATAATAATAATAATAATTAATATGCAATGTAATCGTTCATATTTAATCTGGTGTCTCACTCCCATGAGATAATCCTCACCCCTCATCTATTGTGCGCACTAAACGCATGTATTTTAAACACCCTAGTTATGCTACCCTGCCTAACTAGTACCATCACTTAAATTAGTCCCACACGCTAATCTTCTATACCAACCCTGCTACATATATTTTACTTCATTTCTTTTCTCATTTCGCTATCACACAAGCTTTATCATTCTAACTCTCAATTATAATCTTTTCGCTAACCGTTTCACATAACTTTATTCTAGTTGAGATTACAATGTTCACACATTAATTTAATATATACATATACATATATCACTCTTATATAAGTCAATAAACATAACATCCTCTAGTTGTTCTCCTGGGTGCATATAATTTACTCTTCACACATTCATTTACTTCACCCGTATATATATATCACATCTTGTACACATACATAAATATCACTCGCTATTTATGTGTAACCATATCCCTATAGCTTAACTTGCAAATGCATTCCCTGGCATGCTATCGGGCTCCAGGCACATCACGTACCACTCCTAGGCCATGGGTCAAAATCTCACCACCGAACCCAAATTCATAAATTCATAACCAGAGGCGGTCATAGTCATACATCCGTGGGTCAGAACCTTACCACATTATCCCATTAGACTCTAAACTCACATACACTGGTCAAGTGACAGTCCTATAACCTGGGGAATCGATCCAACACCTGTTGGTCATTTCCAGGGTAGACCGTTCACTACGCGCAACCTCCAATTATAGCGTTCATAAAGTAGGTATGTTTAACATATATTAATCACACAGATATATATATATATATTATATATATAATATAACTTGCGCATCATGCATATATCTCTCGCAGCACTAGCCCATAAATCCCGAGTCTACCTCGACACCCGATCTATTAAGTATTCACTTACATATTATCAATTCTCTAACTTCACATTTCTAGCCAGCATTCTATTATACCCTAGCACTCAGCCTTGCCATCTCGAAATCCTAATTTGATTTCCTGATTTCCACCCATCATTTACTCGCTTAGTCGCGTATTTCCTTACACGGAATCCATCCCTGATTAGCCTATGACACTTCCTAAGTCGCTTGGGAATAAATTAATGTGAGTTTTAAAAATTCCTCCCATGATATTTCTTTATATAGGTAAAAATATAAGGGTCCTTATCCCATTAGAACTCTTAAAAATCACACCGCACAACTTTAATATTAAGGCAGATTATACACGTTTTACTAAAACGGTTATTACTCCCTCCACATAAGTTCAAATGACTTGATTGAAAGCTCATTAGAAAGCTAAGATCAATACCTTTCTTTTCAGCTATGTCTCATAGGTTTATTCAAAGTAAAAATAAAATGGCATGCATTTGAAAGTGACGTCAAAATTCACGAAATCATATATTCTTACAAATTAAATGCTTTTACTAAAATGACTATTACTCCCTCCACAGAAGTTCAAATTACTTTATTCAAATCTCATTAGAATGATAAGATCCATACCTTTATTTTCATATGTGGCTCATATTCTAATTCAAAGTAAAAAAAATGGCATGCGTTTGAAATAACGTCAAAATTTCTGTCACATTCATCAATTAAATCAATAGGTCATTCAATAGAAAACCCTAGTTTTAAGATTCTATAAATTCTCCCAAGAACCATTCGAGATCACATCTTATCGATGAATTAATCTCATATTTTATTCAAGATCACATGTTTTATATATAAACCAATATCACATTTCATATGGGATTATAATTCAAATTCCCAAAAATTCTATTTTTATCATGTGAATCCCACCCAAAAATCCATATTTTTATACCAATTATAATATGAATTATTGACACAACATAGAATATCAAAGCAAATTTAAAAACTTGCATTTACTGGTAGAAAATTTTGATTTATTTATTGGGATCCTCTATTTTTTTTGGTTCTAGCCCGGAAATTGGTCCAATTCTCTCCCGGATTGAATTTCATGGCTTCGTCTTGAGTTATACCTTCTAGTTTCTCTTCTCTCTAACATTTAGATATCTTGGGATGGTTGAATGGATTCCCATTCTATCCACCTTCCCCACCTATTTCATAAATCACTAAATTAGGTTATAGTCTATGTAGACACCACATTCTAGGAACCCCTAAGTCTCTCCTTAGGCTCATAATGCTTCCCCCTTCCACCACAAACCTAGGTCGCACCCCAAGTGCCCATCAGGCGCTCTCGGGCCCCGAATTGACCCCATTTAACTCCGATCAACTTCACCGTCACAGTGAAATCTCTTTGAATCATCGAAGGGCATTGAAACCCCTTTCCAATGGTCCACCCCGTGCGCGAAATTGCATAACCGTTCGGACGAATGATTAGTTTTCCCCTGAAAAATTGATTCGAAGGCCACCGGGTGCTCCCGAACTCCATTTTACCAAAGTCAAATCTTCATCTCGAATGAGATTGAATGAATCTCTGAAGGGCACTAAATACCCTTTCTAATGATCCGCCTCGTGCTCGATTCTGACCTACAGTACGGACGGACGATCTATTTTACTTCGAGAGTTCATCGGGTGCTTCTGGGCCCCGTATGACTAAGGTCAACTTTTTGAACTGATCAAAACTCTTTGGAATGATAAATTACATCTCCTAACCTTTCCAACGATCTGTCCCATGCGCGATTCTGACTTACCATGCGGATGAACGATCCGTTTATGTCCTACGATCTCCCGTCCAAAGGACCAACATGCACTTCCGAGCAACTTTGACCCAAAGTCAACTCTCGAACCCGGGAGTGGTCCAAGAACTCTCATAGGTCTCTAAAATACCTTTCTAACGGTATACCCATGCACGATTTGGATCAATGGTTTGTTCTTTACAGTCATTTTTCTATAAAAGTCTGCACGGGGATGCCAATTGGCAGGTCCTGAACCCTACCTATCGGCACAATTTCGAAGGAGACCTGTCGATAGGCACCCCCTGGGGTACGTCGATCGGCACCCCACTAATCCTATAAATAAGGGATATGACCTCATTATTGTGGATAGAGAAGAAATCCATCTGCAGTAGTGATCTCAGTAACATTCTCTCGAAGTCAGCGAAGTTCCATATGATAAATCTCATTCAAGCCTAAATACCCATCCTTTTCACACTCAATTTGGCAAATATTCTTCTCACTCATCAACATCCATCATCATTCAAAGGATTTCATCCAAGATCTAAGCTCAAAATTCAAAAGAAGGTCCAATTCCTTCTCCCTCTCTTTCAAACCTCTTGTTTTGCGTAAATTACTTTAGATTCATAATTTAGTTTCATTCTAGTTCATACATATTAACATCTACGCTCTTATTAGTATATCGCACATACTCTATTTTCATAAAAAAACAAAAAGAAATAAAATAGGGTTACGCCCATAAATTCCGAATGAAATTATCCACCACACTTTTTCCAAAACTAAAATCACATTTTCTCCACGCATACACCTAATAAAATTCCGTTCGAATCTATGGTTAAACCCCACCCCTATTCCACATTCGAATTATGTGAACTTTGATGCCTCTATAGGCTACGCAGGCATCTCGGGTTAAAATCCAAGACTCAAGTCCAATTTTGCTAATTTTCTAATTCCTCTTATTTTTCATAATCCTCAAATTTACTCATTATATATATATATATATATATATATATATATATATATATATATATATATATATAATTGTTCGCGTCTCATCCCACACATATTATTGTTTCCCAATAACGATCAATATCACGATGAATGCTCATGTGTTCTATCAATATCACAATAATGACCTCACCCTATCTTTTCTATGGTATTGGTCGAACGATTTCGATCTCCATTATATAAACACATGCATACACTTCACGGGGATAAAAAAGAAAATATAAACATTTTCCCATGAGAGATCAAAAGGGAGGGATGGGTGCCCAACACCTTCCCATTCCGTAACTTAGCCCCCGGACCTCCGATCTATTGGTTTCGCTTGCATCTGTTTTGTCCTTGATGCCACTCCTTTGAAAGTGGCAACATATTCTTTTTCCTGTTTTGAGAAAAATAGGTTGGCGACTCTTTCTCTTCACATTCACCCCACACCGACGACGGAGAAAGCCCCCTTTTCGAAGAGAAGGGTGCGAGACCGAGACGAAACCTCCATCCTCGGGGAGGGGGATCCTCTTTCTCCTTTCCCCCCCGGAATGAACGTCGCGCCGACCGAAATGGCCACAGTGGCGACTCTGCTGGGGACAATGTTTAAAAGGGGTAGACTCTATTCACATGGGTGTTCTATTTTCTTGTATATTCCCCTATTTGCATGTTCCACTTTATTATCCATGTGTACCTCATGCGTATACTTCTATTCATACACTTGTAGAAGGTTCTCCATGTACACTTCACACCACGTGAACCTAGGATCACGTATATCCACATGTTGCACGCACCACTCATCCATGCTTAGTATACTATTAGTACTTGTACTTTGCTCCCTATTTGGCATGATCAAGAAAGATAATCTCGCCATAAGATACTAATAAGAGAATCATGCATGATTCACACGACATCACCGAAGAGCATTGTTATTGACCAAATTTTGTCCAGTAACTGGAGGGTCACTTTGTAAGGGGCGCTGGTCCGAAAGGGCGCAATTAGCCTAAGCGATATGACTCCCACCTTCCATTGTCCAAGTACCTTTGACGTATATCGAACGGTTCCCCCGCATCGTACCGCTTGATCGAAGTCATGACGGGAGGTATATCGCAGGAAACTCGTTCACGTACGCTGAGTATATCGAATTTTCTCTGACATATATCATCCCCATGAGGTATATATTGAGATAATTCACGTACACTCAGGTATATCAAATGGCTTGTCCATACGTATCGATTGCCCTCAAAAGCAAGACGTATATTGTGGAAGTCACGCCAAAGGAGGTAACCCTTTTTGATTCACCCAACCAAACTGCATACCCGCATATAGATGTTAAGCCTAGGACATGCATGTTAGATTGCTGATTTTGACCCGAAACTCTATCAAAATTCCGGGTCGGCCTACCGTCCAAATTTTTATGCATTTTTTTAAAAATGGGACCCTTCTCGTGGGCCTGATTACAAGTCCAACCCTATCTTTACCTATATTGCAAACCCAATTTTTCCAGGTTCAGGTCCCTTCCGGCATTCTATTTTGCATTTAGGAGAATTTAATACAAGTGAGAACCTAATAAACATAATAATCATGCTGAGACCCGTCTCTAGTCTCTTCCCCTCTCTTTTTCCCAAAAAGCATCTAAAAACGCTTTTCCTCTTTTATGAAAAATACCAAAAACATTTTCCTTATCATCTTTTCCAAAAAGGTCAAAAATATTTTCCTCCTTTTCTAAAAATAAAAGTTTCCCTTTTTCGTTTCCAAAAAAAATAAATTCCATTTTTTTCTCAGGTCAATCACATACCCTTGGCCTGGCTCCCTGTTGGCTTCGATCATCAGTCGAACTATCCCGAAGTTCTATCAGTCCCTTTATGTACTCTGAGTCTGAAACTCACCCACCTCCCATGGAGAACATGAATCAAGTGTCGAATGTACAGCCGGATTTGTTGACGGTTCTGGCTCAGCTCAATGCCAAAATTGACAACCTTCAAACTGAGGTTCATGAGATGCAAAAAAATTGGGTCCCTATCCCCAAAGATCCCAAGGTTATTTTCCCTCGTGCCATGGGTCTGCCTTCACGGGAGCCTATCTGGGTTCCTAATAAATACCATCATGCTCCACGCGCTCCTCCTGTTAATGGGTCGCCACCAGCCCAGCTTCCTATGCCAAACCTTTCTCAGACTAGGGCTAATTTACCCATAACTGTTGATCTGAAAGAGGAAGAACTGAACAAGGTAAAGAAAGACCTTAAGATTCTAACCAAGAAATTTAACCAGTTTTGAATCTCTGGGAATTACATTGACTACACCCACATGTCTCCCTATCCTAAAGCCAAGTTACCAAAAAAATTTAAGATGCCCAATATCGAGAAATTTGGAGGCAGTGGACCCTCGATCGTTCATTTCTGTAGCTACCACCGAGCCATAACTCTCCTATGAGATTTCGAAGAAATAATGGCTCAAATGTTCCATCAAACTTTGAAGGATAGCGCCCTACGTTGGTTTTTATCCCTTGAAGAATCTAGAATTCGTAGTCGGGAAGACGTTGCACGTGAGTTTATGTCCCAATACAAGTACAACGAAGAGTTAGAGGTTACCCGCCGTGAATTAGAGCTACTTAAGAAGAATCCTGGGGAATCAGTCAGCAACTTCATAGCAAGGTGGAGAGAAAAAGTAGCTACCATGACTAATCGACCCTCTGAAGAAGAATGAGTAGCATTGTGAAGAAGAATTTTCTACCCCGTGTTCGAGTAACAATGGGAGGAAAGTATTATCCTCACTTTCGAGCCCTCCGAGAAACAGGAGTAGAAATCCAAGAAGGTCTTGCCAAGACATAAGTGGAACCGAAGAAAGTCTCTGGACAGTTTTCTCCTAAAAAATTTGAAAATCATACTAGTACCTCAGTCTCTACCATCAATAATATCTCTCAGCCTATCGCTTCATGGGCACCAAAAAGCCACCCAAACCCAATTCGAAAAGAATATACCGAGATCCACGCTCCTCTCTCCAAATTCTACCAATCTCTCTTAAATCAAAACCTGATCAAACCCTTGGACCCTCTTCCGTTGCCAAATACACTTCCAAAAAATTTCAATCATGATGCCCATTGTGACTATCACCAAACTACTGGCCCTACCACTGACCAATGTTTTCATCTCCAAAACATAATCCAAAGACTGATTGATCGGGGTATCATCTCCCCACCAACTAATCCTAAATGAAACACTACACATAATCCACTCCCAAGTCACACAAATGCCATTTTCCTAGAATAAGACTCAGAACTCGACCCATCTACCCATATCATACCAAGTAAATTACTAATTATTCCCATATACTCTCCTCAGCTTCTCCAAATATGCCCATGTTTCCTCTTACACCTTACTAACCTTGTCGATCAAACCTTATCACTCCTCACCAGAGCCTGCATCACTGTCTGAACCCGTTCTGGAGGTAAAGACATGGAATTATTAGAAGTGTTGAACCAACTCCTAGAGTTCGGGCTAAAATTTCCCTCCCATATGACCATTGACTGTCAGGAATTTAGTGGGTTATTCTTAGAAGCTTGAAAATGATCCCGAGAGTCAGATAACTGGGTAGTCCCAGCCAATGAAGTCAGTCTAGATGCCCTAGTCTAGATGATGGAAGATTTGTTTCAACAAACTAGTGATATTTGTATCATATCTGAGTTGCTCGACGCTTTGAAATTACAATGGAACCTAGTTCCTTTAGTCTTGCATTTCCCTACCGAATGGGAGGAATTATACGAAGAGACCATAGAAGTTGTAGACTGTATTGGCTTTGCATGGAATGATAATATCATTACCACAGGATGGGGAGATGATTTTGACGATTCAGATGAAGATCCAGATTTAAGAAAGACTAGTCTGATAGCCAACCTATGCAGAATAATATCATTCAAGGAGCTACTAGGAGAGGTCAACCAGGTAGTTGAGCAACCTGATATCGATAAAGAAATAGGGTTTCTATTTTTCCCCTCTTCTGTGAACCACATAACGAGGTCAAGGAGACATTACCAAAACTCGAGCTTACAACCATCAGCAAGTGATAAAGGGAAAGGTGTTGAGAATCTCTCTATGCCAGAAATGACCCTTGAAGAAATCAAGGTCCTTGATCAACTGAAGAAAACTCAAGCCAACATCACTCTATGGGGACTATTCATGTCTTCCTAACCAGAAGAAGTAGTGAACCTAATTGAATCCTTGAACTCTACTCGAATGCTCTCATTTTCTAAAGAGGAAATCCCTAAGAATGGTCCTAACCACAATCATGCTCTTAATATCTCTGTCGAAGTCATGGGGAAAACTGTTTCCCTCTCACTCATTGATAACGGATCAGCTCTGAATATTTTCCCATTAAGAACCCTCAACTGTTTGGGATTGAAAATGAGCGACCTTGCTCCAGCCTCTGTTGTTGTGTATGCCTCTGACAACACCCGTCAGGAAGTAATGGGATCTATCAAGCTTGCAATAGGGGTTTTCCCTATAAATCTTGTTATTGAATTCCAAGTCATCGATATCCCAACCTGTTTTAATTTGCTACTCGGACGACCGCGAATCCATAGCATCATAGGGATGTCTTATTCCCTTCATCAGAAATTGAAGTTCTTTGCCAATGGACAAGTTATCACCATCTTGGGAGACAATGACAACATTAATAATGCAAGCACCAGTAATTCGGTACTTCAGATACAACACGAGGTGAACGATATGCTACTATCAGGCTTCTAGGTTGAACCACTTCTACTCCCAACAGGGAACGACTTCAAAGACAGGTTTTGTCCAGAATAATATCCTCATGGAAATGTCGATGTAATCCAAATGTTCAAGAATATGCACTTCATGCCCGGACTGGGACTAGGGCAAAGGCAACAAGGGATAACTAAACCTATTGTGTTGAAGGAGCTCTTTCCTCCCTGTGGCTTGGGATATCAACCATCAGATAAAGAACTCATAGTGATCCGTCAGCCTCGATTGAAGAGAAAATTAGAATGCTATGGAACTATCTAGGGAGATTCCCTAAATGGAAGACTCATCAAAGAAGGTTAAGATTTCCCCTTCTGCGACCTCCCTGAACCTTGGTATGAACCTATAGACAAAAGGATGAAACCAAGAATGGATATCTTTTTCCAAGACAGCTACCTATAAGCTGAATGTTCCCAGCACTATGTGCAACCACTCACTGAGGAGACCTTAGCTGATACTGGGATTCTGAGGATAGCGATTCTGAAGCCTCTTTCAACTTGCAGATACTAGGATTGGCACTCTGCATGATCCACTCAGGGACTACATTATATGATCCATCCTACCTCATCAAAGATGAAGATACACCTATTCTCAACTAGCATGCTTCACTTGTGCCACCTACTGATATCCAACCTAACCACGATGTTTATCCCCTTTCCCCCTTAGTTGTTTCCTCTCACTCTGATGTAATAAATACCTCCTTTGATGAGGTTCTCAATGTTGTTTTTCCTATCAATGAAATAAACGAAGATTTTGAGTATCTTGTTTTGCCTTACATTAATTGTCTTAATTCTAATCAAACTCTTGACGATGATGACTTTGCAAATGAACACTTCTTAATTGATATAAATAAGGTTAATAACAAATAACATAATCGCGTTCAAGTTAATAAAGATGAAACTGGTGTTATTAATCTCAATTCTAGTAGTCAAATGCGTGAGATTAGGATATGGGCTACCCTTGATGAGCACGAGCACACGCAACTCGAAGAGCTACTAAAGGAATTTGTGGATGTCTTCGTATGGTCCTATGATGATATACCCGACATTGACCCTGAAATAGCACAGCATGAGATTCCAATGCTCCCGGAATGTAAACCAGCCAAACAGAAGCTGTGAAAGCTCTGCACCGAATGGTCACTCAAAGTAAAAGAAGAAGTAGTCAAGTTACTGGACGTGGGTTTCATTCGTGTAATTGAATATCCCATATGGATAGCCAATATCGCACCCATACCGAAATCATTAGGAAAGGTCCACATGTGTGTCAACTATCGAGACTTGAACAAGGCCACTTCGAAGGATGATTACCCATTACCCAACATCGATATGATTGTGGACAACACGGACAGTCATGATCTCAAGTTGTTTGTTGAAGGATTTATCGGATATAACCAAATAAAGATGCATCCTGATCATCAAGAGAAAACCGCATTCATCACCCCTTAGGGAACTTTCTTTTATACTGTCATGCCGTTCGGTCTCAAGAACGCAGGTGCTACCTACCAAAGGGCTGCCATAACCATTCTGCATGATCTGATACACAAGGAAGTTGAGGTCTATGTAGATGACATGATCATCAAATCCAAGACTAGAGAAGGTCATGTTCCCGCTCTCCAAAAATTCTTTGACTGCGAAAGTATCAAATGCGGCTCAACCTATAGAAATGTGTCTTTAGCGTTACCAAAAGGAAACTATTGGGATTCATGGTTAGTGAGAAGAGGATAGAAGCAGATCCTGCCAATTTTAAATCCATACTTAAGATGCCACCTCCCCGAATAGAGAAAGAAGTCTTAGGATTCCTTGGGAAATTACAATACATCAATCGATTCATCAGCTAATTGACTTCCATCTATGAACCCATCTTCAAACTCCTCCACAAAGATTCAAACAAGGTCTTGAAGGAATCTTGCCAAGAAGAATTCAACCAAATTAAGCAATACCTAACCCGACCTACAGTGCTCATGCCACCGCAGCCTGATCGTTCCTTACTCCTATACCTAACCGTGACCGATACCGCAGCCGGAGCTCTGCTAGCCCAATTCCTTAAAGAAACCTGCAAAGAGAAAGCCGTCTACTATGCACTCAAAAATTGAATGGTTACGAGGTTAACTACACCGCCTTGGAAAAAGCATGTGTCGCCCTTGTCTGGGTTACCCAAAAGGTACGGTACTACATGCTCGCCTTCCCCATCAAACTCGTATCCCGGATGGATCCCATCAAATACCTACTCGAGAAGCCCGCTCTATCCATACGAATGGCCCGTTGGTTGATACTTCTAACCGAGTTTGATATCACCTATGTTACATAGAAGTCCAAGAAAGGAAGAGCCATCTCTGACTACACTACACCAAAATGGGAAAATTAGCACCCTTTCAGTGTCTAGCCTTGTCACGGTCAATGAACATGACAAGGCCGTGACAATTCTATAAAGTTATCATGGTCAATGACCGTGACAAATATGTCAACAAAAAGCCCCTTTCCCCTCCTTTTTTCTTCACCGCATTGTTGCCTCCAATTTCTCTCTCTCTATCTCTCTCTCTCTACGCGTTGCTCTCACTCTCTCTCTCTCTCTCTTCCATTTATATATATATATGTGTGTGTGTGTGTGTGTGTGCATGTGTGTGTGTGTGGTGGTGGAAGGGGGTGGGGGTGGGGAGGGGGTGGGGTTGTGTGTGTGCGTGTGTGTGTGGTGGGGGTGGGGAGAGGATGGGGTTGTTTGTGTGTGTGGTGGGGGAAGGGGGCTGCGTGTGTGTGTGTGTATGTGCGCATGTGTGTATATGTGTGTGTAGTGTGCGTGTTTGTGAGTATGTGCGAGAGAGGTAAATGATGCTAGGGGGTGTGATGGGGGGTGGGGTTGCGTGCGTGTGTGTTTGTGCTTGTGTGGGGGGAGGGGGGAGGGGGTGGGACTTGTTAATTTTTTTTATTAAATTTTGATTGCTTTATTAGATATTTTCCCTCATATTCAAGTAGTGTCCCTTGTAAATGAATTGATTGATTATTAATTTTTTTAGTAAATTAATATATGAAAGTAGGATTGCCCCTCATTCTAAATTAGTAAATTAATAATTGTATACTTTAATTGTTAGTTTAATTCATGAAAATAATTAATTGAGTAGATGAATTAGAAGGAGTACGGGATACACATTTGTTGTTGACATTGCGGTTGGATTATAGTGGATTTATGTTGGGTTGACTAATTTTAAAAGTGGCATGACCACTGGATTATTGTCCATATGGGGGTGGGATTTTTTAACTTTTCTTGAAAATTACTTTGTATAACGAACAATATATATATATATAGAGAGAGAGAGAGAGGATCACAAGTGGACCAAAAGAATGGACTTTTTAATGGACTTAACAAAAAAGACTAATAACCCACTAATTTTAATTCCTTGGTGTAATGGGTCCGCGCCATCGGCACCCAATAACCGAGACTTATTAGTCTTTTTTGTTAAGTCCATTAAAAAGTCCATTCTTTTGGTCCACTTGTGAACCTCTCCCTATATATATATATATATATATATATATATTATGATAATTAAATGAAACATACTTGAAATTACATATAGTGCGCATGGATACAAGCCTTCTAGTTCTTGTGCGTACGCATTCAATAGCCCTTAGACCCGTTCGAGAGTCGTTACCCCTGTAATGAGATCTCTCGAATTATCCCATTTGGACAGTTTGGGACTGCATAATTTATGTATAATAATATTCTTAGTGGCTTAAAGTTGTTACTTTTGGAGGAAGTTTTGCAGTCGTATCCTAATGTTCTCTGGGTACATACTAGATTGACAAGTGTGACTGTTATTTCAATTGATCAATTGAAATAACACTCAAACTTTCCAATCTACGTCGTGTACTTGGAGAACTACGGGGATATGCCACCGAATTTTTCTCAAATCGTAACAATGTGCATGAGCTGTTAAGTATATTACAGAAAAATGCCGTCTTGAATGGGATAGGACTACTCACCCTGTAGAGGAGATGGAGGAAATAGAAATATCTATTATAAATTGAATTTAAATTTGAAATTTAAAAATCGAATATAAATAAGACATAATTAAATGAAACATACTATAAATCTAAGTTTTGTTTATACTAATCCATGAAAATACGCTTCTTACCTTTAATTGGTGATTAGTTGGGGTAGCTGTGATGGGATATCCGAAATACAAAGAGTGGATGGGGGAGACAAATAGAATGGGGGACGTGTTTCGCAGAGGTGCTAATGAATTTTTGAAATATGCAAAGAGATGTCATAATGATGAAGAGTTTTCGTGTCCGTGTGCTAGGTGTAAGAATGGTAAGGTATTTTAGTGGAAAACAGTTGAACTACATTTGTTAAGATCGGGAATGCAAGATAGTTATCGATTTTGGAGTTTTCCACGGTGAATTGAAAGTTCCTTTTGTCCCCAACCTACCTTCACAACAACCTTCAACAAGTAGGATAGATGTCGAAGGGGACGACGTAGATCATAATATGTTAGAGGAGTTAGTTGATTATGCATATGGAGTTTATGAAGCAGAGGAGAATGAGGTTACTGATGATGTACAAGGTTCAAGTGCTCGTGAAGATATCACGATAAACCTTGACGATGTCTACTAAAGTTTAAAATTTAAGGCGACCCAACCGTTATACTCTGGCTGTGAGAAAGATCAAATAACCTTACATGTCATGGTTGGTTTGCACAGTTTGAAGACACAGTACGGTTTGTCTGGCAATAGCATGACAGGAATTCTGAAATGGGTGAAGGGCTTACTACCCAAGGAGAATACGCTTCCAAATAGCTATCATGTTATGAAGAACCTCGAGCGAGCGCAAAAGATAAAAACCTTGTTGAAGCTGAAATGAGTTACTATGGTGTAATCCGAAATATATTAAATTGGATAATATAAGCTTCAAAGAGGTTGTATTTTACTGTGACTAGGTAAGAGTTGAGGATAAAAACGCTTGTAAAGTTGATCCTGTCACCAATTTGATCATGGTTGACTTCTCCAAGTTGAAGAGAAACGACCACGTGAGCGATGAGACGTTTATTTGTGCATTTCAAAAGGTTAACCGAGTGTTTTACTTGGAGTATATCAAGAACAAGCCGTGGTCAATTGTCCAAAATGCGCCAAATCATCTAAATAGTAGTGTGGATGACTTGGTTGCTCCTTCCGAATATCAATCCATTTTTTATGATAACTCGAATTTTAAACAATTTTTCAATTTGTAATAAATATTCCAATTTGTACCGAAACATCCATTTTTAATGCCTTTAATTTATTTGCACTTTATCATTTTCACTCTTGTATAGTGTGCGTGTGTGTGGGCAGTAGGGGTGGGGGTAGGGATGTTTAGCAGTAACAATTCATTTTTATTTGTAGTAATTGTACATATTTGTAGTAACAATTCATTTTGATTTGTACATATTTTCTCTCACTCTCTCTCTACTTTCAAGTTGGTCTCTCTCTCTCTCTCTCTCTATCTCTCTCTCTCTCTCTTCCATTTCTAATTCATTTTGATTTGTACTAATAACATTTTGTTACAACAAATGTCTCCTTCAGGTATTAAGGCGAGGATGATGATGTTTGTTATGATGATGCCGTCTGGGCTCGGTGGTAGCGGAGGCGACGAGGGATCCTCGGCCCCTAGGCTCCCCAAATATGGAAAATTGGGGATGGCCATTGAGAACAAGTTGGGGCTATTAGCGAGACCCCCCGAGCTGGTAAAGATGATCATCGGCCCGGGGTACATTAGTTGGAAGGAGGTACCATATGAGCTCAAGTTAGCTGTTTGGGTGGCACTACAGGTAATGTATTTATATTTATATTTATATTTATATGAATATTTCAATTTGAATTTCAATTTTGATTTCGATTTCGATTTCAATTTCATTTTATATTTATATTTATTCGCAACTAACATTGTATTTGTTGGACAGGAACAATTCAGCCTGGATTCAAAGCTACGCGATTCCGTCTTGGAGCAGTTGAGGGAGCAACACAAGACGTGGAAGAAAAATATGTGGATGTTGTACTTTGGAAAGACACGAGAGTCCGTTATTCGAATGCGTGAATTCGCCTCGTCGAAGGAGCCAATCTCATTGGCACAATGGCAAAAGTTCATTGACAATGAGATCGGGGAGCGACAATTGGCATCTCGCCAATCCGGGAGGGAAAATCGGGAAAAAAAGACGGACGTGCACTACTCCGGCCGGACGTCTTACGCCGAGGTGGAGCTTAGGATGATGGTAAGATTTAATTTTTCTATAACTATAGAAATATATTATTCTGCATTATTTTGCTTTGCAGGGCCGATACTAATTTTACTTTATTTTATTTCACGGGACAGGGAGTGGCCCTGGGGTGGGCCACATAGGCTCGATACTTATGTGGCTCTTTGGACGAAGAAGGGGAAGGATAAGGAGGAGTCTCCGAGCATCGCGGCCACGATTGTAAGTAATCCGATAATTTACTTTTTATTAATTACATTATAATTTTTTAATTTACTTATTTTACTAATCATGTGTTTTTTATCGTTTCAGGCAAAGCTTTAGGAAGTGCATGAGTCGCAGTCTGATGCCGACAAGGCATCTTTGTCCGCTGACGCACTCAGCCAAGTGGTTGGCGCTGATCACAAGGGGAGGAAAAGGGGGTGAGCTCACGGGTGGCCAAATCTAGGATCATCGGATTGGAGACGAGCGACACCGGGTTGGCTCGAATGGTGAACTCACATGACGCGAAGCTGTCCCGTTTGGAGGCGACAGTCCAAGATATGTTCTCATTCATGAAGTGGTCATTGGGCAAAAAATGTAAGGGTAAAGGGAAGGAAAAGGTGATGGAGGAGGAGGTGAAGGAGGATGAGGTGCAGGATGTTTAGGATGTGGACCTCGCTACTTCATCGCCGACACATGCGGACTTTGAAGATCCACTTCCCTATTTCGCTCTATTCGACCGACCGATGTCGACACTTGGTTGGTTGAGCGTGTTTATACTGGACATATTTGATGGCCAGCGGATAGGGCGGGGGTTGAGGGACCCAAATATCGTCCAGGGTGCACTAGTTCATGGACTTGAGCTTCAAGACATCGAGTCCAAGGTGCTCATCATGCATGTGATACCTGGGAAGGAGAACTCCCCATTGTGGTTGCGCGAACAATGTGGCACGATGTATATTTGTGGGTGTGTCAATTCGTATATCGTGTGGCCTACTCACCTCCTCAGGATTAACCTTACCCAAGACATGTAGTGACATTATTTGAATTGAATTGTTTTTAAGTTGGTACATTTGAATTATATCTGGATTATATCGTGATGCATATTGTCTCTATTTTGAATGTATATTTGGATATATGATGCTTGATTAGGTACAACGTTGCTATAACAGGTACAAATATACTGCTGGGTAGTGGCAGTGGCCAAATTGCCTAGCAAATTTTTTTTTCAATTCTACCCAGAATTATCACGATCATTGACTGTGACAAGTCTGTGACAAAGAAACTTGTCACGGTCAATGACCGTGATAATTTTTTATTAAATGTTACGAGTTTATCACAGTCCTTAACCGTGACAAACTTGTCAAGGTCACGGACCATGACATGACCGTGACAAGTCCATGAAAAAAAAAGTTATCACCCTAAGAATTGTCACGGTCATTGACCCTGACAAGTTGAACTTGTCAAGGTCAATGACCATGATAATTCGGCTGATTTACTGTAGTGCTACCTTGCTGATTACCCTATGGAAGAGGCCGATGTCTGGATTTTAGAATTCCCAGACGAAAATATCCTTTCTACCTCCCATGAAGATCTTCGATGGAAAATGTTCTTTGACGGTGCTGCCAAAAAAAAGGGGTATGGCATTGGGATTCTCTTAATTTCCCCTGACGACTCCCACACTCCTATTTCAATCAAATTGGATTTCCCTGCACTAATAACTTGAATGAATACAAGGCATGCACAACAGGCCTCGAAGTTGCCCTCAAGAAGGGAATTCGATGCCTCGATGTCTATGGGGATTCAGCCCTCATCATAGGTCAAATACTCAGAAAATGTAAAGTTGGGGATGAGAAACTCTTACCCTTCCATGCCCACCTTGAAAAATTGTCTTCCTAATTCCGATAAATCACCTTCCACTACCTACCCCGAGCAAAGAACAGCCTGGCTGACACCCTTTCCACCTTAGCCTCCATGATTGACATGCCCGAAGGAATAACCATGTCTCCCTTCCTTGTCCAAAAATAGGATAAACCAACCCACTTCTACCACATCGAGCTCTGCATAGAGGAAGAATCCGAAATAGCCGACTGTTGGTACTATGATATTTGGCGCCTCCTCAAATACAATAGGTACCCCCAAGGAGCTGACAAGAATGATCGAGCAACTCTTCGCAGATTGGCTGCCTAGTACATTGTCTATGATAAAGCACTGTTCAAGAGAAACTTCGATGGCACCCATCTGCACTGCATCGCAGGGGCTGACATTGAAGAGATAATACAGAAAATCCATAGCGAGGAGTACGAACCCCACATGAATGGTCATATTCTCGCTAAAAAGATCATCCGACAGGGATACTACTAGGCCACCATAGTACAGGACTGCATAACCTACGTGCAAAGATGTCTCAAATGCTAACGATTCTCCAACTTACAATATCTGCCTCCTCGAGAACTATACAGCATGACTTCTCCCTGGCCATTTTCCACATGGGGAATCGACATCATAGGTAAAGTTACACCTAAGGCATCCAATGGGCATGAGTTCATCCTAGTCGCTATTGACTAGTTCACCAAATGGGTCGAAGCCGAGTCATACGCAGTTCTGAATGCCAAGAAAGTGGCTAAATTTATCAAGAAAAACATCATTTTGCCAATATGGGGTCCCACACGAGCTGGTATCATACAATGGGTTACATTTTAAGGCAGAAGTTACGAAAGTGGTTGACGCGTATGGAATTCAGAGACATAAATCCTTTCCATACCGACCTCCAACGAATGGAGCAGTTGAAGTGGACAATAAGAATCTCAAAACCATCATCAGTAAGATGATCGAGAGTTGTCGTGATTGGGCCGGCAAGATCCCTTACGCCCTTTGGGGTTACCGCACTTCAGTTCGAACCTCTACTAGGGCTACCCCCTACTCTCTAATATATGTCATGGAATCAGTCCTACTCATGGAGATGGAAATACCCTCGCTGCGCGTCATGCTTGAAAGCAAGGTTAGCAAGGAAGACTCGTGCCAAAGCCATCTTGACGAGTTGACCCTCCTAGATGAAAAGAGATTAAAATATCTCTATCACATACAAGGGTACCATCGCCGTATTGCGTGATTATTCAATAAGAAAGCCAAAGATCGCGGTGTCCGAGAGGGGGACTTAGCCCTCAAATAAATAGTAGAGCCCATCTGGGACCCTAAAGGGTAACTCAAGCCCAATTGGAGCGGCCCATACATTGTGAATAAGATCTTGTCGGGTGGCGCCTCTATGCTTACCGACCTCGACGGGGAGGAAATGGCGAGCCCAGTCAACCTGGACCATCTAAAAAAATTCTCCCCATCAAGGCACAGACCAGCGTAAGCCTCGAGCCCCGTGCTCTATAAACCAGTTCTCCCAACTCTCAATATCTAGGCCTACGGTAAGGAAATAGTGCAAGAAGAAGTTTGGAACCGCCGATAAGGGATACTCAGGTGGGACCGCCATACGAAACCTCTCCAATAGCCACATAAACAACAGTATTGGGCTACCCCTCAAAAAGTCAGAACGATCTTCCCGCCAGGCATCCAGGACATTTAAGGTCTCCGTCAGTATCACCACACAAGGATTGTGATGGTACGACATCCAAAATATAATAGCAGCCAGTTGGGGATCCACCAGCATCTCTCCGATCACCAATAAAACTTTGAAAACAATGCCTAGGATGATGGCCCCGGCATATCCAGAGTCACCCACGTCCTACAAATGCACAGACTGCAACACCGCTGGAAGGGAGATCACTCCTCCCGCAACTAGTGGTCTGGCTGACTAAGGTAAAATATGAAGAGGCTCGGCCAACAAATCCCTAGGAGAATGGGAAAACTCAAGCAGAGCCGGAGCAACGCTGGGATTTATCCCCAGCATGGCAGAAAATTTCTCGTATGTAGGACAAATCTCATCCAACACGAAGTGGAAGACATGATCCTCGAGATACCAAAACTCGACAGTCGCCATCAGCATGTTCCACTCAGTGGGCCGGTTGCGCCACAAAGAGACTCGCCGTATGTAAAAATCATCATAATCAACATTATAAGAACACATTGCTTCCAAGGCTTCAAGGTAGTAGGCAAACTCAATGCTGTCAGGAAGAGCCATCTTGCAAGACTAAGAGATAGTAAGCAAGTAAGAATGTGGAAAAAGAAGAAAGTGAAAGTGTGAGGAGGAAAGCCCCATACACACCCTTTTTTATACTTGGATACTCTCAAGCCAAGACAAGGAAACCTACAGAAATCAGAGTAAAACTTGCCCCACCAAATACCAAGCAATTGAAGAAAGTGCAATCAAATCCTTGGATTGATTGGACTTGACTCACATGCCGATAGGCAGGACAGGGATCATGTCGATCGGTAAACCCCCATTTTGGGAAATTTCCCTTTTTCCTCTTTTGTCAAAATAAAAAAAAAAGAACAAAAACAATTATTATCTTAAGGGAATTCCGAATTTCTTTATACTTATGCTTTAACAATCTCATTTCAAATAAAATACTTCTCAAAATCAATTTTCAAAGTTTTTTTTACGGTCTCAGCAGCAAAGTAAAAAGAGCATGTGCATTAATCACTAAAGAGGAAAATTACCAAAAAATTTCATTCTTTCATTTGCATATATTTGGCTATGTTACATTAACATTTTGCAGAAAAAGAAGAAAAAAACAACGAGACTTAGACTGAACCCAATCTCTCTCTCTCTCTATCCCCCCTCTCTCTCTACGATCATCCTTCCCTTTGGCGCGCCATCCTTCCCCTACGGCGAGATGACATGCCCCACTACGAGAGCTCGATCCTCCCCCAGATGAGGCAGACAGTACCAAGCAAGAAGGAACCAGAATCGCCTCACAAATGTGAGCAGTCTCCGAGGATATCCATTCCCTGATGTCCTTCAGGCAGGTGGTCGAAACACAAATATGCTGCAAGGAAGAATATAAAAGATCAAATCAGTCAAACATGAGGAGAGAGAAGGAAATCAAGTAAAGCAAAGGAAAAGACATACCGCAGGCCAAAGAACTCCTTCGGATCCATCGCGTGAGGGCGATGCTGCAGATTCACGGATCCCCCATCATCTCATCGAAGGTTGTAACTAGGGGAATGCAGCCGCACAAAAAAAGGCCCTGAAGTCGTTGCCATCTCTGACGTAGTCGCACCACCTGCGCTATGAGAAGACCCCACTTGTCGACTCGACCCGCTCTAGGGAGAGGAATCACATCATAAATGATAGGGGAATCAGCCAACTCGTGAAGAAGTCCATATAATCATACATCACCGCTATGTCAGTGTACAAGGAGTATGGCTCTCCTATCATCGCAACCACCTGGGCATCATCATACATTACCTGCACGCGCCTCACAAACATAGGGAGCCTCATCGGTGACACCGTAATCTCATTCTCCATAATCTGAGGGACCAACCTCTCCCCAAGATATAAGGAGTGGCCGAACTCATGCGCCAGTAGGCGCCACATCTGAGGATATCCCCCAGTCACCCCGATGTGCTGAATAGCCGTCCCCTAAGGATAAAATGTCATCGATAAATCCCTAGCGAAAGCGAAGGATCAATATCAATAAAATGGCATCAAAGGAAAAGAATAGTCTCAAGGAAAAAATAATTTTTACCCTCCCACTCATTAGGCCATTCAAGACCAGACACACCGCCTCTAGAGAAAGGTTCTTCTTCGACTGTCGGTTTGACCTCCGCCAATGAAACATCCGGTAAAAGTCCCCAACGGAGTCATCCTTCAAAAAAATCAATTGGGTGTTCAACCCAATCACCTCGTAGAACCACGTCTGCAAAGGACATGAATCAGTGTTCAAATCAAAAGGAAGTGCATGAATGGAAAATGCGAATGCGTAAAGAAAAATGCGCAAAATAAAGAATACCTCTAGAAGATATGTGGCCCCAGTAAAAGTCGATCGGCAGCACCGACTGAAGGCATCTAAAGAATAGTACAGGGTCGCCAAAGCCAGGCTCCCCCAATCATAGAGGCAGATATTCGAAAACATCCTCAGGAATTGCATAAACCATAAATGAACGAAGTCGCCACTCGTCGCCACTAAGAAAACCCCTAGCACTGGCATGATAAATAAATCGACCATCTAACACACCTTCTTCCCATCATTCTCATCAATCCTCCTACTCAGAAAAAGCTCTTTCGAAGAAGGCAAATGAAGCGAATCCCCAGAAACCACCCTAGCCATGTCACCTAAAGTCGTCGTCACCACCTCTATCGTCACCCGCAGCGTCCTATCCACCTCAATCTGGGCACCCTCACAATCTAGCCCTAGCAGCTACTGAACGTCAATAGGAGTCACGATCATCTCCCCGAAGCCAAAATGGAAGGTGTGCGTAGTATCCCACCACCTCTCACCCAAAGCGCACAGAACCGTAGTAGAGCGGGGAGTCTGATCCAATGTCGATGCTAGTCTCCCAAAACCCGCAGAGGACACCATCCAGCGCACCACAGCAGGAAGATGCTCCCAAACATCCTTGATGCCTGTCGTACCATGAGCATGAATAGTCGTCATGGATATGTCATACTGTCAATAAAGGAAGAGAACCCTTATTAGATTCAGGTAATAAAGCAATCTCGCCAAGAAAAGAAGAAAATAATACCAAGAGTCATGCAAGACTTACATAGCCACTAGGGTTCACCACCCTTGAAGAAAGATGATGCGAAGGCTCGCGCAGAAGAGTCTGATCATCCTATACAGGATCAAACGAGTCGAAGGAGTTTTCACTACCCAATGCGAGGGGAACCTTATCCCTCCACTCCAACCCTGCCCAGTCATCAGCTTCGAGCCATGCCATATGGATCACACTGCTTGAGAACTCAGCCATTTCAGATAATAGGATGGTTTGAAGAGGTTTATAGCAGAAGAAAAGAAGTCACAAAGCTGTGCAAAATGAGGAGAACCACCCCCCTTTTATAGCAGGATAAGGGTCATGCCGATCGGTAGTCCCCTCCACCCACCGATCGGCACTGGGCCTTTCACCTTCTCGAGGTAACCCAAAAGTTCATGCCAATGCCAATTAGAACATTCACACCCATTCCGTTTAGCACACCTCTCAAAAATTCGTACAAAAAGTCCAGAAAAATACCAAAAAATTCCTAACAAATCTTGGAAAATTCCTAGAATTTCCAAATCCGCTTAAGCACTTTGATCACCATGGAAAATATTTTTTTTACACCCCCAATAGGAATTCTAGAGAATCATTCTCACCAGCAATGTCTCCAAAGGATGACCTATAATTTTCCCCAGCTCATTCACTATTCCCTAGAGGAATCTAAAATCCAATCTTTATCTCCAGCAAAATCCTCGATTTTCCCGAAGAAAATGTACACCTCTTTTAGGTCAGAATTGACCTTGGTCTTCGATCTTCACCTTAGTTAGTTCATAATTGACCTCGGTACTTAGCCTTCACCTCTTTTAGGTCAGAATTGGCCTTGGTCTTAGATCGTCACCTTAGTTAGGTCATAATTGACCTCGGTACTCGGTCGTCACCTCTGTTAGGTCAGAATTGACCTCGATCTTGGATCGTCTCCTTAGTTAGGTCAGAATTGACCTCGGTCCTCGGTCGTCAGCTCTTTTAAGTCAGAATTGACCTCGATCTTGGATCATCACCTTAGTTTGGTTAGAATTGACCTCGGTCATTAGTTGTCACCTCTTTTAGGTCAGAATTGACCTCGGTCTTGGATTGTCACCTTAGTTAGGTCATAATTAACCTCGATCCTCGGTCGTCACCTCTTTTAGGTCAGAATTGACCTCAATCTTGGATCGACAGCTTAGTTAGGTCAGAATTGACCTCGATTCTCACTCGTCGCCTCTTTTAGGTCAGAATTGACCTCAGTCTTTAATCGTCACCTTAGTTATGTTAGAATTGGCTTAGATCCTCGATCGTCACCTCTTTTAGGTCAAAATTGAACTCAATCTTGGATTATCACCTTAGTTAGGTCAGAATTGACCTCAGTCCTCGGTTTCACCTCTTTTAGGTCATAATTAACCTCGGTCTTGGATCGTCACCTTAGTTAGGTCTGAATTGACCTTGATCCTCGGTCATCAACTCTTTTAAGTCATAATTGACCTTGATCTTGGATTGTTACCTTAGTTAGGTTAGAATTGACCACGATCCTCAATCGTCACCTCTTTTAGGTCAGAATTGACCTCGGTCTTAGATCGTCACCTTAGTTAGGTCATAATTAACCTCGATCCTCAGTCGTCACCTCTTTTAGGTCAGAATTGACCTCGGTCTTGGATCGTCATCTTAGTTAGGCCAAAATTAACCTCGATCCTCGATCGTCACCTTTTTTAGGTCAAAATTAACCTCAGTCTTGGATCGTCACCTTAGTTAGGTCAGAATTAAATTTGGTCCTCGGTCGTCACCTCTTGTAGGTCAAAATTGACCTCGATCTTGGATCGTCACCTTAGTTAGGTCATAATTGACCTCAGTCCTCTTTCATCACTTCTTTTAGGTCAGAATTGACATCGATCTTAGATCATCACCTTAGTTAGGTCAGAATTAACCTCGGTCCTCGATTGCCACCTTTTTTAGGTCATAATTGACCTAGGTCTTAGATTGTCACCTTTGTTAGGTCAGAATTGACCTCGGTCCTCGATCGTCACCTCTTTTAGGTCAAAATTGACCTTGATCTTGGATCATCACCTTAGGTATGTCAGAATTGACCTCGATTCTCAGTCGTCATCTTTTTTAGGTCAGAATTGACCTCAGTCTTGGATCGTCACCTGAGTTTGGTCATAATTGACCTCGATCCTAAGTCGTCAACTCTTTTAGGTCAGAATTGATTTTGGTCCTCGATCATCACCTCTTCTAGGTCAGAACTCGACCCTTGGTTGTCACCTCCTTTTTAGGTCAAAATTAATCTCGACCCTCAGAATCGGTCATCCACATCCCTTAAGTCTGCAAAACTGACCTCCTTCCATCATGTGGTGTATATTCGACGTCCATCACTTGCTCCAACTTCACCCATCAAGGGGCTCTATAGACACCGCATTCTAAGATTCCCTAAGTCATCCTAACTCTTCCCCCTTCCACCACAAACCTAGGTCGCACTCTGAAATCCCATCGGGCGCTAACGGGCCTTGAATCGACCTCATTTGACTCCAATCAACTTCACCATCAGAGTGAAAGATCTTTTAATCTTTGAAGGTAACTGAAACCCCATTCCAACGGTACACCCCATGTGCAAAACAGCATAACTGTTCAGACGAACGATCAGTTTTCCCCCGAAAATCGATCCAGAGGCCACCGGGTGCTCCCGAACTCCGTTTAACCAAAGTCGAATGAGACTAAATGAATCTCCAAAGGGCACTGAATACCCTTTCTAACGATCCACCTCGTGCGCGATTCTGCCCTACGGTACTAACGAACGATTCGTTTTACTCCGAGAGGTCACCGGGCGCTTCCCAACCCCGATTAACCAAGTTAAGCTTTCTTAACCGAGTAAAACTCTTTGGAATGTTGAAGTACATCTCTTAAACTTTCCAAAGGTGAACCCCGTGGATGATTCCGACTTACCATGCGAATGAACGATCCGTTTGCGTCCGACAATCTAAGGACCAAAGGGTCGAAATGTGCATCCGAGTCAGATTTGACCCAAAGTCAACTCTCGGACCCAGCATCAGTATAAAAGACTCTCATGGGTAACTAAAATACCATTCTAATGGTATGACCCGTGCGTGATTCGGATCAACGGTTTGTGCTCTACAGTCTTTTTCCAGAAAAATCCCGCACGGGACTGCCAATTGGCAGGTCCTGAACCCTGCCTATCGGCACATCATCAAGGGTGACTTGCCGATAGGCACCCCCTAGGGTACGTCGATCGTCACCCCTCTGATCCTATTAATAAGGTCCATAACCTCATTGCTGAGGACAACAAGGAAATCCATCAGCTTCAGTGATCTCAGCAACATTCTCTCGAAGTCAATGAAGTTCCATGTGAGAAATCTCATTCAAGCCAAAATACCCATCCTTTTCACACCCAATTTGGAAAATATCCTTATCTCTCGTCAACATCCATCATCATTCAAAGGAGTTCATCCAAGATCCAAGCTCAAGATCCAAAAGAAGGTCCAATTCCTTCTCCCTCTCTTTCAAACCTCTTGTTTTGCATAAATTACTTTAGATTCATAATTTAGTTTCATTCTAGTTCATACATGTTAACATCTACGCTTTCTTTAGTATATCGAACATACTCTATTTTTCATAAAAAAACCCAAAAACAAATAAAAGAGGGTTACGCCCGTAAATTCCGAATGAAATTATCCACCACACTTTTTCCAAAACTAAAAACACATTTTCTCCACGCATAGACGTAACAAAATTCCGTTCAAATCTATGGGATAAACCACACCCCTATTCCACATTCGAACTATGTGGACTTTGATGGCTCTATAGGCTACGTAGGCGTTTCAGGTTAAAATCCGAAACTCGAGTCCAATGTTGCTAATTTTCTAATTCCTCTTATTTTTCATAATCATCAAATTTACTCATTATCATTATATATATATATATATATAATAACAATCAATATCACGATGAATGCTCATGTTCTATCTTCTACATTTATTATTGTGGGAATATTCTTATGGATGACCTCACCCTATCTTTTCCATGGTATGGGTCGAACGATTCCGATATCCATTATATAAACACATGCATACACTTCACGGGGATAAAAAGGAAAATATAAACATTTACCGATGAGAGACTGAAAGGGCGGGATGGGTGCCTAACACCTTCCCATTTCGTAACTTAGCCCCCGAACCTCCGATCTATTTGTTTCTCATGCATCAGTTTTGTCCTTGATGACGCTCCCTTGAACAACATATTCTTTTGCCAGTTTTCAGAAAAATAGGCTGGCGACTCTATCTCTTCATATTCACCCCACACCGACGACGGTCAAAGCCCCCTTTTCGAAAAAAAGGGTGCGAGACCGCGACGCAGCCTCCATCCCGGGGAGGGGGTCCTCTTTCTCCTTTCCCCCCGAAATGAATGCCGCGTCGACCGGTATGGCCATAGGCTAAGTGTAAAATGATCCAAATACCCCTATACGGGTCTAATTTACTTTAAAATGTCCTCAAAACCCGATTACTACCTCCGAGTACCTAATTATGACTCTCTCGACCCATTCCGAATCATCGGTGCACTCGAAATAATTATTTGAGTCACTCAACATACTTTTCCAATATCATTCCCAACACAGCCTTACACGCGCGTCCTGAGTGAGATGTCGTCAAACTCGTCGATTTTACACACTTACGACGTAATGTAAAATAGTACGTTTTCATTTACTTATCCCACGAGTAAATATAGTAACACATAAATATTAATCCAATACTCACTAATTAACATTTATTCAATTCACTTTATTTCTCAAATTAATCAAACTATGAGCCTACGTGTAATTTAATATATGCCCAAAATACGGGGTGTTACGGTGAGATCCTCAGTAAAGGTGAAGACAAACTTGGCACTATAAACACAACACGATGTATTAAACTATGAAGATTGGTTGCTATGTTTTCATAAAACACATCATAGGCTTATGGGATCTCCAACACAAAGTCTAACTTGTGACTCACATGTTTTGTCCGGAATTACATTAATTATAAGCAAACTGACTTAATTGGAAATTTGTCCATATAGTATCTAATGTTAACACATGTTAAAAATGACAAGAACCATCCATATAACTAGTAAGTTGGAATAAGAATTGATAGATCCTAAGTTAGTATAACTCAGGTTCGTCCAGAACGGCTAGTTAGTAAGGCAGATCAGGTCGACAAGATTCGAACACATGATTTTATTTCTAAACTACTAGCAAGCCTACCCCAACACTACGCAACTAGTAAGTTGACTTTGGATGTGGATAAGATTCTACTGTGAGTTCATAAGACTAGAACTAACTAGAAGGCCAACGAGATACGGCACCACTTCAATACAAGTGGTGGCTAAAAATGTAGCCGAGCAAAATAATTGTTAAAAAGTCAAAATATATGCGTGCTGCATACAAGAAATTGAATCACATTTAATTTCAAAGATTATATCAACCGTAATTCCAAATGTTTATTATAAATTATGGAGAGGAAGATACAGAAGTCTCACGAAGATAAAAAGTCAGAAGTAATAAGCCATATTCTCAGTTCCTGGAGCAACTTCAAGAGTCGGGGAAATCTCTTTATTGAGTTGGGAAGTATGGGTGGAAGGAGCACCATCCATGACAGCATTCTGAACTACTTCCAAAGCAATGAGAAGAGTATTCTTTACAATAATAGTATAATCGGCTTCACTGATCTCATCGTCTTTAGCTGCAGACTCATCTACATCCATTGCCCCCCGCTCAACAGCTAAAGTTTTTTCGTCATCATCATCCTCTTCCCATGTCTAGAAATGGTGTGTTCAGCAAAGGACTTATAATTCCTAACTCCCTCTTCTTCAGCATGGGAAGGGCCTTTTAACTTTTTTTAGGGCTTCAGTGGTTTTTTAATGGCCTTATTAGCCTGAATGAGCTCTTTAGACCTCTTCTTGTAGTTCTAATCCAAACTCCTGAGCTTCACAACATCGATTTCAATATCCTCCTTCAACTACTTATTTTCTACCTCAGACTAGCTCAACGATTGAAAGTTTACCATAAGATGGTCATCCTTCTCCTTAAGCTCAGTGCAGGCCTTATCATAATCATCTTGTGCAGTCTTTAACTTATCATATATGGTCTCATGAGGGTTAAGGACATCGTAATTAGCCTATTTCTCATTTTCATATGAACTCTAGTATGACATTATCTACTCCTTTAAAATTTTGGCACCCATCGCGCCCTGAAAGAAAGGTAAAGATAATGGCACAGTGCAAAATATGGTAGTAAAATTAAGAAAATGCAAGTTATGGTGAGTATTTATCACAAATATGTGGTGTTGCACCAGGTTCCACAGCTTGTCAGCATAGAAACTCCTAAAGAATTGAAAATTATGGGCATACTCGTGATAACCAATCACTTTAGCAACATTATTCTGTGGCAGAAGATAGAGTTCGCTTCATTTTTCAGCTGGTCCAATGTCACCAGGTGCTCGGGGTCAAAAGTAAAGGGGTCCACTTCGCCATAAGGGGAAGATGATATGCACCTCGAACCAAACATCTGTAAGGACATTTTTATCATGTCCTTTATCTTACTGTTTTGTATGTCGTACGCCGTTACATTTGGCACGTCTCTACACGATCACATATGACGGCCCCAATCCGAATTCCAGGAATCAAGCATCCAATATCTCCATCATGTGACCCACATAAAGTTCAAGGGAAATTTGTTAATTGTACATCCACCATCCGGAGGATAGGTCAACTGGAAAGTTGAAGAGCTTGCCGCAACAAAGATACTGGAAGAAACGGCATCTCATTCCGAGCTACGGTGAAGAAGATATGGCCCTTTGAAGATGGAGAGAATACCTCGAAGGAATCTGGTTTCTGAGGACCGGACCGGTCCGCCTGGAATAAAAGAACCGATCCGGTAATCTGGACCGATCCGCCTTATACTCGGACCGATCCGCTTGCTGAAAATAAGGCCAGTATACCCCGGACCGATAGCAAACCGATGAAGCTGAAATCAGAACCGATTCGATGTCATCTGGACCGATCCGCATGAAATAAAAGAACCGATCCGATGTTAACCGGACCGATCCGCCCTCAAGCCGGACCGATCCTCCTGGGATAACCTTAAACAAATCGTGTTCAGATCATGGTCAGATTTTTATGGTTCAAGTCCTCTTATTTAAACCCACTACGGGAAGTGGTTTCTGAGAGACTTCCACAGGATGTTCTGAGTTCCAAAACTCTAAAGTCTTCATAGTATTTGAGTCCATTGATTCATACCTTTGATTCACACAAATTCCATACCTTCATGAATCACCTTTTGGCAACCCAAGAACGCACTTTTTCTGTACAACCCTTGTGGAGGAGACCGTTCTTCTTCTCCATTGCAGCCCTACTGGACAGGGATATCTCCAGTCGCGACTACAGAATCCGATACCTGAGGGTAATTCTTAGTCACTTGTATTTTCATTGTAATCCGATTGTAAGCCGTTTTCTTACAAATTATAGTGAAAATAAATGGTTTTTCCCCTTAGGGGGATTTTTCCTCAATTGCATGTGTTTGAATGTTCTTGCATAGATTATCATCTTATTCAATCACATATTATTGCATGTTTAGGGTTTGTTTGGGTTAAAAGGTGTTTAATATATAAGTTGCTCATTTGAACGCAAGCACATATGTTCTCAAATTGGTATCAGAGCAGGTTACGCTAATCTATCGCGTATTCCTATTTTCCACAAAAAAAAATTTCTAAGATATCAATTTTCTGAAAAAATTGATTTTTGAAAAAGTGCGTGTTCAAATGGAGAAGCTATATAATAAAATGCCTGTTTTTGACGGGACAAATTATGCTTATTGGAAAGCCCAAATGAGGTCGGCTTTAAAAGCCATTGATGAACGTGTCTGGATCTTAGTTGAAAGAGGGTGGACTCCTCCCTCCGTGACTGTTGATAATGTGATCAACTTGAAACCTGACACTTCATGGACTGATGAAGAATTTAAATGGGCATCTTTTAATTCTAAGGGTCTAAGTGCTATTTCTGGGTCTGTCACACCTGATGAGTTCAAACGTATAATGACGTGCACCACGTCAAAAGAGGCATGGGATGTTCTACAACTCACCCATGAAGGAACTAATGCTGTGAAAGAATCTAAGTTGCAAAATTTAACAACTCAATTTGAAACCATCACCATGCATGAATCTGAATGCTTTGATGAATTTTATGCTAGACTTTCTGACATTGTTAATACTAGCTTTAATCTTGGTGAACATATTCCTAATGCTAGAGTTGTTAAAAAGATTCTTCGTTCCTTGCCTAAGCGTTTTATCCCTAAATTCACTGTGCTAAATTCCATGGGTAATTTAAATACGCTAAAATTGGAAGAACTTGTAGGAGATTTGCAAACTTATGAAATTGATATGTTCCCTAAAATTGCTAAATCTAAAGATAAGGGAATTGCACTTAAAGCCCAAGAGAGAAGGAGTGAGGGGTCGGCTAGAAAAAGGGTAGAGTCGTCTAGAAAGAAAGAGACTGACACGTCAGATTCTGAGTGTGATTTTGACCTAGATGATTTGGCTCTTTTTGCAAAAAAATTCAAGAGGATTCTCAAATTTAAGAAAAATGGCAATTTTAAAGATAAAAAGAAATTTGAGAAAAATAAGTTTGAAAAGAAAAATAAAAAAGACTCCAAAAATCCTCCTAATAAAGAAAGTGAGAGATGTTTTGAGTGCGATGGTAGGGGTCATAGAGCTTTTGAGTGTGCCAATCCTATGAATAGAGAGAAAGGGAAAGTTGTCCTTAATGCTACCCTTAGTGACGACAGTGAGGTCGAGACGGTGGATTCAGGAGATGAGTCACCGCATGAGTGTAACTTCACCGCATTCATGGCCAGTCAAGTGAGCACTCCTAGTTCTCTTCACGACGATGAAGATGATGCTTCACAAGGACACCTCGATAGTGAGATTGATGTGAGTGAGGGGGAGGATGACTCAAGTGAGAGTGAGAGTGATATTCAACGCGCCTACGCTGAGTTATATTCTGAGTCATTTAAAACTAAAAAATGTAACAAAGCGCTAGTTCTTAAGATCACCGGCTTAGAGGAAGATTTAAGAAAGGCGAGAGAAAGAGAGTCCTCCACCGTCACCGCCCTGAGAGAGAGAGAATATGTCTGTGTCGAGAAAGAGATTCTGTTTAGAGAGAGAGATAGTGTTTTAGAGAAAGAGAGAGGGGACTTGACTAAACAAGTGGCTAGTCTTACGAGTCAGCTACATTCCTCCATGGAGACTCGGAAGAAACTTGAAGCCCTTGTTGCCCAGCTGACTCATGATCTTGAGAAAGCATGGGAAGTCAAGGTACAAATCGAGGACAGATCTGGGAAGATGGGAAAGATGCTCCTCGGCCCCGCTTTAGGTTTTGGTGATCGGCAAGGAATTGGATATGATGGTGCCTCCAGGTCCCAAATTGCACCTGGACCAGTTCCTGAGTTTACTATGAATCCTTATGGCCGTCGTCAAAAACCTCGAAGGAGAGTTCGACCAAGAAAGGCAAACCAAGGTCCGCCTTTGACTGTACTCTTTTGTACTTATTGCAAAAGAAAAGGCCACCTTAGGGAGTCTTGCTATAGCATGGGTCGGACACGACGTACTATTGCTCCACCACGTCATACTGATGAGTTTTCTTGTCTGAGAAAGAGAGTTGAGTTTTTAGCTGCCACGACCCATATTTTAATGGAAGAATTCCGACGGATGTCTTTGCCGTTAGTGAATGCTTCTCACATTCCAGCTAAAACCAACAACAACAAAGGCAAACAAAAGGTCATCCCAACTTGGGTACCTAAGAAAGATAAAAAGGCTTTTGTTGTTCATGTTGCTCTCAAAGCACATAATACCTCACAGTGGTATTTTGATAGTGGGTGCTCCAGACACATGACAGGTGATGCCTCATTTTTTACGACTCTTGAGGACTATCAGGATGGCAGAGTCACCTTTGGAGATGGGAGTAAGTCTAGCATTGTAGGACGAGGTACTGTCGAGTTACCTAGATTTCCTAAGCTAGAAGAGGTTTTGTACGTCAAAGGCTTGAAAGCAAACCTTCTCAGCATTAGCCAGTTGTGCGACGCTGACTTTGCAGTAAAGTTTAACCGGGATACTTATAAAGTCTATAATCAAGCCGGTAAACTATTAGTGCAAGGGGTGAGGACCGAGGATAATTGCTATGGGACTGAGCCCACATCCTCACTTGTCTGTAACAGCGCCACGATCACTCCTATGGATCTGTGGCACCAACGTCTAGGTCATGTGAACGTTAGAGATCTTAATTGTTTAGCTAAAAAGGACCTAGTACGTGGCTTACCATCTCTTGTAAAGTCAACTTCGACCGTTTGTGGACCCTTTCAGTTGGGAAAACAAATTCGTAGTCCTCATAGGAAGTTACATTCCATTACCACATCTCGTGCTCTTGAGTTGATTCACATGGATCTTATGGGTCCCACTCGTACTGAGAGTCTAGGTGGTAAGAGGTACATCCTCGTGATGGTAGATGATTTCTCCAGGTACTCCATTGTAGGTTTTCTGAGAGATAAATCCGATGCTGTAGAATTTTTAACGACCAAGTGTCGTGTCCTGCAAAATCAACACGGTGTCACTATTAACAGGATGCGTAGTGACAATGGCACTGAATTCACAGAAGCAAAGGTAGACCTTTACTGTGATAGCCTCGGGATCAAACATGAGTTTTCTGATGTGAGAACTCCTCAGCAAAATGGGATTGTTGAGAGAAAGAATAGAACGATTCAAGAGATGGCTAGGTCTATGCTTCTAGGTCGTAAAGTTTCTAGGAGACTTTGGGCAGAGGCAGTGTCTACTGCATGCCACGCGGTGAATAGGGTTTATTTACGTCCACACACTCTTCAGACTCCTTATGAGTTGCGGACTGGCAAGAAGCCCAACCTGGCATATTTCCGTGTTTTTGGGAGTAAGTGCTACATCCTACGGGATAGAGAGCAATTAGGAAAGTTTGACTCCCGGAGCGACGAGGGAATATTTCTAGGATATTCATCGACTAGCAGAGCGTACCGGGTTTTTAACCTGAAGAGATCTAAGGTTATGGAATTAATAAACGTCACCGTGCAAGATGACGAACCTACGACGGTTATTGATCCTAACCTTCAGTGTGAGGATGAGGATTGTTCTGACAGTGATTTACCTGTTACTCTCTCACATTCTGTGGACCCTACTTCTGTGTTAGGGGACACACCTGCTTGGGTTCGCAAGAGTCATGACCCATCTGCCATTGTTGGTGATCCCACTCTAGGGGTCAAGACTTGTGCTCAGCTAGAGAACGTTGTTAGCCATCTATGCTACCAAAGTCGAGCCCAAGAACCATAAAGAAGCACTCAAGGATGAACACTGGATATCTACTATGCAGGATGAGTTGCTTCAGTTTAAAAAGAACAATGTCTGGGAACTTGTCCCCCGACCTAGTGAGACTAATGTGATAGGTACCCGGTGGATATTTAAGAATAAAATGGATGAAAATGTACCATTATCAGAAATAAGGCTAGGTTGGTCGCTCAAGGCTACACACAGATAGAGGGTGTAGAATTTGGGGAGACATTTGCTCCTGTTGTGAGGCTTGAGTACGTCCGTCTTTTGCTCGCCATCACATGTCATCTGCGCTTCAAGGTATATCAGATGGATGTTAAGAGTGCCTTTCTGAATGGCATTCTACAGGAGGAGGTTTATGTGGAACAACCAAAAGGGTTTGAAGACCCTCAGCACCCAGAACACGTCTACTATCTGAGAAAAGCCTTGTATGGTTTGAAGCAAGCACCCCGTGCTTGGTACGAGAGGCTTACTTCCTATCTCTTAGCTCGTGGCTTCAAGAGAGTGGGAGTAGATATGACGTTGTTCGTCAGGAGAGATGACGGTGCTATTTTGGTTGCCCAGGTCTATGTGGACGACATAGTCTTTGGATCCACATGCTCCCAGCATGCTCACCACTTTGAGGAGGAGATGAAAAGTGAGTTTGAGATGAGCATGGTTGGTGAGCTTACATTCTTCCTTGGTCTCCAGGTTCGTCTGCTAGAGGATGGGATGTTCATCTCCCAATCCAAGTATGCTAGAGACCTGGTGAAGAAATTTGGTTTAGACTCCGCTAAGCATGCACGTACACCTATGAGTACCACTACCAAGCTTAGTAAGGACACTTCAGGCAAGGACGCAGAGCAAACCTTATATCGGAGTATGATAGGTAGTCTTCTCTACTTGACTGCCAGTCGTCCCGACATCGCCTTTAGTGTTGGAGTCTGTGCGCGATATCAGGCATCCCCAAAAGAGTCACATTTACTTGCTCTAAAACATATTATTAAATACGTGAGTGGGACTCTCTCATACGGGATTTGGTATTCCTTTGATACCGATGACCGTTTGTCCGCCTATTCGGATGCCGATTGGGCTGGGGATGTAGATGGTTGTAGGAGCACTTCTGGTGGGTGTTTCTATTTTGGTTCTGCTCTTGTCTCCTGGCTGAGTAAGAAGCAAAATTCCATCTCTTTGTCCACTGCGGAGGCTGAGTACATAGCCGCCGGGAGTTGTTGCACACAACTCTTGTGGATGAAGCAAATGTTGGAGGATTATGGGATTTCACAAGACACCATGATCATTTCTTGTGATAACACGAGCGCGATACACATATCCCGTAATCCCGTCCAGCATTCGCGCACAAAACACATCAGGATACGTGAGCACTTTATTCGTCAGTTAGTTGAGGAGAACACTATATCCCTGAGTTTTGTTCCTATCGACCGTCAGTTAGCAGACATTTTCACGAAACCTTTAGATGCCCTTAGATTTTAGAGTCTTAGGAAGTCTTTGGGGATTTGCACAGTTGACTGAGGGGTTGGTCTATGTCTAGAATAGGATGCTTCTTCATGTTCATATCATATGCTTCATATTGCTAGTCTGTTTTATATGTACCATTGCTTTTTTGTACAGCTTTTATTCTTTTTGCTGTTTATATTGCTCTTTTAAAATAAAAAAAAAATACAAAAAGATTTTCTTTTTAGAAAAATTTTAAGAAAAGCACAAAAAGATTTTATTTTGATAATTTTTTTTTGAAAAATCCAAAAAGATTTCTGTTTTTGCTTCTTTTATGGATGAGCATTTAAGATAGCCAAGTCACAACTTCATTCCATTTATCCATGTGACTGTTTGATAGAGATTTGAGAGGCTACATCATTTCATCAATGTGCTTTACATTGGTTGGAGTCTTTGAGATGTAATTAGTGATATCTTCCTACATGTTTGACTCCTATATCCTTTATTACACACATGCACGGCTATATTTGAGTATTGCACTTGTCTATCTCATATTGGATTGAGTGTTTCCATCTCAATTCTGTCTATACAATGTACAATATGCGATAAAACTTGACAAGATTGGAATGTATGTAAAAACCATTTTGGTGAGACTGTGTGTTTTTGTATAACGGGGAGGGGCTGCGAAAGGTAATCATTTATCCTTTGCGCAAAAGCCACCGTTAAAAAGGACCTAAAAATGGAGTAATTTTAATATCCGAGGTCCAAAGAGGTTAAAAGAGCCCGAAAAAAATTTAAAGGCAATAAAAAGCAATTCATGCCAAATATGGGCCACTTAAGTTTCACCATCAATTCTCCAAAGTTTGAGAATTTAGAATGCCTCTATTCAACATTATATCTGAGGGAGTTTGGTTGGAGAATCTTTAAACGGGTTTGCACTTCCTTGAAAGTCCTGAAAAAGCATAAAATCATTTTGGACGTTATTGGTGTGAAAATCACTTTGAGCTTTGATTTGTTGATTTGATTGAGTCAATATCTTATATTGTCATTATTTTAACACCAAAGGAAGCATTTGAGTTCATTCGCTAGGAATATCCAATATTCATCGTGCACATATGTCATGTTTGTATGCATTGATTTTCCTATCGAATTTGATCACACCACATCATTTACGCTATCATCGACTTGGTTGCTTTGTGTTCATTCATGGTGTGATTTATCCTAGTGACACCCCGCACTTGCTTATTTGATTTGTTTCTCTTATTTGTCTATTTTGGGGACATCATAAAAAGGGGGAGAATGAATTATCTTATCATGGGGGAGTTTTGAAAATTGAGTTTGCTCTATGTATATGTCTATCTCATTTCAAACTCGATATGTCACTTGGTATTTGCTTTGTCTCATGTGTGTAGGTACTACATGGCTTATCATTGGATTGCACACCCTGATGAGAAAAGCGTTGATATTCCCGAAGATTTGAAGATCAAACGATGCAGTCTTATTCTCTTGTACTCTTTCAGTTTTGGGTTCATGGAAGGGTAGATTTGTATAGGCAATTTTTTATGATTGATAATTCGGATTTTTTATGTATGTACCGGCATAGACATAGGGGGGGATTTGTAAGGACATTTTTATCATGTCCGTTATCTTACTGTTTTGTATGTCGTACGCCGTTACATTTGGCACGTCTCTACACGATCACATATGACGGCCCCAATCCGAATTCCGGGAATCAAGCATCTAATATCTCCATCATGTGTCCCACATCAAGTTCAAGGGCAATTTGGTAATTGTAAATCCATCGTCCGTAGGATAGGTCAACTGGAAATTGAAGAGCTTGCCGCAAAAAAGATACTGGAAGAAACGGCATCTCATTCCGAGCTACGGTGAAGAAGATATGGCCCTTTGAAGATGGAGAGAATACCTCGAAGGAATTTGGTTTCTGAGGACCGGACCGGTCCGCCTGGAATAAAAGAACCGATCCGGTAATCCGGACCGATCCACCTTATACCCGGACCGGTCCGCCTGCTGAAAATAAGGCCAGTATACCCCGGACCGATAGCAACCCGATGAAGCTGAAATCAGAACCGATCCGATGTCATCCGGACCGATCCGCATGAAATAAAAGAACCGATCCGATGTCAACCGGACCGATCCGCCCTCAAGCCGGACCGATCCGCCTGGGATAACCTCAAACAGATCGTGTTCAGATCGTGGTCATATTTTTATGGTTCAAGTCCTCTTATTTAAACCCACTACGGGAAGTGGTTTCTGAGAGACTTCCACACGATTTTCTGAGTTCCAAAACTCTAAAGTCTTCATGGTATTTGAGTCCATTGATTCATACCTTTGATTCACACAAATTCCATACCTTCGTGAATCACCCTTTGGCAACCCAAGAACGCACTTTTTCTGTTCAACCCTTGTATAGGAGACCGTTCTTCTTCTCCATTGCAGCCCTACTGGACAGGGATATCTCCAGTCGCGACTACAGAATCCGATACCTGAGGGTAATTCTTAGTCACTTGTATTTTCATTGTAATCCGATTGTAAGCTGTTTTCTTACAAATTATAGTGAAAATAAATGGTTTTTCCCCTTAGGGGGATTTTTCCTCAATTGCATGTGTTTGAATGTTCTTGCTTAGATTATCATCTTATTCAATCACATATTGTTGCATGTTTAGGGTTTGTTTGGGTTAAAAGGTGTTTAATATATAAGTTGCTCATTTGAACGCAAGCACATACGTTCTCAACATCGAGTAGGTTGCCCATTAGTCTATACCATTCTATGAGGATGTTGGTATTTTGTTATTTGAGACTAGGTTAAGGTACAAGATCATCCCTAAGCCTTTTAATACACGAGGGTGGCACATCATCTGAGGTAATAGCCTTCCCCTTGCATTTGGCTTTTACGACGGCATCAACTTTGGTTGGCCTGCCTTTTGGCACCATATTTAGCAGTCTTACAAGCCTTGCCATTGGCCCTCTTATTGGCATCAACCTTATTTTTATTCCTGGCATCGAAATCGGACCTCTATTTTTAGCCTCAGTATCAAGTTTTATCTTCCTATCAATTTCCATAGTAGCATGGTCAATCTTCGGAGGGGTCATGCCAGACTAGGACTCAACTCGAAAAATTGATGAACTGGGAGTGGAAACTGAAAAAAAATACGCCATTTAGAAAAGGTAAAGTGGTAAACCAAGGATAACCAAAGTTAAGTGGTATTCTAAAGGAGATACAATAAAGAAAATACTTATACCTTCTTTGCTTCCTACTCAGCAGGTCCTTCCTTCTCAATTGGCCCTTCCTACTCAGCTAGTCCTTTCTGATCAACAGAAATATTTCCCTCAGTCACCTAGGTTATCTAATCGCCTGTAGGAAAATACCTCCAAGAGGATAATAACATCCAAGCTTTATAAATTTTCTCAAAGAGAAAAGCTTCTCAAATTCGACTGGGTTTGGTGTGCAAGTGTTCAACACCAACTATTTCAGAATGGTCGATAATTTGGGATCTCTCTTCTCTAGAAAAAGGTAGAGCAAAAGAAAAGTTAACACATAATAAGTCATTAAAAAGAGTATAAATCACAATAGTACGGTAAATACTAATACGATATGTCCTACACAAGTTTTGAGGGACACTACAAGACCTTTTCTTCTCATTTGAATAAAATTTTGAATGACTCGCATGTACACATATTGGTTCTTTCAGCTGTGTTTTCTCGTTTAAACAACTTTCACCATCTTCAAGTTGGAATTTGTGGAGGGAAAATAATAGGTCCTATTGGCTTTGGCATTGTCTTTCGTATCACACATGAATCTAAAAATATCCCCAGTTAGGTCAAAACCAGTATCAAATTGCCAGTAAACCATAGAGCCTAAAATGGACATGTAAGCATTGGGTGGAAGCTTGGTTGGATCCATTCCAAAACCCCTCATAAAAAAACTTATGATCGTGCGAATGGGTAATCAGACTCCTACTTGCAGACTCTAAATGGGGAAAATATATTTCATCGGTATTGGGTCGATCATAGACTCTCTCATCACAGTCGGGTAGTCTCAAGGAAATTCTAATGGGGATGTCATATATATTCTTCAACTCTTCCAGCTTATCCTCAAAGATATTACATCAATGATTCTATGCATTAATGATGGTTGAATCCTAAGAATCATAGCATCCTGAAGTACTCTCCTCGGTGAGAGGAATAAAAATAGGAGATTTGGAAGCTCTAGGCCTCTCAGACATAGCTCTCTCAAGAGAGGTGTTTGAGTTAACATTTGATATTTTAGACACCGTATTTGTGATTTTCTCATGACTAATAGGGTTATTCACTTCAGCAATACCTATGGTTTTTTATAATTCAGGAGAACTATAATACCGAACTAGGGGTTGTGGTGCAAACCCAATAGAATATTCTATCATGGTAGTATAACTTGCATGACCAGGATCGTCCTCAGGTTTAACAACCTAGAGAGGTTTAAGGGACCTTCTAACAATAATTTTGGGAAACAATTGCCTAATTCAACCAAATACTCTAACCGCCTCAGAACTAGAGGATCGTAACTCATCAAAGAATGGAATTAGGAGGAAAACAGAGCCTATTTGGGGACAAAGCATATTTTAGAATGAAAACCCTATAAATTGATACTCTAGGTCAACCAACTTAATGGCCACCTAAAGGTACGTGATTCTCCAATTAAACACCAGCAATAAGGAAACCCAACAACAAACAAGTAAAATAACATTCTTCAAAATAGTACTTCACAATTCAAAATTTTAAGAAAAACACCACAATTCAATCTGCTTGGTGTGTGTCGAGAATATTCTAAGACAACTAGAATTCAAGAAGATAATAACATTCTTCAAATAGTACTTCACTCTCTCAATTCACCTAGCAACTTCTCTAAAGATCCAACACTAAAGAAAACCCACAACTAGTTCCAATTATGAGTAAAGTCTTGGGGGATTTTGTCATACCATAAGTATGGAAAATATCGTGGGCCATTCAAAAGACAACATGTGGCTTTACCCATAACAACAAGGAGGTCAGCTCAGCAATTAATCTGGTCATCCGTAAGTATGAGGTCGGATCGGTAATAAATTCGGTCGACCACAATTACGAGGCCGGCCAGATTGTACCATTAGTCCATCTTAAGACTATTAGTTTATTATTAGCCAACATTGTTAATTCATACCATTTTCCCAGGCATATACCATGTGATGGGATGACATCAACAATAGTCATATTACGCACGTGTGTTTGAGATATGCAAATATCCTGATCTATGTGCGCATAACAAATTGATGATTATCCTCCCTCACTTGCATATAAAAGGTGTACCTTCCTATCTATATAGACATGACACATGTCATACTCCACTCTTTTTCCTCTAATAACTTATATATAGCATCCTATCCTTCAGTGTAGAGGAATCAATATATATTTTCCATATTGTTATGATGTCCATTTCTAAAGTAAGCACGAGATCTTGTAATTATTATTCATCATCGTTTTTTCCCATTACAATCTATACAATAAACTCTACACCATTGGATGTAGGCACCATTTTGGCTCGAACCACATAAACCCGGTCTCCATCTTTTTCTCTCATCTCTCTCGATTCTTTGCTCAAGATTAACATTTCTACACTTTATATACCTTTATCTTTTATAGATTATAATTAGTGAACTCTTGCTAAGGCCTATTTAGTATACTAGTTTTAGGTGATAACATACAATATTGGTCTTCTATGCTTGATAAGTATTATTTTATCCCATGAACTTAAATGCAAACCTACATGCTTAGTTATTGTATTAATAATTTTATTTATAAATTTCAATAATCCAAGCTTAAAATTTTGTAGCTTGAGTATTTTTCATAACTCATTCACTTTACGCTACAAATAAACTTGTAGTGAAGGGATTTTTTCTACTTCTACCGAAAATTAAAAGTTTTATGCGACGTTTTGATGAAAGGGAGTCACTATCAATCCTTTTTGTGTATGAAAGTTTTTATCATCATAGTATATATATATATATATATATATATGTTCAAAATCATGAGTGATTATGTGGTAAGGGATGCAACTTTGGGTCGTGAGAACTACCTTTAAAAAATTAGAAATTTTTACCCATCTTTTGTAATGAATGAGCGAAAGCTGTCACATGCAAATTTAATAAAAAAAATTATCAAATTTGTATCACATGCAACGGATTTCGATAACCGACATTGCTAGGTAGTAGTGTATTGGGGGGTTCCTTGTTTGGATTTCGCTTTGCGAGACATCCCACGCATGAAACTTAGCGTAAGGTTGGAAGTAGAGAGATGTTTGGTCATTAGTCCATGAGTATAGTACCTCGGTTGTCATAGGAGCCGGTAATATTAATTGAAAGTTAAAGTTAAGTGACGATTTAAGGCCAGTGGGGCCAGTTGTGTGGTAAGAAAACATTGAAAGTTTTATTTTATCACCCAATCAATGGGTGGAATGATGATAAAGAGGTTTGAGAGTACGCAAGTGGTGTAACCACATTATGTCATAAGGGAAACCGAGAATTGGGTGTTATGTGTGAAGCGTGGGTGATGCTTACACCAGTATGCACGATTTATAGGGTGTGTGGGCATCCTGGTTAGCCATTTCTTGAATCGTTCGAGTTGAAGAGACGTGGGGATAGACGCGTGGAATATATGTTTGTGCGAATAACGTAACAAAGTGGAACTGGTAGAGTGGATTAAGTGTGGTGCGAAGCACGATAATACATATATACATGTACGATCAGAGTAGCAAAAAGAAATTTAGTTAGAAGGATATGGGAAGCCATTTAAGGGTATTCCTTGAGAAGGATAAAATTTAACTATTATGGAAAACACTCGGAGTGGAGTTTTACCTAGTAAAGGGTTGAAGTGACTTGCGCGTAGGTTGAATGATGATGTTAATAAGGTATTAAGGTTCAGCAATGAACATCTTGGAAGTGCACGGGTCAAAACTTTCGGTATAAGCTTAAGGAAGAAGGGGGTGTTAAGTGTCACTTATGTGAGTCATTACAAGTAAAAGTCGATGTTGGACGGGACATAGCGAGTAGTCTCCATGGTCACCACTCATAGATAGAAATCCGTTGGAACAAGAGGATCAATTAAAGAATTTTGTAGCAAACCAACGATTCCAAAAAAAAAAGAAATTATGTGAAATTTCTTGGATGGGGTGCCAACTTCAAGGTAAGGTCACGAGTTCCTTAGAATGTGTGGAACAAGTTGGCCTAAAAGAAAGTGATTATTATTCGTTTGGGTGGTACACACTATTAGACAGTGTGCCCCAACCTTTCTTTGAAAATAAGAATCGCGCCGGTAAGAGGTTCTTCCCGGTATTATTCTGAACTAGAATGGTATCATTGAACCCTACTTTCAAACCAGGATCTCAAAAAGCAGTGGGGATAACGTTTTGTTTTAAGTAGGTTGTATCACCCTTAGTCGGGGAGTAGGCGAGGTGATTAAAGATTAGTGGAACCATGTGAAAGTAATTTTGAACTCATGGTGATTGATTATGCCCTAAAAGTACCTGACAACTCAGAGACACCAACCTCGACGTATGCTGGGGCCGAGGGAACGAAGGCTCCTGACTGACAACCAGCATCCTCGTCCTACGTAAGGTCGGCTATGGCCGACATCACTGGACACCTCATTGACAGGCAGCATCAGAGACCATATCTACCTCGTTTGTCAACCTCGGCTAGGAATAAGCAGAGGTAGAAAGGACCACCACAATCATGATCAACCTCAGTTGAGAATCAGCCGACATTCCACCTAATCCAACATAACCTCAGCCCATGCCGATGTTATAAATCCAACTGCCTTACCTCGGCATTCCTATCAAGCCGAGATTATCATGAGTAACCTCAGATTATGCAGCAGCCAGACTTCACCAACCTCGTACTCTTCCAGGCCGAGGTTGGTACCAATCGAAGACAGCCGAGCCTTTACACGCACGTGTATAACCTGGAACGCGTGGATAAATCTATTATAATCGAATTATTCCCTCCACGTGAGGGAATATTGAGATCATCATTACTTAGTTGAGATCATCCAGGTGTCACTCTCATACTGGTTCGATGCTCATGCACATGCTCATTGTATGCTTGAGGGGTCGTTGCACCCCCCAAGCACTATATATAGAGGTCATCATCTACCTTGTAAAGGGATATAAAATGACAACCCTAGCTGAAACTCTGTCAATTTATACAGTAAAGAGAGAAAGCTTGAGAGATTGTATCCATGGCCGTTAGTGCCTTATTTCAGTGACCTCGTTCACTCACTTGCACAGTGGATGTAGGCCTAATTGGCTGAACCACTTAAACATTTGTGTCCATTCTCTTGTCTTCATCTCTATCTTTTATACTTGTATGCTCCGGTGCTACCATTGTTATAACTAAATTGAGATTACGAACACCTTAAAGGGTGGTGCTATTTCGAGCATCATCATTTTGGCGCCGTCTATGGGAACGAGAAGCTACCTCTTCCTCATTTTATGCTTAACCTCACCAGAGACTCTGGTGGTGAACCAGGCCTCACCCCTTGCGTGGAGTAGTTTCACCATTTAAAGAGGTCCATTAAGGTACTAAGCTCATCTACTTTACAAGCTCTTTAGTTTTAACGTATGGCACCAGAATTGCCACCACCTCTTCCACCAACTGGTGCTGAAGGACCTAGTTCCAGCCAGAAACCACCCCAGTCCGAAATGGCTGAGGTGGAAGTAGCCTTGAGGTCTTTGGCTGCAACGCAATAAGAAATGAAGGACCAATTTGCATAACTCAGTCAAAATATAATGAGACCACCGAGGTCTCACCGGAGATGATTACTCCGACGGCTGCTCAACCCCAACTTGAGGCCAGGGGACCACCCCAGGCACCACGGAAAGATCAACCAACACCTCAACGGAGGAGGGATGTTGCTGATCCTAGGCATTTGTGTCTGGGGAGGTAAGGACACCCTTGCCTTGAGGATAGGTATGATGATATGAAGGCAGAAGACGCCCCAGAAGATTATTGGGAGCCATATGAGGTTTCAAATAACACAGTGCATCCTATTCAGCAGAGCCGAGGTTGTGGAGGCAGAAGAGGTGAAGGTGCCCAACAAAGAGGATCAGCTTTCGATCGATTGAGTAAAGGGTCATCCTTTGAAAGGCTCGGCCCAGTAAATGACCTGAGGCAGAGGTTATCTAGGTCGAGAAGTGTAGTCGGCTCACAAAGGAAAGAGGGTGAACGCCAGCCTCATCAAGGCCAACCCCACATAGGACGAGGAAGGGACCAGGAAGAGGTCAACAGCCGACATTGTCCTACGACTGGGGAACCCTCAGTCCACCCCTTGGAGGTGGCTGGGGACAACCTCGGCCAGGCCGACGTTGCAAGACCATGGAATGACTCCATCCAACGTCTTGAGGAAAATATAGGAGACCTTATTAAAAGTCGAGACCCACTGCAAAGAGGTTTCTTAGAAGGGTTCCCATTTGTGGCTAGGATAGTGAGTTTCCCAAGCCCTGCCAAGTTCAAATCGCCTGTGATGTCTCCCAAGTATGACGGTAGCACCAACCCTGTACATTATATTGAGATGTACCAGTCAGCGATGGACATTTATTCAACACCAGATAAGATGAAGTGTCGATCCTTCTCCGGGACTTTGACGGGAGCTGCACACATTTAGTTTACCTCTCTTCCAAAAAATTCAATTGAGAACTTTAAGGGATTGGCTGAATGATTCATTCACAATTTCTGTTTTGGGGTGAGACCTCAAAAGAAAACCACCCATCTGTTATATGTCAAGCAGGCAAGAACGAAAGTCTAAGAGACTACATTGCTAGATTCAATAAAGAAAAACTAGAAGTTGAAGATTACGAAGAGAATATAGCTACGACCGCTCTCATATGAGGTCTCCAGAAAGGGAAATTATTGTGGAAACTTACATAAGACCCTCCCAAGTCCATGGCAGAGTTATTGGCAATTGCAGGTAAGGTCATGAACGCTGAAGAGGCCATGGACACAAAGTATGAGGATAAGAATGGCAGTGGAAGCAGGAAGTTCCAAAGAAAGAAGGGCGAAAAGAAGAGGTCAGTTGACGACAAGTTTTCACGCTATACCCCTATAAATGTGAGCTGCAAACACATCCTTAATGAGATCAATAATGACTGGTCTCTGAGATGGCCAGAGAAGCTAAAGGCTCCTCCACATAAGAGGAAGAAGAACTTGTGGTGCGAGTTTCGCCAGTACTATGGCCATGTGACAGACAAGTGCTTCGCCTTAAAGGATGAGATTGAGAATATGTTGAAATCTAAAAATTTGAGGAAGTATGTTGATATCAAGGCTCCTGAGAGGGGAAGAGATAACCCTAAAAAGAAGAGAAATGACAGATGTCGTAATGATACTCTAGCGAGAAGAGACGATGACTCGAATGGTGATGATGAAGACGATCCAGACCTCCCACCAAAAGATGACCCTACCCCTGCGAAGAGGATTGGTATGATCTCTTTAGGTGTTAGCACCATATGTGGAGGACTTGTAGGTGGTGGCTCTGAAGTAGCTGACCGGAAAGCTCATGTGGCAGAGGCCAAGTCATTGGTCAAAGTAAAGGTGGTAAATTTGACGTCTTCAGAGGCCAAGCAGAAGAGAAAGAAAGTGGATATGGACACTCTTATAGTCGGGTTCTCCCGACTTGACTTTAAAGGCATCTTAGCTCCGCATGATGATCCTTTGGTAATTACAACAAGAGTACATGGATGCGAGGTACATAGAATTCTTGTAGATGGAGGAAGTTCAGTAGATGTGATGTTCTGTCCTTGTTTCAAAAGCCTAGGCCTTAGTAGGGCCAGGATGGTACCCTATCATCATCCATTAATGGGATTCAGCGGTGAAAAAGTCCATCCATTGGGCATGTATGTGATGGACGTGCGAATGGGAGATGAGTGGCCTAAGAGGTTGACCCGAAAGATTAATTTTTTCATTATGGACGAAAATGTCTTCTCGGCCTATAACCTTATCATAGGAAGAGTAGACCTTAAGGAGTTTGAAGCGGTACCATCGACGGTCCACCGGATGCTAAAATTTCCGACCCCCTATAGGGTAGGGGAAGTGTAGGGTGACAAGACCATTGCACGAGAATGCTACTTCAACTCAGCCGAAGAGAGAGAGGCCCATAAGAGAGTAATTACCACGTATAACATTGATACACTTGACCCTAGAAATTAAACGAAGCTGAAGAAAGGAGAGGTCGCGGAAGAGGTAGAATCCATCGTCCTCAATGAGGATGAACCAAAAAAAACCATCCAAGTCGACAAGGCCTTAAAAGCAGAGATAAAGGAAGAACTGATAAATTTCTTGAAGAATAGGCAGAGTGTCTTCGCTTGGAGCCACGCAGACATGCCTGGCATCAACCCAAAGGTTATGTGCCATAAACTCAACGTGGAAGAAGATGTTAGGCTAATCAAACAAAGACGAAGAGTTTACTCTAGGGAGAAGTATGATATCATCAGAGAAGAGGTCAGGAAATTGGAAGAGGCAGAATTCATCAGGGAGGTTATATACCTAGAGTGGTTATCGAACGCCGTCATTGTGCCCAAGGCCAATGGAAAATGGAGGATGTGCATAGATTTCACCGACCTGAACAAGTCTTGCCTTAAAGACAGTTATCCCTTACCTCGAATCGATCAGATGGTAAATGCCACGGCAGGGCATGAGCTCATGAGCTTCATGGACGCGTATTCTTATTATAACCAGATCTTCAAGGATGATGAAGACTCAGAGAAGACATCCTTTATCACGGACAGGGGGATATATTGCTACAAGGTTATGCCCTTCGGCTTGAAAAATGCAGGGGCAATGTATCAACATCTTGTGAATAAGATGTTTGAAAATCAAATAGGCAAGACTATGGAGGTGTATGTAGACGATATGTTGACGAAGATCTTAAAGGCCTGCACTCACGTGGAAGACCTAGGAAAGACCTTCGATACCATGGACTTATACATAATGAAACGTAATCCCGCGAAGTGTGTCTTCGGGGTAGGAGCTGGGAAATTTCTTGGATTCATCATCAATCAGAGGGGAATAGAGGCGAATCCTGAGAAAATCAAGGCTTTGCTTGACATGAAGACACGAAGATGTATCAAGGACATTCAGAGGCTTACTGGAAGAGTAGTTGCACTCAACAAATATGTTTCCAAAGCGACGGATAAGTGTCTTCCATTCTTTAAGATGCTTAGAAAGGCCTTAGAATCGGACAAAGGGTGTGATGAGGCTTTTAACCAGCTCAAGTCCTACCTCGGATCTCCTCTACTCTTATCTCGGCCCATAGTAGGAGAAAAGTTGTATGTTTATCTAGCAGTATCTCAGTCAGATTTAAGTGCGGCCATAGTATGGAAAGACGTTGGGGTGCAAAGGCATGTGTACTTCAATAGTAAGGCCCTTCAGGGGTCTGAACAAAACTATCCTCGGATGGAGAAGTTGGCCTACGCTTTGATGCATGCTTCTAGGAAGATGAAGCCATACTTGCAAGCCCACTCTATGGTCATCCTCACTAACTCCCCACTAAGGCAGGTCCTCCATAAACATGGTAAATCAGGTAGATTGATGACATGGGCCATTGATTTGGGAGAGTATAACCTTACTTATCAACCCAGGGTGGCCATTAAAGGGCAGGCACTTGCAAATTTTGTTGCTGAGTTCACTTGGGAAGAGACTGAAGTTGAGAACAATCCAGTGATCTCAGAGGGATCAAATAGTAACGTCTTTCGAGAATCGAAAGAGTTTGTGTCCAACAGAGCCAAAAATGGAATAGTTGAGAATGAGGACATGTACCTCATCAAGCGAGGAACCCTTTCAGAGGGGAGCTTCTCTTCGAATGAAGACGTATGGAACCTCTTCGTGGATGGGTCTTCTTACGAAAGTGGGAGCGGTGCAGGGCTGATACTCTCAGCTTCGTATGTTACCAACGTTGAATATGCATTAAGGTTCAACTTCAAGGCATCAAAGAACGAGTAAGAATATGAGGCCATGATAGCAGGCCTCTCCTTGGAAAAAACCTTTAGGGTTAGATGACTCATACTTCATAGTGACTCAAGGTTAGTCGTTAACCAAGTGTTTGGAGTTTATGAGGCCAAGGATGAAAGGATGGCCAAATACCTGAAGATGGTAAGAATGATGCTAGAAGGTTTCAAAGAGTTAAAGATGAAGAGAGTACCTAAATAAAACAACAGCTACGCAGATGCACTAGCAAGGTTGGCATTAGAAACAAGGACAGAGATCAGAAGGACAGTTCCAGTCGAGATCCTGCTCAAGCTAACCATTGAAGAAGAATAGGTTAGTAACCCTTGCCTCAATTTGAACCTAGAGGACTCATGGATGGACCCCCTTATCAGATATATTAGAGAGGGAGAACTGTCGGAATCAAAGCTAGAGAGGAGGAAACAGAGATACAGAGCTGCAAAGTTCTCAATAGTAGGGGATGTCCTATATAAGAAGGGATTTTCTTTACCTCTCCTCAGATGTGTTCATCCCACAATGATCCCCCACGTCCTACAAGAGGTACACGAGGGTTATTTCTCTAGTCACATAGGAGGAAGAACTTTGGCCAAGAGGATTATCACCCAAGGATACTGGTGGCCGACCTTGGCCAGGGATGCTGCAGCCTACGTGAAGAGGTGTGACAAATGCCAAAGATTCTCCACTATCCCCCATCAACCTCATCAGCCTATGACGTCAATAAGTTCTCCTTGGTCGTTCGCAGTAGGGAATCGACTTGGTACGTCCCTTACCAAGAGTTGCGAACAACTACAGGTTTTTGATAGTTGCCATTGACTATTTCTCTAAATGGGTAGAGGCCGAGTCGATGATCACGATTACAGAGCAGAAGACCTTCCAATTCATTTAGAAGAGCATCATATGCAGACATAGCCTTCCAAACACCCTCATCTCGGATAACGGAACCCAGTTCAAGAATTTTTCCTTAGAAAAGTATTGTAAAAGAGTTGGGATCAAGCAATTTTTCTCTTCTCCAGGCCGACCACGGGCAAATGGTCAAACGGAAGTCACGAACAGAACAATCCTCGACGGGATCAAGAAGAGGTTAGAAGAAGCTAAGGGGAGATGGACTGAGGAGATTTATGATGTGTTATGGGCCTATAGAACAACAGCTAGGACACCAATAGGGGAGACCCCATTCATGTTAGCACATGGCTCAGAGGTCGTCATACCAACAGAGGTAGGACTCCCCACTCACAGAGTTTAAATCTATGACCCCGAGAAGAATGGGGAAGAGAGAAGACTTGACATAGATTTGATTGAGCAAAGAAAGGAAGATGCAGAGATCAGGTAGGCAGCCTACCAGCAGAGAACAACAAAGTTCTACAATCAAAGGGTGAAATCAAGACCCATAACCGTGGGTGACCTAGTGCTGAAGAAGATATTACAGAAGGCAAACAAGCTTCATCCAAATTGGCATGGCCCTTACAAAGTGATCGAGGAGGTTGTACCCGGGACCTACAGATTGGAAAACCTTGAAGGGGAACCTTTTTCCAATCCATGGAATGCTGATCATTTGAAAAAGTATTACATATGATGTTGCAACGATTCTTATGTAAATGTATCATCTTATGAAGAGATTATTAATGAGAAGATCAGTTCTTGTGTCAACTCTTGGTTCATTATACATTAATGGTAAAACATATGGGGGTAACATCTTAATTGATGACCTCAAACCTTAAAACATCATAATTTGGTGACAATGTCTGAGGTAAACATCATACTTAGATTACCTCAGACCTTAAAACAACATAATTTGGTGGCAAGGTCTGAGGTGAACATCATACTTGGATGACCTCAGACCTTAAAACATCATAATTTAGTGACAAGGTCTGAGGAAAACATCATACTTGGATGACCTCAGACCTTAAACATCATTAATTTGGTGAAAAAATTATGGGGGTAACATCTTAGTTGATGACCTCAGACCTTAAAACATCATAATTTGGTGACAAGGTCTGAGGTGAACATCATACTTGGATGACCTCGGACCTTAAACATCATTAATTTGGTGAAAAAGTTATGGAAGTGAACATCATACTTGGATGACCTCAGACCTTAAATATCATTAATTTGGTGAAAAAGTTATGGAGGTGAACATCATACTTGGATGACCTCAGACCTTAAACATTATTAATTTGGTGAAAAAATTATGGGGGTAACATCTTAGTTGATGACCTCAGACCTTAAAACTTCATAATTCAGTGATAAGGTCTAAGGTGAACATCATACTTGGATGACCTCAGACCTTAAAACATCATAATTTGGTGACAAGGTCTAAGGTGAACATCATACTTGGATGACCTCGGACCTTAAACATCATTAATTTGGTGAAAAAGTTATGGGGGTAACATCTTAGTTGACCTCAAACCTTAAAACATTATTTATTTGGTGATAAATAAATGGGGGTAACATCATACTTGAATGATCTCAGACCTTAGACAATATTACAAGGTTAATGAAGACACCATTATATCGAGGCTTCAGACCTTAATACAAACACATCGCATAGCATAGAAAACCATTCAAAGAACATTAAGCAAAAGAAATAAATCCCTCTTCAGAGGTTGATATAGCATGAAGTTAAGAATTACAAGTCAAGAGCTAACAGAAAATGTTATCAGAAGTTACAGATCGGTATGAATCATAAATAAAAAATTAATAGTAAGAGATTCACGAAATGGGTTTCAGTATCTGCAGTCTCAGGGTTAGTGATCCTGCCCCCACTTCCTTTGCCGAGGTTGGTCACTTTTACTCCATCATCTTGAGGACCAACGTCTTCAGTCCTTGTATCTTCTTATTGAGCAGTCTCAACACGTGCGGCACCTCCTTCCTCCTCGAACTCTTGTAAGGATTGAGCAAACTGAGGATCGGCATAACCCATACCAACGAAGTCAGAGGCTTCCAGGCTCCCCGAGTCCTTCTCTTTCATTGCAGCCCATTCTCCAATGGCCTTAACACCCCTCTCGAGGTACTCAAAGACAAAGCTGACGAATTCGTCGGAGACCTTGTAGTCCTCCAGGATCTTCTCTGAGGCGTCATCCAGAGCAACCTTCACAGTGACATCGACCTTAACTATTCTCCCTCTAGCTGTTTGGAGGTGAGTGGATAATCAGGATTTTTGATCGACCAAGTTAGAGTCTGATGACTGGGGTGGAATTACCTCGGTTGTTCTAGGTGACTTTTTAATGTCGTAAGAGTTACGTCGTTGAAAATTGAGATTCAAAAAACTGATAGGAGTAATCAAATGTTCGTATGGTTTCTCTCAAAAAGTGAGTTTTGTGTTTAGATAAATATGAGTACTAGTTACGTAGTGAGGTGGGGCCTCCCAATAATATTGAGACAATGGGGGCCAATGATGTGTAGGCTCGTCTTATGCGAATAGAAACGGATTGGAGCACAATGTGAACTGTCGTTATTAAGGTGTGACTCTATAACTGATGGTATTGAAAGTGTTTCATAAGCTTATTGTGAGGCAGGGGACTATAGAAATTTTCCTTACCCAAAAGTCCTTTTTGAGTATTTATAAAGTATCTAGATCTATTTTTCCAGGTATGCCTTAGTTTTCGAATTTAGGGACGAAATTCCGTTATTAGGGGGAAGTATGTAATACCTTGTATTTTTATGGCTTTTAAAATTGCGATTTCTTAAATTTAATTGAGATATTAATTTTATATTAAATCGGAATTTTATTTTAAATATTTACTAGCGTGACGAGAGTTAGTAATTATTAAAAATTTGTTGAATATTACTGGATGAGTAAAGTAATATATGAGATTGATTTTATTAATATTGTCACGAGTGAATGATATGGCAATTATGGAATTTTAATTCGGGATGCACTTGTGTCGTGTCAGGACTAAATTATTATTATAAAAGTGAATAAATTATAAGCCATCTGTATGATTATTTTGAGTGCGCCAAAGTGTTCGGAAGGGTCGAGATAGTAAAAAAATTGTACCCGGGGGTTTAGTTTGGGTCTCGAGGCATTTTTAGGCCTAATTGCCATCCCGGGAGGGTATTATAGACATTTTGTATTTTTAGGTAATTAAACTCACGAATTTTCTTAGTATATATTAGCCATTTGGAGTTATCTCTTAGGGTTAACAAACACAAAACCTAAGCCCAGCCATTAGAGAAGAAGGTGAAGAGTTTCCAAGCAATCCAAGGCCTAGAACGCACCCGATTGCACTGCCACCACCACTAAAACGTAGATCGCACGACGAGGAACGCAACCATATCTTTTTCATCAATAAAGAAGACCTTTTAATCCCAGGAAAGTATCTATCTTGCCGATTTCTAGTTGGTATTCCTTCCATGTTAGTCTAGGAATGAAAATCATATGTTTTAATTGAAGAATTATATGTTTTGGAAGAGAATTTATATGTGTTGTAGGGAGAATCCATATAGTCTGAAATCGTGATCATATGTAAAGGATTACCCACGAATTTATTATGATATTTGGGAAGAAAATCTGGATTAAAATACAGGTTTGTGATTATTCATGCAAAATTTGGTTTTATAAATAAATCTGAGATTAAACCCCTTTTTGATTGATTCGTTGAGGATTTATTGATGTTGTTACATTAGAACTTGTTTATATACATTGATTATACATTTGGATAACTTGGTTGGGAGTTTGGGATGAAATTATAGAGGTTTGGAGGGGTTAGAATGGTTAAACCCGTAGGTTGAAAATTGCAGAAAACTGGGCAAGAACTGCTTGATCGATCGATCGATCCCATTCCTCGATCGATCGATCCCTCGTGGAAAACTGCATGTTTTTCCTCTTTTTGTTTAATTTGGATAAAATACATGGGACCCTTGAATATCTTTTAAATAGTATAATATGTTATGAAGAGGACAAGTAGGTTTAAGTAGACTCCGTTGAGTGAAATTAATATGAGATGAAATTGTGGGTTAACGGGGAGTTATTCATACATTGGAAATTGTGCGTACGTTTACTAAAAGATTGAGACCCATGAAAGATTTAGACTAGAAGGTAAGTGAGGGAATACTTGATGAAATTATACTTAGTGAGAGAGAATACTTCGAGAGATTAAAAGTAAGTAGGAAATAAATTATAAATGAGAATAAAAGAGATAAATCTGTTATGCGAGATAATTGAGTAACTTGTGCTAAGAACGGATAATTATAATTATGGGTCGTGGGCACACCTAATTTGGAAAATATGAATATTTATATATATGACTGTGTGAATGTGCATATATTATGTATCTGTGTAAAAATCATACCTGCGCTACTTGCTATCACGGAGGTTTTCGCGTCGGGACAGTCTTATCTCGATTGGACCTTTATGGGGGATATTAAATCGTACCCTAGAAGATAGTATTCCAGATACAGTGTATCTGAAAATGATAGTCAATTGTTTTAAGAGGCGTGAGGGTATGTGATGACCTCTTAGGATTCGGAACTATGCTTCGCCTCCATTTGTATGTGTATTGTGTTAATACGGTTCGAGAGTGATTCCGAACTAGTATTTCCCTTAGTATGAGTGAAATGGGGACTTGATATCAGAGTATGCCAGCACTATAGATTTATATGGGGTGCCGATAGTGTATATATATTATATGAGTGATTGTTATATATATATATATATATGGAAACTTTATGCTTTGTGTATAATTAGTTAAGTAATGAATAAATGATTCAGCTTTATAACTAGTGTTTGTGAATTTTGTAAGGGTACTAAGTGGTTCTAAGTAACGTAAGCATATGGAAGAGAATGATTTTATAAAACTAAATATTATGGCCTTAGTACTTCTCGGGATCGAACTTTATGGGAGGATAAGTTAGATAGACTTATGTGATTAGTAGTACGGTAGGCGTGCACACTAGATGAGAGGTGAGAATTCTCAAGGAGGTGTCGCATACTAACATTGTGGTTATATTAGCCGGTAAGCATTTTAAATACTTGCTAAACTATTTTTAAAACTGTTTTACACTCGGGCTCTGACCCGTTTCCTGTTATTTATCTTTCTCTTTTATATATATGTATGTATTACAAGTACCCAGCCAGAGGGGCGTCATACTTAAATTCTTTGGACTGGACGAGCTGTAGCTTATGTGGGAGTTGCAGGCCTTTGCTTTAGACGACCTCGTCATTGATTTTGTTCGTAATTTAGATCTGCTTAGTTAGGGCATGTGTTGCCCGATTTCTTTTTCCATTTGGATTTTGTGAAAGATTTATGTTCATTTATATTTTCGGTATTCAGTACTCCTTGGGAGTTAACTATTGTGAGGACGATTTCATTTATAGTTATTAAACCTCGTTTGGTTTATCTAGATGGCTTAATTCTTGTGTGTTAATTGCCATCTTTAGCATGTATGTTATTCTTAAACCATTGAGTATTAAAAAGGTTTTCATGTTGGTATATAATAACATAAAATAAGACTTTAAATTTTTTCGACACTTAGCTTAATTATTTAGGGTGTTCAAATTGGAAATATTATTTTACAACAGTGATGCTGAGAATGAACCAACCGTTCACCTTGATTTTAATTTAATAAAGGACTGATCACCCGGTATTTAATTAGGCGGGGTGTTACACTTGTACTGAGACATTAACTCTCGAGTAACATCTTCCCAACTATGGATTCTGGATTCTTCGAGGGACATGAACTATCGGAGAGTGATTTCTTTCAAGGTCTACTAAATCATATCGGCCATTATTTCTTTAGAGGCACCAAGAAGGGTCATGGCTTGGTGGTAGCTTTAAAGGTGAACAATTGGGGGCCCATTTCCCCCGAATTTATCGATGTATGTCATATTAAACTTCTCTGACAGTATGGTTTTAGGATAAGGAGACATATGGGTATAATCCATGCAGTTCCCGAATATTTTGACCTGGTTGACCTTTTTTAATAGAAATTTGAGGTCTTCTTTGACCTTTTTAGTTCCTCTTCTTTAGGACCCACGGGTACTGGAAGATTGGCTCTGGTTGGGAAAGGTTTGGATTTAGGAGTTGAGCTAATGGAGGCCCATTTGCAGGTGGGGCATGCGAGATGTGCGGGTATTCTTCTGGGAACCAAATAGGCTCATAATCAGGTGTATCCATATCGCGATGAAAGAAGACCTCAGGTTCATGAGCTTCTGGAGTCTAGGCTCGGTGTCGCTGTATTTCTTGGACATCGGTTTGAAGGTTGTCAATCTTAGCACTAAGTTGGGATAAGATGGCCATCAGATCTGGATGAGCACTCGGTGACTAGTCGGTGTTCTCTATAAAGAGCTTGTAGAGGTATATTCCAAATTCAGTTGAAGTAAAAGAAGTACCAGCAGAGCTTTATGGTGGTTTAACGAAAGACCAAAGCCAATAGAGAGCCAAGCCAAAATTGGTTATGCAATCGACTTGAGAGGGGAAAATGGTTCGAATTTATTTTTGCAAGAAAGAGAGAGAATTTTTGGTATTTTTAAAAGAAGGAGGAATAATGTTTTCAGTATTTTGTGTTTTTGAAAAATGAGGGAAAAGGAGAAGAATCTCAGCATGATTAGTTTATTATTAGGTTTTCACTAGTATTAGGTTTACCTAAATGCAAGAAAAATGTCGAACACGGCCCGAGCCTGGGAAAATAGGGTTTAAAAATATATAAAACACGGTTTGACTTATTTCCAAGTTCACGAATAGGGTCATCTTTTAAAAAAGGTGAAATAGCATGAAAATTTAGGCAGTACGCCGACCTAAAATTTCAACAGAGTTTCGCTTGGTGACTGGAAAAGTAAATATGAATGCCCTAAGGTTGACACCTATATGAGGTTTATTCACTTAATGGGTTAGTGTAAGGGATCCTCCCTTTGGCATGGCTTCCACAATATACCTATTACCTATGAGGGCAATCATTCATCGGTACGTATGACAAGCCATTTTATATATCAGATGTACGTGAATTGCCTTACAATATACCTTGTAGGTACGGCACGTGTGAGAGAAAATTCGATATACTCTATGTATGTGAACGAGTTCCCTGCTATATGCCTCTCGTCGTAAGTTTAGTTAAGCGGTATGATACGAGGGGAACCATTTGAAATATGTTAAAGGTACGAGGCCAATGGAAGGCGAGAGTCATATCGCTTAGATTAACCGCATTCCAGTGAAGTCGACACCCATCATAAAGTGACACTCCAGTACAGGACAAAATTTTGGTTAATATTGTCATGCTCTGGTGATGTAGTGTGAAAAAATGCATGAGTTTTAATTAGTATATTATGGATAGAGTTGTTTTTTATTTACATGCTAAGTAAAAGTATTACTACACTAATGAGGGAGAATATACAAGTATTGTGAAAAGTAAATCTATCATGAAGACTATACTAAGCATGGTGATAGGGAAGCGTGGGGATATATGCATGTGAGTGAGCGAGTAACATCTGAATAAATGTGACTGAGTGTGTGGTAGTGAGCCTATATATGGATCAACTATGTGTGGTGTGTGAGACATGTAAGTGAGAATGGAGATATATACAAGTGTGAGAAATGTCGGTAGGTGTTAGTTAAGCTAAGCGTGGATAATCTAAGTGTTGTGTGGAGAATGTGAGTAGAAAAAAAATTAAGTGTAAGTGTTTGAAGTGTGCGTGGAGAATATATACAAGTGTGTGAAGTGTAAAAGTGAGTGAGAAATGATATATAAACATATAGGTAGGAGCATATGCACTTATATAGAAAAGAATAACACTCATGTATAAATAGAGTCTAGTCCTCTTACAACTTTCCCCAGCGAAGTCGCCACGGTGGCCATCCCAGGGTTTCGAATTCCCTCCAGCGCGCACAATGTTTCACCTTTTCTCTAGGCGCTCGGTCATCGTCAATGTGGGGAATAATGTGTAAAGAAAGAGTTGCCAGCATATTTTTCTCAAAACAGGCAAAAGATTGTCGTCACCTCAAGAGAACGGCATCAAGGCCAACACTGATGCTTACGAAAGAAAGTAGTTCAAAGTTCCAGGGACTAAGTCACAGAAAGGGAAGGTGATAGGCACCCATCTCGACCTTTCGGTCTCTCATGGTCAAGTGTTAATCTTCACCTTTTAGACTCCGTGAAGTGTGTGCACATGCATATAATATCGGTGTAGAATGGAATCATTCAACTCACGCCATGGAAGAGGATGGGGAGAATTCATCCTTAGGAGTGTTTTCGAAAATAAGGCTTCAAAATATTATGTAAGGGTTTGCCGAATCACAAGTCGCCGTGGAAGGGTAAATGTGTTCATCGGACGAAACACGAGCATGTAAGAAAATTAACTCATAAAGAATATACATGACATGGAAGAAATATATAAACATGGAATAGGGAAGGACTCAAGTCTTGGGATTGGCCCAAGACGCCTACGTAGCCCAAGGGCAATCAAAGTCCACGTAATATGAAAATAGCATGGGGTGGGATTCAATCCATAAATCCAAATGGGGGATTTCTCTTATGTGTGCGTGTGTGTAGAGAAAATGTGTTTTGAGAGTGAGAGTGAGAGTGCGAAATGGATTTCTCTTGTGTGTGTGTGTGTGTGTGTGTGTGTGTGTGTAGAGAGAGAGAGAAAATGTGTTTTGAGAGTGAGAGTGTGAAATGGAAATCCCTCTTTTGGAATTTATGGATAAACCCTATTTTATTTTATTTTGAGTTTTTTATGCAAATAGATTATGTGCAAATATAACTAATAAAGAGTTAGGATTTAATGGATGTGATGTAATGAAATAAAAATACTAAAGTAGAAATAAAGTAAATAACACTAAAATGAAAGAATTATAGAAAAGGATGGAGAATTGAACCTCCTTATGAATGCTTGATGTTGAGCTTGAGATGTAGATATGCTGATCTTGCAATGGTATGAAAGTAGTATGGAGAGGTGGGGGAATTACCAAGTGAGTTAAGAAAGTGAAGGAAGGGAATATGGGGAAATGGGTTTCTTAGGAAAGGGAACAACTCTGAATTCGAGAGAATATTCTCTGAATTCCTGAGAGGGGTCTTCAGGGGTCTCCTTTCAAAGTGAGGTCGTGGCCTTTATTTACAGGGCGAAGGGGAGTACCGATAAGAAGGGTCCCTAGGGTGCATATAGGCAGTTGGGGACACATTTTTTGAAAAAAAAGTCATAAAATGTGAACCTTAAGATCGAATCATGCATGGGGTGAATCGTTGAAAAGGGTAGAATCCATTGAGACACTCTAGAATGTGTGAGTTAACCAAGGTCAAACGGGGCTCGAAAACTCCTGATGGTCTCTAGACAATAAGTTTTCAGAGGAAAACGGATCATTCATCCTAACCGTAAGGTCAATTCGTGCACGGCAAGGATCGTTGAAAAATGTATTCAATTCCTTTCAAAATTTCATTCATCTTTATTCGGTTCGGAGAGTTGACCAAGGTCAAACGGGGCCTAAAAGTGCCCGATGGACCTTCAGAGTAAAATCGATCGTTCATTTGAATTATAAGGTTGATTCGCGCATGAGGATGACCGTTGGAAAGGGGATTCTAATCCTTTCAAAGATTCATTGAGTTTTGATCAGGATGGAGAGTTCGTCGGCATCAAATAGGGTTGGGAGCAATCGATGGCCTCTAAATTAATTTTTGGAGTAAAATAAACCTTTCGTCCAAACTGTAAGGTCGATTCGCGCATGAAATGTACTACTGCAAAGGGGATTCAAATCCCTTTGAAGTTTCACTAATATTTTTCTCATGTGAGAAAGTTGATCACAGCCAAATTGGGCCCGAGGGCCTCGAGATCGGTACTCAGAGTATGACTTAGGGTTTATGTTGGATGGATGAGTGTTATGGACTTAAGGAGATGCATAGGGGTCCTTGGATGGGATATCTACAATAATGATGAGGTTCCTAACTTTAATGGGTATGGGAGAAGTATATGGTGTAACGAGAAAATTTCATTATAGTCAATTTGCATGTATATTGGTTTTATTTTGCTTGGATAAAATCATTTGAGTCATAGGTTTGGATTCGAATTTATTTGTCCTTCAATCCTATGAGGCATGATTGAAGACCATAACAACAATTAAAGTGACTTCATTAATTGAGTCATGTTTTCTCATCGAGCTTCTTCTTCTATGTCCATGGGATCTCAAGAGGTATGAATGCATATTTATGTTTAATCCGTGGATACTTTTGGGTGTTAGTTTTTTAATGATTTTTAGGCATTTTTTCATTAAAAAAAGTAACAAGAAAAAATTATTTTTGGTGAAAAGTGATTCGAACGATAATTTCACCTTATTCAAACCAATTTCTTAAAGTCATTCGAATGAGGCTTTGCCTGGTTTAAACAAGTAGTGGTGTTTCATTCAAACAATCATCAAACAAGGATCAAACCAGATTTTTCTATAATATAGTGAGATGTCGTTAAAAGCTCGTTCCAACGAGTTTGGCTATCTCGTTCGAAAGAGAGTTATTTTGTTCAAATGAGATTACATTACTCGTTCAAATAACCAAATGTTTTTCATTCGAACGAGTTGCCTCATTTTTTTGTCTCCTCATTTTTGTGTTTTATATAAATAGGAGGGTTGGTATCAATTTTCATTAAGAGGTCTTTGTGAAAACAATTTCTAAGAACATATTTTGTGCCTCCAAACCCTAGTTTATACCCAAACCATTTGAGATCTAATAATAAATCATATATGTCTATTTAAGATATCTTTTTTTAGCACAAAATTTTGTTTACTCTTCATATTTATTGAGTATTATTTCATATAGTGGATTCCGTGTGATGATGCTTAGATTTAGCACCACCAGATAAGTGATGATGAGCTCAAACAGTAGTAACCATGGCATCCATAGAGATGTATATGTATAAGTGTGTAGAAGGATATGAGTATAAGAGGAATAAGATAATGATGTATAGTGGTTCAGCCAATTAGGCCTACATCCACTGTGAGTGTGTGATCCACTAAGTATGGGCACTAATGGCCTTGGATACAATGCACATAAGCTCCCTTTCTCTCTCTACTGTGTGTACAAGCAGAGTTTTAGCTAGGGTTACAATTCTCGATCCCCCGTAGGGTTGTAGGTGATAAGTATATATATAGGTCTTGGGGGTGTAGTGTACCCCCCAAGTATGCATGGTGCATGTGAATGATGATCTAGCCAATCTCCTATTGACACCTGTCGATGCCAAATAATGACATAATATTCCCTCAGGTGAGGGGGTGATATTGTTATAATGGTCTTCCACGTGCCATGTGAGCCTCACGCGCACTGTTCCACACATCTCCCAAACCATACGATGTGATGATGTCACCCTCGGCCTATGATATGTGGCCGAGGGCAAAGTTCCCTCTGGGAGTGAGTCTGGCCTAATTTAGGCCTCGTACTGTCGTACCCTCAGAGGGTCGTCTGGAGCCTGATGGAGGGCCGATCCCCTGAAGGGTCGTCCGAGACTGGTGAGGGGTCGGCCCCCTGAAGGTTCGTCTGTGCTTGGTGAGGGGTCGGCCCCTTGGAGGGTCGTCTGTACCTGATGACGGGTCGGCCTCCGAGGGGTCATCTGTGGCCTGATGAAGGGTCGGCCTCACCTCGTCCAAGTGGAATACACCCTCATCCTGGTCGAGGGTATATATGGATATATCAACGTGTGTTGCGATTTGAAGTGGTGGACTTAGTGTTGCAATGACGGTTTACTGAGCCAAGATCGGTGGATATGAAGATGTCTAAGGAACACGCATTATGGCAGTTTATAGGTGGATTCTTGCGTGTCACTGTGAATAAGGTAAGGAACGAATATAGCATCAAGTCTAATAGGAGTTGAGTCATCTAGAGACCATGTGTAATTCCTATATCATAGGGAATGCTGCATGGGTTAGTCATCTGAGGTCTTTCCCATTGTGAGTTTTCCTCATATATCGACGTGTTGTGGTTTATTTCCTTTATTTTATTCTTGCTATACAACTTATAGGTATGTTTAGGGCAAATTGATTATAATATTACATGTCATCTGGGGTATAATCATCTTTTCTAACCCAAAAATATATGGTTTTCAAAGATATATGAGTAATTGGTTTAGACTTAGATTTAGGATTCTTTCTCTTGGACTTCCTTTTAGAGTTAGGTCTCCTTTTTTTATTCCTATAGTTAGAGTTTCGATTAGGCTGCTTACGGAGAACATAGTTATTTCTATTTTTTAGAGTATTTAAAGTTTTGGTATACCAATGGACGAAAGACGGGCTTATATAAACGTTTTTGAAAGCATTCCTCGAAAGAGTGACCATAGACATCACAGTACGAGCAATAGAGATGGCTCATTGGTTTCTTATCATTTTGAAGATATTTAAAAATGGGTTTGTCCAAATGTTGGACCTTGGTCTTGTTTCTAGGAAGAACAAGTTGAAATGACGATTCACCTTGTCTTATGGGAGAGAAGACGTATTTATCCTTGTTTTCAACATTATGATTTGGATCATTACTTGAACTAATGTCTGGCCCATTTTACTTTTTATCAAAATCCATTTTCAAAGCCTGAAAATCCTGACACAAATTTTATAGTTTGAAAATTTTTAGTTTATGTGTCAGTGTTAGGGCAAAACACTATGACAGTTCTGTCCTCGGAATTGGTTTTATTTGATGCAACAAAACCTTCAAAGCAATTAGAGTTATTTTCAAATTTGGGAAACTTTTTTAAGACTGTTGAAGCTTTTTCTTTTGTTTGTTACAATTCTAACAGCGTGGCCTTATTTTTATTTTCCAGAATTTCATTTTATTCTGATAAGTCTTTAATTTTATCAACAAAAGACTTAGCCTTGTTTTCATACTCCAGACATTGATTAGTGTAAGCCTCGTCACTTTGTTTTACAACAATACTTAAGGCTTCAATTTTTTTTTTAACATCCTTGACAATTTTCTCAAGCTTAGTGCTTCTCCTAAGAGTTTTGGTATACAGTATGTGAATGTCGGGAAGGTTGTCAATATCATATTCATCTACTATTATGTGTGAAGTGTCTAGTGTTTTGTGTGATGTGTCTGTTGACGATTCATTTAGACTACTCACACACACATTCAATTCGTCTTTAATTCGTTCCCTTTCACTCACACACATCGTTGTTGAACTACTACTAACATAATCAACACTACTTGTATTCTCTAGGCAGTAAGCAGATAAACCAATAACAGGCAAGGTATCACATGTCAGGTCATTATAAGGCATTCCCTCATCAATAATATTACTACTGGTAAGTACATCATTAGAATAGACTATTTTGCAAAAAATGGCATACATAAGTCAGAAATATTGGATGATTCAGGCTCATGAACATCTGATCCACTAGAATCAACCCAAGTCTTGCACAAATTAGCCTTATTAAATTTGTTATTCAGGTTGGCTCTATAGTTAATGGCAATGTGACCTATTTTCCCACATCTAAAGAATTCAAGTCTTCTTATGGTCTCTCCCAGGTCTACCATTATAGTCATTATTGTGCTTGTCTGATTTTCTCTCATGGGTCTGTTATTAGACTGATTTGAATAGGGAGACTTTCCTTGTTTAGAAGCACTATTATTTCTAAACTTCAGTATTTTCTTAAACTGTTTGGACATTAAGGCTATTTGATTGTCCAAATCATATAAATTAAAGTCCTCATTTGAGTCAAGGTCAATGTTGAGCACTACAACCTGAGGAGTTCTCATCTTACATTGAAAGACAACATTAGGACTGCTATAATATGTTATTATGGTTTATAATTCTTTGAAATATTCTTAATAATGCTTGCATGGAGTTATTTGAATTTGATTTTCTTAATCGATTCACTTTTCATATGCCTCCGTACACATGCTCACTAGATCTTTTTATTTTAACTACCTATGTTGCATGAGCTAATTGAGGCGTTCTCCTATCAATCTTGTCATATACATATCTATTTTGATTGTGGGATTTGTGCATGCAAGAACCATTGCCCAAGAGTTTGTTTTAATTTAAAAATTATGAGTGGGCAATGTAAAAGGGCTACTAAGGGAGTGAATTTCCTTTACATGAAAGGCCAGCATTGGCAAGAGCCTAAAAGTAAATGGAGGCAAAAGAAAAAGAAAAAAATTAACGGTGTTTTAAAATTGTTTCCTGAAAAAGTGTGATATCATCAAAATGAGAGGGAAAATTGAATATCTACAATTTTTAGGGCGTTAAGTTGAAGATCAATGGGTTTTCATAATGAGTCCCAGTAAATCTAAATGTTTAAATCTATTTATCTGTGAATCATTGATATTTTCTAGCCTAGTATGCATTGTGTAAGTTTGTCCATTTTGAGTTCATTATTTATCACTTGAGGTTAAATAGAATTTTGATACATTATTACGGTCAAATAGAACTCCTTGGACTATTTTGAGTGATTGGAACATATTTTTTTTTGTTTTTAGTTCACGCCGTTCACTCTATACCATAATTGGTTTAGACACATTTATGTCATACAAGTTTCGAAAGCTTATGTGCTTTGTGTATTTTGTAGTGTTTATACCTATATATTCTTGTGGATTATTGTCATATGCGCGTATATAAATAATATGTTTTGTTTTGATTCGTTGCATTTCATTATTACATATTTACCTTTTGCTTCATTTTTGTATCATATGAGCATCTTACATGATCATTTTTGTATCTTTTGTTTAATTATTTACATTGATATCGTTTGTTCTTTGTTTGGATTTTTTGTGCTTGTGTTACTGCTAGTTTGTCGTTGCATGTTTCACTTCACATCATCGAATGATATACTTGTTTCCTTTGTGTTCACGTGTGTGGTATTATGGGGGAGAAGTTATTTACATTATGCATTTTAACTTTGTATACTCCCGAACAAAAAGTAGGAGCAATATTATCATGGTTATAGAAGTCTAACCTAGTGGGGAGTATACTTTAAAGGGGGAATGTTTAACAAAGGGGGATTTTTTTATTTTTAATATGAGGTTTGTAAATATTATATTCTCTTTGCATTTGAAAGTTGTGTTGAGTTTACAGGTATAGAAACGATGCAAAAAAATTTCACAAGAGCAAAGTTACTCAAGTTTATATCGGTCAAGTGTTTATAATTTTTTGCTTTGGGGTTTGGGATTGAGTCTTAATGAGCTTGACGACCAAATAGGTTTTTATTTTATGTTTTGTCTTGGAATAGCCAAAGGGGGAGTTTTGTAAGAGCAAAGTTCAAATATAGTAAATTTGTAAATATATTGGCTTTATTCCGTTTGGACAAAATCATTTGAGTCATAGGTTAGGATTTGAGTTTGTTGGTCCTTCAAGCCTATGAGGCATGATTAAAGATCGTAGAAGCCAAGTAAAGTGACTTAATCAATTGAACCGTGTTTTCGTGTCGAGTTTTGTTTTAAACATCCATGAAATCTCAATAGATATGAATGCATATTTATGTTTGATCCCTGGATAATTTTAGGTGTTAGTTTTTAAATTATTTTTTAGGAATTTTTTCATAAAAGATTTTTTAAATAGAATTTTTTTTATGAAAAGTCATTCGAATAAGAATTTCAGTATGTTCAAGTGAATTTCTTAAATTCGTTCGAATAAGGTTTTAATTGGTTCAAATGAGGAGTGTGTTTCATTCAAATAAGAATAAAACGAGGAACAAACAAGATTTTTCTATAATACAGTGAGATGATATTCAAGGCTCGTTCAAATGAGTTTGTCTATCTAATTCAAACGAGATTTATTTCATTCAAACAAGATTGCACTAATCGTTTGAATGACCTAAGTTTTTTGTTTGAGCAAGTTGCCTCATTTTTTATGCTGCCTCGTTGTTTGTGTTTTCTATAAATAGGAGGGTTGGTATCAGTTTTATTAAAAGGTCTTTGCGAAAACAGTTTCTGAGAATATATCTTGTGCTTCTAAACACTAGTCTACACCCAACCCGATTGAGATCCAAGAATAATTCATATGTACATTTGAGATATCATATTTGAGAACCAAAGTATTTTACACTCTATATTTGATGAGTATCGTTCCATACAGTGGATTACGTGTGTGTTGCAATTTGACACGGTGGACTTCTTGTTATAGTGATAGTTTGTTGAGCCAAGATCGATGGACACCGGGATATGTGAGGAACACGCATTATGGAAGATCTTAGGTGGATTCCTGCTTGTTGTTGCGAATAAGTTTCGAGGACAAAAAATAGCATCATGTCTTAAAGTAGTTGAGTTTGTTGAGTAAGTCATTTATCGTCCTAGTGTAATTCCTATATCATAGTGAATGTTGTGTGGCTAGGTCGTTCAAGGTTTTTTTTCATTGTGGGTTTTCCTCACATGTGTGTGTTATGGTTTGTTTCCTTTATTTTATTTTTCCTATATCACTTCTATGTATGTTTAGGGCAAGATAAAATCAGTTAACTATTTTCACACCATATGTTTAATTGGTGCATAGATTAAAATTGGTTTAATTAATTTGAAAAACTAAAAATTTATGTGTGTGTGTGGCAATTGATATGACCTTTAGCATAGAAGCACTTTCGTATGGATATCAAAAGAAATATAGGGAGTTTTATAACACTTCCATGAAAGAGAATAAAACACTACCAGAGAACACCCAAAGCTTATTTGAGGTTCCAAAAAGGTCACAAAGAAGTGTTGAAGTCCTTGCAGAAAAACTGCCTCCTCCACCTAAAATGCCTATGCTCCCACGAGAGAGTTTGGGCGTAGAGATTTAATGAGACGTAAAAAAAACAAAGGGGAGAGCCAGCTGGAGGAACTTATCGCAATTGGCATTGATGAAGAAGATCCAACCAAGGTCATCCAAATTGGGTCTAGTCTAAGATCCTCCGTGGAGAAGAGCTAACCCAATTCTTGATTAAAAAACATAAATACATTTACTTGGAATTACTCGAATATGAATGAGGTGATCATAAGATAATGGTACACCACCTAAGAATGGAACCAAACCATGTTCCAGTACACCAGAAGAAGGAATTTGGGGGGACTAAAAGAAATACAGTTGTTATTAAAGAAGTTAACAAGCTCTTGGAAACCAATTCCACCTGAGAAGCAATATCTAGAGTGGTTTTCTAATGTGGTGTTAATGTCTAAGCCCAATAAGAAATGGCAAATGTGTATTTACCTCACTAATCTCAATAAACCTTGTCTTAAAGATTACTATCATTTGCCTCGCATTGACACATTGCTGGATTCTGCTATTGGCCACGAGCTCCTCTCCTTCGTGGATGCCTATTTTGGGTACAATCGAATTAAAATAACTCCCATAGATGAGGGAAAAACCTCATTCGTCACGAACAAAAGTAATTACTTTTATAAAGTTATGCCTTTCGGACTAAAAAATGTAGGTGCTACCTACCAAAGGTTAGTAAACTCCATCTTTAAAGACCTTATCGATAAATCTATGAAGGTCTGCATCGATGATATGCTAGTCAAGAGTCAGAAAGCTTAGGATCATATACAGAACCTCAAGGAGGCCTTTACCATCCTCATAAGGAATTAAATAAACCTCAACCTAAAGAAATTTACTTTTAGGGTAGCTGGAGGGAAATTCATGAGATTTATGGTCACCATACGTGCACAGAGGCCAACCTGGAGAAGATCGAAGCTCTAATAGGTATGGAATCTTCTAGGACAATTAAAGAGGTCCAAAGACTTATTGGAAGAGTTGTTATCCTAAAACATTTTGTATCCAAAGCCACAGATAAGTGCTTGACTTTCTTCAAAATACTGAATAAGGCTTTTTAGTGGACTACAGATGCAGAAGAATCTTTCTAAAGATGGGCGAAGTACTTGGGATATTCATCTCTCTTATCTCGGACCATTAATGGGAAAGACTTGTACTTATATATTATTTCCTCTTCGACCGTAATCATCTCAACTTCAATCCAATAAGATTATGGGGTCCAGTACTATATGTATTACGTCAGTCGAGATCAATAAGGGTCTAAAAGTAAATATCCCAAAATTGACAGCTCAATTTTTTTTATCAGCTCGGCATGATTCCTGAGGCCTTACTTCTAATCACATACCATAGTGGTTATGACACATCAAACCCTCCAATATATTCTATATAAGATTTATACCTCAAGAAGTCTGGCCAAGTGGTCAATAAAGTTAGGGGGATTTGACATCAAGTATCATCCATAAAATGACATCAAAGCTCATACCTTAGCCAAATTTATTATGGAGCTTATCAACTTGGATGAGCTAGAGTAATAGCTTGGAAAGAGAAGTAGCTTTGGACAAAGATCCCATGAAGCCATTATTCGAAGAGATAGACCCCACTTTTCTAACATGGGTCTTACATGTGGATAACTCTTCCAATATCTCAAGTAGCGGAGGTGAATTTCACCTCTTAATCCCAAAAGGAGGTACAATTTCTCTTGCACCCCATTTTCAATTCAAAGCCTCCAATAATAAGGTAAAGCATAAAGCTTTAGTGATATACCTATGCTTCGCCACCCATTTGAAATAAGAATGGGTTGTGGCTATCAGCGACTCTCAGTTGGTATTCCATCAAGTCACTGATGTGTATAAGGCAAATGTAACCGAATGGCAAGTTATTTGGAAATTGTGAAGCACCTCATTCAAAAAATCCACAAATTAAGCATGAGAAGAGTTCCTAAGGCAGAAAATTTTAAGGTTGTCCATATTGCATGAATAGTCTCTTCATATGAGGTTGATCCCAATGTTTTAATAGTTACCTTAGACCATCCAAATATCACTCATCTCGACATTAATTTTTTAAAAGTGGACTAGAGCTTTAACTGGACTACGCCAATCAAAATATACTTAAGGGACAGTTTTTCCCAAGGTTAATCTCCAAGCCTCACGCGTGAAGGCTTTCTCATCCAAATACTATCCGGAGAATGAGGTCTCATTTAAGAATGGGTATTTTTTAGCACCTCGGCGATGCCTTAGTTCACCGAAAGCCAACTATGTCCTTACAGATATCCTTGAAGGTGTATGTTAAAGATCTCCATGAAAGTGCATGTTGTTCCCCCATTGGACCTAAGACTTTAGTCTTTAAGATGTTAAGGTAAGGACAATTCTGACCCACTTTGAGAAAAGAAGATTAAGACTTGGTACATCATTATGATAAGTGTCATAGGTTTACCTTCCTTCCAAAATAACGAGTAGAGAAAATGTCCCCAATGCTAAGTCCATGTCCCTTTACTCAATGAGATGTTGATTTGGTAGGTCCTCTGCCTTATAGCAAAGTTCAGAACAAGTCTTCAAAGTGGTAATTAACTACCTTATAAAGTGGGATGAAGTTGAATCCTTGGCTAATATTACTAAGAAAAAAACCTCCAACTTCGTCTGGAAGAAAATATTTGTAGGTTTCTTTAGCCGAGAACCATCATCAACGAAAATGGAAAGCAATTCGATAACCCAGCCTTCAAAGAATTCTACTCAAACTATGGGATTAGAAACCTCTCACTACACCAAATCTTCCCATTTGTCAAGGTCATTGACCTTGACAAATCCAACTTGTGAAGGTCAATGACCGTGACATTTCGAGGCGAGACAACTTTTTTTGTCACGGTCGTGTCGCGATCAATGACCGTGACACGTTTGTCACGGTTATAAACCATGACAAAGCCGTGACCCTTTTTAAAAAAATTGTCACGATCATTGACCGTGACACGTCCGTGACAACTTTTATCACGGGCTTGTCACGGTCAATGACCGTGACAATTCTGGGCAGAATTTAAAAAAAATCTGCTGGGCAGTATGGCCACCGCCACTGCCCAGCAGTATATTTGTACCTGTTATAGCAACGTTGTACCTGTTCCACACATCATATATCCAACACAAACTAAAGATAATGCAAATATATATTCATGACGATATAATCCAAATATTCAAAGTAAAAATAATATACATGACGAAATAATCCAAATATAATTAAAATGGACAAACTTAAAAATAATGTTACTACATGTCTTGGATAAAACTGAGGAGGTGAGTAGGCCACACGACATACGAATTGACGCACCCACTAATATACGTCGTGCCGCATTGTTCGCGCAACCACAATAGGGAGTTCTCCTTCCCGGGTATGACATGTGTGACGAGCACCCTGGACTCCATCTCTTGAAGCACACGTCCATGGACTATTCCACCCTCGACGATATTCGGGTCCCTCAACCCCCGCCCTATCCGCTGGCCATCAAATACGTCCAATATGAACACGCTCGGCCAACCAATTGTCGAGAATGGTCTGTTGGAGGGCGTCAAATAGGGAAGTGGATCGTCGAAGTACGAACGTGTCGGTGATGAAGCAGCGAGGTCCACATCCTCGTCATCCTGCGCCTCGTCCTCCCGCACCTCCTCCTCCACCGCCTTCTCCTTCTCCTTCCCTTTATCTTTCCCTTTACGGTCTCCACCCAACGTACGCTTCATGAATGCGTACATATCTTGGACCGTCGCCTCCAAACGGGACAGCTTCACGTCGTGTGAATCCACCGTTCGAGCCAACTCGGTGTCGCTCGTCTCCAATCCGATGATCCTAGATTTGACCACCCGCGAGCTCACTCCCCTTGTCCTCCCCTTGCGATCAGAGCCAAGCATTCGCTGAGTGCGTCTGTGGACAAAGATGCCTTGTCGGCATCAAACTGCGACTCATGCACTTCCTTAAGCTTTGCCTGAAACGACAAAAAGCACATGATTAGTAAAATAAGTAAACTAAAAAATTATAACGTAATTAACAATAATTAAACTGTCGGATTACTTACAATCGTGGCCGCGACGCTCGGGGACACCTCCTTGTCCTTTCCCTTCTTCGTCCGAAGAGCCACATAAGTATCGAGCCTATGTGGCTTACCCCCTGGCCCACTCCCTACCCCCTGAAATAAAATAAAGTAAAGTAAAATTAGTATCGGCCCCGCAAAGTAAAATAATATCCAATAATATATTTCTGTAGTTATAGATAAATTAAATCTTACCTGCATCCTATGCTCCACCTCAGCGTAAGAGGTCCGGTCGGAGTAGTGCACGTCCGTCTTTTTAGCCCGATTTTCCCTCCCCGATTGGCGTGATGCCAATTGTCGATCCTCGATCTCATTGTCAATGAAATTTTGCCATTGTGCCAATGAGATCGGCTCCTTGGGCGGGACGGATCCGTGCCATTGTAAAATGGACTCTCGTGTTTTTCCAAAGTACCGTGTTCGCATATTTTTCTTCCACGTCTTGTGTTGCTCCCTCAACTGCTCCAAGACGGAATCGCGTAGCTTTGGATCCAAGTTGAATTGTTCCTGTCCAACAAATACAATGTTAGTTGCGAATAAATATAAATATAAATATAAATATAAATATGAAATTGAAATTGAAATTGAAATTGAAATTGAAATTGAAATTGAAATTGAAATTGAAATTGAAATTGAAATTGAAATATTACCTGTAGTGCCGCCCAAACAGCTAACTTGAGCTCATATGGAACCTCCTTCCAACTCATAAATCCCGGGCCGATGACCGTCTTTAGCAGCTCGAGGGATCTCGCTAATAGCTCCGACTTGTTTTCGACGGTAATCCCAAATTTTCCATATTTGGGGAGCCTAGGGGCGGAGGAGCCCTCGTCGCCTCCGTTACCACTGAACCCAGACGACATCATCATAAACAGCATCATCATCTTCGCCTTAACATCTGAAGGAGACATTTTTGCTGTAAAAAAAATGTTATTAGTACAGATAAAAAAAAATGTTAATAGTACACATTTCGTTTTACCTAATTGAATTAATTGAATTAATAGTACAGATAAAAAAATGTTCCGTCTATATTATAACGTATGTGCCCCACCCCCACCCCCTGCCCCCTCCCCCCGCCACACACACACGCACACCTACGCACCTACACGCGCGCGCACACACACACACACACACACACACACACCACCCCTACCCACCCCCTGTTATTATCCAACTATTATCAATTATTTATAAAATTGATGTCTACACACACGCACACCTACGCACCTACGCGCAGAGATGAAGCTATATTGTGACCAAAGGGGGCCATGGCCCCCTTTAGAATTTCAAAGCCTTGATAGGTTTGATGGCTCCTAATAGTTAACAAGCTACATTTTATAACTTAAAATATTATGGCAAGTTGAATGATGGTGTGCTAACCCTCAAAAAAGTTTGATTATATATACATGTGTGCAATATATATATATATATATATATATATATATATATATATATATATAACAATCTATATGAGGTGTTTTAAGCAATTTTAATTTTACTTTTTATATTTTATGAATTTATATACCACGGGTAAATTATTTCAATAACTTTTTATTTTGTTGTAAATTTATTATAAATCTTTACTCTAATTAAATTTAGAGATGGTAATTTAAGTGTGTTATACAAGAACTTATACAAAACCATATATAATTATGAAAATATATTTGTCACTTTTTCTACACGGTAAGCAATTAAATATGATTATTTGTGTCATATATAAGTAAAATCGGAGTTTATTATTTGCGTTTTTTGATCATGTCAATTTTTTTTGGTTCGTAAAAAAGGATCAACCTTAATTCACTAACTTCGTATTGCATGCAAGTCGTCTTAATATATTCGTCAAAAATAATTTTCACTAATTAAATTCAATTCATCATATATTACTGAAATCGAGATAAAACCCTAAGCCAAAATTAGTCAACAATCAAACCGATCAAAACAAAATCGACTAAAATTGGTTCGGTCAACCAACCATAATGTGTCTATCTGTCCGCCCGACCCCCTCTAAGTGTAATTCCTGGCTTCGTCCCTGCCTACGCGCGCGCGCGCACACACACACACACCACCCCTACCCACCCCCTGTTATTATCCAACTATTATCAATTATTTATAAAATTGATGTCTACACACACGCACACCTACGCACCTACGCGCAGAGACGAAGCTATATTGTGGCCAAAGGGGGCCATGGCCCCCCTTTAGAATTTCAAAGCCTTGATAGGTTTGATGGCTCCTAATAGTTAACAAGTTACATTTTATAACTTAAAATATTATGGCAAGTTGAATGATGGTGTGCTAACCCTCAAAAAAGTTTGATTATATATACATGTGTGCAATATATATATATATATATATATATATATATATAACAATCTATATGAGGTGTTTTAAGCAATTTTAAGTTTACTTTTTATGTTTTATGAATTTATATACCACGGGTAAATTATTTCAATAACTTTTTATTTTGTTGTAAATTTATTATAAATCTTTACTCTAATTAAATTTAGAGGTGGTAATTTAAGTGTGTTATACAAGAACTTATACAAAACCATATATAATTATGAAAATATATTTGTCACTTTTTCTACACGGTAAGCAATTAAATATGATTATTTGTGTCATATATAAGTAAAATCGGAGTTTATTATTTGTGTTTTTTGATCATGTCAATTTTTTTGGGTTCGTAAAAAAGGATCACCCTTAATTCACTAACTTCGTATTGCATGCAAGTCGTCTTAATATATTCGTCAAAAATAATTTTCACTAATTAAATTCAATTCATCATATATTATTGAAATCGAGATAAAACCCTAAGCCAAAATTAGTCAACAATCAAACCGATCAAAACAAAATCGACTAAAATTGGTTCGGTCAACCAACCATAATGTGTCTATCTGTCCGCCCGGCCCCCTCTAAGTGTAATTCCTGGCTTTGTCCCTGCCTACGCGCACGCGCACACACACACACACACACCCCACCCCACCCCCTGCCCCCCTCCACAACCCCCTCCCCCACCACACACCACCACACACACACACACCCCACCCCACCCCCTGCCCCCTCCACCACCCCCTCCCCCACCACACACCACACACACACACACACACACCACCCCATTCCCTGCCCCCCTCCACCACCACCTCCCCCACCACACACCACCACACACACATATACACACACACACCGCCCTGCCCCACACTGCCCCACCCCCTACCCCCACCCTGTCCCACCCCCCACACACGCACACACATACACACATATATATATACACATACACACATAAATATACACACAAATATATATATAAATGGAAGAGAGTGAGAGAGAGAAAATCGACCTGAAAGTAGAGAGAGAGAGAGAGAGAGAGAGAGCAGCGTCGAGAGAGAGAGAGAGAGAGAGGAGCGAACGGCGGTGGGGAAAAAGAAGGGGGTAGGGTTTTAGCTGTAAATATTATCACGGTCATGTCAAGGTCTTTGACCGTGACAACTATTTAAATTATTGTCACGGTCATTGACCGTGACACGACCGTGATAAGTAAATTTGTCATGGTATTGTCACGGTCAATGACCGTGACAATTAGTTGTCACGGTCGTGTCCAGGTCAATGACCGTGACATAAAACGCGTGTTTTTTGTCACGGTCAATGACCTTGACAAGGCTGACCGGCTGAAAGGTGATAATTTGCCCATTTTGGTGTAGTGTCTATTCGTCTGCAAACTAATTTTGGGTAAATGGGAAATTCTAGGTAACTAACCAAAGCATCTTCCACAGTCTAAAGAAAAAGTTAGATAATGAAGTGTTTGAAGGTTGAGGAGCTTCCAAACATCTTGTGGGCGTAGAGAACCACAATCAGAGGTCCGACATTAAAAAAAATCCCATTTTCTTTGAACTGTCAATGATGAAGTTATCCCCATCGAGATCAAGATATCTACACAAAGGTTAACTCGGTTCGAGTCAAAATCCAATATTGAGTGGCTCAAAAGATCCCTAGAAGAACTAAAAGAGAGGTGTGAAGATGCACTAATCAGGATGCCATATAATAACAAAAGAACAACCTCTTAATTTAATAAAACAAAGTTCACCACGTAGAATTCAAAGTAGGAGATTTGGTCCTAAGGGAGGTTACCATTGCCGTGAGAAATCTAATTGGAGGAAATTTAGGCCTCAGATGGGAAGGCCCTTATGTAATAACCAAGATAGCAAGGCTAGATTGCTATTATCTAAAAGATATGAAGGAATACAATTTTTCCCACCCTTAGAATGTAGAACATATCAATAAATACTTCCAATGATGTATTATATAGATGAAATAATATTAAAAGAACCCTTTTTGTTAACTATGTTATCCCAATACAATGTTCTATATGAGTTAATGAATTTAATCATTGGCTCCAAGTTAAACCTAAGGTCTAAGGACCCAATGTGAGTTATAAGGCCTTAATCCTTGTCTCCAAGCTAAACATAAGGTCCAAGGACCCAATGTGAGTTGTAAGACATTCATCTTTGGCTCTGAAGGTCACTAAGGTCCTAAACGGCCCAACAAAAGTTGAAAGGAACTCATACTGAGCTTGAATAAATAATCTAAGATCTAAAGACCTCAAAAAAGACTAAGGGAATTACCTAGGTTCCCATCCTTGATTCCTTCAGAGTTGAATAAGGTCTAATGACCCAAAAGTATAAACCTAAAGGACCTTTTGCATCCAAAAATATGTTTTCAAAAAAAAAGTACAGAGAACTTTGCATCCATTTTTCAAATATTTTCTATCCCTTATTTTAAAACATATTTAGGGAGTCGAGACTTTTAAAAGATGAAAAATCCCTTAAAACTTTGCTGTAATAGCTAAGGCTTAGAAAAATTTCCATTCTCAAAAATTTTGTGGGGGTATAAGTGTTGGTGTATAGGAAAATTTTAGACTTCCAGTTTTAAAACAGAGATTCCAGGTCCCAAACTGCTAAGGATTTCATCCCTAGTTAGCTAAGTTCATAGATCTTAGGACCCTTGGTGTAACTTTATATATCAAACTTCTAAGGCTCTCATCCTTAGTTAGTTAAGTTTAGAGGTCTTAGTGCCCTTAGTGGAACTTCAAATTTTAAATTGCTAAGGATTTTATTCTTAGTTACTCAAGTTCAGAGGTCGTAGGACCCTTAGTGGAACTTCAAATCTTAAAAAACAAGGTCGTCACCCTAGTGGACTAAATTTCATAAGTCTTAGGACCTTTTATGGAACATATTACAAACTTTTTAGGACTTAAAACTTAGTCAAATATAATTCTAATGTCATCAGGCCCTTAACATATTTACCCTTTTTTAAATTTCCACTCTTAAAATTTTTAGGGGACCAAGAGAATGAACAAAAAAAAATGAGATGCTCCATATTAAAAATTACAAATTTCAAACTCATGAGCATCTATCCTTAGTCATTTATGGATTTGAGGTCTTAGGACTTTTAACGGAATCTTAATTCTCATCTTCAAGGACTTCCATCCTTACTAACTCATGTTGCAAAGGTCTATGAACTCTTGATTATTTTCCATTACTTTACAGAGTAATCTTAGGGGGCTTACGGGGGACATTACCTCAGACAAGCACAAGCATAAGCAAAAATTTCTTAAAAAAGAAAAATCAAAATAAGTAGTAGTAAGGGAGAAGTCAAATATTTCAAACAAAGCCATTTTCATTAATGATAAGAGAGTCGTGGTTGTTATATTAATAACCAGTAGCTAAAAATAAGATTAAAAATGTTTAAAAAGACTTTCTAAGGTTTGAGTTCCACTTTACATTCCTTCCCTAGGGGCTTGGCACACTTGAATGAGCAGCACTCCATTTTTTACTTATTTTTCCTTGGCTTTTGGGAAAAAAGGCCTCAACAGCTTCGCCCTCATTGTTTCTTACACTTTTGGAACTATCATCAACAGAATGGGGGTCCTTAGGGAAGAGACTATGGTCATCGATCTTTAGGAAGAGTAGTTGTACCTTGACCTTGCAAGCTTCAAATTCAGAAGAGTACTTTTGAAAAAGAAACCTCTTATAGGTATCGAATTTCAGATAAGTATCCAACTGACTCCTTACCACATAGTTCATCTTTCCCTAAAGCTCTTTATGCTTCACTTAAATTCCTGATAACTCATCCTATAGTCTTTGTCCCTAAACCACTAAAATATCCTTCCCGAGAATAAGGACTAAGACATGATGCCTCTTGTCTTGGTTTCCTCAATCGAATGAAGAAGTTTGTCATTGGCACCATGAATATTGATAAATTCATCTTGAAGAGACTCCACAACCTCCCTATACTTGATTAAGGGCTCATCATTGGCCCTTTCAGCCCCAACCAGAGAGTTTTGAGCAGGAGAAAGCAATGAAGCATTATCACGGATGGTTTTCTCATTCAGTTAATGAGTTTGATCCATAAATTTGATTTGAGTCTTGAGGGTAGTCCTTCCATCCTCCAAAGAAACTTTATATATTTGTTGGTTACAAACCACTTGATGTATCTCCATTTTAACCATGTCCTACTACTCAGCTATAAATAAGGCCTTCTTCCATGCCTTCTGACCCTCAATGTCATCAATTATGAAAGACTCAGTAAAATGTTGGGCCTAAAAATAAGAGGAAATAGTGTAAGGGAATATTTTATTATAGTAAAAAGAATTACTAAAAAATAAAGAAATGTAAAGTTACATTTCCAAGGATATGGACCAGCTCCTCTAAAATGGCTGAGGTCCCCCTACCCCTCAATGCAAGCGCCATATAAAAAAAAAATTCCTGGTCATCAGCTTCAAGGCCTCCACTATAGATACATAAGAATTCCTATCTTCTGAGGATGAAGGTCAGGAGTACTTATCATTCTCAAGAAACCTCAACCTTCCCTGCTCCACCTCAACAGGCCCAATAGGCTAGATAAAAACCTTTAGCAAAGACATCTCCTTAAAGGGGTACATGATAACTTAATTCCCCTTTCACTTTGGCACCATTAAGCTCTTCCACCAAAACTTTTGAGACCATGGGTTTCAATTCCCTTGAAATATAAGGTGTAGGTTACCCCAGAGGCCCCGCATTCCACTGAAGATGCTTGTAGGATGGGATAGACTTTAATAATCATCTCTAGTGATATGACCTATATGTGCCCAACAGCACAGAGACACCAACCTCGTCCAGGGAGATGGACGAGATTAGAAGGGATCCAGATTAGCGACTAGCGGTGTCGTCCAAAGCAAGGTCGGCCATGGCCGACGTTACTAGTTGCCTCACAGCCAAGCAACAGCTGAGGTCCTTATGGTCCATGAAGATAGTAATCCATCAGGTCGGTCGGATCCGACATCACGCCTTCATCATACATCAACCTCGGTTGGGTGTAAGCCGAGGAAGCATAGACTACTCAAATCATCATAATCAGCCTCGGTTGGGAACCAGCCGACGATCCTGCTACTCCACTATTACCTCGGCCTAGGCCAACATTACAACTCCTCCTGCCTTACCTCGGCTCTCCTACTGAGCCAAGATCATCACAGATAACTTCTGATTGCGCAGTTGCCAGACTTTACAAACCTCGTACTCTCCCAGGCCGAGGTTGGTATCACCCGAAGACAGCCGAGATTCTACACGTTCTAGTATAACCTCGAACACATGGACAAATCTGTTATAACCGAATTATTCCCTCCACGTGAGGAAATATTGAGGTTATCATTAATTTCTTGAGATTAGCTAGGTGCCATTCTCATATTGGCTCGTTGCTCATGCACATGCTCATTGTATGCTTGGGGGGCACATTACAAGCACTATATATAGAGGTCATCCTCTACCTTGTAAAGGGATCGAGAATGAAAACCCTAGCTAAAACTCTATCATTTTAAACAGTAGAGAGAGAAAGCTTGAGAGTTTGTATCCATGGTCATTAGTGCCTTCATTTAGTGATAGTACTCACACATACTCACAGTGGATGTAGGCCAGATTGGCTGAACCACTTACATTCAAGTGCTCATCCTCTTCTCCTCACCTCAATCTCTTATATTTAGTATACTCTTATGCTGCCATTGTTATCACTAGTTTGAGCTTACAAACACCTTAAGGGGTGGTGCTAATTCTAGCATCATCATTTTGGCACCGTATGTGGGAACGAGACGCTATCTCTTCCTTATTTTTTGCATAATCTCACCGGAGACTCTAGTGGTGAACCAAGCCTCACCCCTTGGGTGGAGCTGCTTCACCATTGAAAGAGGTCCATCAAGGTACAAAGCTCATTTACTCTACAAGCTCTTTAGTGTTAACATATGACGTTGGAATTACCGCCACCTCTTCCACCACCTGGTGCTGGAGGGCCTCAATCCGAAATGGCGGAAGTGGCAGCAGCCTTGAGGTCTTTGGCTGCAATGCAACAAGCGATGAAGGGCAATTTGCACAACTCAGTCAGAATATGATGAAACCACCTGGGGTCTCATCGGAGATGATCACTTCGACGGCTGTTCAGCCTCATCCTGACGCCATGGGACCACCCCAGGCACCGTGAAAAGACCAACCTACGCCTCAGCGGAGGAGGTACGTTGCTGACCCTAGACGTTTGCATCTGGGGAGGCAAGGACACCCTTGCCCTGAGGATAGGAATGATGATTTGGAGGCAGAAGATGCTCCAGGAGATTATTGGGATCCGTATGAGGTTTCAAATAACATAGTACGTCCTATCCAGCAGAGCCGAGGTTGTGAAGGGAGAAAAGGTGAAGAAACCCAACAAAGAGGGCCAGGTTTTGATCGATTAAGTAGAGGGTCGGCCTTTGAAAGGCTCGGCCCAGTAAACGACCTACGACAGAGGTTATCGAGGTCGAAAAGTGTAGTCGGCTCACAAAGGGACGATGTCCAACGTCGGCCTCATCAAGGCCAACCTAAAATGAGATGAGGTATGGACCAGGAAGAGGTCAACAGCCGACATTGTGGTGCGGCAGGGGAACCCTCAGTCCACCCCTTAGAGGTGGCTGGGGACAACCTCGGCCAGGCCGACGTTGCAAGAGTGATAAGCACCCAAAACTGTACAATTTATACCCCAAATAGATGTCCTTTAGTTGCTAATTCTCAACAATTTGGGTCTTATGCGCTTAATTGTTCAATATGCAGGCTTAATTGCAGTTGCGGTGTCAAAAGCTATATTTTCAGGCAATTTGCAGTTAAAATGAAGTTAATTCCCTCTCCCGTAACCAAACCCGATCCTAAACCTAGCCTAAACCTACCCTAAACCCTGTGTGTGTTTAGTTTATGTCTTTTTATATTTTTTTATATTTTTAGTTTGAGTCATTTTTATTTTTAGAATTTATTTTTAATTATTTAGGATTTCTTGGTTTTATTTTCTATTTTTTTTATTAGTATAATTTTATTTTACTTTGATTTTGATTAGTTTTATTTTTATTAGGACTAGATTTTTTTAGGAATTCATTTATTTTTTTTAGTTTTAATTGATTTTACATTTATTTAGAATTTTAGTTTTAGTTTTATTAGATTTTATTTTTATTATTTCTCTTTTTAGTTTCATTTTTTGATTGGGTCTTTATTTTATTATTAGAAGTAGGATTTTTATTTTTATTTTTATTTTTTTAGAGTTTTATTTTTATTAGTTTTTGTTTTTTTTAGGTGTCTAAATTAAACTCACACACACCCTAAAACCAACACACTACCAAACACACCCTAAAACTACCCTGACCCTCATCCTATTACCTATACCCTCACCTACACATAACTCCCATGTACCTCACTACACACTATCACCCCGATGTCATCTTCAACCTCCTACCAAAAAATCCTCTCTTCTCTCTCTCTTCCACCGTTTTCATACTCAACCTCCATTAAACCAAACTCACCACCACCATTTTCTCTATCTTCTCTCATACCCCATTAAACCCACAACCTCCAAACCCGACGGAATAAACCCTAACCCGACTCCCCACTGCCCCAAACTCCATCGCCAATCGCTACCCCTCCGGCATTAACCCTCGGCCAGCCATCACCAACAGCCGAACCCATCTAACCCCGGCTCCCCTCAGAACTAACCTCCGGCGACGCGACCCCTTTCCCCTGCTCCGGCCATGTTCCTGGCCTTACCGCCCCTCCACCAGCGGCGCTCCACCGGCGATCTGAAACGACTCCCCTCTGTCGCACACCCCTCCGGTCGTGACCCAGATCCGGCCCCTAACCCGCCGAACTGCCTCACAAACCAGCAACCCCCCTTCACCCGTGAGCCACGACTGGACCCATCTCTATCTCCAGCGAACCTCTAACCACCGCCGACCACCTCCGGTGCTGTTTCACCCCTTAACCCGCCACCCAATCTAGCTGACCCAAGTTTTAACCCATCCTAACCCCCATCTTCCATACCCAATTCCAAACCAAAACCCAATACCCATTTCTCAATTCTCCCAAAAGCCACCCACGACTTTTCCACCTGCATAAACCAAGCAAATACATTCCAAAAGCAAGACCAAATAAAGTATGGGAGGTAAATTCTAACCCATTCCTTTATGTTGAGATTTTGCATTTTTAGCAATTATCTCAATATAAAGTAATGATCTAGAATTTATTTCTTTGGGTGAATTCTAATGTACAATTTTATAATTTTAGGATTTGCATTTTTAGCAAATCTCTTTTATTATTTAATTGTCCATTATGAATTCATCCACTATCCTTTTTAATTTTTAGTTTTTAATTTTTAATTTAGATTCAATAAATACATGAGTTAGGGATTATGATTGAGTGATTTTTGATGTATAATTGAGAGAGTGTTGATGTAATTGAAGATTACATTCCAATTCAAGGCTTAAATGGGTTTGATCTATTCCTCTCTTTTACTTTTATTTTAATCTTCTCATGCTTTTATTTGTTTATCTTATATTTGTGGATGATGATTATTGAGGGCTAATCTTCCATTCATGGGATGAAATTTTGAAGCCCTCATGAATCGAATTTAGTTAGTTTATTTTTAGCATAATTTTATTTACCTCATTTTGTTATTAGCTTTTACATCTTAGTAGTACTTTAAAAATTAGTATATAGTTAGTTAATTAATATTCCCTTGAAAAATTCATAAAAAATAGAAAAAGTAAAAATAGAAAAATATAATTAAATGCAAATGAATCTATATATATGTCCTCTCCAATTTTGTGTTTCACCCTTAGATTTGGATTGACTCCCTTACTTACCCTCTACACTAGTTTTGTTATAATTTTGTAGGTTCAAAGGAATTTTGATGGATAGAGAAGTTGCACAACGCAAATCTGCATTAGAGGAAATTTTTCTTATTTATCAAAGACTATGGAATGACTCCATCCAACGTCTTGAGGACAAGATAGGAGACCTCATCAAAAGGAGGGACCCACTGCAAAGAGGTTTCTCAGAAGGCTCTCCGTTCATGTCAAAGATAGTGATCTTCCCTACCCCTGCTAAGTTCAAGCCACCTATGGTGTATCCCAAATATGATGGTAGAACCAACTCTGTACATCATATTAAGATATACCAGTCTACGGCGGACATTTACTCAATACCAGATGAGATGAAATGTCGGGCCTTCTCAGGGACTTTGACGGGAGCTGCACACATCTGATTTACCTCTCTTTCGAAGAACTCAATAGAGAACTTTAAGGGTTTGGCTGAACGGTTCATTCACGACATCTGTGTTGGGGTAAGACCTCAAAAGAAGACTACCCATTTGTCGTATGTCAAGCAAGGCAAGAACGAGAACCTAAGGGACTACATTGCTAGATTCAACAAAGAAAAACTCGAGGTCGAAGACTACGAAGAGAATATAGCCATGACCGCCCTCATAGGAGGTCTACAGAAAGGGAAGTTGTTGTGGAAACTTATGGAAGACCCTCCCAAGTCCATGGCGGAACTTTTGGCAACTGCGGGCAGGGTCATGAACGCTAAAGAGGCCATGGCTGCAAAATACGAGGATGAGAATGGTGGTAGTAGCGGGAAGTTCGAAAGAAAGAAGGATGAAAAGAAGAGATCATCCGATGATAAGTTCGCACGATATACCCCTCAAACTGTGAGCTGCGAACACATCCTGAACGAGATCAAGAATGACCGGTCACTGAGATGGCCAGAGAAGCTGAAGGCTCCTCCACATAAGAGGAACAAGAACTTGTGGTGCGAGTTCCACCAAGACCATGGCCATGTTACAGACAAGTGCTTCGCCTTGAAAGATGAGATCGAGAAGATGTTGAAATCAGGAAAGTTGAGGAAGTATGTTGATGGAAAGGCTCCTAAAAGGGGAAGAGAGAACCCTAAAAAGAAGAGAAACGATAAATATCGTGGCGATACTCTAGCAAGAAGAGATGATGACTCGAAAGGTGATGATGAGGACGATCCAGATCTCCCACCAAAAGATGACAACGCCCCGGTGAAGAGGGTCAGCATGATCTCCTTTGGTGTTAACACCATATGCGGAGGACTCGTAGGGAGCGGTTCTGAAGTGGCTGATCAAAAAGCTCATGTGGCAAAAGCTAAGTCAGTGGCCAAGCCAGAAGTGATAAATCTAACGTCTTTTGAAACCAAGCAGAAGATAAAGAAGGTGGATATGGACAATCTTATAGTTGGGTTCTCCCGACTCGACTTCAAAGGCATCCTAGCTCTACATAATGACCCTTTAGTAATCACAACAAGGGTGCATGGATGCGAGGTACAGAGAATCCTCGTAGATGGAGGAAGTTCAGCAGATGTGATATTCTGTCCCTGCTTCAAAAGCCTTGGCCTTAGCAGAGCTGGGCTGGTACCCTATCATCATCCGTTAATGGGCTTCAGCAGTGAAAAGGTCCACCCGTTGGGCATGTATGAGATGGACGTGCGAATGGGCGATGAGTGGCCTAAAAGGTTGACCCATAAGATCAATTTTTTGTTATGGACGAAAATGTCTTCTCGGCCTACAACCTCATCATAGGAAGAGTAGCCCTTAAGGAGTTTGTGGTCGTGCCGTCGACGTTCCACCAGATGCTAAAATTCCCGACCCCCTATGGGGTAGGGGAAGTGCAGGGTGACCAGACCATAGCACGAGAATGCTACTTCAACTCAGCCGAAGAGAGAGAGGCCCATAAGAGAGCCACTACCATATATAACATTGATACACTGGACCCCAAAGATGAAACGAAGTTGAAGAAAGGAGAGGTCGCGAAAGAGGTAGAATCCATCGTCCTCAATGAAGACGAAATAGAAAAACCGTCCAAGTCGGCAAAGCCTTAAAAGCGGAGATCAAGGAAGAGCTGATAAGTTTCTTGAAGAAGAGGCAGAGTGTCCTCGTTTGAAGCCACGCGGACATGCCTGGCATCGACCCGGAGGTTATGTGCCATAAACTTAATGTGACTAAGGATGCTAAGCCAATCAAACAAAGATGAAGAGTTTACTCTTGGGAAAAGTACGATGTCATCCGGGAAGAAGTAAGAAAGTTGGAAGAGGCCAAGTTTATAAGGGAAGTCATATATCCAGAGTGGTAATAAAACACCGTCATTGTGCCCAAAGCCAATGGAAAATGAAGGATGTGCGTAGACTTTACCGACCTGAATAAGTCTTGCCCAAAAGACAGTTATCCCTTATCTCGGATCGACCAGATGGTAGATGCCACTACAGGGCATGAGCTCATGAGCTTCATGGATGCGTATTCAGGATACAACCAAATCTTCATGGATGTCGAAGACTCAAAGAAGACAGCCTTCATCACAGATAAAGGGACATATTACTACAAGGTTATGCCCTTCGGATTGAAAAATGCGGGGGCAACGTATCAACGTCTTGTAAATAAGATGTTTGAGGCTCAAATAGGCAAGACTATGGAGGTTTACATAGATGATATGTTGACAAAGAGCTTTAAGGCATGCACGAACGTGGCAGACCTAGAGAAGACCTTCGATAACATGAACTTGTACAGAATGAAACCCAACCCTGCGAAGTGTGTCTTCAGTGTAGGTGCTGGGAAGTTCCTTGGATTCATTATCAATCAGAGAGGAATAGAGGTGAACCCTGAGAAAATTAAAGCTTTGCTCGACATGAAGACACCAAAAAGCATCAAAGACGTTCAGAGGCTCACTAGAAGAGTAGTTGCACTCAACAGATTTCTTTCCAGAGCGACGGACAAGTGTTTTTCGTTCTTTAAGGTGCTTAGAAAGGCCTTCGAGTGGGACAAAGAGTGTGATGAGGCTTTTAATCAACTCAAGTCCTACCTAGGATCTCCCTTGCTCTTATCTCGGCCCATAGCGGGAGAGAAGTTATATGTTTATCTAGTAGTCTCTGAATCAGCTATAAGTGCATCCATAGTACGAGAAGACATTGGAGTCCAAAGGCTCGTATACTTCAACAGTAAGGACCTTCAAGGGTCTGAACAGAATTATCCTTGGATAGAAAACTTAGCTTACGCCTTGATACATGATTTTAGGAAGATGAAGCCCTACTTCCAAGCCCATGATATGGTCATCCTCACAGACTCCCCACTAAGACAGGTCCTCCACAAACTCGAGAAGTCGGGTAGATTGATGACATGGGCCATTGAGTTGGGGGAGTATGACCTTACTTATCAACCCACGGTGGCCATTAAAGGGCAAGCACTTGCAAATTTTATTGCTGAGTTCACATGGGAAGAGATCGAGAATAACCTAGAGGCTGCAGAGGGACCAAACAGCAACTTCTTCCGAGACCTGGAAGAGGTTGTATCCAAGAGGGACAGAAATGGAGTAGCCGAGAATGAGGAAGATCGGTACCTTTTCAAGCACGAAATCATGTTAGAAGGGAGCTTCGCATCAAATAAAGATATATGGAACCTCTTTGTCGACGGGTCTTCTTGCGAAAGTGGAAGCGGTGCAGGGCTAATACTTTCAGCTCCAGATGGTACCAATGTCGAATACGCCCTAAGGTTTAAATTCAAGGCATCAAGCAACGAGTCAGAATATAAGGCCATGATAGCAGGCCTCTCCTTGGTAAAGACCCTTAGGGTAAGACGACTACTACTTCACATTGGCTCAAGGTTGGTTGTTAACCAAGTGTTGGGGGTTTATGAGGCCAAGGATGAAAGGATGGCCAAATACCTGAAGAGGGTAAGAGTGATATTAGAAGGTTTCGAAGAGGTAAAGATGAAGAGAATACCTCGACAAAATAACAGCCACGCAGACGCACTAGCAAGGTTGGCTTTAGCAACAAGGACAGACATCAGAAGGACAGTTCCAGTTGAGATCCTGCCCAAGGCGACCATTAAAGATGAAGAGGTTAGTAACCCTTGCCTCAATTTGAACTTAGGGGAGTAATGGATGGATCCCTTAATCAGATACATCAGAGAGGGAGAGCTGTCGAAATCAAAGCTAAAGAGGAGGAAACTAAGGTACAGAGCTGCAAAGTTCTCAATAGTAGGAGACGTCCTAAATAAGAAAGGATTTCTATTACATCTCCTCAGATGTGTCCATCCCATAGAAGTTCTCCACGTCTTAAAGGAGGTGCACGAGGGTTCTTGCTCCAGTCACATAGGAGGAAGACCTTTAGCCAAGAGGATTATCACACAGGGATACTGGTGGCCGACATTAGCTAAGGATGCTGCAACCTATGTGAAGAGGTGTGACAAATGCCAAAGATTCTCCACTATCCCCCATCAACCTCATCAGCCTATGACGTCAATAAGTTCTCCTTGGTCGTTCACAGTATGGGGAATCGACTTGGTACGTCCCTTACCAAGAGCGACGAGCAATTACAGGTTTTTGATAGTTACCATTGACTACTTCTCCAAATGGGTAGAGATCGAGCCGATGATCACGATTACAGAGCAGAAGACCTTTTAATTTATCAGGAAGAACATCATATGAAGATATGGTCTCCCAAACACCCTCATCTCGGACAATGGCACCCAGTTCAAGAATTCTTCCTTTGAAAAATGCTGCGAAAGAGTTGGGATAAAGTAATTTTTCTCTTCTCCTGGCCGACCTCAGGCAAACGGTCAGGCCGAAGTCACCAATAAAACTATCCTCAACGGGATTAAGAAGAGGTTAGAAGAAGCTAAGGGAATATGGACTGAAGAGGTTTATGTTGTGTTATGAGCCTATAGAACAACGGCTAATGTTAGCACATGGCTCAGAGGCTGGCATACCAATAGAGATAGGCCTCCCCAGTCACAGGGTTTATACCTACGACCCTAAGAAAAATGGGGAGGAGAGAAGATTTGACTTAGACCTGATTAAAGAAAGAAGGGAAGACGCAGAGATCATACAGGCAGCTTACCACCGGAGAACAGCAAAGTTCTACAATCAAAGAGTAAAATCAAGACCCATAGCCGTGGGAGACCTAGTGCTAAAAAATATGTTACAGAAGGCAAACAAGCTCCACCCCAATTGGCATGGCCCTTACAAAGTAACCGAGGAGGTTGTACCCGGGACCTACAGGACGAAAAATCATGATTTGGGGGTAACATCTTGATTTGGTGACCTCAGACCTTAGAACATCATGATTTGGTGACAAGCTCTGAGGAAACATCATATTTAGATGACCTCAGACCCTAGACATCATAATTTGGTAAAAATTAATGGGGGTAACATCATATTTAGATGACCTCAGACCTTAGACATCATTAAGTTGGTGAATATTTTATGGGGGTAACATCTTAGTTGATGACCTCAGACCATAAAACATCATGATTTGGTGATAAGGTCTGAGGAGACATCATATTTAGATGACCTCATACCCTAGACAACATAATTTGGTGAAAAATTAATGGGGGTAACATCTTAGTTGATGACCTCAGACCTAGACATCATAATTTGGTGAAAAATTAATGGGGGTAACATCTTAGTTGATGACCTCAGACCTTAGACATCATTAATTTGGTGAATATTTTATGGGGTTAACATCTTAGTCGATGACCTCAGACCTTAGAACATCATGATTTGGTGATAAGGTCTGAGGAAACATCATATTTAGATGACCTCAGACCCTAGACATCATAATTTGGTGAAATGTTAATGGGGTTAACGTCTTAGTTGATGACCTCAGACCTTAGACATCATTAATTTGGTGAATATTTTATGGGGGTAACATCTTAGTCGATGACTTCATACCTTAAAACATCATGATTTGGTGACAAGGTCTAAGAAACATCATATTTAGATAACCTCAGACCCTAGACATCATAATTTGGTGAAAAATTAATGGGGGTAAAATCTTAGGTGATGACCTCAGACCTTAGACATCATTAATTTGGTGAATGTTTTATGGGGGTAACATCTTAGTCGATGACCTCAGACCTTAGAACATCATGATTTGCTGACAAGGTCTGAGGAGACATCATATTTAGATGACCTCAGACCCTAGACATCATAATTTGGTGAAAAAATTAATGGGGGTAACATCTTAGTTGATGACCTCAGACCTTAGACATCATTAATTTGGTGAATATTTTGTGAGGGTAACATCTTAGTCGATGACCTAGGACCTTAGAACATCATGATTTGGTGATAAGGTCTGAGGAGACATCATATTTAGATGACCTCAGACCCTAGACATTATAATTTACTGACAAGGTCTAAGGTAAGGCATCACATTTGGATGACCTCAGACCTTAGACATCATTAATTTGGTGAATATTTTATTTATGGGGCTTATGAAGACAACATTATATGGAAGCTTCAGGCCTTAGCACAAACACATTGCATGACATATAACACCATTCAAAGAACATTCAGCAACTAAAGAAATAAATCCTTATTTAGAGGTTGATGTAGCATAAAGATAAGAATCACAAGCCATAAGGTAACAGGATTTGTCATCAGAGGTTACAGATTGAATCGAAAATTAAAAATTAAAAAAGCTTCACAAAGTGGATTCAAGTGTCTGTAGTCTCAGGGTTAGTTGCCATGGCCCCATCTCCCTGGATGAGGTTGGTCACCTCTACCCCCATCATCCTGAGGACCAACGTCTTCAGTCTTGGTATCCTCTTGAGGAGCAGTCTCAGTAGGGGCGACGCCTCCTTCCTCCTCGACCTCTTGTAAGGCCTGAGAAAACTGAGGATCGGCGTATCTTAGACCAAGGAAGTCAGAGGCTTCCAGGATCCCTGATTCTTTCTCCTTCATTGTAACCCATTTGCTAGTGGCCTTAACACCACTTTCGAGGTACTCGAAGTCGAAGCTGATAAATTCATCAGAGACCTTGTAGCCCTCCAAGATCTTCTTGGAGGCATCATCCAAGGTAGCCTTCACAGCAACATCAACCTTATGTTGGAGAGAGTCAGCCTGAGTCTTTAGGGCAGAGCTATGATCCTTCTTTAGCTTGTCCATCTCCTTTTCCAGCCGCTTCACGCTAGCCTCAAACTTCTCCGAGGAAGCCTTCAGACGCTCCACTTCAGCATTTAGAACAGCCTCAGTCTTTTCGACCTCTTATCCCTTCTTAATCAGAGGAAGTTTCCTCAGAGTCCAGTCAATAAAATGGTGCATGGTGAGGAGACCCTATAGAACATGTGCATAGATGTCAGTTTAAGATTTGGTATAATTTAAAGACAAGGTTACACTTAATTGAACAAAAGCAAAGTCTTACTTGAATAGATTGATGAAGGCGAACTCGACTAGCAGAGGCCTGTCCAGAGAACGGCAGAAGCATTTATCAGAGTCGGTCATGGTCGAGCCGATAGCGTCCAGGGCCTTCACACTTTGGCCGATAAGATTGTCGTCAATCTTCAGTTGCTCTAGACGGGCAACTAACGCATCCTCAGAATAAATGGGGATGGCACGATCCCCTTGTGAAGCTTTCTTCTTCTGCCTCTGATCCTCAGGGGCAGGGTTGGTAGGTTTCCTCTTCTTGGAGGCCTCAGCCCTTGAAGTAGTTAGAGGGGGAGGAGGCGCATTTAGACCTGCTTTCTTTACAAGTTTCATGAGACTAGGGGTTGCCATCTCCCAGAGGTCGTTAGAAATTCCTTTTGGATGCTCTGCAAATAGAAAGGTCTGAATTAGAAAATTAGAGACATCACAAATTTAGAGGTATAACTTGTTGAAATAATAAAGCAACTTATGGAGCTCGATCAGAGGACTCCCCCAAAGGCCAGTTTCAGAGAGATAATAGAGGGTCATCAAATGCTCGTACTTGACTAGCAAACCATGATCCCCCTGATCTTGAAGGTCTTTGACCTTCTAAAGATTATTTTGGCTTAGCCCAGGGTCGGTCCTAGTAGCCATTATCACCTTTCCCCATCTCAGGGGTATTCTCGGGTCTAAGGATGAAGAGGGGGCACAGGGACCAAACTCCCATGGCCCTGATGCAAAGAAGTAGCGTGGTTTCCAATTATGGTTCGAGGTTTGGGTAACCTGTAACATCTTCTTATTTGACTTCGAGCTAAGAAATGATAGTAGCTTGGATGGTTCCTGGCAGATGAGGGGACGTAGAACCCTGTGAAGACCTGGACGGGAAGGTCTGAATGATGAACTGCCCTCCATAAGACTATAGCTCCAATTATCACCCTCCAGTCATTGGGTGATAACTGGGAAGGAGCCAAGTTAATGTAGGACAATATATCCCTGATTATGGGGTGAATGGGAAGACTAAACCCTAACTTAAACATTTGCTCATATAAGCAGATCTCACCGTCTCGGTCGCTGAAGGCCCTCTCGTCCTTTAGAGGTCTCCTAAGTTTTATGGAAGGACTTATAGAGTACAGATGTCTGAAGGCTAGAAGGTCGATCTCGTTGATAGTGCTCTCTATCTCAGCCACCTCATAGGATTCAGCATCGCTTTCACTACCGTCATCCTCATCCAGGTCAACGTCTTCTTAAGCAGACAAGGTAACACCACCAGGGAACCTCTAAGAAAACTCAGCTCATGTGGCGATCGACAGGGGAATAGCGTTAAGGATTGGGGGAACAGGAAAACTAGGCCCTATAATTTCAACGTCGAAGGAAGAGTGCGAGGTGCTAGAACTCTTATAAGATGAGGCACGGTTGGAAACCTCAGCTTGATCAGAGGCTTGGTCCATTCGGATGGAGTAATCCATGACCTCTTCAAAAGAATCAACAGACATGGGGTCTGAGGTTGACGACGCAGACTCAAACATAGGAATGGGTTCTATTGGGACCTCTGCAGGCACAAATGGATCAGGATATACCACTTTCAGAGGTGGTGGACATATAGGCCTAAGAGGGAATGCCTTTACCCTACGAGCTTCCTCTTGGGATCGTTCTATTTGCCTAATTTTATCCAAGGTTTTCTCCCTAAGGGAGGGGAATTCATCTAAGAGTTGATAAAGGGGTGTGAGCATATGAGTCAGACCCTACACTTGGGACTCTAAATCCTAAATAAACAGGATTGGCAATTTGACTAAGGATCAAACTGGGATTTTAAAAAAAATAAGAACAATGAAGAAGATATAAGAACAGTTACCGAAAAACTCAAGAAACTCCCCAAAAAAATCAAATAGTCACTGGAAAATTCATAACTCTCACCAACAATTGAAGAGACAAGAATAAAAGGGTCTAAAAATGGCAGAGTAAGGTGGAGACGATACCTGAAGACTTGTGAAATGAAGGAGATTTGAAGAAACACAGAGATCCCAGCCAAGCACTGGTAGGAAAGAGACAGTTGTAGAGATAGCAAAGGCGGGAAGGAGAGAAATGAAGAAGAAAGAGAAAGAAATAAGGTTTAAACCTTTGAATAAGTTAGCACAACTCCCAAGGCCCATCATTGCCTTTGGAACCCAAAAGACTACAATCATTGCACTTGATAAGCACACAGCCACCTTTAGAAGCTGACACTTGTCAAGAAAATATTGGCACCTAATGAAATCCAACCTCGGACAAACATACCCCTTAGGCACATGATCACATAGGTGACTAAGGGCTAGGGGGTGATTGATATGCCCTATATGTACCCAACAGCGCAGAGACTCCAACCTCAGCCAGGGAAATGGCCGAGGTTAGAAGGGCCCTAGATTGGCGACCAGCGGTATCGTCCTAAGTAAGGTAGGCCATGGCCGACATTACTAGTTGCCTCACAGCCAAGCAACAGCTAAGGTCCTCATGCTCCATGTAGATATTAATCCATCAGGTCGGTCGGAGCTGACATCACGCCTTCATCATACATCAACCTCGGTTGGGTGTAAGCCAAGGAAGCAGAGACTACTCAAATCATCATAATCAGCCTCGACAGGGAACCAGCCAACTTTCCTGCTACTCCACCATTACCTCGGCCCAGGACAACATTATAACTCCTCCTGCCTTACCTCGACTCTCCTACTGAGCCAAGATCATCATGGATAACCTCTGATTGTGCAGTTTCCAGACTTCACCAACCTCGTACTCTCCCAGGCCGAGGTTGGTATCACCCGAGGATAGTCGAGATTCTACACATTCTAGTATAACCTGGAACACATGGACAAATCTATTATAACCGAATTATTCCCTCCACGTGAGGGAATATTGAGGTCATCATTTATTAGTTGAGATCAGTCAGGTGCCATTATCATATTGGCTCGATGCTCATGCACATGCTCATTGTATGCTTAGGGGGCACATTACACCCCCCAAGCACTATATATAGAGGTCATCCTCTACCTTGTAAAGGGATCGAGAATGACAACCCTAGCTAAAACTCAGTCATTTTACACAGTAGAGAGAGAAAGCTTGAGAGATTGTATCCATGGTCATTAGTGCCTTCATTCAGTGATATTACTTACACATACTCACAGTGGATGTAGGCAAGATTGGATGAACCACTTACATTCAAGTGTTCATCCTCTTCTCCTCACCTCAATCTCTTATATTTAGTATACTCTTATGCTGCCATTGTTATCATTAGTTTGAGATTACAAACACCTTGAGGGGTGGTGCTATTTCTAGCATCATCATCTAGTGAGGTGTTTTCATTTGGCTCTAACCTCAGCTTAGGCGTATCCACCAGATTCACAAAGAATACTAGAATGTCCATAATTGTGTTGAATTTAATACGCTTCACAACCTTAGATCTCTCCCCTTTATTTACTAAGGGTGTAGCATAGGTATGCTTGGATTTATACTTGGACATCCTCTTATGTTCACACTTATATGCTAAATTAATAACAAATCAGAGTTAGTAATTGAGGTACCAATTAGAGAATAAATATGGAAATAGATAAGGGGTTAGCATACTTACTCGGTGAATAGTCAAAGTCCAAGAAAACTAAGCCCTCCACAGAAGGAAGAACCTTCTCAATGATGGGGGACGCTCAACCCTCTTTTGTCCTTATCACTTCACCCTTAGAAGTCTCAGAAAGTACAACCTTCCACTTCCTTTGGACCAATACAAAAGGTTGAGTCCCCACCAACTCTCTAACTACCATATTTGGGGAGTCTCAAACACCACTCCAAGAAATATAGCTTTGGGTTGAGGTCCAAGGACATTTTTATAGATATGGTTTGGGGTGACTATTATCTCTAAAGGAATGGAGGATACTTTAATAGCCTCCATTATTATGTTTATTTCCTCCTTGATGAGGTCAACACGGACTAAAAAAGAAGAAATATTAGCAAGCTTCCTACCAAAAGTTAAATAAAGACTCAAAGTTAAAAGAAGTCTTACCCACAATCGTAGTAATGCACAAGAATGTAGGGTGGACAATCCTTTCCACTAGGTCAGGGGTGGCCCAAGTGCCTTCGATAAGGAAGAAACTCTCCTTCCACTACTTAGGGGAATTATGTTTATCCCTTGAAATGATAGTCAGAGCCCTGGGAGCAAAGTACTTCAACCCCGTATCCTTGGGCTTACTCTGTTCTTGGACCTTATAAATCAAAAATAACTCAGTCATGGTGACATCAAACTGTCCCTCACTGGTCTTTCTGCAATCCAAGACAGTGTCCATCAAAGGCCTTCAAGCATTCACCACTAGCTGAGAAGAGGATACAACTATGGATTTCAAGATCTCTGCCATATGACAAGGTAGTGGGAACCTAGTACTATAGAGAAAAAAACACTCATTAAATCATATGAACTTTGAGACTAAGGAACAAGCCCTCTCTTTAATCTTCGGATACCTCAAAATCGCACTATCGGTGACTTGGTACTTCTCATTAATCCTCAGCAAGTCTTGCTCAGTGATTTGTGAATCCACATGGGATTCGCTTGACAAATTAGGGTCATTTGGTCCCAAGTAGTTGATCACCTGAGTACTAATAAGGATTTACTATGTTCGGGGTTAGGATGAAGTTCCATCCCTTTGTTTAATGGGGGAAAGCAAAGAGACGTGAGGTCCCATTGCAAATAGGGGAGTAGGGTTCAAAAATTTAAAAGGAGAAATATTCTCACAAGACATTTTTATAAAAAGAAATAAAGGGATAAAAATATTTTTCTAAGAGTGATCGAGAAACAATGAAGTTTTTTCTATAGGGAATGGTGAAGATGCCAAACCAACCCAAGGGGTAATATTTATAGCCACAAAGGCTTGATGCATCATTTCCCACCGCCTCCAACACCTAATGTAATCTCCTTACCAATGCCATATCACAATAATAAGAATCCAACTCAAGGGTGGTTATTTATTCTACTACACTTACTCATTTAAATGTTTAAGTGTTTCCCCTTGCAATTCTTATAAAGAGAAATAAGGAATTTTAAGGTTTCACAATTCTGTTATCTTTATCCGCGCAAGGGAATAGTTTCTGAGGTCTAATATAGAACTATTACAGACCAACTCTTAAGCCTCAAAAACCATAGCTACCTTGTAGAAGGTCTCACAATATAGTTGGAAGCCTTAGCAGCCCCATTATCATCATAAAATTCTTAGTTATTCCATTACATCTTAAGAACACAGCTCGGAGTTCGTATACATAGTGGACCCTAAAATGATGAGAAATGACCCTTACAGTTCCAATGGTACCTCTCACATGGAAATATTATCATGGTGTATCTTAAGTCCATCCTTGGAGGAACCTTTGCTAGTGTCAGACCCCTCAGACATCTGGTTAAGCTTCAATCGTTTCTCTAGTGGGCTGGTAGAAAGTACAATCATTATTCTACATACCTCCACCACTCACTCCCACTAGCATTGATGAATCACATCTTCATTAAATGTTCCTATCAATTACCTTACACCACCTATAAGCCTTCCTCCCACACTCCGCCGTGATACTGTAGTCGCCAAACCTCAAGGAAACCTCGACTATATTGTTATCTTCCACTCATTCTTTTTCCAATGGAACACATATATATAAGAGTCTTGTGAAAGATTAAAGACATTTTGAACAAGATTCAAATAGGATAAGTAAGATATTGAAGTGAAAAATAAACAAAAGGGTATGTTAACACAGCCACAAGTATTCACTTATTGTCACATATTCTATTAACCCATTATTGGTCGGCTATAGTAGAAGTTTGGATCATTTCCAGCTTCTTATAAATTTTTTACTGTGTGGAATCCTGAACTAAGGCAGGGAACCCTTACTTCCTAAGGGTCTCTTGACTAGTGACGAAGACAGCACATACCTTAAATTCACTTGGCCAAAGCCAAAGAGGTCTTTACATTATAAAACTTTGCTTTATAATATAATATATAACGAAAAACATCTTTAATAGTGGACATAGTATTCTCAGCTGAAGTCCAAACCAATTTATAACCATGTATATTACATTTACACTTCTCCCCACTAACCTGTTTGAGATACGATTGGGGCACCTCTTGGATTTGAGGTTACAAACGATTTAACACTCATCACCCGTGATGGTACGCCATTATGGATGGGTTTTTCTACTCTCCACATATATATCGAGAGAGATTTCGATATAACACGTATTAAGTGGACTTCTTAATGTGTATATTGCATGGCATGCATTCGACGATAGTCAACTTCATGCCTCATTTCCCCGCATCTCACAGTAAATATATTTATGGTTTGCAGGTTTTACGCAAATCTTCTCTTTGCGTATAATACACTGATGACTCTTAAATCTTTCGTCTAAGGTGTATAGATTATTTTTACTGAGGATGTCCTTGCATCCTATCTTCAACTTGAAAGGTTCAATGATCCTCAATACGTCATGTTTTCAAAATATTTCATCAAGACCTTATTACTTTCTTAGCATTTAAAGACACTTAGTGGATATTATCTTTATTTTTTCATATATATCTCACTTCTCATTATTTTATGCTTCATTTTGTTGTGGCTTATTATCTTTTCCCAATACGTAAGACGTAAGATTTTCCTATTTATATAGTTAGGCCGATGCATTCCATTGTTACGAAACGAATGATCAATTTGTCATCATTGATCTTAAAAATTATCTTCAGAGGTTCTTCTGGTGCATCTCACGAGGCTTTGCCTTTAAGTCATATGATTATTGATTAACTATATTCACTTGGGGTTCCAATTATCATAGGAGACATACATACTTACGTCATCAGTGTGATCACGAACACATATATGTCTCATTCTGTAGGACACATAGCTAGAAGATGACCTACATCGCTAACGATTTATTCAAAGCTTGATGTTGCAGCACAAACCATAACTCGGCATGATCCAACACAAATACTAGAATTGGCACTATAACCAGCACTGACCCTTATTCGTGATCCAATGGGTCTGATACTTCATCAGTGCACTGAAGACTATATTATAACACTGCTCATTTCTATTCAAGCTACAATTAATATTATCATGATTCACCTGATCGATTGAAGTATAATGTAATAACATGTACACAATGATCTGATATGATCTTAATGTCATGATTCGAGGATTTCAAGCACCAATTCATCGATATTTGACTGATTTATCCCCTACTTCTACTCTTGGAGCTCATGCACTTATCGAGAGAGTTTGGACTTAGATGTGGACTATGACACCGCGACTACTCAGTCCGAATGGCTCATTTTCAGACTAGAGATAGGATTTCATGTTTTTATATTATATTTTGTATGGAGGAAAGTAGTGGTGTATGGGTATATGTATTCTTATTGATATATTTTTACGACCGATCATGGATTTTATACTTCTATTGTATTTTGGATCTGACATATTTATATGTAGAGGTTTTTATGATCATGGATATATATCATGTTCCTATATTTGTTGTGATCTCATTTTAGATAGCCTTGTGGATATGATCTTTTTTTTATCATGCTTAGATATATCATATTTTATACTTCGTTATATGAGATTCACTTGTTATACATCTTATGTCACATTATTTACATATTTATCATGATTTTATAGCCTAATCATACCATGTTAGTGTCATTATTAATCATATTCCCATGATTTACCACATGTTTCTCATATTAACATTAGTTTATCACATGTTTTCTGGCTTATGCACTCGCTAGTTTAACTTGCCAGTGTGATTTTTTTTAGCATGATATATGCCTGTTAGCTATGTCTTTTCTACTTCTCATTCACCTTTTTGTGTCAAAAAGGGGAGAACGTTCTAAGATATGTAGAGTTATTACTTGGATAGTTTTTCTTGTATCTAAGGGAGAAACATTATTTCAAAGGGGAAGAAACTTTTCATTGAGCGGAGTTACATCGTTTTATACACTTGTGATGTTGGTACTGATATGATTTAGGGGAAGATTTCATATTGATATATATTGCTTATATGTATATTTATCTCTTTATGCTTCATGTTGATATATTTTTTAAGGATTCCCAAGAATTGGGATTTTTTTCTTTGTGCATGTCATACGTGCTCGATCTTTTGACATTATTCCAACTTTTATAGGTGTAAGAGGGTAGTTTAGATAAGATGGAGGCGTAACCCCTTTTAAGTATGGTTATGGAAAGGTTAATTAGAGAAACACTAGTGATTTAGCCACAAGACACAAAGAGCAGTTTGGAAGGTATGGAACCCATCTTATACTCACAAATCTCGTGTATAACCCTCAATATAATAAAGAACTTTAGAAATAACTTAGCTAGAGGGAGAGAGAAGCAAGCACCCTAGATACACCTTGGTAGGCAGACAAAACATACCAAAAACCACTCTCAAGAGTCTCTGTTTGCGTATTAAAAGCTTCGTAATAAATGACAATGGTGAGTGGATAAGCCCTCTAATTTGCAATAATTCTCTCTCTGATGTATCTCTAGCAATAACTTTTTGAACTCTCAAAGGATCATTTTTTTTCTCCTCAAAGGTGGTTGGGGTCCTTAAATAGCCCCCCACACCACCCCCGAGGCAACTCAGTCATTAAAGACTATGAAAGACATCCCTCATACTTTATGTCACAACTTTAAATGCCTGATGCACTAGTTGTTTCCTACGTCATAAACATTAAATGCCAAGACATGCCTTTTGCCTAACCACTGTATGTCAGGGGGTTATTGTCGCAGAGGTGGCTCACCAACTATCTGATAACCCCAAATACCACGGTGGTTTACTCAAGTGCATGTCTGACATTGTTTAGAAGGCTAGTGACATCACCCACAGTAGATGTGATATTTAAGTAGAGGGTTGTTTGGTTCATAACTCAATGCCTGATGGAACTCCAAGCTGCTCCGCTTGAGGTTCCACGGTCAGGGTTCTTCGGTGTTTTACCAGGTGTATCTAAGATGGTCAGGACAAGACCCAACGGTGCCCCACTTCTCAATCCTCCAAACCAAATCCCTCTAAAGTTCCCACGGTGAGGTTGTTCGATAGAGCATGAAAACTCTCCCAGGCCCTGCCAAGCCTGGTCTCTCGCGAGTACCGTTCGACCTCACACCCATTCATTATTCTCGTTACAACATTACAGTCATTATAACTCGTAGTAAATATAAACAAAGCTATAATATGGCAAAGTAACAATAAGCTAAAGTACGAGTTGCCACGCTGAGCTGCCTCACTAAGATGCCACGCTTGAGTTGCCACGCTGAGCTGCCTCACCAAGATGCCACGCTTGAGTTGCCACGCTGAGCTATCTCACCAAGCTGCCACGCTTGAGTTGCCACGCTGAGCTGCCTCACCAAGACGCCACGCTTGAGTTGCCACGCTGAGCTGCCTCACCAAGACGCCACGCTTGAGTTGCCACGCTGAGCTGCCTCACCAAGATGCCACGCTTGAGTTGCCACGCTGAGCTGCCTCACCAAGATGCCACGCTTGAGTTGCCACGCTGAGCTATCTCACCAAGCTTCCACGCTTGAGTTGCCACGCTGAGCTATCTCACCAAGCTGCCACGCTTGAGTTGCCACGCTGAGCTGCCTCACCAAGACGCCACGCTTGAGTTGCCACGCTGAGCTGCCTCACCAAGATGCCACGCTTGAGTTGCCACGCTGAGCTGCCTCACCAAGATGCCACGCTTGAGTTGCCACGCTGAGCTTATCCTCAGAACACTGTTGCTAATTAGTGGATTATCCCTAATCCCAGGATTACCTTCAGGCCCCTTCTACATTTGCCCCTTCGTGGAGGGATTTGTTGTGGGAACAAGAAGTGCCTCCACGAAAACTTCTTAATCCGATGAACCTTCTCTGTCTGGCCTGCAGCTTTTTCTAATGCGGAGCCTCAACCGTTCCAGCTTGAATATCTGAAATTCTCCTGAAGGACCTGCTAATATTCTCGCAGTAATGTTCGAAAAAAGCGAAAAAATTCTCCCTGATGTAACTGAGTCATAACTAAACAACGTTTGAGCTTCTGTCGAGGGGACATCGTGCCTTTTTTGAACCGTTGGGACACCTTCTTCGTTGGGGGGTTTATTGGATATGTCAGAGAAAATCTTGGCGCCCAAAACTGAATCTTGCTTAGGAAGGTAACGGTGGATGTTCCCTAGGTGTCACTTCATTAATTGATGGCAGTTCCCCAGGTGTCACGTCATTGAATGACGTAGCGTTGTCTTTTCCATGTCAGAACACTTCCCGAAGTGCCACGTGTACATTTGAAATGATTGCAGGCGGCCACACACGTGCAATGGTGGGAAACTTAAACGACGAACTTTAAAAATTAAACGGCCAAATCACTTAAAGCCATTCTTTTTCTTTCTTTCCCACTACTTGCCTCAAATTTCCTTCGTTTTTTAGAGAGAGAGAGAAAAAGCTTCCATTGTTGATCGTCTGAAACCTGCTGTTCGACCTTGTGACGTCCTGTTCTTGCTCGCATCATCTTCGCCACCTCCTGTGGTTGTTCTTCCGCCATTGTCGTGCTCAGGCTCCTCTGACTCAAGGTTGTTTTTTGTTTGCACTAACACTCTGTCATGGCTTCTCAAAGTTATCCCACCATCTCTTCAACCAGTGCGCCGCCTGCTACTGCTGTTGCCACCACTACTGGTGCCTCTGCCTTGGACGCTATCCGTCGTGATCAGTTAAGGTTTTATCGTCGCTCTCCCATTTTTGGCGAACATGATTGCTTTGCTGCTGCTTGCAAGACTGTCAACTTTGAATGCAAGTTTGAGTCCTTAGTTCTGGGTGACGAGGACGAAGAACCCTCGAAGTGGGGCTTTCTTCCTCCAGAGGGGACTCTCCGATTTCTTCTGGAGCGAGGGGACTTCCAATGGTCCCAAATTGACTTCGAAGCACCAGGTGGTTCTCCTGCCCATTTTGCTGCTTGGAACTCTCACATGGTGAGTTCCTATGGTGATATTTTGAGTAAGATTGGCCTTCAACGGGCCAAATGGTTTGGTGAGTTTACTCTCTCCAAAAATAATGCTGCTCTCCCCATTCTTGTTTCTCGTTGGAACGTGACGACTCACACATTTATTGCTGCGTGGGGCGAGTTCACGATAACCCTAGAAGATGTCTGCGAGCTTCTGGGGCTCGAAGCAACAGGTCATGAGCCTTATACCAATGAGCCTCTTGACGCCGAAGAGACTGCTGACCGTTTGGCGTTGGACCGAATATGCCGAAGTTGCATCGGTTCTTCAAACAAAGCTACCTTCACTCCGCTGATTAATTATTTCTTCAAGGGTTCTAGTGAATGTAGTTCTTCAATTTCAACGGATGCCCCTGGCCAAGGTACTTCGTTAGAGCTCCCTGCTTACATCCTTGTGATTCTGTCCCGTTTTCTTTTGACGGGAAAACCAAACGATCAGCCCCGAAGGGACCTTATCAACATATCCCTTCGTTTGGCCCGGGGCATCAAACTTCCTTTGGCTGCAATTGCCCTAGGGTCCCTCTACACCTGGCTTGACAGAACGTTGTTCGATATGGAACGATCCCTTGGCCGTTATAACCTGGCCAATTTTGCTAACAGCATCCTTCTAACCAGCTTTCTTTACGTGCGCTTTCCTGTTGTGGCGGCCAAGGCCAACCATCCTCCTTCTGGGGAAACCATTTTGCCCCCCCGCTCTTATATTTATCACAAGAGGCAGAGCCGAAAAGAGCTGATCGCCTCAATTGATCGTTTTGAGGACTTTGTTATGAGGCCTTACGGAGAGGACGCCTTTGTTCACACTTGTGATTTCTTTCAGGACGAATCCAGGGTGGTACAGGTGGGGGTAGACATTGAAGATCCTCAGTTAGCCGTGGTGCTTCTCCTTTCTCCGGGGTATCTGCCTTCCTACACCGAGTGGGGATATTCCAGCGAACATTACAACCCCAATCGGTGTAGTCGTCAATTTGGGTTTGATCAGGGGGCTCCTCGCTCAGTTTTCCAATCCTCAAACCCGAAGGTTAGCTTTAGTGAGGCATGTTCCTTATTTTCCTCCACTGCTGCGTGGGGGATAAGTGAATCAATGGCTGGGAGAGTCACCATTCCCTCCAAAAAGAGGCAAGGGAATGTGACCAGTCTATTTGCCACGAAGTTCTGGCCGAGACAACTGGCTAACATTGCTGAATTCATAGATGGCGAGCCGGTGTACCCTCCAGTTCTTTCATTTGCTGCGATGGAGCTGGGACTCAAAGGCAACTCCATTCTGGGGATTGAGTTCCCTCTAAGCAAAACCCCTAAGGGGCCTTCCGAAGAGCTACCTCCGTTATGCCCCATGACTCCCACTACCATATCCAAAGAGAAAGGTGCTGGGGTATCCAGGAAGACTGCTCCTTCGACTGGAGCTACTGGTGATGAAGAGTCTTCGCAGCCGTCGACCAAGAAGGCCAAGAGTGGGGTGGCTTCCACGAAAAAGGCAAAGTCCAAATCCCAGATTCCTGTGGCAGCCCTACCCATAGCCTCCGTTCCTCCTCCCATATCTCCTGAAAGGGCCGAGAGGTTAAGGAGGGAGGCGCAGCCTGAGGTAGATCGGGTGAATGCAGAGTTTCAACGGCGCGCTGTCGTCATTCCTCCCTCGGTTGTCTTCCCCACGATCGTCGTCGATCCCACTGAGCCAGCTGCAAAGAGGAGAAAAGGTTCGAAGGTTCCTCAAGCCACTGGTAGTGCCATGACAAGGCTGAGGAGGAAGACTTTAGGCACCAAGTCCCAGCGGAAGCAAGTTTCCTCGGTGCAAGCTTCTCATTCTTCTTCCCAATCTGAGGTATGTACACTTATCTTGTTCTCTTTTCTTCTTTGGTTAGAGCAAGCCGGATTTACTTATATATATTGTTCTTAACTACTTTGGTGCAGGGACTTAAAGAAACGGGGCCTCGTTCTCCTAGCCCCCCAAGTCCCCCCATTAGCCGTTTCGTGGGCGGTCGCTGTGGGGCCATCTCATCCGATACAACCCCACCCCGTTCGCCAATGACCGGGCTTACTTACGCCCGTCGTTCAATCTTAAGACGGGCGGGGGAGGCAGTTGGGGAGGGTGAGGTTATAGAGCCCGTGGGTGTCTCTTCGCCACCAGAGACAACACAATCTGAGATGCCTACTCCAGTCTCCTCTGGCTCACTGGCTTCCTCTGAGGCTGTTCTCCCCCTCGTTCTGGTTGCTGCAGGTGATCCTGAGGTAATTATTTCATAATTAAATTTGTCTGATCTGGCATTCCTTCTCTTTCACCCCGTTCTGTGTGCTGAATTTAGGATGTTGGTTGCCCTAGGTCGAAGTATCCTCGCTGCTAGCAAACATTCTCCGTCCAACGGTGCTGGCGAGACCTCTGGCCACAGTGCCCCTTTTCAACGTTCTGACTGAGGTAAGTTATTCTTGGATACATTTCGCCCTTTTTTCTGTATTTGTTCCTCTTTACTAACATTGGCTTTTATATTGCAGCTTTCTCCTGATCTTTCACCACCCTCATCTATTCCCGATGAACCCCTTGCTCTTGCTTTGGTACCTTATGTGGGCGAGGGAACTATGCCGATGGTTGAGGTTTCTGGGGCCAGAGACCCCGTTGAGGCCGATGAGGTAACAAGTCCCCTCCCAACGATTCCTGCCACTTTAACCTCCGTGATAGCTCCCACTCCTGCCCCTGTTATGATTCAGGTACTTTCTTAATTCTCTGCTTAAACTCCTTCTTATAATAGTGACTTAACAACGAAAACGTTTGTTAAGATTTTTATATAATCTCCACCTTATAACGGTGACTTAACAATGAAAACACTTGTTAAGATTTTTATATAATCTCCACCTTATAACGGTGACTTAACAATGAAAACACTTGTTAAGATTTTTATATAATCTCCACCTTATAACGGTGACTTAACAACGAAAACACTTGTTAAGATTTTTATATAATCTCCACCTTATAACGGTGACTTAACAACGAAAACGCTTGTTAAGATTTTTATATAATCTCCACCTTATAACGGTGACTTAACAATGAAAACGCTTGTTAAGATTTTTATATAATCTCCACCTTATAACGGTGACTTAACAACGAAAACGCTTGTTAAGATTTTTATATAATCTCCACCTTATAACGGTGACTTAACAACGAAAACGCTTGTTAAGATTTTTATATAATCTCCACCTTATAACGGTGACTTAACAACGAAAACGCTTGTTAAGATTTTTATGTAATCTCCACCTTATAACGGTGACTTAACAACGAAAACGCTTGTTAAGATTTTTATGTAATCTCCACCTTATAACGGTGACTTAACAATGAAAACACTTGTTAAGATTTTTATGTAATCTCCACCTTATAACGGTGACTTAACAACGAAAACGCTTGTTAAGATTTTTCATATCCTTATTTGGGCTTTTCTTTTCAGGTTGCTCGGGAAGATTCGCCCCCAGTCCTCTCACCTGTAGGCTCGCCCTTTCGAGAACCTGACGCTTCGGAAAATTCAATTCATGATGATCAAGGTTCTACGACTGGTGCTGCAGTCGAGAGCAAATCTGGGTGTGAGGTCCCTCTTCCCGACCTAGCTCCTCACTCGTTCTGCCTCATGGTGCTTCGGCAATCTCCTCAAATGCCCGTCAACCATCGGCTGGTGATTGAACAATTGGTGGATCGCCATCCTGAGACCTTCACACCGGATTGCCTGCGCTTAAATATTCATGTGATGAGTCACAGGCTGCAAGGCATGGCGATCGTTGTTGCTGAAATTGCTAGTACCCCCACTGCCAGTGTTACCAGATCCCTTCTCAACCAATTTCTAGGTTTTCTGAAGGAGTTGGGGCGTGATGGTTTCCGTTTTGACTGGCTTATAACGCATCTGAAGACTTTGAAGAACCAGCAACTGATCGGCCAGAGGGAAGTGCTGATAAAGCACCAGGAGGACCAACGGGCTGAGGAGGTTAAGTTAGCTGAGCTGGCACCTCTTTTGGAATCGGCGGATGAAGAAGTAACGAATGCCGAAGAAGCTCTGCGTTTGGCCAAGCTAAAACGGGAAAGGCTCCTTATTGAACGCGCCCAGGTGCAAACCAGGCTAGAGGTTGCTGTCAACGCTCAAAATTCCTTTGCATCAGCTTCTTCGGGCCTTCCCGGGGATTTTTTCTCTTCCCCGGATCTGTGGTTTCTCTTAGGGTAGTAAAACTCCTGTACATATTTTTTTCTTTCATTCATGTAATTCTTGGGCAATAGTTCCCCATTTTGCTTGTAATGCTCTCTTCTTTAATGAATGAAAGAATGTACATTTTTCAATTTATCTCTGAGTTATGCCTGCTTTCATATATCAATGTCTATACTTCACATCATCAGTAAAACTTGTATATTCATAATAAAAAGACCCAATACATCGATGGTACAACCTAACTGTCTACACATGATATACTTTCAGCCATTTATTGTTAATTTTGAATGGCCTATCTTCCTCCAACTTAGAAATTAGGCAATAACCTGAATCATGAGCTTCGTTCACGATGAAAGGTCCCTCCCAATTGGCTGCGAACTTTGGCAGAGGAAGTCCCCTAATGTGTTTCACTGCTGCCTTCAAAACGAGATCTCCCTCCACGAACCTCCTTGGTCTTACCATGTTGTCATATGCCCTAGAGAGCTGCTTTGTATACATTTGAAAATGTTGCATCGCGTTGTCTCTGTGTTCATCCAATGCCTCCAACTGCACATGCCTGTTCTGAGGGAGCATGCTACTTCGCAAGGCGTATCGAGCCGAGGGAACTTCCAACTCCACTGGAAGAATTGCCTCAGCCCCATAGACAAGGGAGAACGGAGTGTACCCTGTGGGCTTCCTCTTCGTCGTTCGATAGGCCCACAACACTGTTGGTATCTTGTCATCCCACGATCCTGGAAAGTCCTCCATCGTTTTAGCCAAGATATTAACCAGAGTTTTGTTAGTTGCTTCAGCCTGACCATTCCCCTTCGGGTATGCCACTGTTGAAGTGTGATGAACAATGGAGTACTTGTCTGTGAGCATCGTTACTTCTGAGTTGACGAAGGGAGTCCCATTATCTGAGAGAATAACCTTTGGGATCCCAAAACGGCAAATGATATACTCTCTGATGAAGCTACTCACTACCCCAGTCGTTGCCCTTCTAAGTGGTATTGCTTCAGCCCATTTTGTAAAGCACTCCGTTGCTACCTGTATCCATATCTTGCCCCTCGACGAAGGATGTATCGCCCCCACGAGGTCGAACGCCCAAGTGTGGAAAGGATAAGGCATTGCCAGAGAGTGTAAGTCCACCGATGGGGCATGGATCATATTTCCATGAAGCTGGCAAGCCTTGCATTTTCGGACAAATTCGGCGGAGTCTTTTTCCATCGTTGGCCAATAATACCCCAACATCATCAGCTGATCATATAACTTGGCCCCTCCCATGTGAGCTGGGTCATGGGCTTGTTTGAGGACCTCAGTTGCTTCTTCTTTTGTAATGCAACGCAATGGCCTGTTGAAGTACCCCCTTCGATAAAGCTGCCCCTCTTGGATATAGAACCTCGGGGCCCTTCGCCTTAGTCCCATCGCATCCATCTTCTCTGTTAGGACAATTCCATCCTGAATAAAGTCGATATAGGGCTGCCTCCAGTCTGTTTGGGCTTCAATGAAATGGCACTCAGCTGCTTCGAAAAATAGCTGACACTTATCATAATTCCGCTGTAGTTCTGTCGCATCCTGTTTCATTTTAGGCCAAAAATATCCCCCTCTTTGAATTCTCCTATAAAGAGGTATCTCAGTTGTTTCGCAGTGCTCCTCGTGTGTTTTCTTCAACCTCCGCTCTGCCTCCTCTGGCCCAACGCATCTTGATTACCATCCCCCTGCATTTCTGTAGTAAAGATTTCCCTGGTTTGTAAAGTATTGGGCTAACTCTCTTAGTCCCATAGCTCCTTCGCCAGACTCCAGTTGCTTCCTGATCTCTCCTCTCCAATCCGCGTCTCCCTCCATCGGTAGTATTGACTGCACCACCGAAGGAGCTGTTCTTCGTTGGATCGTAACAATAGTCGTATCGCTCCTCATGACCATCTTTTGAGCAATAGTGGCATAAGCGTCTGGATGACGGTTCATCGTTCTGGGATGTCTTCTAATTGTGATCCGATGGAACTAGCTGAGGAGCCTTTGAATGATCGTCATGTACGGCGCCAAACTCATGTGCTTCAACGCATATTCTCCGTTAACTTGCTAAATTACTAAATTCGAGTCACCCTTGATGCAGAGTGAACGAATTCCCCTTCGAAGAGCCTCCAGCAACCCTAGTACCAATGCTTCGTATTCTGCTTCGTTATTTGAGCAAGGGAAATCCAGTTTGTAGGAAAGACAAATCTCCTCCGTTCCTTTTGAAAGGATGACCCCTGCCCCTCCTTTTATTCTCTGCCGAAGACCCATCGAATTGCATCGTCCATTCCTCATCGGTTGCATCGAGATAGTTGGCCTGTAAGTCGTCTCCCGGAATGTCTTCTTTAGGTGGTTCAAACGTTCCTGATGGAAAGATTGCCAACAGATCAGCATACGCCTGGCTCTTGATAGCGCGAGGAACCACACACTTTAAATCATATTCGGAGAGAATAAGGAACCACCTAGCTGCCCTGCCAATCAAGATAGTTCTAGCCAACAAATACTTAATAGGATCACATCTAGTTACAATATGAATTGTAAAAGACAGCATATAATGTCTAAGTTTTTGTGCTACAAAGACTAAGGCCAAACAATGCCTTTCTAGGCTGCTATATCTAATCTCTGACCCATGTATGATCCTACTGAGGTAATACACTAGCCGTTCTTGCCCGTCGATCTCCTGTGCCAGCAAAGCTCCAACGGACCTTGTAGTGGAGGTGAGGTATAGCTGCAACGGTGCTCCTGCCTGTGGAGGAACCATGATTTGCGGTGAAACGAGCAGTTTCTTCAACTCATCGAGGGACTCCTGGTGATCCTTTTCCCACCTGAACTTTGTGTTCTTTCGCAGCAGTTGCATCAACGGGTGTGTTACCTCGGCCAATCCTGGTACAAATCTTCTGAGGTAGGAGACTTTTCCGAGGAAGATTTTTAGCTCCTTCGCCGTTCTTGGGCACGGCATTTCTAAGATCGCGCGTTGTTTATCCTGGTCCATCTGCACCCCTTGTCGATCAACCACAAAGCCTAAAAACTTCCCGCGTGTTACTCCGAAGACGCACTTCAATGGGTTCATCTTTAATTTATACTTCCTACATCGAGTAAACACCCTCTTTAAGTCGTTTAGGTGGGACTCCTCCTTCTTCGATTTGATGACCAAATCGTCCACATAGAATTCTACAAATTTGTGGAAGAAACCGTGAAAAATGGCCATCATTGTTCTTTGATAAGTAGCTCCCGCGTTCTTAAGTCCAAACGGCATTACTTTGTACATGAAATTGCCCAACGGGGTTCTGAACGCCGTTTTCTCTGCGTCCGCGGGGTCCATCTTGATTTGGTTGTACCCTACGTACCCATCCATGAAGCTATACATCTCATGCCCAGCCGTGGCATCTATCAGGCTATCAATGGAGGGTAGAGGGAACTCATCTTTGGGGCAAGCCCTGTTCAGATCTCTAAAATCCACACAGATCCTTATTTGGCTCTTGTCCTTCTTCCCTACTGGCACAATGCTAGATAGTCACAGGGGATGCTGTATTGGTTTGATGAATCCTGCTGCCAATAAACGCTGAACCTCTTCCTTGATCTTCAAGTCCAACTCAGGTTTATAAGTTCTTGTTGCCTGTTTTACCGGGATGGCTGAAGGTGTCACGTTTAGCTTGTGGCAGCTCACTTCCTCATCTAGCCCTTCCATTTCGGTATACTTCCATGCAAAGACATCTATGAACTCCCGGATTAGCCCAACCAGGGCTTCTCGCTTCGCCTTACCGAGATCCTTCGCGATGAAGATGGGCCTTGGGTCTTCCCCTTCTCCTGCCAGGTTCAACTGCTCCAACTCTTGTGTCTGGGGCTTCGGTTGATTTGCCATGTAGTCTGGTTCTTCGGCGACCTCCTCCACGAACTCCTGTATGTTGAAGTTGTCTATCACCATACACTGTCCCTGTTGATCTATCAAGAAACACTCATATAACGGGTCAGCCCCATCCTCGGTCTCTTCGGCCGCCCGCTCACATCGTTATAAATGGTATACTACCTTCCCCTCCTCAGTGACCACCTTCTTGCATTGCCTGTTGGTAGCTGTTGCCAAGGCCTTCCTCTTCCTTTCTCTCGAAGCCTCAGCGATCCTTCCCCCCGAAAAGCGACTCAGCACGCTTTGTCGTTGGACCTCATGCTCCATAGGGTCCACTCTAAGCCTTGCTTTGTTTTTGAGCTGCCTTGTGGTATTTTGAGGTCGAGGGATCACCTGACGGGTTTCTTCGGTCCCTACCCCTTCGTTACTCGTGGCTTCTTTACTTTGCTCGTTCAGAGGCCCCATTCTATCTTTGATCGAGGGAACCCATGCCCCCTCCATTCTTCTCGTTAGGACTCGAGCGTCCTCTTCCAACTCCGTATAAAAGGCCGCATCTACAAAGTGAGCTTCCTCGATAGCAAAAGGCCTTTTTGTAGCCCTAATGGTCACTTCTGTTCCTTTGACATTCGCCTTGGCGCATTGATGATATGTTGAAGGAACTAAACCTTGATTGTGCATCCATACTCTTCCTATTAGTAAATGATAGGAAGTTGCACTTTCTATTACATGGAACTTGATGTGGGAATTCAGATTTCCCATTACAATTCCCACATTCACATACCCAATGGATTTGGAAGATTGGTTATCATATCCTGAGATCACCAGAGGCATGGGGACCAACCTTTCTCCTGGGATATTAGCCGCGTGGAAGGAGTTGATCGGCATAATGTTGATAGACGCACCCCCATCCATAAGCGTCCTCGCAAAACTAACCCCGTTGACACTGGCCGTCACATACAAGGGCCTGTTATGAGGGAACCTTACAGCTCTATCTGCATCGCTGAAGGTCACCTCTGATAGGAACTTTTTCACCAGCCTCGCCATGGGTCCCCGCCATTTCAGCGAGGGAACCGCGTCCTTCCTCGCAATGTCTAGAATCGCCTGAGTTATTTCCAGTCTGCTCTCCTTTGGTATCCCCACTTGATCGAAGAACCAAGCGAATTTTGGGGATTTTGAAACTGCGCTGTATTCAACGACTGCCTCCATTTCCTCGCCTTCAACGCTGTATACGTCTTCCGCGTCTTTAGCGCTTGCTTCATCGTAGGCTAAAATTACGTTAGCCATTCCTGTGGTGCAATATTCCAGAGTTTTTTCGAATTCTCTTTGCCTCATTGTTGACTTTCCTTCCCCTCTTTCCGCCTCACCGTCGTAGGCCGTCACCAAGTTGGCCCCATACGCTGGAAGCGGGTTGTTGTTAACGTTCTGTGGGGGGATCTGCAGCGTCCCTGCCTTCATGTACTTGTCAATGATTCTTCTCAGTGTGAAACAGCTCTCTGTCGGGTGCTGGATCTTTCGATGAACCTGACAATACCTAGGATCTGCCTTTGTTGCGTCATCGGGTTCTTCTGAAGGAACGCCTTTTGGTAGGTAGACCGTTCCACCTTGGACCATGGCGTTGTAACAACTCACCGCCTCTTCTATCGTGCATGGTAACGGTGGTGGGTCTTCCCTATCCCTTCCGAACTTCCTTTTGTTGTCCTTCTTCGCCGCCTTACCCCCATCTGTTCCTTCGGTGTATCCCACTCGTGGGGGTTGAGGCCTTCCTCCCCCAGGTTGTATCGGTTGCCTGAATATCATAGGCACCGCCACCGGGTTTGGTCGTACGACCAATGAGATGTTCCTTGCAGATTTTAAGAACGCCGAAAAAGTTCCCTCGCGCGTCTCATTGATAAGATGGCAGATGTACTCCGGGAGTAGTCCTTCGGCACAGATTTGTAATAGTTTGGACTCCTTGGCCTCCTCTCTCACATCCAGAGACCTTTCCCTGAACCTCCGAACGTATGCCACCACGTCTTCTCCTGGTCGTTGCTTCTCTCTCCCTAGTTGGGTCAGAGTGAATTCATCCTCTGCTAGAAAGAACTTTTGGACAAATAGCACGTGCATCTCTTCCCACGTGGAAACACTTTTAGGGGCCAAATGAGAATACCACGTGTATGCTTTATCGGTTAGGGATTTGGAAAACTCCCTCAACCTGAGCTTCTTGTTGTTGCAATGCGCCCCCAGGTGCTCAATAAAACGTTTAATGTGCTCTTTCGGATTCCCACCCTTCCCTGTGTATTTTTCAAAGATGGGGGGAATATAATCCCTCGGGTAAGGCTCATCGTTGTATTCCTGAGGATAAGGTGTCCTAAAGTCGTCATAGACTGAAGCTACCTCGCCTATAGACTGTGAGGAAGCCTGCACAAATTTTAACATCTCCTTTTGTATTTCTCTCCTCATTTCCTCCATGGGCGATGGGGCAACGACCAATGGGGGTGTTGGCTGAATGACCGTTATAGTTGGAGCCATCGTTACAGCTGGCGCCGTTGATACTCCGGAGATTCCCACCGCCGGATTCACGACGGAGGGTAAGCTTGCCGGGGCTGCTCCCGTTGTACCTGCGCCTGGTGGAACCGTTGGAGCTGCCCCTGGTGTTACGAAGGAATTGGCTTCGAGTCCTCCCAGCACCGTTGAAGCTGCAGGAGTTTGCAAGAACTCATAGAACTTACTCATAAGGAGGGTCATTTGGGCAGATCCTAGCCCAGCGCTCGTGGAAGCCTGCGTCACTCCCGGAACGCCTGTTGTTGCCTGAACTGGGGGCACTTCTATTCGAGGAGCTCCGCTCCTTAAAGCCTCCAATTCTACCGCTGCTTGCTCTTCACTGTGTTGGATATCATCTAAGTTGAGCCTTCGATTAACGTTATCTTGCGCCATACTTCTTCCTTAGAAGAATGCCTCCCCAGCAGAGTCGCCAAATGTAAGAGGGTAGTTTAGATAAGATGGAGGCGTAACCCCTTTTAAGTATGGTTATGGCAAGGTTAATTAGAGAAACACTAGTGATTTAGCCACAAGACACAAAGAGCAGTTTGGAAGGTATGGAACCCATCTTATACTCACAAATCTCGTGTATAACCCTCAATATAATAAAGAACTTTAGAAATAACTTAGCTAGAGGGAGAGAGAAGCAAGCACCCTAGATACACCTTGGTAGGCAGACAAAACATACCAAAAACCACTCTCAAGAGTCTCTGTTTGCGTATTAAAAGCTTCGCAATAAATGACAATGGTGAGTGGATAAGCCCTCTAATTTGCAATAATTCTCTCTCTGATGTATCTCTAGCAATAACTTTTTGAACTCTCAAAGGATCATTTTTTTTCTCCTCAAAGGTGGTTGGGGTCCTTAAATAGCCCCCCACACCACCCCCGAGGCAACTCAGTCATTAAAGACTATGAAAGACATCCCTCATACTTTATGTCACAACATTAAATGCCTGATTCACTAGTTGTTTCCTACGTCATAAACATTAAATGCCAAGACATGCCTTCTGCCTAACCACTGTATGTCAGGGGGTTATTGTCGCAGAGGTGGCTCACCAACTATCTGACAGCCCCAAATACCACGGTGGTTTACTCAAGTGCATGTCTGACATTGTTTAGAAGGCTAGTGACATCACCCACAGTAGATGTGATATTTAAGTAGAGGGTTGTTTGGTTCATAACTCAATGCCCGATGGAACTCCAAGCTGCTCCGCTTGAGGTTCCACGGTCAGGGTTCTTCGGTGTTTTACCAGGTGTATCTAAGATGGTCAGGACAAGCCCCAACGGTGCCCCACTTCTCAATCCTCCAAACCAAATCCCTCTAAAGTTCCCACGGTGAGGTTGTTCGATAGAGCATGAAAACTCTCCCAGGCCCTGCCAAGCCTGGTCTCTCGCGAGTACCGTTCGACCTCACGCCCACTCATTATTCTCGTTACAACATTACAGTCATTATAACTCGTAGTAAATATAAACAAAGCTATAATATGGCAAAGTAACAATAAGCTAAAGTACGAGTTGCCACGCTGAGCTGCCTCACCAAGATGCCACGCTTGAGTTGCCACGCTGAGCTGCCTCACCAAGATGCCACGCTTGAGTTGCCACGCTGAGCTATCTCACCAAGCTGCCACGCTTGAGTTGCCACGCTGAGCTGCCTCACCAAGACGCCACGCTTGAGTTGCCACGCTGAGCTGCCTCACCAAGATGCCACGCTTGAGTTGTCACGCTGAGCTGCCTCACCAAGATGCCACGCTTGAGTTGCCACGCTGAGCCTATCCTTAGAACACTGTTGCTAATTAGTGGATTATCCCTAATCCCAGGATTACCTTCAGGCCCCCTCTACAATAGGTATCATGAGACTGATCCGTATCGAATAATGCATGTTTTACCCTCTTTATTTATGCATTTTAGCCCCCTCGATCACCTTAATGACTATAGTTATGGCACTTATCATAAAACCTCCATTTTATATGTTTACATGCTTTATGAGGTAAAATTGAGCTTTTGTAGGTATTAGGATGCTTGGCGTGAAGTTTGGTCGCATTTCAGAAAAGTTCCGTCATCAAGGGCACATTCAAGGGATTTTAATCATTTAATCATTTGGGGTTTTATCCCAATGTCTTCTTGGAATTTGTATTCCTATAAATTTTCTTTGCGTAGCTTCCGACCACGCCTAATTTCCAGGTATAACTAAGAAGTTACGGATTTTTTTGTATTGTTGATCCAAGTTGAAGAATTGCACACCTGCTTGAACCAAATTGATTCGTAAATAACCAAATCGATTCGAAAATTTCCAAATCGATTCGGTTTGGATCAGTGTGATCAGTTTCCTTTTCCAAATCGATTCGGATTGCCAGCCTCCTTATTTTTTCCCTATTTTCTTATTACTAGTTTGCCACTAGGGATTTTGTATAAATAGCTTTTCTCTTGATTTCGATGAGATGTCTTTCATTTGTATTAGATTTTAGTGTTTCTTGTTTGGAGCTTTGGCCCTACTCCTTCATTTCCTTTGGGTTTTTGCCCATTTTGTAAGTTAATATTTACTATTTATTGTCTTCTTTGTTGTATTTTATTGTTCTAGCTTAATTTCCTTTATGTTCTTACATTTCCATGCCTAAATAACTTGTTTTAGTTCATTATTTAGTTGTTTAATTTAGTTAATTAGTTTATTTCTTGTCTTTCCTTATGTCTCGTAGCTAGTTTAATGGTCGGGGTTACGTTTCCTCCATTAAGGGGTATTGAGCTCCGAAAGTTGGGTTTTGTGTAAAATTGCATTTAATTGAAACCTCTCGTATCAAAGTCGGATTGTTATGCGTTTAACTTTTTTTTCATGCAACGTTAGTATTTATAGCGATAATTCGAATTTAATCCGCTTCTGATCATTTTCTATTAAATGTTTAATCTTGCAAGTTTGGATTGGATTACTATTGTCTGATGTTTATGCTTAATTGAAATGTTCGGTTAAAATAGCTTTCGAACCAAAATTCTTACTATGCTATGTTTATCCCAGGGCGAGAATGCGATCCCGTCTCTCGTTTTAATTAGTTGTAATTTAGTTTTAACTTTTCTTTTTCCTTTTTCACCATAACCTACATATCACCTTTTGCACTTTTATTCTTGAAGTAATAAATCAATTAAAATATATACGACATTCCCTGTGGATTTTTTACGATACCCGACTTACCGCTATACTTGTACGCAAGTGTAGTTGTAGTTTAGATTTTTGTATTGAGGCGGTGAATTGAAAACCACGACAGTGCTTCTACACAAGCACACGGTTCACGCCCGATCAAAATGGCACCGTTACCGGGGAGTGTTTAGTTATAGATTATAGTTGCTTTATTATTTTGTAATATTTCTTTTATTCATATTTGTATTACTTATTTTTATCCTTTCTTTTTTACTTGCACTAGATTATTTCGAGAAATTGAAATTTTGGTGCTTGTCGCCTTTATTCAATTGCCTATTTTGAAATGTCTCGCTATAACTCTTTAGATAACCTTAATTGTTATGAGAATAGTTTTCCAAGTTATACTCCCAAAACAATGCGAGAATGCCTACAAATTCTTGAAGATGAGCGCATTGAGCGTGAAATTCAAGAATATGTAAGTAATCCCTCATCGCCCTGTGACGATACTTTGGGAGCGAGGAATCCGTTAGCTATGAGAAAACCGCACAAGAAGATGAAATGTCTTCTTATTGGCTTGATCATGAGTTAATGATTAAGAAATTGAATGACCGATCTGAGAGTTCTAAGGCTTGGCTTTTAGAAAATAAATCCATGCTCGATGAAATCAATTCTTTACAAAACCAGGTTGAGGTTGAAACTTACGTTTCACCTCCACCCCTTTTTGAGGAAGAGATGATTGAGAGTGATCCAAGCACTTTAAAATTTCAACCTCTTATTAATTCTTTCTATTGTATTGAGGTTGAAGGTCCTTCATTTCCTTTATTCCCTACTATTCCCGAAAAATTAAATTTATCACAAGAATCGGTTGAAAGTCTTGAGGACTTTGAACCGATTCTTGAACGGGAATGTTATTTTGAGATTATTCATCTCATGGGATATTCACTTGCATTATCCCCACCTCCCTTTCAAATTGAAAAACCTTGGGGATGTGATTTCAATTTTCCCGAGATCAATGTGGTCTTGTCCCCCTTAGCATCCAAATCCCCCATCGTCCCTCTCAAATTTTTAATCAGTAATGGTTCATTTCTTACGCCTTACACATCCCTTCCATTTTTCAAACGGAATTTAAATCTTTCGTGTGGCATGTTTTCTTTGGAGGTTCCATCATTTATCTTATAAAGTCACATACCATTTTGGGTGGATTCTTAATTATTTAGACTTCTAGTGTATAGTTAGTGTGAATTCCAAATAGAAGGTTGTAAATAGTTAGCTTTTTATTCTTTCTTTCTTTAGGTTTTCTTTCCTTTTAGTTTAGTCTAGTGTAATTATTTAAACTTTTTGTTATTGTTTTTGTTATGCTCAGTACTAACTTGTTTTGTAGATTCTTTGGAGTCGTGTTTATCGAGGATCGCTCCAATTTTGGGTAATATCATTCGTTTCCTATCTTTATGTTGTTTTCTTAATGCGCATTGAGGACAATGCAACATTTAAGTTAGGGAGTGTAGGATATTCTATCCATTTCATTTTTATTCCTTTGATTTGATCACATGTTAGTTATAAAGCATGCATTTTGTTAAAAATTGAAAATTTTCAAAAATATTTTCTTTCTTTTTTCTCCTTGATTGGGCATTTTGCCTTGTTTTCGATGAGAAATTTTAATAAATTCCCGATCCAATAGACAATTCAACGATGCATATACTCAATTATAGAAGTTATTAGACTTTAATCCTCAAATCATTGATATTGTGAATAACTTCATGAATTAAACTTTAAACTCATGAGCACTTGCGCTTTTATTGTTATATTGATTTGGTTTATTATTTTTATAACTCGATAATATTTCGTTGCATTGTATATACTTACACCGAGTGACCTTTATGATTTTCGTCATTTATGAGTGTTATACACTTCTCTTTCCTCCTTGAAAACGTTGAATTCGTCAGTAATCTCACTATTCTTTCATTTGATCGTTCATTAATTGAGTTCATTTATGAAATGTGTTACTTGAGCATGATTTTCAAAGTTGTTTTGACTCGAGAATTGCGTAAACTTTAGAAAATGATCATAGGACATATTTGTTATATCACCCATATTGGCCTTGACCTCACCTTATATATATCCTTAGTCAACCCCTTTTAACCTTAATATAGCCTTTCGTTTCATAACCCAAAATCCTATAACTAACTCCACATTGGAGTTATAAACCATACTACTTTCCATACCTTAGTTTCAAATGATACTTGGGATTGAATGATGTTATTGTCTTAAGGTTGCAATTAAGCATGAAAAGAGTGAGAAAAGTGAAGAAAAGAAAAGGTGAAAAAGAGAAAAAGGGAAGTGAAAAACAAAAGAAAAACAAAAGAGAAACATGAGAAAAAGAAGAAAAGAAAAGAAAACAGAAAGTTGATGTTTATAGTGTTCAATAAGCTTTGATTACTCTCCTGTTGTCATATTTAATTCTTGTTAGGGAACATATTTTCCAATTTTGGAATTTCCCGCAATCTCCCATTATCTCTAGTTGTCATCCCTGAACACTTTGAATCCATGCATGTACCTTTCATTTTGTACCTTAACCCCAAAACTACCTTACAACCCTATACAAGTCTTATGTTATCCTAGGGTGAATTTAATTTAAAACTTTAAATAGTTTTGGTAATCTGTGAATATACTTTTCACCTCATTTAATGAGCGGTATCTTACAGTTTTTCATTTTCTATATAGCGTTCTTCATTAGTGACATGTGCGCAGCCTAGTTTCCATATCTATTTACTCTTTATGCCCGCATGTCCCGTGTATTACCTCCCCTTTCATTGTGATTTCATTTGTTGAGTGTAATTCCCAGTGAGGATTGATATATGCATGCTTTTATGTTTTTCAAGTTTATATAAGTTTTTGCCAAATCATATTTTGCATGTGCCCCTCCCCTCCCACTTTTAAGGTTTCAATTCGACGAAGTTCGTTTTATAATGTTAATAACTACGGACTTATGTGTGAGTTCATTAACTTTTCAAATAACTACGGACTTATGTGTGAGTTTGTCTCATGTTAATTGAGCATATTTTGAGGAAACTATATGATGTTTGTGGGTTTCATCCATGAAAATCCTCACAAGACGACACTCGTCCACTAGGGTAACCTAGGGGTTTAACGGATTATTGCATATGCAAAATGAAATCGTTCTCCCGCGAAAGTTTCTTTTATCTCTTTTGTACATATATCCTATCTGGTGGTTTGCTTGTAGTTCTTCTTTCTTTATATTTCATTGATAGGTACTAGCAATGTGTAAGTTAGGGGGTGTGATTCGTATCGAATATTGCATGTTTTACCCTCCTTATTTATGCATTTTATCCCCCTCGGGCACCTTAATGCCTATAGTTATGATCATTAACCAGACGACCTCCATTTTATATGTTTACAAGCTTTATGAGGTATCATTGAGCTTTTGTAGGTATTACGATGCTTGGCGTGAAGTTTGGTTGCATTTCTGAAAAGTTTCGTCATCAAGGGCACATTCAAGGACATTTTGGTCATTTCATCATTTGGGTTTTTGGCCCAATGTCTTCTTGGAATTTGTATCCCTATGAACTATCTTCACATAGCTTTGCTCGACATGAAGACACCAAGAAGCATCAAGTACGTTCAGAGGATCACTAGAAGATTAGCTGCACTCAACAGATTTGTTTCCAGAGCGACGGACAAATGTCTTCCGTTCTTTAAGGTGCTTAGAAAGGCCTTCGAGTGGGATAAAGAGTGTGATGAGGATTTTAATCAACTCAAGTCCTACCTAGGATCTCCCTTGCTCTTATCTAGGCCCATAGCGGGAGAGAAGTTGTATGTTTATCTAGCAGTCTCTGAATCAACTATAAGTTCATCCATAGTACGGGAAGATGTTGGAGTCCAACGGCCCGTATACTTCAATAGTAAGGACCTTCAAGGGTCTGAATAGAATTATCCTCGGATGGAAAACTTAGCTTATGCCTTGATACATGCTTTTAGGAAGATGAAGCCCTACTTTCAAGCACATTCTATGGTCATCCTCACAGACTCCCCATTAAGACAGGTCCTCCACAAACTCGACAAGTCGGGTAGATTGATGACATGGGCCATTGAGTTGGGGGAGTATGACCTTACTTATCAACCCAGGGTGGACATTAAAGGGAAATCACTCGCAAATTTTATTGCTGAGTTCACATGGGAAGAGATCGAGAATAACCTAGAGGCTGCAGAGGGACTAAACAACAATATCTTTCGAGACCTGGAAGAGGTTGTATCTAAGAGGGACAGAAATGGAGTAGCCGAGAATGAGGAAGATAGGTACCTTTTCAAGCAAGAAATCATGTTAGAAGGGAGATTCGCATCAGATAAAGATATATGGAACCTCTTTGTCGACGGGTCTTCTTGCGAAAGTGGAAGCGGTGTAGGGCTAATACTTTCAGCTCTAGATGGTACCAATATTGAATACGCCCTAAGGTATAAATTCAAGGTATCAAACAATGAGTTAGAATATAAGGCCATGATAGCGGGCCTCTCCTTGGTAAAGACCCTTAGTGTAAGACGACTACTGCTTCACAGTGACTCAAGGTTGGTTGTTAACCAAGTGTTGGGGGTTTATGACGCCAAGGATGAAAGGATGGCCAAATACCTGAAGAGGGTAAGAGTGATATTAGAAGGTTTCAAAGAGGTAAAGATGAAGAGAATACCTCGACAAAATAACAGCCACGCAGACGCACTAGCAAGGTTGGCTTCAGCAATAAGGACAGACATGAGAAGGACAGTTCCAGTTGAGATCCTGCCCAAGGCGACCATTAAAGAAGAAGAGGTTAGTAACCGTTGCCTCAATTTAAACTTAGGGGACTCATGGATGGATCCCTTTATCAGATACATCAGAGAGGGAGAGCTTCCGGAATCAAAGCTAAAGATGAGGAAACTAAGGTATAGAGCTGCAAAGTTCTCAATAGTAGGAGACGTCATATATAAGAAAGGATTTCTATTACCTCTCCTCAGATGTGTCCATTCCACGGAAGTTCTCCACGTCTTAAAAGTAGGTGCACGAGGGTTATTGCTCCAGTCACATAGGAGTAAGACCTTTAGCCAAGAGGATTATCACACAGGGATACTGGTGGCCGACATTGGCTAAGGATGCTGCAACCTATGTGAAGAGGTGTGACAAATGCCAAAGATTCTCCACTATCCCCCATCAACCTCATCAGCCTATGACATCAATAAGTTCTCCTTGACCGTTCGCAGTATGGGGAATCGACTTGGTAGGTCCCTTACTAAGAGCTACTAGCAATTACAGGTTTTTTATAGTTGTCATTGACTACTTCTCCAAATGGGTAGAGGCCGAGCCGATGATCACGATTACAGAACAAAAGACCTTCCAATTTATCAGGAAGAACATCATATGCAGATATGGTCTCCCAAAAACCCTCATCTCGGACAATGGCACCCAGTTCAAGAATTCTTCCTTTGAAAAATACTGCGAAAGAGTTGGGATAAAGCAATTTTTCTCTTCTCCTGGCCGACCTCAGGCAAACGGTCAGACCGAAGTCACCAACAGAACTATCCTCAATGGGATTAAGAAGAGGTTAGAAGAATCTAAGGGAAGATGGACTGAAGAGGTTTATGTTGTGTTATGGGCCTACAGAACACCGTCTAGGACACCAACAGGGGAAACCCCATTTGTGTTAGCACATAGCTCAGAGGCCATCATACTAACAAAGATAGACCTCCCCAGTCACAGGGTTCAGACCTACGACACTGAGAAGAATGGGGAGGAGAGAAGATTTGACTTAGACCTGATTGAAAAAATATGGGAAGATGCAGAGATCAGATAGGCAGCTTACCAGTGGAGAACATTAAAGTTCTACAATCAAAGGGTAAAATCAAGACCCATAGCCATGAGAGACCTAGTGCTGAAAAAGACGTTACAGAAGGCAAACAAGCTCCACCCCAATTGGCATGGACCTTACAAAGTAACCGAGGAGGTTGTACCCGGGACCTACAGGCCAGAAAACCTTGAGGGGGAAACTTTATTCAACCCTTGGAATGTTGATCATCTAAAAAAGTATTACATATGATGTTGCAAGAGTTTCTATGAAAATGTATCATCTTGTGAAGAGATTATTAATGAGAAGATTAGTTTCAGTATCAATTCTTGGTTCATTATGATCTAGTGGAAAAATTAATGGGGGTAACATCTTAGTCAATGACCTCAGACCTTAGAACATCATGATTTGGTGACAAGGTCTGAGGAAACATCATATTTAGATGACCTCAGACCTTAAAACATTATGATTTGGTGACAAGGTCTGAGGAGACATCATATTTAGATGACCTCAGACCTTAGACATCATTAATTTGGGGAATATTTTATGGGGGTAACATCTTAGTCGATGACCTCAGACCTTAGAACATCATGATTTGGTGACAAGGTCTAAGGAGACATCATATTTAGATGACCTCACACCCTAGACATCATAATGTCATGAAAAATTAATGGGGGTAACATCTTAGTTGATGACCTCAGACCTTAGACATCAAAATTTGGTGAAAAATTAATGGGGGTAACATCTTAGTTGATGACCTCAGACCATAGACATCATTAATTTGGTGAATATTTTATGGGGGTAACATCTTAGTAGATGACCTCGGACCTTAGAACATCATGATTTGGTGACAAGGTCTGAGGAAACATCATATTTAGATGACCTCAGACCCTAGACATCATAATTTGGTGAAAAATTAATGGGGGTAACATCATATTTAGATGACCTCAGACCTTACACATCATTAATTTGGTGAATATTTTATAGGGGTAACATCTTAGTTGATGACCTCAGACCATAGAACATCATGATTTGGTGATAAGGTCTGAGGAGACATCATATTTAGATGACCTCATACCCTAGACATCATAATTTGGTGAAAAATTAATGGGGGTAACATCTTAGTTGATGACCTCAAAACTAGACATCATAATTTGGTGAAAAATTAATGGGGGTAACATCTTAGTTGATGACCTCAGACCTTAGACATCATTAATTTGGTGAATATTTTATGGGGGTAACATCTTAGTAGATGACCTCAGACCTTAGAACATCATGATTTGGTGACAAGGTCTAAGGAAACATCATATTTAGATGACCTCATACCCTAGACATCATAATTTGGTAAAATGTTAATGGGGGTAACATCTTAGTTGATGACCTCAGGCCTTAGACATCATTAATTTGGTGAATATTTTATGATGGTAACATCTTAGTCGATGACCTCAGACCTTAGAACATCATGATTTGGTGACAAGGTCTGAGGAAACATCATATTTAGATGACCTCAGACCCTAGACATCATAATTTGGTGAAAAATTAATGGGGGTAACATCTTAGGTGATGACCTCAGACCATAGACATCATTAATTTAGTGAATGTTTTATGGGGGTAACATCTTAGTCGATGGCCTCAGACCTTAGAACATCATGATTTGGTGACAAGGTCTGAGGAGATATCATATTTAGATGACCTCAGACCCTAGACATCATAATTTGGTGAAATAATTAATGGGGGTAACATCTTAGTTGATGACCTCAGACCGTAGACATCATTAATTTGGTGAATATTTTGTGGGGGTAACATCTTAGTCGATGACCTCAGACCTTAGAACATCATGATTTGGTGACAAGGTCTGAGGAGACATCATATTTAGATGACCTCAGACCCTAGACATTATAATTTGGTGACAAGGTCTAAGGTAAGGCATCACACTTGGATGACCACAGACCTTAGACATCATTAATTTGGTGAATATTTTATTTATGGGGCTTATGAAGACAACATTATATGGAAGCTTCAGGCCTTAGCACAAACACAATGCATGACATATAACACCATTCAAAGAACATTCAGAAACTAAGGAAATAAAGCCCTCTTCAGTGGTTGATGTAGCATAAAGATAAGAATCACAAGCCATAAGGTAACAAGATTTGTCATCAGAGGTTACAGATTGAATCGAAAATTAAAAATTACAAAAGCTTCACAAACTGGATTCAAGTGTCTGCAGTCGGAGGGTTAGTTGCCATAGCCCCATCTCCCTGGACGAGGTTGGTCACCTCTACCCCATCATCCTAAGAACCAACGTCTTCAGTCTTGGTATCCTCTTGAGGAGCAGTCTCAGTAGGGGCGGCGCCTCCTTCCTCCTCGTCCTCTTGTAAGGCCTGAGCCAACCGAGGATCGGCGTATCCTTGACCAATGAAGTCAGAGGCTGCCAGGCTCCCTGATTCTTTCTCCTTCATTGCAGTCTCGAAGCCGAAGCTGAAAAATTCATCAAAGACCTTGTAGTCCTCTAAGACCTTCTCGGACGTATCATCCAAGGCAGCCTTCACAGCGACATTGACCTTGTGTTAGAGAGGGTCAGCCTGAGCAAAGCTTTAATTTTCTCAGGGTTCACCTTTTGTGAGAAAAATAGAGTACTTTGTGATCAATTCCAATGATTAATCAAGCAATGAAAAAATTTCAACCCTAAAGATACTTGATTAATCGTGCATTGAAAAGAAAATCAAGAACTAGATTTAACAATTGAACCTAGGGTTTCAAGAATACATTAAAATGTATATATTTGTATCAGATCGTAAATAACGGGTTTAGGACGTACCTTGATGTGGAAGAATGCCCAGAACCGTAAAGGGTTGTTGATACGCCAATATTCGCAAAATCCTCCAAGTTGTGCTTCCAATCTCAGTGAGGATAGCGAGTTGGCTACTGGAGTTTCCACAAATATCCACGTCACAAGATCTTGGATTCTAGGTCATAACCTTCGAGAGAGAGAGATGTGGGAAGGATAGAGGCTTGAGATTTTTTGTATCTATTCATATTATCCATCAAAACACATATTTATACTAATGTTATAGACCCGGATCTAATTAGGGTTAGCCTCTCTTAAATATCTAACTCAGTCACCCAAAAACTAAGTGGGCGAATATTGTATTTGGACATGGACCACACAATCTTATTAACTTCTCTTAGTCGCCCATGTAGGTCGGTTTAAATTTCCTTTCCAAAATTCTCAATAACTCATCTCTTCATCACACCAAGGGATCTCATATATGCCCAAACAGTTCGACTACAACATATCATGCACTCTTAATCACTCATATAAAGCGATGGATAACCTTTAATATGTAATAAACTCATGACCGTTATTCAAGACATGTCTCGATATGATTGTTGCCCACATGATGAGTCATAAAACATGGTGTATTACTGAATAGTATTCATTGAGGTCTTGTGACAATTTAATTTGACCCAACCTATTTCCTAGACATGTCCCGTAAATGGTATCTTCCATATCCATAGGTAAACATGCTAAAGTAACATAATCAAATATCCTCTTCATGACATAGTCTCAAGTCAACAAAGGCATAATGTAGGATTATAATGATCCAAGTGGCTCACACAACAATAAAGCAGGGATTGATTCATCGCTCCAACCATTGGTTGACAATGCACACACAATATGAAATGTATGTTATGGCGGTATCCTATATTAATGTTATGTCAATTTTATAAGAAAATAAAATGACTCCATACAAATCTAAGTTTATTTGCACATCAAGTGCCTAACCTGAGTTTTAGCCCTGCTACTTCCTTAGCTCTTTCCTCAAAATCTCACATTTGGCTAATTATAGGCTATATATATTCGTGGAGTTACTCTATGGTCAACCTTTGCAAAGTCTAATCTCATCTTTAATTAAGTCATATAATGCTAAATCATATATATCTTTCTTGACTTTTGGTCACCAAAGATATAAATATCTCAGCTCGCTATCAAAGCACCACCGAAAATTGTCATAACTTGCTCACTATCTAAACGTTAAGATAATCACCCATGTAAGAGGGTTGATTCAATCCTAGTTACACATCTATAGAATGTACACACAATAATAGTCATTCAAACACAATAGATGAATATTAAATCATTCCATACTAATAATGTGAAAAACAAAAACAAGTTGCATGTGGAAGATATCCACTCATCCTTAGAATTTAAGGAAAGTACATATGCATAAGATGCAAGCTCTTCCTCATCTAAATCAGCGCACAATAAAGTATTCCCCATAATCTCAAATGATGACGTGGAATATTTCCTCATTTTCTTTAATAAACTAAAGAATCTTACGTACTAATGGTATGCTCCCACCGGGATGAAGATTACTCCCACTATCTTCAGCGATTTCACGATAAAGACTTAATACCCCACCCTCAATTGAAGATGCTAATATGTCTTTAGTATCCTCTAAATCATAAAGGTCAAGATTATTTTAACATTTCTTATCATAGGGAAATTATTCTCAAGAAATTGACATCACGTAACTTTATTTCAGTCATTCCTCTATCAGGTGTTCACCGTACATGACATAGCCTTTTGAGGTATCTAAAGATCTTATAAAGCTAGGCTTTCGAGCTCTAAGTCCAGTTTCTCATACTTATGGGAGGTACCGTGAACATAACCGGCTAAACCCCATGGGCACAAATGCTCAAAATTGAGTTTTTCATCATTCCAGAACTCATATGGTGTTGAGGAAACTGATTGGGAAGGCACTCTATTAAGTATGTAGGTTGCAATCAAAAGCGCATCCCCATAAGAATATTGGGATTTTGGACTGCACCATCATAGATCTAGCCATACATAGAAGTATCTTATTCATCCTCTCCGCAACACCATTTTCTTGCGGAGTGTTTGGAATAGTCAGTTGTCTTCATACACCTTTTTTTATACAAATCTTGGAAGTGATTCGATAAGTATTTGCATCCTTTAACTGTGCAAAGAGTTTTTTAACCTCTTTAAACTTTGATCCCCAACCTCTCCTACATAGAGATTGAAACAATCTAAAGCTTTGTAGCGGTGAGTGATCAAATAGACATGACCAAACCACGAGTAATCATATATGAATATGAGAAAATAAAAGGCAACATCCTTAGTGCTCATTGGTCTGCAAATATCGGAGTGAATTAGTTCTAGCGATTGATTAGCTCGGAGAGCCTTACTTAAAGGCTTACTGCAGGTTTTTCCTATTGAACAAGGCTCACATATATATGTAGGACTTTTACAATAATTATTCTAATTCACATCCTTTTATTTATATTTAAATCCAATAAGTAAATGTTATCCTTTTTTACACATCGATATCAAAAGTTCTCTAGGCTCGCAATCATCTCCCAATAATGTAAATTTGGATTCCATTTTCTTGTTAATTTTTTAAACAAATTCATTCTTAATGAGAACAAATCTAACTAATAGCATCCCCAACATAAAAAGTTCTCGTAGCACCAGTTTTAGATTAAAAAACCTCTATTGATATCTTAATCTATTATGTTAAGGAGACCTAAAAGTGAAAATAACTCTCCCTTTACATGTGCTCCCAAAAGATTGGTACTATGAGGTATGCCACCTTTATATTTATATAAAAACATAGAAGCATTCTACAATCACAGTATGGTATTACATAAAAAAAAATTGACGTCAATGCTAACAGATTCATTCCTTATAACATCTAGGCATCCAATAAAAAGTATTGTAATAGAGTGTATCCACATTTTCGTCTAAGAAAAAAAGAGGCCACATGCATATAACCTATGGGTGGACAATATAGATCATTAGGCTTATCATATAGATAAATCCAATATTACATGCAATCATGCTAGTCATATAACAAGTTTCAAGAAAAGCTACATTAGTTTTGTATTTATTTAACAATAATTATACTAAATAATTTATTGGATGGATGAGGCCCATTTTACATAAAATAATTTTATGTTGTTACGAAGTGTAAAAATACTTTTATGTATTTTATCTATTTTCTAGGCATAAAATATTGCCTAAAAGTAATAAAAATACATTAAATGTATATACACAATTACAAAATTATATAAATTTCTCAACAATGTTTTTGTATCATATTTATTACACACAAATTATAACAAAAAAACAGTGCATTTTTTGCCATTTTTTAAGTTACTAAAATGCCAAAAAAAACAAAATTTCACAATGAATGAAATAAATAATTAAACAAATTATTTATGCTAATGAACAATACCTTAAAAATATATTTTTTGTTCATGAATAAAAAAACAGGCTTTTTAATAATTTTATAAAAAAAATTATATGCTAAATACATAAATAAACAAAAAATCCAAAAAGTATTTTTGAAAACGGACATCATTGTTGGATTCAAAACATCCAAAATATAACACAGGAATAACGTCCAAGCCAAAAAAATATATTATGGTATTTTTTTTTAAAATGTCCAAAGTAAAAAATTATCGTTCATAGTTACCAACCTTCCCAAATTCCCAGATTTCGCAATTTCTTCGAGCCTACTTTGGAAACTCATATCTACTTCGTTGTTGAACCAAAATTTACTTAAAATATACGGTTGGAAATATCTCGAGACATAGATTCAAAATATGTACATAGATCACAACGAAAACATAATTAAGGTCATCTAGAACCGAGGCAAAGTTCGAAGAAAAACTAGTTTTGAAAATTTTGAATGAAATTTTATTTTTCTTCCAATCCACGAATCGGTTTTTGATGAAACTTTAAAGGTAACATCCATATACATATAGAAACATATCCATGTAATAAAATCGGCCTTAAATTTACTAAATCAAAAATGAAATTAAAATGCGTATCTTAATGAAATTTTCCAAAAATTGTTCATCAATGGTGGCCACTCAAGCATAGATATATAAAGGGCAATCAAATAACTGCACAAGATTTGATATATATATATATATATATATATATATATATATAAGAATTCCTAGGATGTAACAAGTTATTAATACACATGTATGCTCAAACTACTCCAAGTCGTGCTTCCAATCTCAGCGAGTTGGATACTGGAGTTGACCCAGATATCCACGTCACAATATCTAGGGTTCTATATGATAACCTTAAAGAGAGAGAGAGAGAGAGAGAGAGAGAAGGGAAGGAGAGAGGCTTGAGATTTTTTATTTCTTCATATTATCCATAAAGACACATATTTATACTTATGTTATAAACCTAAACCTAAATAGGGTTAACCTCTCTTAAATATCTAACCGAGTCAACCCAACACTAAGTGGGCAGATATTGTATTTAGGCTAAGCCCATGAAATTTTATCAACAAATACAATACCATAGTGAATCATGTTATGAGTCATATTAGGAGACAAAGGTTGGAGACGATGAAATCCTTTCTACCATATTTTGGATCTTTAAAACCTTATTTAACCTTCTGTAAAGCCAAACTTTTTAGTGTATGATCCTCCCCAAAGCTAGGTAAGTGATGGGCACCTTTTGAGATGAAAACCCTTGCTTTTTATTGAGATTTGGTGGCCTCACTCTAGGACTCTTCACAAAAACGTGAATTATATATTATCCCACCCTTTAAAACCTTAATGATGAATTATTATCTTTTAAACACCTTCCCACACCTTTATATACAAGTAAAAAATGTGGTCTTGGGCTAAATCGGGTTTCTTGAGAGTCTGGGCCTAACTACTTGGGTATTTGGAGTACATTAAGGACCCAAAAAAATAATTAAATTAGCTTCCAAATAAATACTCAAAAATTTCAAATTAAAATTCCAAATAAATACAGTCAAACAATAGCCACTGTTTGAACCACTTCCTGACGTCATGGCATCTGACGTTTAGGAATTCAAGAATACATCACTCAAGTGCCTTTATCCTTAGGATGGAAGGTCTAGTTCACCAAATATGTCCGTATAGCCATCCTAGAGTAAGCCTTAAGCTGACAAGTCATATCCTTCATTAATGACTTCAATACTTCCAACCAATAGAATGCTTTCCTGCCAAAACTAACAGATCCCATGCATTAAATGTAGTATCTCATGCATTTAATGCACCAGGCCAAAGGGATCAAGGGCATGCTGACTCGAGAAACCTCTCCCTTCATATAAATAAGATCAAAACAAACAAACCAAAGGAGAGAGGATCCAGAGCCCAGAACTGCTACCCAATTTTCCTTATACTAAAGAACTCTCGTGTGAGAGCATTAACTCCCATACACATTCAATGCACCTATCATGGGGCATTAACTGAATTTGAAGTTCCTGCCTGGTCTTTATTGTGACTAGAGTGCTTGTTCTTACTCCCTCCAACCACGCTACTTGCTGGTCCCACTCATTTAGTATGTTCGCCTTATACTGCTCATGTCAATATATTCTTTAATGGAACTTTGAATATTAAATCTCTCTGTCTCTGATTCACCTGTGGCTCTGACCTATACTCTATATCTAACGGAGTTAATCCCGATCTTGATAAGGGGTTACGCCTCACTTAATAGTAATAGTATTTGAAGAACCCACATCTTACATTTGGCGACTCCGTTAGGGAGGTATTCTCTTTTGAAAAGATGCCAGAGGATAACACCATTAGAAACATTGATTTTGATGCCATACAGCGTGAAGAAGAGGCAAATAACATTGTGTTTCCTAAAGCGGGGAGAATGACAAGGATAGAGCCTAGCGCACCTGACGTTGGTATCATGGAGGCGATGGCCATGCATGGGGGAATAGGTCAGTCACAGATTCATGGGGTGATGGGACTATTCGCAGAGTTCATTAAGACTTCGGTAGCCCAGACAATGTTAGGAGACACCACGGGAGTGAGATCCTTTACCACACCACCAGCCAATATACCAGCTCCAACTGTTACTGGAGGGATGGCGGCGCCTGTTTCCATTAGCACTCTCCCCGCGGTTCCACCCTTGATAAGGGAACCGATGTTGAAAAATGGGAGAGTGACTCTAGCTTCTCCAACTATCATGGTAAGTCAAGGTGTAGGCGTGCCAGCCTCAACGACCCCAGTGATAACAACACCGTCGTCAGCTAGCCCCTCGCCAGCCAGTTTATAAGATGTGAAGAAAGAGCTACTAAAGTTCATAGTTGTGTCTATAGGAGAAAGCTCTTCCATATATGATGACTTTCGTACTCCCTACTCAGAGGAGTATAAGAATGAACCTTACCCAATGGGGTATATTCCCCCAATCTTTGAAAAGTACACATGGAAAGGTGAAAATCCCAAGGATCATGTGAATAGGTTAATCGAGAACTTAGGGGGCCACTGCAATGATAAAAAGTTGAGGGTAAGGGAGTTCTCAAAATCCCTGACAGAGAAAACCCACATGTGGTATTCCCACCTAGCTCCAGGTAGTGTAAGTTCTTGGGAGGAGTTACATGTTTCGTTTATGCAAAAGTTTTTCTTAGCTAAGGACGAGTTCACACTCACCCAACTCGCGCGCGAGAAGCAGAATCCAGGAGAGGATGTTGTGGCCTATATACGAAGGTTTCGTGAGCGTTCCCTAGACGTGAGGGAGGAGACGCGAGAGGACAAGCTTTTATAAGCAAGTGAAGAAGTCTTTCTACCCAAATACATATGTCACCTGATTAACGAGATAAGAGAAGTTACATTTGTAACCTTTTTGAAGGTAGCAAGTAATATCGCATTAGTGGTAAAACCCATAATGCCACCTCCCTCTTTGCCCAGCTTGCTGGGGAGGCCAACAGATACCTCTAGAAGGGGAATACCCTCGAGGATCAACTACGCAGATGATGGGGGCAGAGAAGGAGGTAATGGTGGTCGAGGAGGTAGAAGGGGTAGAAGCAACAAGAGACGGGTCGAAGACGATGAGGATCTTCCAGAACTACCTTGCACGGTGGAGCAAGCCTTGAACCTATACGATCTCATGGTTCGTGATAAAGTTTACAGGCTGATTAATGTCTACATCGCATCACTCACTCGAGAAGATAAAGAGAAACATTATTATTGCGCACTCTATAACAGGGTAAATCAACCTACTAAAGTGTGTTTTTCATTAAGAAGGTTGATTGACCGCCATATGAAGAATGGAGACATTTAGTTGCCACAAACTGATGTAAATAATAACCCTTTATCTCCCCATGGGTCCCATATGGATAGCACCTTTGATGAGGAGGCCGAGCAGTCAATAATGGAACACTGGATTAGGGGGAATGACTCTGAAGGCACTCTCAATAGCGACTTCAAAAATTATCTCGAGGAATGCACTTTTGAATTGTCTTGCCTACGTTTAGATGATGATACTGAAGACAGGGAGGACGAAGGAGAGGCATACTATGCTATTGAAATACTCAGTGGGCAGATGGGAGCTTGTTCTCTGGGAGAGGTCAATGCAGTAATAGTATATTATGAGGCTGCGTATAGAGACATAGAAAAAGTTTATGAGCTTGAGGATAATCGGACGGATCTGTGGATTGAGTGTGCAGCTGTGGCTCGCTCGCCAAAATTTGGCTGGTTCTCTGACCAGGTTGTCCTTCCTGATGATTCTCGACTGGAAGTTATGAGGGACATTGTGGAGATTGCAAAGAGAAATATGGCCCCACATTTGAAATGGAAGGGGCCTATGGCTAAACTGGTGAGTAGATATCTCTTAGAAGTCACATTATCGGAGGCAGATAGGATAATCAGGTACCCACATAATAGACCTTTATATGTTACTACATCGGTGAATAATTACGTTTTCTCAGAGGAGCATCCATCAAGATAATATCTGTGGGATCCTTCTATGCCACTGGGTTGTCGGAAACAAGGATAATCGTTGGAAATATTGGGTTAGGATAATCAGTCTTCCAAGTCAGTGGGCTACGTCAATGTGAGCATTACAATGGGGAATATCACTTCCCATATTAAATTCCACATCATAAATTGCGAGCCATCGTATCAGTTGTTGGTAGGTAGGATATGGATGCACAACCATGGGTTGGTACCCTCCACGTATCATCAATGTGATAAAGAAAACATAAAGGGTAAGGAGGTGGTAATATGAGCTACCAAGAAACATTTTACAAAGGAAGAGGCCCATGTGGTGGACGCAGCTTTCCATAGCGATCTGGCAGAAAACCTACTATGGTTAAGAACATGATCTAGGAGTAGTAAGGCCCCCCAGCCTGTCAAGACAGCTTCGTGATCGGATAACCTCGTGAATTGATCCCATTAAGCACCAAATACAGACACGGAGCGTTCTTAGTAGGCGAACGGTGAAGGTGGTGGATGAGAATCATAGAAAGAGACCTTTCCAAAGAGACGCGGCCCGGTAGGGCAAACGGGTTATTTTGCCTAACGGTAGAATTATTTATAGATAATGAAGGTGTGAGCGGGCAGCCGAGAGACTGGATGACGAGGCTGGCCCGGTGTATGAATGCTTCCTGGTAGATAACTAGGGGCAATGCCTAGTAATTGACAACTCTGGGATTCAAGATTTTATAGAAGTGTGATGCCCCGCCCAATTAAATATAGGGTGATCAGTCCTCTACGAATTTAAAATAGGATATTCAGTTGGTTCATTCTCAGCATCACTGTCAAAAAACTTTTTAACATATTAATCACCTAATATAAAATTAAGCTAGGTGTCAAAACATTTCCAATTTTAATAAAACCAAGTAAATCCATTTCTTTCCATCTTAAAATATAAACCATTCACCATACATAGGAATGTAAATAAATACTGAACATGAATCAAGTACTGAAATAAATAAGACTGGATAAAACCTCCCAGTTCAAAACTCCAAACCATACAATAAACTGAACACAATATCTCTGATGAAAGAACTAGAAGTGGAGACATATGCCCTAAACAAGAAGTCTAGATGAAACTGAATGGAAAGGATAGATGCATCTACTGCGAGGACCTACAGCTTCCACAACAGCTGCAGCACGTCAAGCAATCCAAATCTCTAAATCTAATACTCATGTGGCTGAGCACCTGATATAATACATATATATAGCAAAAGAGAGAAGAGATAGAAGAAACGGGTCAGAGCCCGATGTGTGAAAATGATTTAGCAAGTATTTAAAACTGGTTCTTAAAACAAGTCTTATACGCATGTTAGTTATCGAACTCTCACATGAGTTTCTCACCTCTCGTCTATTGTGCACGCCTAACGTACATCAAATCTCCCCCTAGTTATACCTCCTAGTCTAACTAGTCAGAAACCAAACTAATACTAACTATGCTCACAAGTAGTATTCTCGTATCGCCCATACAATACGCTATTCAGATAGTTTATCTCACACACTAAACTTCATTATTAACCGTTTGAATGGTTAATCTTTTATTCACTAAGATCATTTTACTTCTCATTTTCATTTTATCTACTAGTCTCACAAAGTAGAAAGTTACCCAAGTATACTCATACATATATATAGTCTCATCATCCCTATATATATACACTAATCCTGCACCCTTAGGTTAAGATCGCTTGGTGCAATGTAATAATTATTATTATTATCAAGTCTACTAATTTCACACAGTAGCAATATTCACAAGTCCATATATATATATATATATATATATATATATATATATATATATATATATATATATATATATATATATATATAGAGAGAGAGAGAGAGAGAGAGAGAGAGAGAGAGAGAGTACCATTATCCCTATACATATATATATACTAATCCTGCACCCCCGGCTAAGCCCCATTAGTGCATATCTCCAGAAAATCATGCATCCTCGGGTTAGCACCCATTAATGCACCTATCAATAATAATTCAGCACCCCCGGGTCATCACCCATTAGTGCGCCTAACAATAGAATATTTCATCCCCGGGTTAGCACCCATTAATGCATCTATCAATAATAATTTAGCACCCCCGATTTATCACCCATTAGTGCGCCAAACAATAATCATCTTTGTACCCCCCGGTTATCACCCATTAGTACACTTAATAATAGAGTTTCTGCACCCCCGAGTTATCACTCATTAGTGCTCTTAAATATAACGTTCTTGCACCCCCGGGTTATCACCCATTATTGCTCTTAACAATAATATCACATAATAGTCATACACACGTCCTATTATAATTTATAGGTATTTCTCCAATCTATATATATACTCTTCATACGTATTTTAACCTCATTACAACGTATAGTATAAATAATTAGATTACTATCTCTCTCGTAATCACCAAGATACATTCTCTCTATATCGAAATAATTATAGTATTAATTCCCATATACTTTTCCCAAAATTCCTTCTTATTTGAATTTACTATTTGGTAGTTTCTCTCACTCCAATAAACCAATAAACTCCAAATTTAGTTCTAAGAAAAATTCCCAAAAATTCACCCTGTGGTTTGAACCAGAATGACATGTCGTTTGAACCACTTCCAATGTCATTCGAACCACTTCCACATGTCATTCGAACCACTTCGCGCGAGATCCCCATCTCGTTTGAACCACTTTGCGCGACTTCGCGCGAGATTGCACTGTTCGTCTTCTCCACCAAATCTCAGCATTTTTCCTCCATTTTTTAACCTAAAAACCTCTAAGATTCAACATCCAACATCTCATCATCAATACCCATCAACCCCTGACAGGTTATAGATCATTTCAATCATCCTAGGATCCTTAATTCGTCATTAATCATCATAATTACATAAAATCCCCAAATCGATTCATATGAACCCTAGTTTCCAAATTTTCCATTAAAGAACCTAATCAACCCAGATTCGTTCATCAATACATAATCAAATTCCGTGATTAATCCTCTACATACATGAAGGAATTCCAACCACGAATTAAACCAATCCTTAATCATAATTAAATCTCCAATTTTCACCCAATTAACATATAAATCATAATTAATTCCACCTATACTAACATGAGTATGATTATTGCTAAAAGAAAGCACATAATAAACACTTGCCTCGAATATGATGGTCTGATCCGTTGGTGATGTTGGTACATACGCGTTCCTCTATTCTCGATCTACGCGTTGGTGGTCACGGTTATGCAAGGTAATGCCAAATGAGTCTTCTCTCTTGGAAATTGGTTCTCCCTCACACCCTACATGGCCGTTCTTGATTTGTGTAACTTGTTAACCCTAATGGACTTTCTTGGCTGATATTATAAATCCCAAATTTTCGTCCATTAATTTAGCCCAAAAATACAATTTACCATAATGCCCTCTCGGGGTGCCGGTTAGGCCTAAAATCTCCCCGGGACCCAAACTAAACACCCGGCGGGTACACTATTCTGACTATCTCGACCCTCCCGGACTCGGTGGCGCACTGAAAATGACCATACGAGTTAATAAAAATAAATTCTCTTTTTATTCCATTCAATTAGTCCCGACACGACTCACATGCGTGACAGACATAAATTACCAAACTTCCATATTTCTCACTTCCGACAATTTATCAAATATCATAATTCCACATTACATATCCAACAGTAATATTTAATAGTTCACAACAATAAGTATTAACCCTTGGCACGCTAGTTAATAATTATTTTAATCCGGATTAATAACAAATTAATTTCTCACATTTTAATTTAATTAATCCAACAACAATAATTAATCGCACATTTATTCCCATAATAGTAATTAATCACATAATTATTTAAATCGTCAAAAATACGGGGTGTTACATACTTCCCCCCTTACGAAGAAATTTTGTCCCGAAATTCAGGGAAAGTTTACCAGGTACAGACAACGCTGTAAAAATATTGCGCATCGCATCCCGACGCTCACAAGTAAGCTACTCCGTACCACCCATATAGTACGCTATCATATACCCTTAATAATGAACACTTCACATGTGTTTGCTTTAAACTCCAGGTTACCCTGTCATATAGGCTCTTGCCCAAGTCTTTCTGCTTCAGTTTCACTACTTCAACTTTATTTTAGATATTCACTATCTAGCCTTCTACTATTTGCACCTTAGTAGATTTATCCTCTTTTCATGTACATACGACTTCATCTCGTGTCGTTCATATAAGTAAATTCGCTGTGCAATATATATTTCACACACAATATATACGATAATATCGATTCTTCTCCGACATTTGTAATCATAACCGGTCCCTCACCTTTAACTATTAACTAGGACAACAACCGAGTTTACCGTGCCATACTTCTACTGTCACTCTGCCCGAACGTGAATTTATAGGAGTTATTTGGACACAAACTCCACTAGTGGAAGGTACTACTCTCGTCCTCCCCTAAGATCTCAGGGTTCACATAAAATTTTCTCTCCTGCATCTGATTAGACCGCTTGGTCTGACCATCCCTCTGTGGGTATTAGGCCGTACTCAATCGCATTTTAGTACCTATAATCTCACCATCTCAGCTACATGATAAGATCCTTGGGAATACTCTTCCATTCTCTAGTGGAAGAAGCCCCTACTGGTTTCGAATTGTTCACCATTTTTCAATCCATCAGGTGACCCACTACAAGACCATCCTTGCCATATTAACCTACATCGTAAGCCATCACCACTTTTGTTTGTATTCTGATACATTTTATACTCTCTTGAATAAGTTTCAATTTATCTTGAAACGTAAGTCTCTGACAAAACTTCGTGAATAAGCTTCGGCTTACACGATTAGATGTTATCGAATTCACGTACTAATCATAATCCACTACCTGATTCAATCACCCAGGGTGCCCATACACCCTATGCCTCGTGCATCATTATACAAAAGACATAAAATTTTCTTACTTCAATTCTTACACACTCGGTATGTTGATGTGGTAGGGGTACACTCAACCACCCCACTAGTCAAAACTTAATCAATCCTTCAATGGTATCATTGCTCCATTCCGAATAATACTAAGGCTAGGTGACTCTATTGGCCTTAAGTTATAAAAGAATTATTAACTCTCAATTATATTCCTTTATAGGTACAATAACCAACATACAAAACTTATGTACTATCGACCAAACTTCTCTCCAAATCCCGACGTTCGCTAGTTTCATGCGTCGGATGTCTCGCAAAGTGAAATCCAAATAAGGAACCCCCCCGATACACTACTATCTAACCTAGTCGGTTGTTGAGGTCCGTAAGGCCTTCAGTACCTACTATGTACTTTCCCACAATCTACGTATTGTGATATAAATTTTACTCGTCCACTCTCATGTCCCTAAAAATGTAACATGAAGCATGGCGCCCACACTATCTCAAGTACTTGGCGCTATAGATATCTAACGAGCTATATTTCGCCGCTCGATAGGAACACAATGTATTCCAAGTCTTAACAGACAAATAAATTCCTATGCACGAAAATCACATTTAATTAGACACTATACTCGCTGAGGTCTATATAACCATGTAAGTTTCATATATACTCATATCTAGGCCCAACCCTATTTCAGATGGCGCCGCACAAAACTATGATCACTCCTCCTGGAGTATCCGGCACGATAGTCATATCACTACATTTTTACTATCGTTTATCCATACGGTAATTAATCACTACACATTACCATAATAAACTCTACTAAAGCTGACTCAATGCAGTAGTAAATTATAACAACAAAACACATTCATAGGGCCCGCCCGGTTCCATCACGAGCAATCATCAAAATGCCCTGCTAATAACGAGAAATACGTTTGTAACAAGATGGTTAAAACTAACGTTCCCACTAAACTCGACCCACACACGAAGTTTAGGGTTTCCAATTTACATAAAAGTTGTGGCACACCCATGTCACTAGAATCTATCATTTACTCACAAGGAAGAAGCAAAACCTCACCAGTCTCGGCAAATCACAGGGTCTCAGCCCGTGGCTGTCGTCACGACCCATGAACATCTGCAATCGTCATACATCCTAGGATTTCATCCTATAGTTGTCCTCTCTCATCACGGATAATTTATTCCTTCATGTGGATTTCGCGCCTATTATTAAAATGTTGGCCCAAGCTCTCCATGCCTCAATTATAGCTTTATTAAACTCCCGTTTACATCTCGGGTCCCATAGACTCTGACATACTGCATGCTATTACTAACGAGGACTCTACTGGTCCAGACTGAACCCATCATTCTCGGGATATAAATTTCCTGGGCCTAATTCTCTTGACCCCAAATTCTTTCGCTGGAAGTCTCGCTCCTCCAGTCGTTATGCCTAACTGTCACGATTTACCATTTCTAATCTCTTCGGTCTCACTTCTCAATTGTGGACACATTCAACACTTGTAGTCCTACTTCCTTCACATAAGGAAAACTTCACGAACCATTGCCCCGTCATTGGTCCCACTGACCATTTTGGGAATGTTCTTCTCTCTGACCGACAGTCTCAACTCACTATTATTCTTCCATTATCCCTTTGGATACGCTAGCAATTCGGAACTAAGGTTGGCCTCTATAGCCTGATTTACTTCATCATTTGTTTGAAGTTAATCATTTAAAATAATCAAATCGAGTTCCCTATTGGGTATACTCTCACGTGGGGTTTCATTAACACCGTTAAATTCAGTTTCTTCTCTTCAGCAGGTTCATTAACCCTCTTTACTCCGTTCTCTTGGAAGGAATGCAATCACTAGCAACCATATAACTTTGATGACATCAATATTAGTCATCTTAGATGGATTTCTCATCCATACTGGTATTCTACTCACGGGTCCATTATCAACTATAAACCCTTTGGATAATTTATACCCCTCTGCCAGGTACGAAGTTCATTATGCAATTCAACCTTTCTCTCACGATTGGTTTCTATCTTACCCATTGTGATAAACATCAAAATTTCACTCACATTTTGTTATCACATCGAATGGATGACCTCATGGTCAAATCGTACCTAAATTTCTCTCTAAATTTCAAACACACATCTTCATATGTGGTGATTGCCTCTAATCACTACATGATGCTCCTAAGAGCTGTAGCTTTTAACTACAAATTAAATTCTGAGTGTCGTCACGCCCCACTCTACACAATTGCCTTCGGATTTTCAACCTCCGCTGGTCTGTTACACTTTCTCATTTTCTTTTTTGCATCTTCACCGATGGGTTTTCAAAAGAGCTCCTCCGAGTTCCCCCTTATCGACTATGCTAGGTGGTCCTTAAATTCACTCCACCGTTATCTATGACTTTGTCCTGGGAACCCACAGTTCCTGAGTGATGATTTTACTATCTCTAGCTTAAGTAATACTCATGGTGATTTTTTGTCCCGATCGCACTTCCCCTGATTACTCTATGTCTTCTGTTGAGCCTCTTCTCACGCAGTTCTTCTTACGGCCCTCGCTGGTCATGCTAAAATGTTCGGTGTTCGAATCACACTGAATTTTGTATAATGAGTCACATGCATTATAATTCGTAGCAGGAAAACGTAAGTCGCATATGTAAGGGAACACAACAATCTTATCATAAGGCTCTACATCAAAGAACAATATGCTGAAATGTAATAAGCCGCATAGATCCTAAGGACACTAGAAACTGGATCTGATACCACCTGTGACACCCCGCCCAATTAAATATAGGGTGATCAGTCCTCTACCAATTTAAAACAGAATATTCAGTTGGTCCATTCGCCGCATCACTGTCGAAAAACTTTTTAAAATATTAATCACCTAATATAAAATTAAGCTAGGTGTCAAAACAATTCCAATTTTAATAAAACCAAGTAAATCCATTTCTTTCCATCTTAAAATATAAACCATTCACCACACATAGGAATGTAAATAAATACTTAACATGAATCAAGTACTGAAATAAATTAAGATTGGATAAAACCTCCCAGTTCAAAACTCCAAACCATACAATAAACAGAATACAATATCTCTGATGAAAGAACTAGAAGTGGGCGACATATGCCCTAAACAACAAGTCTAGATGAAACTGAATGGAAAGGATAGATGCGTCTACTGCGAGGACCTACAACTTCCACAACAGCTGCAGCACATCAAGCAATCCAAATCTCTAAATCTGATACTCTTGTGGCTGAGCACCTGATATAATACATATATATAGCAAAAGAGAGAAGAGATAAAAGAAACGGGTCAGAGCCCGATGTGTAAAAATAATTTAGCAAGTATTTAAAACTGGTTCTTAAAATAAGTCTTATACGCATGTTAGTTATCGAACTCTCACATGAGTTTCTCACCTCTCGTCTATTGTGCACGCCTAAGGTACATCTAATCTCCCCCTAGTTATACCTCCCAGTCTAACTAGTCAGAAACCATACTAATACTAACTATGCTCACAAGTAGTATTCCCGTATTGCCCCTACAATACGCTATTTAGATAGTTTATCTCACATACTAAATTTCATTATTCACCGTTTGAATGGTTAATCTTTTATTCACTAAGATCATTTTACTTCTCATTTTCATTTTATCTACTAGTCTCACAAAGTAGAAAGTTACCCAAGTACACTCATACATATATATAGTCTCATCATCCCTATATATATACACTAATCCTGCACCCTTAGGTTAAGACCGCTGGTGCAATGTAATAATAATTATTATTACCAAGTCTACTAATTTCACACAGTAGCAATATTCACAAGTCCATATATATATATATATATATATATACTAATCCGGCACCCTCGGCTAAGCCCCATTAGTGCATATCTCCAGAAAATCATGCCTCCCCGGGTTAGCACCCATTAATGCATCTATCAATAATAATTCATCACCCCCGGGTTATCACCCATTAGTGCGCCTAACAATAGAATATTGCATCCCCGAGTTAGCACCCATTAATGCACCTATCAATAATAATTTAGCACCCCCGGTTTATAACCCATTAGTGCGCCAAATAATAATCATCTTTGTACCCCCGGGTTATCACCCATTAGTACACTTAATAATAGAGTTTCTGCACCCCCGAGTTATCACTCATTAGTGCTCTTATCTATAAGGTTCTTTCACCCCCGGGTTATCACCCATTAGTGCTCTTAACAATAATATCACATAATAGGCATACACACATCCTATTATAATTTATAGGTATTTCTCCAACCTACATATATACTCTTCATACGTATTTAACCTCATTACTACGTATAGTATAAATAATTAGATTACTATCTCTCTCGTAATATCCAAGATACATTCTCTCTATATCGAAATAATTAAAGTATTAATTCCGACATACTTTTCCCAAAATTCCTTCTTATTTGAATTTACTATTTGGTAGTTTCTCTCACTCCAATCAACCAACAAACTCCAAATTTAGTTCTAAGAAAAATTCCCAGAAATTCACCCTGTGGTTTGAATTAGAATGACATGTCGTTTGAACCAGAATGACATGTCATTCGAACCACTTCCAATGTCGTTCGAACGACTTCCACATGTCGTTCGAACCACTTCACGTGAGACCCCCATCTCGTTTGAACCACTTCGCGCGACTTCGCGCGAGATTGCACTGTTCGTCTTCTGCACCAAATCTCAGCGTTTTTCCTCCATTTTTTAACCTAAAAACCTCTAAGATTCAACACCCAACATCTCATTATCAATACCCATCAATCCCTAACAGGTTATAGATCATTTCTATCATCCTAGGATCCTTAATTCATCATTAATCATCATAATTACATAAAATCCCCAAATCAATTCATATGAACCCTAGTTTCCAAATTTTCCATTAAAGAACCTAATCAACCCAGATTCGTTCATCAATACATAATCAAATTTCATGATTAATCCTCTACATACATGAAGGAATTCCAACCACTAATTAAACCAATCCTTAATCATAATTAAATCTCCAATTTTCACCTAATTAACATATAAATCATGATTAATTCCACCTATACTAACATGAGTATGATTATTGCTAAAAGAAAGCACATAATAAACACTTGCCTCGAATATGATGGTCTGATCCGTTGGTGATGTTGGTACATACGCGTTCCTCTATTCTCGATCTATGCATTGGTGGTCACGGTTATGCAAGGTGATGCCAAATGAGTCTTCTCTCTTGGAAATTGGTTCTCCTTCACACCCTCCATGGCCGTTCTTGATTTGTGTAACCTGTTAACCCTAATGGACTTTCTTGGCTGATATAATAAATCCCAAATTTTCGTCCGTTAATTTAGCCCAAAAATATAATTTACCATAATGCCCTCTCGGGGTGCCGATTAGGCCTAAAATCGCCCCTGGGCCCAAACTAAACACCCGGCGAATACACTATTTTGACTATCTCGACCCTCCCGGACTCAATGGCGCACTCGAAATGACCATACAAGTTAATAAAAATAAATTTTCTTTTTATTCTATTCAATTAGTCCCGACACGACTCACACGCGTGACAGACTTAAATTACCAAACTGCCGTATTTCTTACTTCCGACAATTTATCAAATATTATAATTCCATATTACATATCACACAGTAATATTTAATAGTTCACAACAATAAGTATTAATCCTTGGCACGCTAGTTAATAATTATTTTAATCCGGATTAGTAATAAATTAATTTCTCACATTTTAATTTAATTAATCCAACAACAATAGTTAATCGCATGTTTATTCCCATAATAATAATTAATCACATAATTATTTAAATCGTCAAAAATACGGGGTGTTACATACTTCCCCCCTTACAAAGGAATTTCATCCAGAAATTCGAAAAAAGTATACCAGGTACAGACAACACTGTAAAAATATTGCGCATCGCATCCCGACGCTCACAAGTAAGCTACTCCATACCACCCATATTTTACGCTATCAAATACCATTAATAATGAACACTTCACATGTGTTTGCTTTAAACTCCAGGTTACCCTGTCATATAGGCTCTTGCCCAAGCCATTCTGCTTAAGTTTCACTACTTCAACTTTATTTTAGATATTCACTATCTAGCCTTCTACTATTTGCACCTTAGTAGATATATCCTCTTTTCATGTACATACGACTTCGTCTCGTGTAGTTTATATAAGTAAATTCGTTGTGCAATATATATTTCACACACAATATATACGATAATATCGATTCTTCTCCGACATTTGTAATCATAACTGGTCCCACACCTTTAACTATTAACTAGGACAACAACCAAGTTTACCGTGCCATACTTCTACTGGCACTCTTCCCGAACGTGAATTTATAGGAGTTATTTGGACACAAACTCCACTAGTGGAAGGTACTACTCTCGTCCTCCACTAAGATCTCCGGGTTCACATAAAATTTTCTCTCTCCGCATCCGATTAGACCGCTTGTCCTGACCATCCCTCTGTGGGAATTAGGCCGTACTCAATCGCATTTTAGTAACTATAATCACACCATCTCAACTACATGAGAATATCCTTGGGAATACTCTTCCATTCTCTAGTGGAAGAAGCGCCTACTGGTTTCCAATTGTTCACCTTTTTTAACTCCGTCGGGTGACCCACTGCAAGACCATCCTTGCAATATTAACCTACATCGTAAGCCATCACCACTTTTGTTTGTATTCTGATACATTTTATACTCTCTTGAATAAGTTTCAATTTATCTTGAAACGTAAGTCTCTGACAAAACTTTGTGAATAAGCTTCGGCTTACCCGACTACATGTTATCGAATTCACGTGCTAATCATAATCCACTACCTGATTCAATCACCCAGGGTGCCCATACACCCTATGCCTCGTGCATCATTATACAAAAGACATAAAATTTTCTTACTTCAATTCTTACACACTCGGTATGTTGATGTGGTAGGGGTACACTCAACCACCCCACTAGTCAAAACTTAATCAATTCTTCAATGGTATCATTGCTCCATTTCGAATAATACTAAGGCTAGGCGACTCTATTGGCCTTAAGTTATAAAAGAATTATTAACTCTCAATTATATTCCTTTATAGGTACAATAACCAACATACAAAACTTATGTACTATCGACCAAACTTCTCTCCAACTCCCGACGTTCGCTAGTTTCATGTGTCGGATGTCTCGCAAAGCGAAATCCAAACAAGGAACCCCCCCCCCCCCGATACACTACTATCTAACCTAGTCGGTTGTTGAGGTCCGTAAGGCCTTCAGTACCTACTATGTACTTTCCCACAATCTACGTATTGTGATATAAAATTTTACTCGTCCACTCTCATGTCCTTAAAAATGGAACATGAAGCATGGCGCCAACACTATCCCAAGTACTTGGCGCTATAGATATATAACGAGCAATATTTCGCCGCTCGATAAGAACACAATGTATTCTAAGTCTTAACAGAAAAATAAATTCCTATGCTCGAAAATCACATTTAATGAGACACTATACTCGTTGAGGTCTATATAACCATGTAAGTTTCATATATACTCATATCTGGGCCCAAGCCTATTTCAGATAGCGCCGCATAAAACTAAGATCACTCCTCTAGGAGTATCCGGCACGATAGTCATATCACTATATTTTTACTATCGTTTAACCATACGGTAATTCATCAATACACATTACCATAATAAACTCTACTAGAGCTGACTCAATGCAGTAGTAAATTATAACAAAAAAACACATTCTTAGGGCCCGCACGGTTCCCTCACGAGCAATCATCAAAATGCCCTGCTAATAACGAGAAATATGTTTGTCACAAGATTGTTAAAACTAACGTTCCCACTAAACTCGACCCGCACGTGAAGTTTAGGGTTTCCAATTTACATAAAAGTTGTGGCAAACCCATGTCACTAGAATCTATCCTTCACTCACAAGGAAGAAGCAAAACCTCACCAGTCTCGGCAAATCACAGGGTCTCAGCCCGTGGCTGTCATCACGACCCATGAACATCTGCAATCGTCATACATCCTAGGATTTCATCCTATAGTTGTCCTCTCTCATCACGGATAATTTATTCCATCATGTGGATTTCGCGCCTATTATTAAAACGCTGGCCCAAGCTCTCCATGCCTCAATTATAGCTTTATTAAACTCCCGTTTACATCTCGGGTCCCATAGACTCTGACATACTGCATGCTATTACTAACGAGGACTCTACTGGTCCAGATTGAACCCATCATTCTCGGGATATAAATTTCCTGGGCCTAATTCTCTTGACCCCAAATTCTTTCGCTGGAAGTCTCGCTCCTCCAGTCGTTATGCCTAACTGGCACGATTTACCATTTATAATCTCTTCGGTCTCACTTCTCAATTGTGGACACATTCAACACTTGTAGTCCTACTTCCTTCACATAAGGAAAACTTCACGAACCATTGCCCCGTCATTGGTCCCACTGACCATTTTGGGAATGTCCTTCTCTCGGACCGACAGTCTCAACTCACTATTATTCTTTCATTATCCCTTTGGATACGCTAGCTATTCGGAACCATGGTTGGCCTCTACAGTATGATTGACTTCATCATCCTTTTGAAGTTAATCACTTAAAATCATCTAATCGAGTTCCCTATTGGGTGTACTCTCACATAGGGTTTCACTAACACCGTTAAATTCAGTTTCTGCTCTTCAGCAGGTTCGTTAACCCTCTTTGCTCCCTTCTCTTGGAAGGACTGCAATCACTAGCAATCGTATAACTTTGATGAAATCAATATTAGTCATCCTAGATGAATTTCTCATCCATACTGGTATTCTACTCACGGGTCCTTTATCAACTATAAACCCTTTGGATAATTTATACCCCTCTGCCAGGTACGAAGTTCATTATGCAATTCAACCTTTCTCCGATGATCGATTTCTATCTTACCCATTGTGCTAAACATCAAAATTTCACTCACATTTTGTTATCACATCGAATGGATGACCTCACGATCAAATCGTACCCAAATTTCTCTCTAAATTTCAAACACACATCTTCATATGTGGTGATTGCCACTAATCACTACATGATGCTCCTAAGAGCTGTAGCTTTTAACTACAAATTAAATTCTGAGTGTCGTCACGCCCCACTCTACACAGTTGCCTTCGGATTTTCTACCTCCGCTGGTCTGTTACACTTTCTCATTTTCTTTTCTGCATCTTCACTGATGGGTTTTCAAAAGAGCTCCTCCGATTTCCCCCTTATCGACTATGCTAGGTGGTCCTTAAATTCACTCCACCGTTATCTATGACTGTGTCCTTGGAACCCATAGTTCCCTGGGTGACGATTTTACTATCTCTAGCTTAAGTAATTCTCGTGGTGATTTTTTGTCCCGATCACTCTTCCCCTGATTACTCTATGTCTTCTATTGAGCCTCATCTCCCGCAGTTCTTCTTACGGCCCTCGCTGGTCGTCCTAAAATGTTCGGTGTTCGAATCACACTGAATTTCGTATAATGAGTCACATCCATTATAATTCTTAGCAGGAGAACGTAAGTCACATACGTAAGGGAACATAACCATCCTATCATAAGCCTCTACATCAAAGAACGATACGCTGAAACGTAATAAGCTGCACAGATCCTAGGGACACAAGAACCTGGCTCTGATAAAACCTGTGACACCCCGCCCAAATGAATATAGGGTGATAAGTCCTCTACCAATTTAAACCAGGATATTCAGTTGGTTCATTCACAGCATCACTGTCGAAAAACTTTTTAACATATTAATCACCTAATATAAAATTAAGCTAAGTTTTAAAACATTTCCAATTTTAATAAAACCAAGGAAATCCATTTCTTTCCATCTTAAAATATAAACCATTCACCACACATAGGAGTGTAAACAAATACTGAACATGAATCAAGTACAGAAATAAATTAAGACTGGATAAAACCTCCCAGTTCAAAACTCCAAACCATACAATAAACAGAATACAATATCTCTGATGAAAGAACTAGAAGTGGGCGACATATGCCCTAAACAAGAAGTCTAGATGAAACTGAATGGAAAGGATAGATGCATCTACTGCGAGGACCTACAGCTTCCACAACAGCTGCAGCACGTCAAGCAATCCAAATCTCTAAATCTGATACTCCTGTGGCTGAGCACCTGATATAATACATATATATAGCAAAAGAGAGAAGAGATAAAAGAAACGGGTCAGAGCCCGATGTGTAAAAATGATTTAGCAAGTATTTAAAACTGGTTCTTAAAACAAGTCTTATACGCATGTTAGTTATCGAACTCTCACATGAGTTTCTCACCTCTCGTCTATTGTGCACACCTAACGTACATATAATCTCCCCCTAGTTATACCTCCCAGTCTATCTAGTCAGAAACCATACTAATACTAACTATGCTCACAAGTAGTATTCTCGTATCGCCCATACAATACGCTATTCGGATAGTTTATCTCACATACTAAATTTCATTATTCACCGTTTGAATGGTTAATCTTTTATTCACTAAGATCATTTTACTTCTCATTTTCATTTTATCTACTAGTCTCACAAAGTAGAAAGTTACCCAAGTACACTCATACATTTATATAGTCTCATCATCCCTATATATATAAACCAATCCTGCACCCTTAGGTTAAGACCGCTTGGTGCAATGTAATAATTATTATTATTACAGTAACAATATTCACAAGTCCACATATATATATATATATATATAGTACCATCATCCCTATACATATATATATATATATATATATATACTAATCCTGGACCCCAGGCTAAGCCCCATGTAACACCCCGCCCGCCCGGGGAGAGTGAACGGAGAGCTAATGCGATAAAATTAAACTAAATCCACAAATAACAAGGTATAGAGCATCTAAATAAACCCACAATAATATAAATCCACCAATCTCAATCTCTTCAATTACAACAAGTCTCTCGAATTAAAATTACAACTAACTCGAAAATAAAATACAAATATTCAAAGCTCTATACATCAAAATAATACAAATCTTTCCCAAACAATCCTCGCTAAAAATCAATCTCCATAGCGCCCCAAAATCCGCGCTAACCTTCCACTAAAAGAAAATATGGGGAAGTACACAATACGACAGGAATTATGCTCAACAAATACGGATTAGAAACGAATAAAACGTAACAACACGAGTATGAATATTCAAATCAAAATGCAAATCTCAAAGCATTTATCAATATAATTTCTCAATAACACTTTAACCGGGTCACCAGGCCTCACCAAATCCGTATATGCTTTATCAAGCCATAGCCCGGGAAACAGGAATTTTGGCGGGTGCCCAACATCCATGCCATATTAAAATCTCATGACAACGTGCTCATCAACAATATAATGATACCACATGAATCAAAATAATTTCAACAATTATTTTCCTGATTTCAATGAATTTAACAATTCAAATATGAGTTCAATTAACAAGAATTCAAAGAGAATGACACTCGCGAGATTTAAGGAGCATATTGTGTACAACCCCATACCTCAAACCATGATGAGAAACCAATGATCACATCCTCAAGATCAACAAAAAATATCTACAAAATCTCCTCCAAGAACCTCCAACAAAATAGCCCCAAGAACACCTCTAATCTAAGGTTGGAACTCACAAATCTCAAGGGCCAATGTGTATATAAAAAGAAGAGGAATATAAAATATATTTTCTGCCAAAATTTGTGCCAAAAGTATGTTAAAAAGGGTTGTCCACGACTTCCTTTTATAATGCAAAGAAATGAAGAGTTGGAATCCAAAAGACTCCTTTAAATAAGGCAAAGAAATGAAGAGTTGGAAATCAAAACAACTCCAAGACTTAAAAACATTTAAAAATTATTTTAAAATCCGTTTTAACTCCGTTTTCAAAACCGTTTGAAATTCTCGCCTTTAAAAATAATAACCAACATATTTGAGCAATAAAAATAATTTTATCAAAAACTTTATTTTACTCCATTTTCCTAAATTAATTAAAATAGCCCGAAAATCATGCGAGTTGTTACACCCCATTAGTGCATATCTCCAGAAAATCATGCATCCCCGGGTTAGCACCCATTAATTCACCTATCAATAATAATTCAGCACCCCCGAGTTATCAACCATTAGTGCGCCTAACAATAGAATATTGCATCCCCGGGTTAGCACCCATTAATTAACCTATCAATAATAATTTAGCACCCCCGGGTTATCACCCATTAGTGCGCCAAACAATAATCATCTTTGTACCCCCCGGGTTATCACCCATTAGTACACTTAATAATAGAGTTTTTGCACCCCCCGAGTTATCAATCATTAGTGCTCTTAACTATAAGGTTCTTTCACCCCCGGGTTATCAACCATTAGTGCTCTTAACAATAATATCACATAATAGGCATACACACATCCTATTATAATTTATAGGTATTTGTCCAACCTACATATGTATTCTTAATACCTATTTTAACCTCATTACTACGTATAGTATAAATAATTAGATTACTATATCTCTAATAATCTCCAAGATACATTCTCTCTATATCGAAATAATTAAAGTATTAATTCCCACATATTTTTACCAAAATTCCTTCTTATTTGAATTTACTATTTGGAAGTTTCTCTCACTCCAATAAACCAACAAACTCCAAATTCAGTTCTAAGAAAAATTCCCAGAAATTCACCCTGTGGTTAGAACCAGAATGACATGTGGTTTGAACCAGAATGACATGCCGTTTGAACCACTTCCAATGTCGTTCGAACGACTTCCACATGTCGTTCGAACCACTTCGCGCGAGATCCCCATCTCGTTTGAACCACTTCGCACGACTTCGCGCGAGATTGCACTATTCCTCTTCTTTACCAAATCTCAGCATTTTTCCTCCATTTTTGAACCTAAAAACCTCTAAGATTCAACACCCAACATCTCATCAACAATACCCATCAACCCCTAACAGTTTATAGATCATTTCTATCATCCTAGGATCCTTAATTCGTCATTAATCATCATAATTACATAAAATCCCCAAATCAATTCATATGAACCCTAGTTTCCAAATTTTCCATTAAAGAACCTAATCAACCCAGATTCGTTCATCAATATATAATAAAATTCCGTGATTAATCCTCTACATACATGAAGGAATTCCAACCACTAATTAAACAAATCCTTAATCATAATTTAAATCTCCAATTTTCACCCAATTAACATATAAATCATGATTAATTCCACTTATACTAACATGAGCATGATTATTGCTAAAAGAAAGCTAGTAATAAACACTTGACTCGAATATGATGGTCTGATCCGTTGGTGATGTTGGTACATACTCATTCCTCTCTTCTCGATCTACGCATTGGTGGTCACGGTTATGCAAGGTGATGCCAAATGAGTCTTCTCTCTTGTAAATTAGTTCTCCTTCACACCCTCCATGACCGTTCTTGATTTACGTAACCTGTTAACCCTAATGGACTTTCTTGGCTGATATAATAAATCCCAAATTTTTGTCCATTAATTTAGCCCAAAAATACAATTTACCATAATGCCCTCTCGGGGTGCCGGTTAGGCCTAAAATCGCCCCGGGACCCAAACTAAACACCCGGCGGGTACACTATTTTGACTATCTCGATCCTCCCGGACTCAATGGAGCACTCGAAATGACCATACGAGTTAATAAAAATAAATTCTCTTTTTATTCCATTCAATTAGTCTCGACACGACTCACACGCGTGACAGACTTAAATTATCAAACTGCCGTATTTCTCACTTCCGACAATTTATCAAATATCATAATTTCATATTACATATCACACAGTAATATTTAGTAGTTCACAATAATAAGTATTAACCCTTGGCACGCTAGTTAATAATTATTTTAATCCGGATTAATAACAAATTAATTTCTCACATTTTAATTTAATTAATCCAACAACAATAATTAATCGCATATTTATTTCCATAATAAAAATTAATGACATAACTATTTAATTCTTCCAAAATACGGGGTGTTACAAGAAGAATGTAATACCCCGTAATTTCATTGATATTTATTTAAGGGATTAATTAAATTAAATGAGAATTAATTGGAAATTAATCCGGGTATAAATACTAATGAGATGTGAGTTGGTATTTGATTATGATGTTAAAAAAATTTAGTATTTTCGAGTATGTATGGTAACACATGAGTATTGATTATACCTTAATAAATTGTCACGAGATAGATATACGGAAATTTGAGAAATTTAGTTGGGACACGCGTGTAAGTCGCGTCAGGAATGTAATTATATAAATTAAAAAGTAAATTTTATTTTTATCAACCGAATGGTCATTTTGAGTGCGCCAACGAGTCCGGAGGGGTCGAAATAGTCAGAAAACACTAGCCGGGGTTTAGTTTGGGTCCCGGGACATTTTTGGGTCATACCAGCAACTTAAAAGGGTATTTTAGTAATTTTAAAAATATGGGAATTAAATCCCACGAATTTTAGAGGTTTATTTTATATTATTTATGAACCCACTAAGCCCATTATCAGCATTAGGTGAGTTAGAGGGCTACGGGAGTTATAGGAGAGTTTGAGAGATTCCAAAAGAAACCTCCAACCACCATCTTCAACCTTGGGAGAGAAATCTGTAGAAAAATAGGAGAAATCAACCTTCATTCACCAACATCAATTCGGAAGAAAAATCTAAGTCAAGTGTTTGGATGTCGTTATTTGCATTGAATATTTCCTCCATGTGTAGTGTAGAAAACTGTTTATATCTTGAGAGTTTGATGAAGAACACCCAATGGAATTATTGTGAAACTTGTGGTTTTGAGTAGGAATTTGCATGTAGAATGATGTTGGACAAATTCGATATACAAACAGAACTTTTGATGATCTGAAAATGGATTAATAAGGAGTCTTTTTATGAAATTTAACTTTGGGTTCAAGTTTATAGGGTTTGGGGACAAAAATTGGGGATCTATGATTTTGGCATGTTAATTGGTAAGATTTAACCCCTAAAATATGTTAAGGGATGACTTAGGATGATTAGAAATGGTTTAAAAATGTTAAAACATAAATTGGATGGTCTTAGGGTGGATTTAGAGAAGATAAGAGTGAAGAAAAATGGACTTGGGGATTTCTGGGCTGAATCTGCCATCTCGTTAGAAGACCTGCCCAGGTCGTTCGAACGACCTCGTTCGAATGAACTTCTAAATAGATGGCAGTATCCTTTTTAACGAGTTGGTAGTTCATTCGAAGCCTTTCATTCGAACGACACTCGTTCGAACGACCTCGTTCGAACGAGACTTCTAACGAGTTGACAGAATGGCCTTTTTGGCCTGAATTTATTTCTAGTATCCCGTAGACTTATCTAAATGGTGAGATAACCTTCCCTTATTAACTAATGGGTATAGTTGGAAGATTGGGGTACATTGAAGAGTAAAACTTAGAATCTTGTAGTAAACCGGATGACATTTGTTGATTGGGAAGCGAGTAACTAATCACGACGTGAGAAGAGTTGATAACTTAAATACTTATAAACCGGGGACTTGTGAGTTGTATAACACTAAATGTTGGTATAAGAACGAGAAGTATACCATTAATAAAATATTGTGATATCTAAGATGTGTGAATGCTTAGTGTATGTAATTATGTATGTATAACATACCTACCGTACTTGCTATCATGGGAGGTCGACGTTCGATCAGGGCCATCTAATCTTTGTGTGCCTACGGGGGGATTTAGATTGGTACCTCGAGGACATAGGTCAGAGAAGTACTTATTGAGAAGTTAATAAGTCTGCTGATCATGGGAGCGTAGGTATGTGCATGACCCATGTGATGTGAACTATGTTCGCCTCCATTGCTTGTGATTGTTGTTTAATGAAATGATTCCTGAGAGATTTGAAATACGTGTCCTTATGTACGTGATGTACCGGGATTGGATAACAGAGTATGTGTGCACCGCAGCTTAGTCTCGGGGTGCTAGTATTGTATATTTATGATGAGAATAATATACCGTTAATTGAAATGAATTATCATGAATAAATGTTAGTATAAATAATAGCAACGGTTTGTAAAGTGAAAATGGAAGATTTTTAGTAATTAGTAGTACTAATATGGGAAACTGTGTAACAAGGTATAATACTCTGGTAAATAGTAGATATTGGGAATTTTATTTGATATCATATAGAAATGTTAGATTTCGTATTGGACTAGTTAGATATGGGAATAACTAGAATGGGTACGGGTACGATAGGAGTGCACAATTAGTTGAGAGGTGATGAACTCATGTGAATGCACACACTAGCATGTACTTTATATTCTCTGTTTAATGATATTAAACACTTGAAAATTTTTAAATTATTTTCACAATCGGGCTCTGACCCGTTTTCTTTCAAATCAATTTTTGTAAAAATCTTTTAGGTGCCCAGCCACAAGGACACCATGCATAGGAGTTCTATTCAGGTGACGTGCTGTAGCTGATGTGGAAGTTACAGGACCTTGACAGTAGACGCCTCCATTCTCGACCTTGACTCCATTATCAGATGTCCTCATTTGTTGGGCATGTCGCCCCATTTCTCATAGACATTTTATCTATTCAATTATTTCAGATTTGGGTTGTAATTAATTTAGTGATGCAGACTTGGTACTTATTTATTTCAGTATTCGGATTGTTGTGAGGAGTATTCCTCCAGACTCATTATTATTTATTGGTTATTCTATTGTGACTATGTTGTGGTGGTTATGTTAGCATTTCATAATTCACTTATTGTATGTTAATCGGATTTAATTAAAACAGACAACTCATTTTTTAAATATTAGGTGGCTAGTAATTGTTAAAACGTTTTCGACAGTGATGCTATGAACTGAACCAACTTGGCATTTCGTATTAATTTAATAAAGGAGTAGCTGCCCGGTATTTAATTAGTCGGGGTGTCACAGGTGGTATCAGAGCCAGGTTCTAGTGTCCTTAGGATCTGTACGGCTTATTATGTTTCCGCTGAGCTTTCTTTGATGTAGAGCCCTATATTTTAGGATTGTTGTATTCTTTTGTGTATGTATCGCTCTTCAGCTATTTTGAGATAATAACTGCGAACTTATAAGACTTTACTCTCATTTCAGATGCCTCCACGACGTGCGCAGCGAGTTCCTAGGGATGCACAGCCAGAGCCACAGCCTGCACCAGTTCAGGGAACTATGAATGCCGTCGAGGTTGCAGCTATTGTAGCCCAAGCGGTAAATGCCGCCCTAGCCGTTGTACAGTAGACACCACCCCAGGCACCGGTACTCGCGCTAGTTTAAACTCATGCATTCCCGTCTGCTTGGGAACGCGTTCGTGATGCTTTTCAGAAAGCACACCCTCCGGTGTTTGCAGGTAGCTCCGATGTTGTGGTATCCAGTCAGTGGAGGAAGGACATTCAGAGGCACTTAAGGATGTACGAGTGCACTGATGTTCAGAAGTAGATACTGTCTACTTTCAAGCTAGTAGGATCTGCATTGCAGTGGTGGGAGTCCATTACTACCGCAGAGGAGAGGGACGCCCTCACTATTCAGGAGTTCTGGGTGCGGTTCGACCGCAAATATTTTCCGTCCGCTGTTCACACTGAGATGAGGAGGAAATTGATGAACCTCAAGCAGGAGGGGAGGACCGTGGCCGAGTATGAGGCAGAATTTACCAATCTCTTGAACATTGTTCCGGATGAAATTCCGACTGAGGAGAAGAAGATTCAGAAGTTTATGGATGGATTGACTTGGAGGATCCATCAGCACTTGTTGGGTAATCTCTCGTTGGCCACTTATTCTGATGTGGTTAACGCGGCACTACTTCACTGCCAGGATCACCGCTTTCACATGATTAAGAGTAAGAGATCAGTAGAGTCCAGCAATCAGGGAAGGACAGGGGGAAATGGTGCCAGCGGGGCACAATCTGCTCAGGGTCAGCATAGGCAGAGTGATCAGGGTTCCCAACAGGGGGATTCTAAGAGATTCAAATCTGGAGGTTTTAGGAGTGGTCAGGGAGGTTTCAGGCATGGCCATCAAGGTCAGAACGGCCATCAGGGCCATCAGGGTCAGAATGGCCAGCAGCAGCAGTTTCAACAGGGCCAACACGGCTAGGGGCAAAATAATAACGGCCATTAGGGTCGTGGGCAGCAGGGACAGCGAGGGGGAAATTTCCCGGGGAAGTGCTTCACTTGTGGAAAGATTGGCCACAAATGCCAGGATTGTCCTGATAGGGGCAGGGCCTCACAGCAGCAGCAGCAGCAGGGTGCTCGACACGAGCCACATAGGCCTATGTTTCCTGCCGCCCTCCCAGCACTGCCACAGATGGCAGCATTACCACCCATTCCAGTAGTCCCAGTCCAGCAGAGACAGCTTCAGTATGGGAGAGTGTATCAGCTCCAGCATGCAGCAGTCCCATAGGATCCACCTGCTATTGAGGGTATGTTCTCTATTCAGGGGACTTTGGGGCATATTTTATTTGATACGGGGGCCATACATTGTTTCATTGCCACGAGATTTGCACGCACTATTGGGTTGTTAGACACCGCAGAGAGCATGGTTACTTGTGTAGATTCACCGCTGAGTAAAGGTTCCGTGATATCACTTATTTGTAGAGGTGTGGGTATAGAGATCGGTAGATTTACTTTACCCGTTGATATGTTAGTATTAGATATGACTGAGTATGATGCCATTATTGGTATTGGCTAGTTGCATACCGAGCCATGATTGACTGTTTTAGTAGGAGTATTATCTTTACCATTCCCGGGCAGGAGATGTTTTTAGTGGCGATGCCTCGCCCTGAGGGAGGATCGTCAACTCATTTATACTATATAGAGGAGGAGACCTCTAAGGAAGTGGTGCTACCACTCGATTCGATTCCAGTCGTGAGGGAGTTTGCTGATGTATTTTAGGATATACCTGGATTACCGCCTAGTAGAGAGATATATTTTGTAATCGATTTGACGCCGGGCACTCGGCCAATTGCCCGCGCACCTTACCGTATGGATCCAGCAGAGATGAGAGAGCTACGGGATCAGATAGAGCAGTTGTTGGGTCAGGGGTTTATCCGGAGGAGTACTTCGTCGTGGGGTGCCCTTGTGTTGTTCGTAAAGAAGAGGGATGGATCGTTGAGGTTATGTGTAGATTACCGAGAGTTGAATAAGGTCACGATACGAAATAAGTATTCGTTTCCCCGAATCGATGACTTATTCGACCAGCTAAGAGGAGCTTTCTTCTTCTCAAAGATTGATTTGCGATCGGGATACCATCAGTTGCGTATCAGGGAACAGGACATCTCGAAGACTGCTTTCTTAACGAGATATGGTTCCTACGAGTTTCGAGTTATGCCTTTTGGCTTGACCAACGCTCCAGCCATGTTTATGGACTTGATGAATAGGGTGTTCAGAGAGTTCCTAGACCAGTTCGTCATTGTCTTTATTATTGACATTCTGGTTTACTCCTAGACAGAAGAGGAGCACGCCGAGCATTTTAGGCAGGTTTTGCAGACTCTACGTCAGAACGAGTTGTATGCAAAGTATGAGAAGTGTGGGTTTTGGCTGAAGGAGGTTCAGTTTTTGGGACATATCATTTCAGAATGGGGGATATCTGTAGATCCGGGGAAGGTATCCGCGGTGAGGGAGTGGAGACAGCCCATGACACCGACTGAGATCCGTAGTTTCTTGGGTCTAGCAGGATACTACAGGAGGTTTATTCGGGGTTTTTCAAAGATAGCAGGTCCTTTGACACATCTGACTCGCAAGGGTGTGCCATTCATCTGGAGCGATGCCTGTCAGTTGGCATTCGATGAGTTGAAGGACAAGTTGACCTCAGCACCTGTGTTAGCGTTGCCCAGACCGGGAGTTGAGTATTTATTTTACACTGATGCGTCCTTACAAGGACTTGGAGGTGTACTACAGCAGGAGAGTCCGGCCATAGCTTATGCTTCACGTAAGCTTAAGCCTCACGAGAAAAATTACCCCACCCATGACTTGGAGTTAGCGGCAGTTGTATTTACCCTTCGGATTTGGAGACATTATCTCCTGGGGGAGAAGTTTCAGTTGTTCACGGACCACAAGTCCCTACAGTACCTCTTTACGCAGAAAGAGTTGAATATGCGTCAACGACGGTGGCTTGAGTTTGTGAAACATTATCAGTTTGATATCCAATATCACCCGGGGAAGGCTAACGTGGTAGCAGACGCGTTGAGACGTACGACGGTAAATGAAGAAGCCGAGGTGTGGAAAGCAAAGTGAAGGAGTTGGCACACCAGGATATAGTGGCCCGATCGTTCATGTCTGTGATGACTGTTACACCGCAGATTGTTACGAGAGTGGTAAAGGCCCAGGCAAATGACTCGTTCTGTCAAGAGCAGATAGTTCTATTACTAGCAGAGGGAGCCAAATCCTATACCGTTAGTTCAGACGTGGGATTACTCTTCAATGGGAGACTGGTTGTTCCGGAGGGGGAAGACTTGCGACACGAGGTTATGGCAGAGTCGCACGGCTCACGATTCGCGATACACCCTGGTGGGGATAAGATGTACCAAGACATGAGACGCCAGTATTGGTGGAGCGGAATGAAGAGGGATATCGCCGTGTATGTTTCTAAATGCGCCACTTGTCAGCTAGTAAAGGTGGATCATCAGAAACCGACAGGACTTCTACAGCCATTAGAGGTTCTGACGTGGATATGGGAGAGCATATCCATGGACTTTATCACGGGGTTACCTACGTCACAGAGGGATCACGACTCCATTTGGGTAATTGTGGATAGGTTGACTAAAGTTTCTCATTTTCTACTCGTGAGGACAGACTACACTACGGGACAGTATGCCCATATTTTCATTGTGGAAATAGTGAGACTTCACGGTGTGCCACTAAATATCGTGTCTGGCCGAGATAAGATATTTGTTTCACGATTTTGGGAGAGTTTCCAGGAGGCCATGCGTACAGAGTTGCGGTTGAGTACGGCTTATCACCCGCAGACTTATAGGAAAATCGAGAGGACAAATCATATGTTGGAGGACATGTTGCGTATGTGCATCCTAGACTTTGGAGGTGGATGGTAACAGTACCTTCCACTGGTGGAGTTTGCTTATAATAACTCCTATCAGTTCACCATTGGTATGGCTCCATTTGAGGCGTTGTATGGTAGACCTTGTCGTTCCCCAGCATGTTGGTTAGAAGTGGGGGATAACAAACTCCTTGGGCCGGAAGTGATTCAGGATACTTCGGTAAGGATAGAGATGATACGGAGTCGCATTCGGGTAGCTCAGGACCGGCAGAAGAGCTATGCCGATGCAAAGAGGTTCTTCAAAGAATTCAAAGTGGGGGACCAGGTTTTACTCAGATTATCTCCTATGAAGGGGATTATGCGTTTTGGGAAGAAGGGGAAACTGACACCGAGATATGTGGGACCATTTCCTATTATCGAGCGGATTGGGCCAGTTGCATATAGACTTGGGTTACCGGAGCACTTGCATAGGATTCATGATGTGTTCCATATTTCTTCGCTAAGGAAATATCTTAGGGATGATTTGGCCCATACTCACATTTCTTTGGAGGACATCGATCTTCAGCCCGATAGTTCCTACGAGGAGGGGCCGATTGCTATTCTGGACCACAGCGAGCAAAAACTGAGGTCAAAAATAGTACCGTTAGTACGTGTTCAGTGGCGGCATCATAATGCCGAGGAGTCCACAAGGGAGCGCGAGGATAAGATGCGCGAACGTTATCCATAGTTGTTTTTACCAGGTACTCTTTAGTTCCAAATTTCGGGACGAAATTCTGTTATTAGGGGGGAAGTATGTAATACCTCGTAATTTCATTGATATTTAATTAAGGGATTAATTAAATTAAATGAGAATTAATTAGAAATTAATCCGGGTATAAATACTAATGAGATGTGAGTTGGTATTTGATTATGATGTTAAAAAAATTTAGTATTTCCGAGTATGTATGGTAACACATGAGTATAGATGATACCTAAATAAATTATCACGAGATAAATATACGGAAATTTGGGAAATTTAGTTGGGACGCGCGTGTCAGTCGCGTCAGGAATGTAATTATTTGAATTAAAAAGTGAATTTTATTTTTATCAACCGAATGGTCATTTTGAGTGAGCCAACGAGTCCGGAAGGGTCAAAATAGTTAGAAAACACTAGCCGGGGGTTTAGTTTGGGTCCCGGGACATTTTTGGGCCATACCGGCAACTTAAAAGGGTATTTTAGTAATTTTAAAAATATGGGAATTAAAACCCACGAATTTTAGAGGTTTATTTTATATTATTTATGAACCCACTAAGCCCATTATCAGCATTAGGTGAGTTAGAGGGCTACGGGAGTTATAGGAGAGTTTGAAGAGAATCCAAAAGAAACCTCCAACCACCATCTTCAACCTTGGGAGAGAAATCTGTAGAAAAATAGGAGAAATCAACCTTCATTCACCAACATCAATTCGGAAGAACAATCTAAGGCAAGTGTTTGGATGTCGTTATTTGCATTGAATATTTCCTCCATGTGTAGTGTAGAAAACTGTTTATATCTTGAGAGTTTGATGAAGAACACCCCATGGAATTATTGTGAAACTTGTGGTTTTGAGTAGGAATTTGCATGTAGAATGATGTTGGACAAATTCGATATACAAACAGAACTTTTGATGATCTGAAAACGGATTAATAAGGAGTCTTTTTATGAAATTTAACTTTGGGTTCAAGTTCATTGGGTTTGGGGACAAAAATTGGGGATCTATGATTTTGGCATGTTAATTGGTAAGATTTAACCCCTAAAATATGTTAAGGGATGACCTAGGATGATTAGAAATGGTTTAAAAATGTTAAAACATAAATTGGATGGTCTTAGGGTGGATTTAGAGAAGATAAGAGTGAAGAAAAATGGACTTGGGGATTTCTGGGCTGAATCTGCCATCTCGTTAGAAGACCTGCCCAGGTCGTTCGAACGACCTCGTTCGAATGAACTTCTAACGAGATAGCAGTATCCTTTTTAACGAGTTGGTAGTTCATTCGAAGCCTTTCATTCGAACAACACTCGTTCGAACGAGACTTCTAACGAGTTGACAGAATGGCCTTTTTGGCCTGAATTTATTTCTAGTATCCCGTAGACTTATCTAAATGGTGAGATAACCTTCCCTTATTAACTAATGGGTATAGTTGGAAGATTGGGGTACATTGAAGAGTAAAACTTAGAATCTTGTAGTAAAATGGATGACATTTATGGATTGGGAAGTGAGTAACTAATCACGACGTGAGAAGAGTTGATAACTTAAATACTTATAAATCGGGGACTTGTGAGTTGTATAACACTAAATGTTGGTATAAGAACGAGAAGTATACCATTAATAAAATATTGTGATATCTAAGATGTGTGAATGCTTAGTGTATGTAATTATCTGTGTATAACATACCTACCGTACTTGCTATCATGGGAGGTCGGCGTTCGATCGGGGCCATCTAATCTTTGTGTACCTACGGGGGGATTTAGATTGGTACCTCGAGGACATAGGTCAGAGAAGGACTTATTGAGAAGTTAATAAGTCTGCTGATCATGGGAGCATAGGTATGTGCGTGACCCATGTGATGTGAACTATGTTCGCCTCCATTGCTTGTGATTGTTGTTTAATGAAACGATTCCTGAGAGATTCGAAATACGTGTCCTTATGTACGTGATGTACCGGGATTGGATAACAGAGTATGTGTGCACCGCAGCTTAGTCTCGGGGTGCTAGTATTGTATATTTATGATGAGAATAATATACCGTTAATTGAAATGAATTATCATGAATAAATGTTAGTATAAATAATAGCAACGGTTTATAAAGTGAAAATGGAAGATTATTAGTAATTAGTAGTACTAATATGGGAAACTGTGTAACAAGGTATAATACTCTGGTAAATAGTAGATGTTGGGAATTGTATTTGATATCATATAGAAATGTTAGATTTTGTATTGTACTAGTTAGATATGGGAATAACTAGAATGGGTACGGGTACGATAAGAGTGCATAATTAGTTGAGACGTGAGGAACTCATGTGAGTGCACACACTAGCATGTACTTTATATTCTCTGTTTAATGATATCAAACACTTGAAAATTTTTAAATTATTTTCACAATCGGGCTCTGACCCGTTTGCTTTCAAATCTATTTTTGTAAAAACCGTTTAGGTGCACGGCCACAAGGACACCATGCATAGGAGTTCTATTCAGGTGACGTGTTGTAGCTGCTGTGGAAGTTACAGGACCTTGATAGTAGACGCCTCCATTCTCGACCTTGACTCCATTATCAGATTTCCTCATTTGTTGGTCATGTCTCCCCATTTCTCGTAGACATTTTATCTATTCAGTTATTTCAGATTTGGGTTGTAATTAATTTGGTGATGCAGACTTGGTACTTATTTATTTCAGTATTCGGATTGTTGTGAGGAGTATTCCTACAGACTCATTATTATTTGTTGGTTATTCTATTGTGACTATGTTGTGGTGGTTATGTTAGCATTTCATAATTCACTTATGGTATGTTAATCGGATTTAATTAAAACTGACAACTCACTTTTTAAATATTAGGTGGCTAGTAATTGTTAAAACGTTTTCGACAGTGATGCTATGAACTGAACCAACTTGGCATTTCGTATTAATTTAATAAAGGAGTAGCTACCCGGTATTTAATTAGTAGGGATGTCATAAAGAAGTGTAAGAAGTGCCGAAACGTATGAAAAATGGCCCTAGGCCACAAATTCAGGAATTGGAAAAGATCGATTTGGCTAGAGAAGGTGGGGATTCGAATCCCGTCTTCATTTCGAAGGACTTGGAAGGAGCCCCTCGAGAGGGGTTAATCAAACTGTTGGTAGAGTTCACAGATGTCTTCGCATGGAAGTACACCGAGATGCCTGGGGTTGACACGGAGGTAAGTTACCAAAGATTGAATATCTTACCCTCGGTAATTCCAGTTAAACAGGCCACTCGAACATACAAAGTAGAGTTGGGTTTGAAGCTCAAGGAATAAGTACAAAGGTTGCTCGCGGCAGGGTTTATAGTTCCGATATAACACCCGATATGGCTCTCCAACATTGTACCGGTGGGAAAGAAAGACAAAAGCCAAATCAGGATACGTGTAGATTTTAAAGATCTGAATCGGGCGTGCCCGAAGGACGAATTCCCACAACCTTCCATTGACAGCTTGATCGACGCGATAGTGGGTCATGAGATTGTGACACCCCGCCTAATTAAATACCGGGAGATCACTTCTTTATTAAATTAAATCAAGGTAAACAGTTGGTTCATTCTCAGCATCACTGTCGATAAAAATAAATTTTCCAATTTAACACCCTAAATAATTAAGCTACGTGTCAAAACCATTTTCATACATAGTTTCCAAATTTTATTTAAAGAAAATCATTTATTTTATTAACAACATTCAATAAGTAAGAATCACACCGCATTAAATATCTGCAACATAGTCCAATTAATTTAAAACATTCGTCAATCGAATGTTAACATGCGAAATATAAAGTAACACAATCCAAACTGAATAAATCCCATAATAACAATACTAGAAATAACTGAAATACAAATGTCCCAATAACAATGGAATAATGGAATGGGCTACACATGCTCAACTAAATGAAAATACTAAGAGTGGATCCGAATGAACGAAGTCGTCTAATCAAGAGACTTGCAACTCCCACCTAAGCTGCAGCGCGTTCCTTCCAAGAGATCCTAAGCAAGACGCCCCATGTGGCTGGGCACCTGTAATACATACATATATATACAAGAGAGAGAGAGAGAGAGAGAGAGGAAAACGGGTCAGAGCCCGAAAGTGTGTTTGATTTAAAATACGTTTAGCACGTATTTAAATTGATACAGGCCAATGCAACAACATATTAGAGCGACACTCTCTTGAGATATTCTCACCTCTCTTCTAATGTGCATGCCTATCGTACTAACCTTCCCAACGGTTTATCTTATCATTTAACTTACTAACCTTCCCCATAATTTAGCTTATCTTAACTTACTCATAAGGTTTCAAAACCGAACAATATCATTGTTTTAAAAGAATACTTCCCATTTAGCAGTACAACTCTCGTTTTAGCTTTATTAATTTATAAAGTTTCCCAGTATCATATTATACTTTCACAAAACAAGTATTTACCATTTGAGTCATCAACCACGTCCTACTTATCAAATCACAGTAGGCAGTTTCAAATTTCCAAATCTCATATATATATTAATTACTCGTATAATATATATAAAATAACAGCACCCCAAATAAAACTATGGTGCGTGCATACTTCTACTATCCAAACCCCATACCACTCATATCAAGGGGAATACAAATTCAGAATCACTCTCGAATTGTATTAACACATACACAAACAAAATCGAGGCGAAGCATAGATTACAAGTCTCTAAGAGGATGGCACATACTCGCGTCTCTTAGGACCGTCTGAACTATCGATTCGATAGCCTGTACCAAGGATATCTATCTTCTAGGATACAAGTCAATATCCCCCATAAAGGTCCCATCTAGATAAGACTGTCCCAGCGCGGTAACCTCAAGGATAGCAAGTAGCGCGGTATATTTTTCACATGTATATAATATATGTACACACAATCATATAAATATACCACTTTCATCATATTAATATAGGTTCCTCTCGTCACCCATAATTACAACATTTATCCTTAATTTCACATTATTAGTATTACGTATAAGGTTTCATCTCTAACCTTACCTCGAAGGGTTTTCTCACTTATTTCGTGACACTCGTGGACTTTATTCTTCCAAGTAGAAAATTCAGTAGGTGTCATTATTACATTTCAACGTAACTCTCTTACGCGCCTCACCCTTTAATATATCAATTTACTAACCCTGAAGTAAATATCTAAATACCATTCTCGTCGAATATTAATGATCCCAACATTCATTCATACGCCCTACTGGTCCTCCATGTCTCCCAAATCATTATACTAAGAATGCCCAAGAATTATATCACGAAAATTCGATTTTTAAATCATTTACAAAGGGAAATAAGAGTCTGCCAGGAGGGGTCGATCGATCGAGGTTTGGGGCTCGATCGATCGAAGCTCTGGGCTCGATCGATCGATCAAGCAGGTCTGCGAAAATCTGCAGAATTGCAGTTACGGGTTTCATCTCCAAATTTACATCAAATCCATATTTTGAAGTTCCAATCGTCCCAGAATTAATACTACTAACCTTATATCATCATATCAGGTATATTCAACGTAAAACATATCAATTTACATCACTAAACATGGATTTAACATGCCATAATTCATTTAAAACTCAAGAACCCTAAAAATCTCTAACTCGTGATTCTAATCTGTTAAATCCCAGAATTTCCTTCTTATTTACACCAAAATTTCATGGGTTATCTTTCTACATCACAAAAGACTTCCAGAATAAGGTTTAAGTCTTTACTACATGCAAATTCCTATCACAATTTGAGTTTTCTTCCATATTTTTCATCCCTAATCATTCCTAAACTAATATGGAAATTGCACCAACGAAAATAGCAAGATAAACACTTGCCTGCGATTTTCAGAAGTCTGGATTGTGGCTGATTTTGGTGTTGTTGCGTTCCCCTTCTCGCGATCTACGCGTTGGTGGTGGCGGCGGTGCAAACCGGTGACTTTTTGGCCTTGAATTGCCTTGAGGGCTCTCTCCTCTCTTCTCCAATGGCCGTTCTAGGGTTATGAATATTCTAACCCTAAATGGCTAACCTAAATGGCTGATATAGGTTGCTGAATTTCGTGGGTTTAATTACCCAAATATGTAAAATGACTAAAATGCCCTCCCGGGGTACTAATTAGGCCTAAAAACTCCCCGAGACCCAAACTATACCCCCGAGTACACTTTTCTGACTATCTCGACCCTTCCGGACGCGTTGGCGCACTCAAAACGACTATATGGGCAACTTATAAAATATTCACTTTTTTTTATTTATCAAAATTTAGTCCTGACGCGACACGAGCACGTTCCGACTTAAATTTCTGAAATTGTCATTTAAATCACTCATGACATTCAGTATAATATATTACTTTACTCATTAGTAATATTTAACAAATTTCCCATAATTACTAACTCTCGTCACGTTAATAATTATAACATAATTAATTTCCGAATTTTTATTAAATAATTCATTCACATTAACTTTAATAAATCCCCAAATTAATATAGCATAAAAATACGGGGTATTACATACTTCCCCCCTAATAACGGAATTTCGTCCCGAAATTCAGAAAATAAGGCATACCTGGTAAAAACAACTCTGGGTATCTCTCGCGTATATCTACCTCGCGCTCCCAAGTGGATTCCTCCACATTATGATGCTCCCACTGGACCCGCACAAGTGGAACTATCTTCGACCTCAATCTCCTCTCACTATAGTCTAGGATAGCCACCGGTCTCTCCTCGTAAGAGCTATCAGGCTGTAAGTCGATCTCATCTATCGCAATGTGAGTATGGGCCATATCATCCCGAAGATATCGTCACAACGATGAGATGTGGAATACATCGTGGATGCGATGTAAATGTTCTGGCAGTCCCAACCTGTATGCAACTGGCCCAATCCTCTCGATGATGGGAAATGGTCCCATGTACCTCGGAGCCAACTTCCCCTTCTTTCCGAACCTCATCACTCCCTTCATAGGAGATACACGCAATAACACTTGGTCCCCCACACTAAACTCCCGGAAGAATTATTTCGCATCGGCGTAGCTCTTTTGCCTGTCCTGGGCTACCCGAATGCGACTCCTGATCATCTCAATCCTCGCGGAGGTCTCCTGAATCACCTCTGGTCCTAGCAACTTGTTATCCCCCACTTCGAGCCAACAAGCTGGGGAACGACAAGGCCTGCCGTACAAAGCCTCAAATGGAGCCATACCAATCGTAAACCGATAAGAGTTATTATAAGAAAACTCTACCAGTGGAAGATGTGGCTCCCAACCTCCTCCAAAATCGAGAACACACATGCGTAGCATATCCTATAACATCTAATTAGTACGCTCTGTCTGTCCATCTGTCTGTGGCTGGTAAGCTGAACTCAACCTCAACTCAGTACCCATAGCCTCCTGAAAGCTTTCCCGGAAACGTGACACAAAAATCTTGTCTCTATCTGACACAATATTCAGGGGCACCCCATGTAATCTGACAATCTCATAAATGAACAACTGAGCATACTGACCCATGGTATAATCTGTCCGCACCGGCAGAAAATGAGCCACCTTAGTCAAACGGTCTACAATCACCCAGATAGAATCGTGGCCCCGCTGTGATGTAGGCAACCCTGTAATACAATCCATGGAAATACTCTCCCACTTCCACGCGGGTACTTCCAATGGCTGAAGCAATCCTGACGGTTTCTGGTGGTCCACCTTTACTAGTTGATAGGTAAAACACTTGGACACTAACTCGGCGATGTCCTTCTTCATCCCACTCCACCAGTATTGTCGCCTCATATCCTGGTACATCTTGTCGCCTCCCGGATGTACTGCAAATCGGGACCCATGAGAATGAGTCATCACTGCATGACGTAATTCTGCTCCTTCTGGAACCACCAATCTCCCATTAAATCGCAAACCTCCATCGGAACTAATAGAATAGGACTCAGCACCCTCGACTAGAAGTCGCACAATCTGCTCTTGACAAAACGGGTCTGTGGTCTATGCCTGTATCACCCTCGTAAAAATCTCGGGTGTGACTAACATCACGGACATGAAAGAACGTGCTACTGCTTCCTGATGACCCAACTCCTTCCACTTTGCTTTCCAGACGTCTGCTACTTCGTCTACCGGTCTACGACTCAACGCATCAGCAACTACGTTGGCCTTTCCCGGATGATATTGTATGTCGAATTGGTAGTCCTTCACAAACTCTAGCCATCTGCACTGACGCATATTCAGCTCTCGCTGAGTGAACAGGTACTGCAATGACTTGTGGTCTGTGAACAAACGAAATTTCTCTCCCAACACATAGTGCCTCCATATCCTCAATGCAAAGATGACCGCTGCTAACTCCAAGTCGTGGGTGGGGTAATTCTTCTCATGCGGCTTAAGCTTGCGGGAGGCAAAAGCTATAGCCTTATCCTCCTGCTGAAGTACTCCTCAAGTCCCCGTAAAGAGGCATCGGTGTAAACTAGGTACTCCACACTCGGCTTCGGTAACGCAAGGACTGGCGCTGAAGTAAGCTTGTCTTTCAGCTCGTCGAAAGCCAACTGACAATCGTCATCCCAAACATATGGTACCCCCTTGCGAGTCAAATTGGTCAATGGACCCACTATTTTGGAGAATCACCGAATGAATCTCCTGCAGTAACCAGCTAACCCCAAGAAACTACGCACTTCTGTCGGTGTCGTGGGCTGTCCCCACTCCCTCACCGCTGACACTTTACTCGGGTCAACTGCTATTCCCTTCTCAGAAACAACATGCCCCAAGAACTGTACCTCTCGCAGCCAAAATCCGCACTTCTCGTACTTAGCATACAACTGATGCTCTCGTAGAGTCTGAAGAACCTGCCTCAAGTGCTCGGCATGCTCCTCCTCGGAGTGTGAATATATCAAGATGGCATCTATGAAGACGATGACAAACTGATCCAAGAACTCTCTGAATACTCGATTCATCAAGTCCATGAAAACGGCTGGGGCATTTGTGAGTCCGAACGGCATCACCCTGAACTCATAGGACCCATATCTCGACAAGAAGGCAGTATTTGAAACATCCTGCTCTCTAATACGTAACTGATGGTACCCCGACCTCAGATCTATCTTCGAAAAGAAAGTTGCTCCCCTCAACTGGTCGAACAGATCATCGATTCGAGGCAACGGATACTTATTCCGTATTGTGACCTTGTTTAGTTCCCGGTAGTCCACACACAATCTCAGTGAACCATCTCTCTTCTTTACAAACAAAACTGGAGCGCCCCAAGGTGAGGTACTCCTGCGAATGAAGCCCTGACCTAACAGCTGCTCTTTCTGATCTCGTAGCTCTCGCATCTCTTCCGGAGCCATACGGTACGGTGCGCGTGCTATAGGTCTCGTATCTGGCAATAAATCTATAACAAAGTCTATCTCTCGACTGCGGGGTAGGCCTGGTATCTCCTGGAACACATCGGAATACTCCCTGACAACTAGGATCGAATCTAAGGGAATCACAGCCTCCTTAGAGGTATCCTCCTCTATTTAATACAAATGAGCGATCGAACCTCCCTCTGGGCGAGGCATCGCCACTACAAATATCTCTTGCCCCGGAATGGCAAAAATAATGCTCCCACCGAAGCAATCAATCATGGCTCTATAAGCTGCGAGCCAATCCATACCAATAATCACATCATGCTCGTGCATGTCTAAGACTAACATGTCCGCAGGTAATACCAAACTACCGATCTCTACCCCCACTCCCCGGCATATAAAGAAAATAAGTGACCCACTCCCCAGTGGTGAGTCCACACACGTCACTGTGCTCTCTGCTATGGCTAACAACCCTAAGGCCTTCGCAAAATGCGTAGCTATAAAATAATGTGTTGCCCCCGTATCAAACAAACCCCAACCCATAGTACCATGGATAGGAAACATACCCTCAATCACGGGTGGTGCCTGTGGAGCTGCTGCCTGGTGGACGTTATAGACACGTCCATACTGTAATTTCTCCTGCTGCACTGGAGCTGCTGGAATGGCTGGTAGGGCTGGCACCTGGGCTGGAGCTGGGAGGGCAGGTGGAAATAGTGGTCTCAGTGGCTCATTATGGGCACCCTGCTGCTGTGGGGCCCTATCTCCCTCCGGACAAGCCTGGCGCCTATGGTCGTGCTTACCACACCCAAAACATCGGCCCTTGAAGTTGCCTCCCCTCTGTCCCTGCTGACCACGGCCCTGATGGCCGTTGCCTCCCCGCCACTGGCCCTGTTGGCCCTGATTAGCACGCTGCTGGCCCTGCTGTCGGTGTTGGCACTGCTGGCCTTGCTGATTAGGCTGGCCCTGCTGGTCCTGCCTATAGCCCCCATATCCCTGCCTAGAATCACCTGAACGGAATCGCTTAGCAGGGTCCCCCTGATAGGAACTCTGCTCGTGCTGACGAGTCTGTCCATGAGATGGTGCCCCACTGGCACTATTACCCCCGGTCCTGCCCTGCTGGCTGGACTCTCCTGCTCTCTTGCTTCCCTGAAGATGGAAGCGGTGATCCTGGCAATGTAGTAACGCTGCATTGAGTACATCAGTGAAAGTACTCAGAGATAAATTCCCAATCAGGTGCTGACGGATCCTCCAAGCTAACCCGTCGACAAACAACATAATCCTCTTACTCTCAGTAGGTGCCTCATCTGGAACAATGGTGAGAAGTCTCGTGAAATCCTCCTCATACTCAGCTACAGTAAGATTCTCCTGCTTCAGATTTAGTAATTTCCGCCTCATCTCAGTCTGATCGGCGGGTGGAAAATACTTGCGGTCAAACCTCTCCCAGAACAACTGAATAGGGATCGAGTCCCTCTCTTCCAATGTGGTAGTGGACTTCCACCACTGCAATGCGGCTCCCACCAGCTTAAAGGAAGATAATAACTGATTTTGCACATCAGTGCACTCATACATACGGAGGTGCCGTTGGATGTCTTTCTTCCATTGGTTAACTGTGATAATATCGGAGCTACCAGAGAACTCAGGGGGATGCGCTTTCTGAAAAGCATCCCGAACCCTCTCCCATGCAGATGGAAGCTGTGATGGTACTGGCGCCACTGCCTGAACCTGGGGTGGAGCCTGCTGAATCACCGCTATCGCGGCATTCACCGCCTGAGCAACAATGGCGGCTACTTCATTTGCATTCATTGTGCCTGGTGCCGGAGCTGCTGGCTGCTCGGCCTGGGCACGCCTATCTTTCGGAGCACGTCTCGGAGGCATCTGAAACGTGAACAAGTTTATTAGTATACAGTTATTAACAAATCTCAAATAGCTGGAGACTTAAACGTAAAAGCAAGAATACAACAATCCTAAAAATAGGGCTCTATAGCAACAACGTTAAGCTGAAAGCGAAATAAGCCATACAGATCATATGGACACTAGAACCTGATGCTCTGATACCACCTGCGACACCCCGCCTAATTAAATACCGGGCGATCATTCCTTTATTAAATTAAATAAAGGTAAACAGTTGGTTCATTCTCAGCATCACTGTCGATAAAAATAAATTTTCCAATTTAACACCCTAAATAATTAAGCTAAGTGTCAAAACCATTTTCATACATACTTTCCAAATTTTATTTAAAGAAAATCATTTATTTTATTAACAACATTCAATAAGTAAGAATCACACCGCATTAAATATCTGCAACATAGTCCAATTAATTTAAAACATTCGTCAATCGAATGTTAACATGCGAAATATAAAGTAACACAATCCAAACTGAATAAATCCCATAATAACAATACTGGAAATAACTGAAATACAAATGTCCCAATAACAATGGAATAATGGAATGAGCTACACATGCTCAACTAAATGAAAATACTAAGAGTGGATCCGAATGAACGAAGTCGTCTAATCAAGAGACCTGCAACTCCCACCTAAGCTGCAGCGCGTTCCTTCCAAGAGGTCCTAAGCAAGACGCCCCTGTGGCTGGGCACCTGTAATACATACATATATATACAAGAGAGAGAGAGAGAGAGGAAAATGGGTCAGAGCCCGAAAGTGTGTTTGATTTAAAATACGTTTAGCAAGTATTTAAATTGATACAGGCCAATGCAACAACATATTAGAGCGACACTCTCTTGAGAAATTCTCACCTCTCTTCTAATGTGCACGCCTATCGTACTAACCTTCCCAACGGTTTATCTTATCCTTTAACTTACTAACCTTCCCCATAATTTAGCTTATCTTAACTTACTCATAAGGTTTCAAAACCGAACAATATCATTGTTTTAAAAGAATACTTCCCATTTAGCAGTACAACTCTCGTTTTAGCTTTATTAATTTATAAAGTTTCCCAGTATCATATTATACTTTCACAAAACAAGTATTTACCATTTGAGTCATCAACCATGTCCTACTTATCAAATCACTGTAGGCAGTTTCAAATTTCCAAATCTCATATATATATTAATTACTCGTATAATATATATAAAATAACAGCACCCCAAATAAAACTATGGTGCGTGCATACTTCTACTATCCAAACCCCATACCACTCATATCAAGGGGAATACAAATTCGGAATCACTCTCGAATTGTATTAACACATACACAAACAAAATCGAGGCGAAGCATAGATTCCAAGTCTCTAAGAGGATGGCACATACTCGCGTCTCTTAGGACCGTCTGAACTATCGATTCGATAGCCTGTACCAAGGATATCTATCCTCTAGGGTACAAGTCAATATCCCCCATAAAGGTCCCATCTAGATAAGACTGTCCCAGCGCGGTAACCTCAAGGATAGCAAGTAGCGCGGTATGTTTTTCACATGTATATAATATATGTACACACAATCATATAAATATACCACTTTCATCATATTAATATATGTTCCTCTCATCACCCATAATTACAACATTTATCCTTAATTTCACATTATTAGTATTACGTATAAGGTTTCATCTCTAACCTTACCTCGAAGGGTTTTCTCACTTATTTCATGACACTCGTGGACTTTATTCTTCCAAGTAGAAAATTCAGTAGGTGTCATTATTACGTTTCAACGTAACTCTCTTACGCGCCTCACCCTTTAATATATCAATTTACTAACCCTGAAGTAAATATCCCATAAATACCATTCTCGTCGAATATTAATGATCCCAACATTCATTCATACGCCCTACTGGTCCTCCATGTCTCCCAAATCATTATACTAAGAATGTCCAAGAATTATATCACGACAATTCGATTTTTAAATCATTTACAAAGGGAAATAAGAGTTTTCCAGGAGGGGTCGATCGATCGAGGTTTGGGGCTCGATCGATCGAAGCTCTGGGCTCGATCGATCGATCAAGCAGGTCTGCGAAAATCTGCAGAATTGCAGTTACGGGTTTCATCTCCAAATTTACACCAAATCCATATTTTCAAGTTCCAATCGTCCCAAAATTAATACTACTAACCTTATATCATCATATCAGATATATTCAACGTAAAACATATCAATTTACATCACTAAACATGGATTTAACATGCCATAATTCATTTAAAACTCAAGAACCCTAAAAATCTCTAACTCATGATTCTAATCTGTTAAATCCCAGAATTTCCTTCTTATTTACACCAAAATTTCGTGGGTTATCTTTCTACATCATAAGAGAATTCCAGAATAAGGTTTAAGTCTTTACTACATGAAAATTCCTATCACAATTTGAGTTTTCTTCCATATTTTTCATCCCTAATCATTCCTAAACTAATATGGAAATTGAACCAACGAAAATAACAAGATAAACACTTGCCTGGGATTTTCAGAAGTCTGGATTGTGGCTGATTTTGGTGTGGTTGCGTTCCCCTTCTCGCGATCTACGCGTTGGTGGTGGCGGCGATGCAAACCGGTGACTTTTTGGCCTTGAATTGCCTTGAGGGCTCTCTCCTCTCTTCTCCAATGGCCGTTATAGGGTTTTGAATATTCTAACCCTAAATGACTAACCTAAATGGCTGATATAGGTTGCTGAATTTCGTGGGTTTAATTACCCAAATATGTAAAATGACTAAAATGCCCTCCCGGGGTACTAATTAGGCCTAAAAACGCCCCGAGACCCAAAATATACCCCCGGGTACACTTTTCTGACTATCTCGACCCTTCTGGACGCGTTGGCGCACTCAAAACGACCATACGGGCAACTTATAAAATATTCACTTTTTTTATTTATCAAAATTTAGTCCCGACGCGACACGAGCACGTTCCGACTTAAATTTCCGAAATTGTCATTTAAATCACTCATGACATTCAATATAATATATTACTTTGCTCATTAGTAATATTCAACAAATTTCCCATAATTACTAACTCTCGTCACGTTAATAATTATAACATAATTAATTTTCGAATTTTTATTAAATAATTCATTCACATTAACTTTAATAAATCCCCAAATTAATATAGCATAAAAATACGGGGTATTACAGAGATGTACAGCTTCATGGACGGGTATGTGGGATATAATCAGATGAAAATGGATCCAGTTGACGCGGAGAAGACTGCCTTTCGAACACCCTTGGGCAATTTAATGTACACGGTCATGCCTTTCGAATTGAAGAACGCAGTAGCCACCTATCAGAGGACAATTATGGCCATATTCCATGACCTTTTCCACAAAATTGTGGAGTTTTATGTCGACGACTTGGTGATTAAGTCCAAGAAAGAAGAATCCCACCTAGACAACTTGAGGAGGGTATTCACTCGCTGTAGGAAGTATAAGTTAAAGATGAACCCCTTGAAATATGCCTTTGGGGTAACGAGCGGGAAATTCTTGGGGTTCGTGTTAAACCGCCAGGGGGTAAAAATGGACTTGGATAAATGACGAGCCATCATTGATATGCCAAGACCAAAATCTGCGAAGGAGATAAAGAGTTTCCTTGGCAAGGTGTCCTACTTGAGGCAGTTTGTTCCGGGGCTGTCTAAGGTAACGCATCCCTTGATGGAGCTGCTGAGGAAGGGGATGAATTTTTCATGGGAAATAATGCACCAGGAGGCCATGGATAAGTTGAAGGCGCTACTCACCTCCCTTCAAAAAATAATCCCTCCGAAGGCAGGTACCCCTTTATGCCTATAGCTCACGCCAACAGAATGTTCCATTGGGACTTTGTTGGACCAAGAAAGTGAAGGTATTGAAACACCTGTTTATTATCTAAGTAAAATTATACATGGGACTGAAACCAGATACACTAGCATCGAGAGTCATTATTTATCCCTCGTATTTATAGCACAAAATCTTAGACACTACCTGTTAGCATTCACGGTTCATATTATAACTAGATGTGACCACGTAAAGTTTTTACTTGCTAGAATTATATTGATGGGTAGGGCAGCTAAATGGTTCTTAATCCTCTCAGAGTATGATCTCAAGTACGTGGTCCCCCGAGCCATCAAAAGTCAGGCATAGGCAGATCTATTTGCTATTTTCCCATTTGGGACTTTCGAACCGCCTATTGAAGAGCTCCCGGGTAATGACCTTCAGGCCAATTTTGTAGTAGCTAGCCTAGACTAAAGGAGTATGGAGTTCGACAGCTCTTCAGCCAAGAAAAAAGGAGGAGCGGGAGTCATCCTTCGAAAACTCAGTGAAAAGATTCGCCTGTCTTTCAAATTGGAGTTTGAATGCTCAAATAACGAAGTTGAATATGAGGCACTGGTCCTTGGGTTACTTGAAGCGCTGAGGAGGGGAGTCCAGGTTCTAACAATCAAAAGGAACTGAAGCTTGGTGGTGAAGCAAGTGACAGGGGAATTTGCATTGAAGCACATGAGTTTGGCGCCTTACTGCATGATAATCTAGCGATTACTAGGCCAGTTTGAGGTGGTAAAGATAAAAAGGCATCCCCGAATGGTGAACATGCATGGGTATGCCTATGCCACCATCGCGCAAAAGATTCCCTTTGATGGAGAATCAATCGTGGTCCGAATCACAAAGAGAACTGCCCCCTCGACGGCATCTGAGATGCTGCCATCAGAAGATAAAGATGACTGGAAAGGTGAAATTAGAAAGCAACTAGAGAGAGGGAAAGGACCACTTATCTTGGCCGACTTATCACAATACTTGGTTGCCAGGGGTAACTTATATTTAAAAAATAAAGGGGGTGGTTGTCCAGGTGTGTGGACCCTAAAGAGGCTAAGAGAAGATTGATAGAAGTACATGAGAATAGTTGTGATACCACTGAGATCCCTCTATACAGAAGGATACAATGGGTGGGGTACTACTGGACCTCGATGAGATAAGAAGTCACCGCAACACAAAGAGAGTGCTCGAAGTGCTGCCTTTTCTATCAAGCGACAGAGTATAACTTCATTGACCAACCGCAAGAATGAAGACAACCCTACATGGAATTCTTGATAGACGGAGTAGTGCCAGCAGATAAAGAGGATACAACGAAGATAAGGAGTCAAGCACTGAGGTACTTCGTGCAAGATGGGAGGCTGTACCGATGAGGCTATCACAACAGACCCCTAAGGTGCATAAGAGTTAAAGAGGCCGAAGAAGTGCTGAAGCAAGCTCACGAGCTAGGTCACATTGGGGGAGCCAAAATCTACGACCAGCTAATGACCTTGGGCTATAACTGGCCTTTGATGGAGAAAGACTCAGCTAATTTTATTAGAAAGTGCAAAGCCTGCCAGCTATACGGGAATATGATCCACGCTCATTCAGTGGACCTGCACTCTTTATCTACACCATTCCCATTCCACACTTGGGATTTCGACCTGGTAGGGTACATTAACCCTTCTTTACGAGGAAAGATGTGGACTTTAATAGCCACATAATGTTTCACAAAGTGGGCGGAGGCCATACCGCTCAAGAAAGCCACTGTGGGGGTAGTAGCTCGATTTATGAAGGAATACATTTAATTATCGCTTTGGCATCCCAAAGGTGTTTTTATCAAACAATGGTACTCCATTCATGAATAAAGAAGTGCGCTTGCTCATGAAAAAGTACTCCATCATCCATTACAAGTCAACAGTGACCAACCCAAAATGAAATGGGTAAGTAGAAGCTACCAACAAGACGCTAGTGAAGGTTTTGGCAAAGATTCTAGAGGACTTCCCCGGCACATAGGATGACAAGATCCCCAAAGTTCTATGGGCCTATCGAACGATGAAGAGAAAGACAATAGGGTACACACCATTTTCCCTGGTATTTGGGGCAGAAGTTGTGTTACCAGTCGAACTCGAGGTACCTTCATCTCTTTACAACCTACGAAGTGCTATGCTCCTTACAGTCTCCATGTACAACTCGAAACCTTGGAAGATCATAGGGATAATGCCGCGAGATACTTCGAGATATATAAGAAGCAGTTATCCAGATATTATGACCAATTGGTGAGGACAAGGAAGTTTAAAGAAGGAGACTTGGTTCTAAAAGCATGCACGAGACACATAAGAAGCTTGTCGCTACTAAAGTTCAAAGAAAACTGGAAAGGGCCTTATATCGTTCGAGCAGCCCATAATTCGGGCTACTGCGAGATATCAAAGATGGAAGATAATGTGACTTTCAAATTAAACAACAAGTGGTTGAAGATTTATTACGTCTGAATGTATGTCTTATCACTCCTGTTCAATGACTTGATTTTTTGTGTTAAACCATAGATGTACGCTTTAAAGCAATTGGGCTCGCCCGTTTAATATAGCCAGAAGCAAAATTTAGGGGGCATTTTCTAGATCAACATTTTATTTTCACAAGTTCATTAATTGATCGCTTTATTATATTTGATGTAATTAGCATTGATGTGTTAGCATAGCTAATTATTAATTAAACAACAGAAAGGAAAGGAAACACCAAAGTTGCCAATGTTTTTTTATTTTAAATAAACGATAGCATTGTGGTTACAACCAAGTTAGAAAAAATCCAAAAGTTCACAAAAAATGGAAAGACCAATAAAAGAAACACTGGATAATGAAGCTAGGGGTCGTCCGGAATAAAGGGAGGATTCTCTTAACCAAACAGCCGGTAGTGATGTGAGGGAAGATTTTGCTCAAGTTGGCTCTGCTCTGCAACAAGGTCAGCTAGATTCTTCTGGTGACTTTCTTGGTCCTGATAGATGGTTTCTAACTCCTGCTCTTTTTTAACCAACTGGGCCTCCGCACAAGTAACTGCCTAGCGAGCCTCTTGCACTGTTTTCTCAATCACCAGCAATTGGGATTCCAGACCCACAAGTTCTTCAGAAGTAGTCACCTGCTCGCGATGAGAATTTTGGAGGCGATTATAGACGCTGGAAAGATCGCTCTTTTTGAAACTTCGTAGCAGCTCCACCAGCCATGTCATGGAAAAACCATCATTGGTTAACGCGTTAACCCTACCCAATAAATTTTTGACAGTGTCGGGGCTAAGGTACATAAGGGGGGTGCTGAGAATGTCCTCTAATACCATCGCGAGCCCAAACAATCGACTAGCCATCATCCTAGGAAGTGGATGCAGACAACGAACAGTAAAGATCGAAGGAAAGCGAGCTAAAAATTTCTCTATTAACAAACGAAAACCCTCAGTCAGAATAAAAGGGAAGCTGGCCAAAGTTTGTCGCACAACCACCTCGGGGGATGCCTCCGGTGAATGAATACTGAAAATGCTATCACTGGCAGATGGTAATCGGGTATGCGAAGCACTATCAATTGATTGAACTTAAGGAACGCGTGGTGAAGGAGTATCACCAAGAACACGGGTCTTGCCTCAAGAAGTAACTGGAGCTACTATCGGTGCTTAAACTACTTCCTTAACAACAGGCTCCACTTTGAGCCGATGAGTTGCTAATTGATCGACCTGCACCTGAAATGAAACAAACAATTGAAGTTAGAAATAAATATAAAGGAAAGCATGGAAAAAATAATGTTTTGATAACTTAGAGATTTATGCCTATAAGACTAGGCTTGCCTGACCTTCGATTATGGGAGATTTATGCCTATAAGACTAGGCCCGCCTGACCCTTGGTTATAGGAGATTTATGCCTATAAGACTAGGACCACCTAACCCTCGATTATGGGAGATTAATGCCTATAAGACTAAGCCCTCCTGTCCCTCGGTTATGGGAGATTTATGACTATAAGACTAGGCCAGCCTGACCCTCGGTTTTGGGAGATTTATGAAATATAAAGTCCTATATTACAAGACCAGCCTGACCCTCGGTTATGGTAGATTTTAATTTTAAAGCTAACATATTTACATGCAGAAGACAGATAGAAGAGTGAAAATACCTCAAGTTATCGCTCCTCTGCAAACTCGCGAGTGGACATCTGAACCACGTCCTCCTCTTCAATCACCTCGGGGGTACCCAATGGGGTATGACTTTGAGGGGCAATCACATTCTCTCCAACCTCAGCAGCCTGCTCCTACTTATTCTCCACCGTCTCAACAATATTTTCTTGTTCACCCTCTCCTTGTGCAACTGTAGATGGCTCAACACCTTCTGGGTTTGAAATCGAAGGCCCGAATAAAGTAATAATTATTTGATCGTTTGAAGGAGGAGGCACCACGGGGATGGTTGAAACGAGCATGGGAGCGTAAAGATGAAAGAAATTTGGAAATTTAACCAGTAGCACGAGGGAACAATTAAAGAGGGAGATATGTGCATAAAATAAAGTCTTACCACAGGCATTGAAGTTACAGTAACAACAGGTACAGGCACAGTGTCACACCCTAACCCCATTAGGATATACTTAACTAGATAATTTACAAACCACAATTATAATTTATTTATTATTTAGGAAATACATATTTAAACGACTTCAAGGTTAAAATGCGGAATATTAAAAAAATTCAATCGTTTTAGGGAGACATAATTTCAACATAACTCACATATCATTTAACTTAATTACAACTAGTGCAGTTTATAAAACAAACTAACAAAAACCTACTTCAATGTACTCAACCTCCTAGACCTGGCAGTGGCAGCTGGAAAACCTGAAAATGTAAACATATAAAACCATGAGTTTAAAAACTCAGTGAATGTACTACAGCTATCTATAGTAAAAGTACTATATTAACATATCAACATAAAAATATATACATATATGTGCCAAATTAGGCCATATTCATATCCGGAGTTAATAAACCCCACATCTCATGCCCGTAGGCAATGGTCATATCCATAGGTTTTAAAAACCTAACATCTCCTGAATTGCATAGCAACTCAAGATATCCTGACTTTTATAAAGCCATAACATCTCAACATCTCTTGGCTTTTAAATAAGCCAAAACATCTCACGTCTCTTGGCTTTTAAATAAGCCATAACATATCAACATATCATGACTTTTAAATAAGCCATATCATCTCAACATATGTTGTATATATGTCATATCCAAAATCAACTCAGTAAGTACACTCACCTTGTGTTGTCAACTATGTATTCACATTTCCCTCGGGTGGAGCTGAACTTGGTTGATTTGACCTTACACCTGTTAATCCAACTAAATCAGTATTGAAACTCAATCATAAGTATTATCTTAATATAATTATGTAACTTTAAATAAGTACACAACCACAATATGATTCTACTCAAGTCATATTTCATGAAACATATGTAAAGACGAAACGATGGTATATATGTTGATAAGGTCATGAACATTCAACCCTAGAAACTACCTCGTAAGGAATTTATAACTAAACTCAAGTAAACATAAAAGTATACTTCTGAATATATATACACATGAAACATGTACTCCAAATACCCTTGGGAAGGAGTAGCTACAAACATTCTTTCATGGGGTATCCAATATGGCGTCAAATCATTGTCCTCCATACTTAATTATCCCATATTCATAAATAGTACACATACAGGTGTTCAAGCTTATCAATATGGAAACACATCTGAATATGCTTTCCGTTACAAGTGACGGTGTAATTTTTCAAGCTTCCTAGGGCAAGTTATGGCCATTTCTTTATAATACAAGAAATCTGTCCTACAAACTCCTCTATTGTTCCTTTGACTTCCAAGAATTTTCATAATTTTTTTACAGCATAACTTTCCATGATTTTCGACACACTTTCAGTATACATACTTAATAGTACATAATTAAAGTTTCATAATATTTAGACTTCATTTGCTATCTCAAAATCTTGACCAATTCTAGGGCATACTAAAATGAAATATACAAACAGCAACTATATACCAACTTGCAACGATCACTAAGGTCTAACCATAAGGATTTAAATTCTAATTTTCGGATATGATATGAATATATGAGTCTATTTTCATATCCAATTGGAATTTATGAATTCTAGTAGTCACGGAAAGAGATATGCAAGTTTGAATACCAAGGGTTTTAATACAAAGCAATATGACATATAACACCACTTATCTCACATATGAACCAATACATATTGTCACAAAGGAGGATGGAATTTGGATCAATAATTCACGATTTATATACTTTGAAATAAGTATAATAGAAGATTAAAACAATATTAACACATAATATTACCTTGGAAACACCTTAAGGATTTTCTTGGAATTGTTTTCCTAGATTTTCCTTGTAACCCTTTCTTCCTTAACTTCTACCTCTCTTTCCTCAAGCTAATATCACCTCAAACTGAACCTAGGGACTTATTTTCTGAAGAAATAAGGTTAAGGGAGAGTTTTAAGTCGGCCAAGGCTGCCTCCCAATCCATCCAATCAAATTAAAACATTTGGTTTAATAAAAGACAACTCACCACTTAAGGGAATTGACAGATTCGCCCCTTCTCGTAATTTCGACCTAACTTCTTACTCGAACATCCGTTTGATGTACCGTTTGTTGTGTTACAACCCTGACTCACATATCTACAACTATGTAGTTTTCACCTCAAGTCAATTGTAATTTTACAAGGGTCAAAACTAGTCTTAAACAGGAACATTTCTATCAAAAATAACCAAATCTTGTGTTCGTAAATAATTCGACAATTCATGATTTATGAAAGTAGAATTATACTAACCATAATCACTTAACATTAGATATAATAATAACACATTATTCATATCACATAGGATAATTATAATTTAAATATAATTTATCATAATCATATACGGGTTGTCACAACCTCCCCTCCTTAGAAAATTTCGTCCCCGAAATTTAATACGAATGACACTTACCAAATAAATGGGGATATTGTTTCTTCATGCTATCCTCTGTTTCCCAAGTTGATTCTTTAATTCCATGGCTCATCCACATAACTTTAACTAAGGGGATAACCTTATTCCTCAATACTTGCTCCTTACGATCAAGAATTTCCACCGGTTCCTCGATGTACGACAAGTCTTCTTTCAATTCAATAGGTTGGGTTTTTAGTTGATGGGATGGATCTGCCAAATACTTACGAAGCATTGATACATGGAACACATCATGTAAACGAGATAACTCTGGAGGTAATGCCAATCTATAAGCCAGGGTCCCAATTCTTTCCAACACTTCATATGGTCCAATGTATCTTGGACTTAGTTTCCCCTTCTTTCCAAATCTCATAACGCCTTTCCATGGTGAAATACGTAGGAATACGAAATCCCCCTTATGAAATTCCAGTGGATACTTCCTCTTATCAGCATAAAATTTCTGCCTGCTTTGCGCTATCTTTATCCGTTCCCGAATCATTTTGATCTTCTCAGTTGTCATATCTATCAATTCAGGACCCAAAACTTTTTTCACCCACATCATCCCAACATAATGGCGTTCTACATCTCCTCCCATATAAAGCTTCATAAGGAGCCATACCAATGGTGGACTGATAACTATTATTATACGCAAATTCCATCAATGGCAAATGATCATCCCAACTACCTTTGAAGTCAAATACACAATCTCGTAACATGTCTTCTAATATTTGAATCGTCCTTTCAGATTGCCCATCGGTTTGTGGATGAAATGCAGTGCTGAACTTCAAACTTGTGCCCATGGCATTCTATAAACGAGGCCAAAACTTAGAAGTGAATGTTGGATCTCTATCTGATACAATTGACACTGGTGCCCCATGTAAACGAATAATCTCATCAACGTACATACGTGCATACTTTTCAACCGTGTAGGTGGTCTTAACTGGAAGAAAATGAGCTGACTTTGTCAATCGATCTACAATCACCCAAATAGAATCATGCCCCTTTGGTGATCGTGGCAATCCTACAACAAAATCCATCGTTATATACTCCCACTTCCATTCCGGAATAGACAATGACTGCAATAATCCTGCCGGCTTTTGATGCTCCGCTTTCACTTGTTGACATACTAAACATTTAGCTACAAATTCGGCAATCTCACGTTTCATATTGTTCCACCAGTAATACTCTTTCAAATCTCTGTATATTTTGGTACCTCCCGGATGCATAGAGTAAATAGAACTATGTGCCTCTTTTAATATATCCTTCTTTAAGGACACATCATTCGGTACACAAATTCTATTTTTATAACACAATGATTCATCCTTCTTAATTTCAAAGTCACTCTCTTTACCATCCAGGATTTCCCGTTTCTTCTTTTCAAGGAATGGATCACTGACTTGCAAATTTCGTATGCGTTCTGCCAGTAAAGGTCTCACTGTAACGTGTGCAAATAACGCCCCCATTTAGATAAGTTCAACTCGACTCCCATCAGTCTTAATTCCATAATATTGCCAACCCGTGCACATTGAATACAAGATAACCTCCCCAATGACTTTCGACTCAGAGCATCTGCAACAACATTGGCCCTCCCGGGATGATGGTGAATGGTACAATCGTAATCTTTAATTAACTCCATCCAACGTCTTTATCTCAAATTCAAGTCTCTCTGTGTAAATAAATACTTCAAACTTTGATGGTCAGTGAAAATTTCACACGTCTCTCCATACAAATGATGTCTCCATAATTTTAAGGCAAAAACAATATCCGCAAGTTCTAAATCATGTGTAGGATAATTACGTTCATGCGTCTTCAACTGTCTAGATGCATAAGAAATTACCTTTCCATGTTGCATGAAAACACAACCCATGCCCTGATGTGAAGCGTCAGTATAAATCACAAAACCTTCTCCACTGGATGGAACAGTGAGAACTGGAGCTGATACTAGCCTATTTTTCAACATTTCAAAGCTGTGCTGGCATTCATCACTCCACACAAATTTCACTTCCTTTCGGGTCAATTTAGTCAACGGCAAGGCTATAGATGAAAACCCCTTTATGAATCTTCTATGATATCCAGCCAATCCTAGGAAACTCCTTATCTCCGTTACATTCCTCGGTCTTTCCCATTGCACAATTTCCTCTACCTTTTTAGGGTCAACATAAATTCCATCTCCCGAAACAACATGCCCCAGAAATACTACCTGATTTAACCAAAACTCACATTTGCTAAACTTCGCAAATAATTGACTATCTCGCAAAACTTGCAATACAACTCTTAGATGCTTCTCATGTTCCTCTTGGCTAGGTGAGTATATCAAAACATCATCGATAAAGACAATCACGAATGAATCTATGAAAGGATGAAATACTCGATTCATTAAATCCATAAACACCGCAGGAGCATTCGTTAACCCAAATGGCATTACCAAAAATTCATAATGACCATAGCGAGAACGAAAAGCTATCTTAGAAATGTCACAATCTCTCACCCTTAATTGATGATAACCCGATAACACTTTAGCACCCTGTAATTGATCAAACAAATCATCAATACGAATCAATGGATATTTATTTCGAATAGTCACCTTGTTCAACTGTCGATAATCAATGCAGAGTCGCATGGTGCCATCTTTCTTCTTCACAAATAATACTGGAGCGCCCCATGGTGATACACTGGGTCGAATAAAACCTCTATCTAGCAAATCTTGCAGTTGAACCTTTAACTCCTTTAGTTCCACAGGTGCCATTCTATATGGAGAAATAGAAACTGGAGCTGTACCAGGAACTAAATCGATAGCAAACTCTACCTCTCTGCTAGGTGGCAATCCTGGTAATTCATCTGGGAACACATCTGCAAAATCCTTAACGACTGGGATATCTTCTAATTTTTGCAATTCGCTGTTTGTATCCACAATATATGCTAAAAAGCCTTGACAACCCTTATTTAACAATTTCCTCGCCCGAAGGGCTGAAATAAGACAGTTCGAAACCACATTTCTTTCCCCAGTAAATTTGAATTCTTCCTCCCCCGGCATATTAAATGTAACCTCCTTACGAAAACAGTCAATTGATGCATGGTAGGAAGATAGCCAGTCCATACCCAAGATAATATCAAAATCTTGAATATCTAGGGGAATTAAATCAATGGTCCACTCCCTCTCCCCCATATATAATACACAATTTTTATACACATGCTCAACTAACATCACATCCCCCATAGGTGTAGAAATATATAAACCATAATCTAGATAAGAACATGGTCTACCCAAATGCATGGTAAATGACAGTGCTACAAATGAATGAGTAGAACATGGATCAATAAGCACGTAAGCATGTCTGTTCATGACAGAAAATGTACCTGTCACCACCTCTGGAGTAGCCTGAGCATCCTGTAAAGTCATAGCAAATATCCTTCCCGGAGCCCTGGATCCACTAGCCTGTCCTCTACCTCCTCCTCTACCTATGCCTCCTGGTGATGAGCCTCGACTAGTAGTAGCTGATTGAATCCCTCCCAGTAGCACAGGACAGTTCTTCTTGGTATGACCAATTTGATGGCAGTGATAACACTCTACCCCCTTTAACTTGGGACAATCTGGACTGATATGGCCCTCAGCTTTGCAAAAATAGCATGTAACAGGCTTAGACTGCCCATTGTCATTATCCTGCTGCCTATTCTGTTGGCCCATCGATCCTGCACCCCTAAAACTGCTTGGTGTCCTATTCTGAACAAAATTTCCAGACCCTCTACCGCGCTGAAATCTTTGACTCCTTTGTTTCGAGTATTCTACACTGCCTTCCTTTTGCTGAAATGGATCAAATCTACTCCTCTTTCCCCTTTGTTCCCTATTCTTTATTGCATCGTTAACATCTCCTTCAACCATCATAGCTTTGTTAACTAAGGAAGAATAATCTACCATCTCAAGTGCAGTGAGTCTAGACTTGATAACCAAATTCAACCCATCCTGAAATCTGGTGCATTTATCCTCCTCATCACGTAAGAAATGTAATGAAAATCGAGACAAAGATGTGAATTTAGTTTCATACTCCCTGACCGACATATTCCCCTGAGTCAATGATAAAAATTCTCTCTCCTTTTGCTTACGATACATGCGAGGAAAATACTTTTCATATAAGACTTTAATAAAGGAATCCCAAGTAATTACCTCACCTCCCTCCGGAGTAAGCAATAAATGTTTGGAAGACTCCCACCAATATTTAGCTTCTCCCTTTAACATGAAAGTAGCCAAAATAACCTTCTGCGCGCCTGGTACATTCATCACCCCGAAGATAGTTTCTGTGTCTCTAACCCAAGCCTCAACTTCTAAAGGATCTACAGAACCAGAGAATGCTGGAGGGTTCAATTTGATAAAATTCTCGTACAGAGTATTCTTCTCCTCTCGTTGTATTTTCCTTTCTCTTCTTGCCAAAGTCTGCTCCTCCAAGTACTTGGCTTGTTGTTCTGCTATTTGCATCATAAACATGTTTTGTTGTTCTGCCATTAAATTCATGGCACGAGCCATCTTCTGCATATCTGTAAGTTGTTCAGGATCCCCCTCTACATTATTTGGATTTTGCTGGTTTACTGTATTTGAAGACTCCTCATCTACCCTCTCATGAACATTTCCTCCTTCCATAGCTTACTATCTGTCATAAACCACAATTATCGAAACAAGAATGCAACATTTATTTCTAACATAATGGTTATTATTTCTCAAAAAATAATATAAATGACCCACACAACGCTATTTCTGCCACTGCCATATCTAGACTCTCTAACCCCAGAATATAAAAACCTAAGTCTCTGATACCAAGTTGTCACACCCTAACCCCATTAGGATATAATTAACTAGATAGTTTACAAACCACAATTATAATTTATTTATTATTTAGGAAATACATATTTAAACGACTTCAAGGTTAAAATGCGGAATATTAAAAAAATCCAATCGTTTTAGGGAGACATAATTTCAACATAACTCACATATCATTTAACTTAATTACAACTAGTGCAGTTTATAAAACAAACTAACAAAACCCTACTTCAATGTACTCAACCTCCTAGACCTAGCAGTGGCAGCTGGAAAACCTGAAAATGTAAACATATAAAACCATGAGTTTAAAAACTCAGTGAATGTACTACAGCTATCTACAGTAAAAGTACTATATTAACATATCAACATAACAATATATACATATCTGTGCTAAATTAGGCCATATTCATATCCGGAGTTAATAATCCCCACATATCCTGCCCGTAGGCAATGATCATATCCATAGGTTTTAAAAACCTAACATCTCCTGAATTGCATAGCAACTCAAGATATCCTGACTTTTATAAAGCCATAACATCTCAACATCTCTTGGTTTTTAAATAAGACAAAACATCTCAATATCTCTTGGCTTTTAAATAAGCCATAACATATCAACATATCATGACTTTTAAATAAGCCATATCATCTAAACATATTCTATATATATGTCATATCCAAAATCAACTCAGTAAGTACACTCACCTTGTGTTGTCAACTATGTATTCACGTTTCCCTCGGGTGGAGCTGAACTTGGTTGATTTGACCTTACACCTGTTAATCCAACTAAATCAGTATTGAAACTCAATCATAAGTATTATCTTAATATAATTATGTAACTTTAAATAAGTACACAACCACAATATGATTCTACTCAAGTCATATTTCATGAAACATATGTAAAGACGAAACGATGGTATATATGTTGATAAGGTCATGAACATTCAACCCTAGAAACTACCTCGTAAGGAATTTATAACTTAACTCAAGTAAACATAAAAGTATACTTCTGAATATATATACACATGAAACATGTACTCCAAATACCCTTGGGAAGGAGTAGCTACAAACATTCTTTCATGGGGTATCCAATATGGCGTCAAATCATTGTCCTCCATACTTAACCATCCCATATTCATAAATAGTACACATACAGATGTTCAATCTTATCAATATGGAAACACATCTGAATATGCTTTCCGTTACAAGTGACGGTGTAATTTTTCAAGCTTCCTAGGGCAAGTTATGGCCATTTCTTTACAATATAAGAAATCTGTCCTACAAACTTCTCTATTGTTCCTTTGACTTCCAAGAATTTTCATAATTTTTCTACAGTATAACTTTCCATTATTTTAGACACACTTTTAGTAGACATACTTAATAGTACATAATTAAAGTTTCATAATATTTGGACTTCATTTGCTATCTCAAAAGCTTGACCAATTTTAGGGCATACTGAAATGAAATATACAAACAGCAACTATATACCAACTTGCAACCATCACTAAGGTCTAACCATAAGGAGTTAAATTCTAATTTTCGTATATGATATGAATATATGAGTCTATTTTCATATCCAATTGGAATTTTTGAATTCTATTAGTCACACAAAGAGATATGCAAGTTTGAATACCAAGGGTTTTAATACAAAGCAATATGACCTATAACACCACTTATCTCACATATGAACCAATACATATTATCACAAAAGAGGATGGAATTTGGATCAATAATTCACGATTTATATACTTTGAAATAAGTATAATAGAAGATTAAAACAATATTAACACATAATATTACCTTGGAAACACCTTAAGGATTTTCTTGGAATTGTTTTCCTAGATTTTCCTTGTAACCCTTTCTTCCTTAACTTCTACCTCTCTTTCCTCAAGCTAATATCACCTCAAACTGAACCTAGGGACTTATTTGCTGAAGAAATAAGGTTAAGGGAGAGTTTTAAGTCGGCCAAGGCTTCCTCCCAATCCATCCAATCAAATTAAAACATTTGGTTTAATAAAAGACAACTTACCACTTAAGGGAATTAACAGATTCGCCCCTTCTCGTAATTTTGACCTAACTTCTTACTCGAACATCCGTTTGATGTACCGTTTGTTGTGTTACAACCCTGACTCACATATCTACAACTATTTAGTTTTCACTTCAAGTCAATTGTAATTTTATAAGGGTCAAAACTAGTCTTAAACAGGAACATTTCTATCGAAAATAACCAAATCTTGTGTTCGTAAATAATTCGACAATTCATGATTTATGAAAGTAGAATTATACTAACCATAATCACTTAAAATTAGATATACTAATAACACATTATTCATATCACATAGGATAATTATAATTTAAATATAATTTATCATAATCATATACGGGTTGTCACACACAGCTTCAACAACTTTCACCAAAGGCACACCCCTCTCAAGGCCAACCTGCTCGCGCAAAAAAAGAAAGGTGAGGGGAATAGCCTCCACTAGATGAAGTATCTGATACAACTGCCCCTAGAGGAAATAAGTGACTACCTGAGAAATAGTAGGAGCAGCTGCTTCGAAAGGGAGATTTTCCTCAGCACTATCATGCGCATCAACCAGCACACCAACCTGAAAGAAGAAAAGAGCAAGTTGCAACAGACCGAGGCCATCAAAATGAAAAAGAATGAATTAAAGGAGGACCTTTAGAGTAAGAGATGTTAAGAGACTTACCTCTTCTTCCATCACATCCTCAATGATTTCATAATCTTGGGGGGGGCGAGGAAGGTTTCGAGGAAGAAACCATCACCCTCAACCTATGCCTACGTACTAATGCAGTATCTTCCTCCTCTTCCTCTTACTCTTCCTCATCTTCTTCTTCTTCCTCTTCCTCCTCTCCTTCCTCATCATCATCTTCACCAACATCTCCACCAGACAAATGCTCATCAGCAATCTCCTCCTCACTAGACACGCTCGACTCCTCCATCACAAGCTTGAGGGGGCTAATCGCTTTCCTCTTTTTACTACCCTCAGCATATTGGGGATCAAAGGGAAAACCCACGGGCATACATCTCGGCTGACATGAAAGCTCTATCTTCTGCACTAAAATGTTCCCAAGTCTGGCGAAGACGATCCACCATCTGGACCACCGCTTCAGAAATATTTGGGTCACGAGTAGAGCCTAATAGAGGATGTGGAATGGTTTTAAGCTTCTTCAAGGGCGCCTTTCGAGTGGCCCTAACTGCTGCACCAGTTAAAGCAGTGCGAGGAGACTCGATCCTTCTAACCGACCTCGAAGGACCAGAGGCAACATCGGTCAGATGAATGGAGGACTGAGTGGACCTCTTTCTCTTTACAAATGCCTGATCCACGGGCGCTATGGGAGGGAGCTCGAGGGGAGCATTGGTATTAGCTGTACTGAGGGGAAAAATAGATGATTGGGTGGTGCAGTTTTTCAAACCCAACTCAGTGGGCGGAAATCTCTTAACTTCGGGATAACGGGGTTCCTTAAGAAGGTTGGTTTGAAAGCGAACCAATTGGTTCTTCCAGAACACATTGATGTACATCGCTGACCTCCCTCCTCGAGCTTTTTTTCTCGAGATCACAGGGTTAGCAGGGTAATGGTCACACAGACTGGCAACGGGGGAAGTAAGGAAATTCGAACAAGCAAGCAAAAAATTAGTGGGCTTCTCTCTCGTAAAATGGCTTAACAGGGGGGCCCTTGATCATAGCCAAACTGCATGGCTATCCAATGGGGGCTATAAATAAAGTAAAATAATGAAAACTCGGTATATGAAGGAAAATAGGAAGGGATCAACAACAGGGGGACACTGTGCTCGAGGAAATTTTTGGCAAAGGCTTCTTCGATAGGAGCAATGGGACGCTCTTCTTCACCAAAGAAATTATTTGTAAAAAACTGGCTTACCCCAACATAAGGGCGAGGATTGAATCGCTCATCTCGATCAATTAGATCTAACGGAGGTTTCTTCACACTCTTGTTCTTCCAATAATAAATATGGGGGACTCTCACATCCTATGAACCGGGGAAGTGGCCAACGGGGGGATAATCCTTGAAATGAGCATAGAGGAACTTCGTCAAAAGAATATTACTTGAATAGTTAGGCACATCGAACCTACCGATGCTTCAAGCGGAGTCTGTAGACACACGGTCTAACCAAGTGTATAGAGACCCAAGAACAATAGTTACGAGAGGGATCTTTACACCACATGCCATTTGAATGGCCATATTGATCAAGTCCTTACGAGGATAGTCGTGGGCCTTAACCGAAAGGTATACCTTCGACAGCATCACCCATATATACCCTGTCAGCTCATTTTTGGACTCATAGCCTGTCCCAATTGGAGGCTTCTCAAAAACTTCTTTCCCTCGAGGGTTCTCCCTAGAGGCCTCACGGGCTCTAATGACAGCCTTTTCTTCAATGAAAGAAAAGTAACGGATGACCTAAGAGTAGGTTCACTTGTTATAAGTGACCATGAAATCCTCCACAACGGCCTCTAACTCGTTCCTCGGAGTTTTCTCTTCACTCGAAATAGCCAACTCGAAGAAGGTGTCAAATCCAGCAGCTTCCAATCCCAATAGTTCGCGCACACCCTCCAGGGTAACAGTAAACTTCCCTCAAGTATCCATGAAGGTGTGTGACCTATGGCTCCACCTGGACACCAACAGTTACAAAGCAGTGTTGTTCTTAGCCAAAGTAAGATCACCCAACCATATAGAGTAAGATATGCCTACGAGAGCCAGTTGAACAGAGTACTTTGCATGGATATACTCCGTCCAAGGGCCCAACCCTTCACTAGCACCAGAGGATGCCTCAAATTTCACCTTGCAATAGGGGAAATCACCACGCTCTATACGAAAATGGGTGCGGTAGGGATGTAAGGAAGTCTTTAGCATATTCACCTTCGTCTATCAGCAAGTTTGGCTCCTCAGTTAGCACCAAAGCACCGGGAAACTGCTCTGTCGTCGCCCATAAATGATCGTTATCCCCAAAGTAAGGGGCATGATAGTATCGTTCCCACTGAGCCTGGTGTGCTTGCGTGGTAGGAGAGGTACCCCTGACAAAAAGAGTTCTCTTTACTGGTGCCATATCAGATGGGAGAAAGCAGAATAGAAGATAATGGGAAAAAGGGGGTCAAGAAGTTGAAGAAGGCGAGAATTTCTTTAATAAATTCTCACAGAAAAGCTTGAACTCAGAAAGTTAAACCCAAAGGTAAGTTTGGACTAAAGGTGTGTCCCCTTTTATAGGGGAAATACAAGTTCCAAAAGACGGCAGAAAGGTGACGATTGGAAAAGTGCAATAATGGTGTTTCAGAATTATGTGGCTGGAGTGTAGGCCAAATGCGCGTAATTACAGAAGACAAAGGGTTGCCATGATGATGATTTGGGGAACGACGCATCGAACGGTTGCGTGGCTTTCATGTGCTTGCCCTGGCACTTCCACGTGTGATGCACTGAAATATAAACGACAGCTGTATTTAAGGAGGCATGCATGGGGGTCTTGTCTACCTTGGGGAACGAAGAGCTTTGGGGGAAATTTGAATAAATCTCTTCATTTTCCCCAAGAAGGAAAATCATAGATAAATGGAAATTTCATACATATATTTCTTCATGAAATAAATAAATATCTCTACGAAGGGGCCAATATAGGGGGGTCCCCCTCCACATGGATGATTAACTTAGCCAAGAGAATTAATTATTCACAAAGAAGCACGTCGAACGATCTCACTTCGAAGATTATCCATGCGGGTGGTTCGCAGAACCCACCTCGAAGACTCTATATAAGTAATTAGCTCGCAGCGTTCTACCTCGAAGGGCCTCCAATGGACCTGGCTCCAAGGATCCAGCTCGAAGAACAAAGGTTACCCGGATGACAATAGTTTGTAATAAGAAATAGAATGCTGTATTATGTACTTTATCTTATGAATATATATGTTTAGTGGGGTCGCTCGGTACCTGTGAGGGACCATTCTTGGCAGGGCATGGGAGGGATTTCATGCCCTATCAGTAACCTCATCTTGGAAACTTCGCAAGGACATGGTTTGGAGGATTGAGAACAAGGTAATGTTGGGAACTATCACCAACCCTCTTGGCACATTTGGACAAAACTTCACCTAGGACGAATGTCACTCGAGCCTACTCATTGCTTACCTACTCGAATAAACCTCCTCGAGTCATTCGATCTCTCTCAATACTTTCCCCCTTGAGGTCACCTCCTCGAGGTACCTTGGTTGCCAGCCCTTCTGACTGACGTGACTAGATGCCAAACAATAGCCACTATTTGAACCACTTCCTGACGTCATGGCTTTTGACGTTTAGGAACTCGAGAATACAACACTCAAGTGCCTTTATCCTTAGGATGGCAGGTCTAGTTCACCCAATTTGACCGTATAGCCATCCTAGAGTAAGCCTCAAGCTGACAAGTCATATCCTTTATTAATGACTTCAATACATCCAACCAATAGAATGCTTTCCCGCCAAAACTAACAGATCCCATGCATTAAATGTAGTATATCATGCATTTAATGCACCAGGCAAAAGGGATCGAGGGCATGCTGACTCGAGCAACCTCTCCCTCCATATAAATAAGATCAAAATAAACAAACCAAAGGAGAGAGGATCCAGAGCCCAGGACTGCTGCCCAATTTTCCTTATACCATAGAACTCTCGTGAGAGAGCATGAACTCCTAATATACCCTAAATGTACCTAACAGCTCAGAGACACCAACCTTGGCCAAGAAGATGGCCGAGGTAACAAGGGATCCAGATTGTCCACCAGCTATCACGTCCAAAGCAAGGTCGGCTATGGCCGACGTTACTAGTTGACTCATAGTCAGGCAACAGCTGAGGTCTTCATGATCTATGGGGTTAGTTATCCATCAGGTCGTTCGAAGCCGACATCACGCCTACGTTATACAGCAACCTCGGCTGGGTGTAAGCTGAGGAAGCAAGGACTACACAATCATCGTAATCAACCTCAGTTGGGAATTATTCGACGTTCCAACTACTCCTACATAACCCCGGCCCAGGTCGACGTTATAACTCCACTTCTCTTACCTCGGCTTTCCTACTGGGCCGAGATCATCATGAATAACCTCGAATAGAGCAGTAGTCAGACTTCACCAACCTCGTATTCCTACAGGTCGAGGTTGCATCAATCAAAGATGACCGAGCATTGACAAGCGTATGCAAGGATAGGAACACATGTACAAAGTCAGTTGTAACTGAATCAATCCCCTCACGTGAGGGAATATTTCATCATCATTCTCTACATACGATAGTGGCAGATATCATCATTAGATTGGCCAGATCAACTCACACATGCTCATTACATGCATGGGGGGGTGCATTACACCCCCCATACATTATATATACTTGCCTTATCCTACATGGAGGGGGATCCATATATAATAACCCTAGATGAAACTCTGTCCAAATATACTGTAGAGAGAGAAAGCTTGAGAGATTGTATCCATGGTCGTTATTGCCTTATTCCGGTGTCCTTACTCACTCACTTGCAGAGTGGATGTAGGCCTAATTGGCTGAACCACTTATATATTGGTGTTCATCCTCTTCTCCTCATCTCAATTTCTTACATTAGGTATATACTTGATCTGCCATTATTATCACTGATTTGATCTTACAAACACCTTGAAGGGTGGTGCAATTTCCAGCATCATCATTTTGGCGCCGTCTGTGGGAAACGAGAAGCTATCTCTTCCTCATTTTCTGCTTAACCTCACCGGAGACTCTGGTGGTGAACCAGGTCCCACCCCTTGTGTGGAGCTATTTCACCATTGAAAGAGGTCCATTAAGGTACAAAGCTCATCTACTCCACAAGCTCTTTAGTGTTAACGTATGGCACCGGAGTTACCACCACCTCTTCCACCGCCTAGTGTTAGAGGACCTAGTTCCAGCCAGGCACCACCTTAGTCCGAAATGGTAAAGGTGGCAACATCCTTGAGGTCTTTGGCTACAATGCAACAAGCAATGAAGGAGCAATTTGCACAACTCAGTCAAAATATGATGAGACCATCTGGGGTCTCACCGAAGATGATTACTTCGGCGGCTGTTCAGCCCCATCCTGAAGCCAGGGGACCACCCCAAGCACCGCGAAAAGACCAACCTACACCTCATCAGAGGAAGGACGTTACTGACCCTAGGCATTTGCGTTTGGGGAGGTAAGGACACCCTTGACCTGAAAATAGGTATGACGATTTGGAGGCAGAAGATGTTCGTAAATATTTTTGGGAGCCGTATGAGGTTTCAAATAACACAGTGCCTCCTATCTAACAGAGCCGAGGTTGTGGAGGCAGATGAGGCGGAGAAGCCCAACAAAGAGGATCAGCTTTCGATCGATTAAGCAGAGGGTCGGCCTTTGAAAGGCTCGGCCCAGTAAATGACTTGAGATAGAGTTTGTCCAGGTCGAGAAATACTGCCGGCTCACAAAGGTAAGAGGGGAAACATCGGCCTCATCAAGGCCGACCTCACATAGAATGAGGTAAAGACCAGGAAGAGGTCAACAGCCGACGTTATACTGTGGCTGGGGAACCCTTAGTCCACCCCTTGGAGGTAGCTGGGGACAACCTCGGCCAGGCCGACGTTGCGAGGCCATGGAACAACTCCATCCAACGCCTTGAAGAAAAGATAGGGGACCTCATCAAAATCCAAGACCCACTGCAAAGAGGTTTCTTAGAAGGCTCCCCATTCATGGCTAGGATAGTGAGTTTTCCAACCCTTGCTAAGTTCAAGCCAACTACGGTGTCTCCCAAGTATGATGGTAGCACCAACCTTGTACATCATATTGAGATGTACCAGTATGCGGTAGACATTTACTCAATACCAGATGAGATGAAGTGTCGGGCCTTCTTCGGGACTTTGACAGGAGCTGCACACATCTGGTTAACCTCTCTTTCGAAGAACTCAATAGAGAACTTTAAGGGTTTGGCTGAACGGTTCATCCATAATTTCTATTTTGGGGTAAGACCTCAAAAAAATACCACTCATCTGCTATATGTCAAACAAGGGAAGAATGAGAGCCTAAGAGACTACATCACAAGATTCAACAAAGAAAAACTAGAGGTTGAAGATTACGAAGAGAACATAGCTATGACCGCTCTCATATGAGGTCTCCACAAAGGGAAGTTATTATGGAAACCCATAGAAGACCTTCCCAAGTCTATGGCGGAGTTATTGGCAACTGCAGGTAAGGTCATGAACGCTGAAAAGGCCATGGCAGTAAAGTATGAGGATGAGAACGGCAGTGGCAACGGGAAGTTCCACAGAAAGAAGGATGGAAATAAGAGGTAAGCTGACGACAAGTTTGCACGCTATACCCCTCTAACCATGAGCTGTGAACACATCCTCAACGAGATCAAGAATGACCGGTCTTTGAGATGGCCAGAGAAGCTGATGGCTCCTCCGTATAAGAGGAACAAGAACTTGTGGTGCGAGTTCCACCAAGACCATGGTTGATTATGCCGAAATCTAGCACCACCAAATAAGTGATAATGAGCTCAAATAGTAGTAACCATGGCATCTATAGAGTTGTATATGTATATAAGTGTGTAGAAGGAGATGAGTATAAGAGGAAATAAGACAATGACGTATAGTGGTTCAACCAATTTGGCCTACATCCATTGTGAGTGTGTGATCCACTAAGTATGGGCACTAATGGCCTTGGATACAATGCACATAAGCTCACTTTCTCTTTCTACTGTGTGTATAAGCAGAGTTTTTGCTAGGGTTACAATTATCGATTCCTCCCCCTATAGGGTTGTAGGTCATAAGTATATATAGGTCTTGGGGGGTGTAGTGTACTCCCCAAGTATGCATGGTGCATGTGAATGATGATCTAGCCAATCCCCTGCTGACACCTGTAGATGCCAAATGATGACATAATATTCCCTCACGTGAGGGTGTGATTTTGTTATAATGGTCTCCCATGTGCCATGTGAGCCTCACGCGCACTGTTCCACGCGTCTCCCCAACCACGCGCTGTGATGATGTCACCCTCGGCCTTTGATATGAGGCCGAGGGCAAAGTTCCTTCCGATAATGAGTCTGGCCTAATTTGGTCCTCGTACTGTCGTACCCTCAGAGAGTCATCCGGAGCCTGATGAAGGGTCGGCTCCCTGAGGGGTCGTCCGGAGCCTGATGAAGGGTCGGCCTCCTGAGGGGTCGCCCAGAGCCTGATGAAGGGCCGGCCCCCTGAGGGGTCGTCCGAAGCCTGATGAGGTGCAGGGAGCCCTCGGCATGGCCGAGGGTATATACGGGTATATCAATCACCCCCCAGCCCTTAGCCATAGATGATGCTGATATGGCTGAGGGATAATGTTGCTTTTGAGACTAAGTGTATTGTCTGTTTGATGAGTGACACCTGTCAAACTGACGTGACAGCTGTCAAATTTTTATCCAATGTCGTTCCAGTTTTCAAGGCATGGCGGTTGCATGCTACTTGGGGCTTTGTGCCCTAATGATGTCCTCCTCGTGGGTTGTGCTTTGGCTTGGGTAATGGGCCCACTCATTACTAAGGTATATAAGCAATTTTTGAAACCATTCATTCTCTTCTTCTTCGTTCCCAATCTCTCTCTCTCTCTCTCGCTTCCAGCCTTCTTGCCATTTCTGCAATTTTTGAACCTTCAAGCTTAGCAGACTCGCCATTACTCCTCAGGTAACACCTCGACCCTAGTGCCCTACTTATCTTCATTTCTGTTTGCTTTCCTATTTTAAGCTCATAGGGCTAGATTTTCTTAGGCTGTTCCATAGCTTTTCCGGTGTAACCTCCGGTAAGCTGTTCTTAAATTGTTCTTGATAGAAAACCCTTCAATTCTTAGGTTTTGATAGAAAAGTCCACCCTGGTTAATTGTGAGATTTGTTTGTAGTTAGGCTAGGTTACCCAAATTCTTCTAAGTGTAGTGTCTCCCCCTTAATGCTTAGGAGGCTTTATAATTTAGCAGAGGAGTTCCCATCCTTGCGAGAGAATCTTTTCATAGAGATCAGGCGAATAGAGGAAGAGGAGGAGAGGAGACGAGGGGCCGACCCTAATTGGGTACGACCCATTTTTCCCATCCCTCTTGCCACAGTAAAGCCATTTGAGCCATCTGAGTCTTGTGGGTCATCCTATCATCCTGCCGAGAGTTATTCAGTAGAGATGGACGAGAGAGCGTCGTCGCCCACTGGCGCTGGGCCTTCTGGGAGAGGAGAGGAGGCCGAGGGTATGGTTACTTCTGAGGCTGTCCCTGTGACAACCCTATCTCCACATGCCTTCCAGATGGCTTTTACCCATAGGTCTCTGGCAAGTGATGAGGCCGAGGGAGAGGGGACAGAGGACGAGGGTGAGGACTCAGATGATGACCAGGTTAACACCTCCCATGCCTCGTCCTATGTCTCCTCAGTTAGGGCTCGTGACCTCTTGCTGTGGAGGCATGCCTATGGAGTGTCCCCAAATATAACTATGAGGGTTCCCTCTGAGTCTGAGAGGTTCTTGGAGGGTGAAGAGGGTGAGGTTGCAGTATACTAACAGATGTTCAAGGTTAGTGTTAGATTCCCTCTGCATCCTGCTGTCGTAGATATCCTGTCAGCCCTCGGCGTTGCCCCCTCTCAGCTGAAAAACGTTGCTAATGCCTTTTAATACAAGATTAAACTGTATAAGCAACTCCGAGATGTTTGTTGAAGAAACCCTTTTCTTTTGAAAATAAAACTTATAAACAACAAGATGTGTTTACAAAAACTTATGTACGAGAGTAATCAAGACTTTGTAATCAGTTTTAAAACTAAGACAGTTTCAAAAATTCAGCGCACTATAGAATGAGATGAGGAGATGAAGATAATCAAAACACACAATTTTTAACGTGGTAAAACCTCTCCCACTAGAGGAAACATCCACGGTGACTTCTAAGTCACGAAAGTAAAAATCCACTAACAACAAATAACAGTTACAATCAATACAACATACATGCACACAAATCAACCTATTCTAAGTTTAGGAATATACCCCACTTGGTGTCCTTCTAACTTCTCATAGATCTGATTGTTGATGATGTTCTTCCAGTTTGATAACTTCCTTTTGCTTTAGCTTCCTTGCGTCGACTCAATAATCTTTGATCTTATTCACAACACTTCCAGTGTAGTAGTGTGTTAAGTGTTTGTGATGTGATTACTATCAACATGCATGAACTCACACACACTTAGTTTTTACAGACAGTCCTAGAAAATTACATATAAAGACTATATGCTGTGATTTTCTTTTCTTTCTTTCTTACAGAACTTGAAACCTTTTTTACCTTTAAATATATCCCATATTCCACGGATATCTTGCTTTTAAATCGGTCAAGATCTTAATCAATCTCTGTTTTAAAAATACTTTTGAGATCGAAAATCTCCAAGTGTGAATCCAACTAGGTCAAGGTTAAGTTTCGTAAGAATAGAAACCATAAAACATCTTCAAAACTAAATCAGTAAGGATTTTCTTAAATCGAGAAAGAAACATGCAGATCTAGTGAAATATAACATGCAGAGTGTAGATCTACAATTTCTATGAAGAAGAAATACAGATCTTCACACGAATGTTTAAGTTGGTAATAAGATCACTGATTAAGAGGTTACAGCTTCAATATGAACAAACCAGTAACACCACTCTCTCTCAAACACTCAAGGTTGTGTTTGGGGTTTTGTATATACGAAGGTTTGAATCAGATATGAAGTGTTTAGGGTTAGGGTTAGGGTTTGGCTAACACAGTTTTCCCTTTCTCTCTCTTCTCTCTTTTCTTTTCTCTCTTCTCTCTCACTTCTCTCTTCTCTCTATTTTTTTCTCTCAGAAATGACGATAGCCAAAAGTCTTGAAAGGTTGAGAATTAGAGGGCTTTTATAGGAGTGGAGGAATTTCTGGATAGTCGAAGGCAATCAAGGGCTGAGATTAAGTCTTACTAATATTGACTTGATCCAAGGGTTATAAGAAGGCGGTGGTTAAGTCGAATGTGATTGGTTCACAGGATAGCACAAGGATAGGTTTAAAACACATGCAGGCCATCGATAAGGATAGATCTAACGATCATCAAACCACCAGGCAACCCTCTCACATAACAAACACAAATTGATACATCAGGAACGTGACAAATGTTGGCCTATAAGTGGCTTACAAACGCGCGTCAAAGTTAATTACAGGCAGCACCCTGAAGTCTCTAGCGCATTTACATTCTACCCAATCAAACATTCTAATGAAAAATGAATTTTTCAAAATAGCAAATTAACCCCACAAATTTTATAATCACACTTTTATTAATGAAAACATTATTTTAAAAATGTTTAAAAATGTTTAAAAATTCCCAAAAAATTATTAAAACAACATTTTAAGGGGAATTTAACACACAATCAATTTTAAGCAATATATACACATGTATGCACTTCTAATGTGTGTAGTGTGATTCAATTTATACCTTCTTGGATTATTGAAGAGGATTAGAGAGATTAATTCTGAGGCTCTTTGGATTCTAGGTTAGACAACCAATTTTGTCACTATTTCCAAATTAGTTGAGCACTTATATAATATAGACTTAAGTAAGTCAAGTGTATAAGGTACTTCAATCTCCCCCTTTGGAAATATGAGACAAAATCTCCTTTGAGTTAGCTTAAACTCTTAGGGAACAAAAAAAATAAAACCTAGTCCTACACAAAAGATACTATCTACCCATTTCCTAGAAAGTCAAAAATTACATAACTCAACTATTTACAAAATTTGTACACTAGAAATGGTAGACAATCAGTAGAAGAGAATCCTGCAAATATGCACACTAAGATCAAGCAGTTTAGATGAAATGTGAACAAAACATTGAACCCGTAAGACTCAAATTTCTCCCCCATTTTGTCTCAAATGGACAAAGGGTAAAAATTAAGGTCTTCAGAGTTTAATCAGCACATACCATACCTATAGAATTACGCAAATACAGAAATCTGTTATAGTCTAAAGGTTTAGTGAACATGTCTGCAAGTTGCAGATCAGTAGGTAGGTAATGGATTTCTAACTCCTTAGTTTCAACAAGTTCGCGTATAAAATGATGTCTTATCTTAATATGCTTAGTTTGCGAGTGTTGAACCGGGTTTTTAGATATGTTAATAGCGCTTTGATTGTCACAATACAATTGTAACTGATTTTCTTGAATCCCATAGTCGCTTAACATCTGTTTTATCCATAACAATTGAGCACGGCAACTTCCTGCTGCTATATATTCGGACTCAGCCGTAGATAACGATGTGCAATTCTATTTTTTTCTACTCCAACCAACTAAATTATTACCGACATAATAGCAGGCACCTGATGTACTTTTACTGTCATCAGTACATCCGTCCCAATCAGCATCAGTATACCCTATGATGGTGCTGCAGGTATCATTAGCGTACCTAAGTCCAAGATTAAGAGTGCCCTTTATGTACTTGATTATACGTTTTACACACGATAAATGGCTCTCTTTAGGGTTATTCTGGTAACGAGCACACAGACATACAGCATACATTATATCTGGTCATGAGGTATTTAGATAGAGTAGGCTACCAATCATACTAGATAAAGTGTGGAATCAACTGACTTTCCATTTTCATCTTTACATAATTTAACAGTAGTACTCATTGGCGTTTTGGCAACTTTAGCATTATCTAAACCAAATTTCTTAACAAGATCTAAGGCATACTTAGTTTGAGGGACAAAAAGTCCATCAGAATTCTGTTTCACTTGAAATCCTAAGAAAAGTTGTAGCTCCCCCATAAGGGACATGTGAAACTCCTTATGCATAATAGCAGAAAAGGATTTGACTTCAGATGTTGAAGTAGACCCAAAGATAATGTCATCTACATAGACTTGGGCTATAATAATGTTTTTGTCAAAATGTTTGACAAAGAGGGTCTGGTCATTTCCTCCTCTCTTAAAACCCTTATCCAACAAAAAGTTGGAAAGGCGTTCATACCAAGCTCGAGGAGCTTGTTTTAAGCCATACAACGCCTTTTTTAGACGAAATACATGGTCAGGGTATTTAGGGTCAATGAACCCTTTGGGTTGTTCTACATACGTTTCTTCGGACAGAATTCCATTGAGGAAGGCAGACTTGACATCCATTTGATAAAGTGTAAATTTTAAGTGACACGCTATGGCGAAAAGAAGTCGAACAGATTCAAGACGAGTGACAGGGGCAAATGTCTCGCTAAAATCTATTCCTTCTATTTGTGAGTAACCTTTAGCAACTAGTCTAGCTTTGTTTCTAAGGATTACCCCATTTTCATCATATTTGTTCTTAAAGATCCAACGTGTGCCAATAACATTTTTATTTTGAGGCCGGGGTACAAGATACCAGACATCGTGAATGACAAATTGTAAAAGTTCTTCCTGCATCGCAGAAATCCAGTGTGTGTCATTCAATGCTTCATTAATATTTTTCGGTTCCACAAGGGAGACGAAACATGCATAATTAGCATAATTTCTTAACTGTAATCTAGTACGAACTGGCTCATTAGGATTACCGACCACGTTGTCAATGGGATGATCTTTAGAGACCCAGCCAGGTACTTCTGGACTCTCAATAGGTAATGAGTCATCTATTTCTGGTGAATCAGTTTTGAAATCATTTTCAGATTCAACCACAATAGGTGATTCAGATATCTTATTTTCGACAATAGTATCGCTTACAATTACATTTATCGATTCCATAAGGGCCTTAGTATGAAGATTGTATATACGATAAGCACGACTGTTTGGAGAGTATCCTAAGAAGATGGCTTTATCACCACGCGTCTCGAATTTAGACAAATGTTCTCTGTCTTTACAGACATAACACTGACTTTCGAAAGTTCTTAGATATTTCAGATTAGGCTTCTTACCGTACCACAACTCATAAGGGGTTTGTTTAGTGTTTTTCCTAAGGTAAACCCTATTAATGATATGACATGCAGTTCTAATAGATTCTACCCAGAAGTATTTAGGTAGAGATTTGGCATGCAACATGACACGTGCCATCTCTTCAAGAGTTCGGTTTTTCCTTTCAGCAATACCATTCTGCTGAGGAGTCTTAGGGGCACTGAATTCGTGTTTGTAACCGTTGTAGTCACAATATTCAACTATTCCTATGTCTATGAACTCTCCCCCTCTATCGCTACGAATGCGATTGACTTGTGTGTCCTTCTCATTTTTAATTCTTAGTAAAATTTTCAAAAAATTCTGAAACGTGTCAGATTTTTGTTTCAAGAAGGCAACCCAAGTGAATCGTGTGAAATCATCAACCATGACAAGGATATAACTGTGTTCACAAAGACTAACAGTTCTAGAGCGACCAATAAGGTCCATATGGATGAGATCTAGAGGTCTAGAGGTGAGAATTTCTTTAACTTTTTTATGCGAAGTCTTAACTATTTTTCCTTCCTGGCAATGACCACAGACAACACTGGAAATAGGTTTAATTTTAGGAATTCCTCTAACAATCTCTTGACTAGACAATCTACCAAGGATATCATAACTTAGGTGACCCATACGATTATGCCAGATTTCATTGTCATCCATTCTGACAATGTTACAGGTTTCAGAACCAGTCTTGACAGTATAACAATTGTCAGGTGTTCTAAATCCGGTAATAATGCATTTACCTTTATCATTTAGAATTTTACAATTGTTCTTTGAAAAGGTAATTGTATGGTCAGAGTCACAAAATTGTGATATACTTAGGAGGTTGGCTTTAAGGCCTTTAACTAAAAGTACATTTTCGAGAGTAGGCATTCCCTCTTCTTTTAGGGTTCCTTTACCTATGATCTGGGATGAAACTCCGTCACCAAAGACTACTTTGCCTCCAGCAAATCTGGTTTTGTTTAAGAGTTTGGTTTCATCTCCTGTCATATGTTTGGAGCATCCTGAATCTAAGTACCAACCAGATGAAGTGTGTTCAGCTTTTAAGCCAGTGATAACAATGTTACAGTTCATTTGGGGTAAAAGATCATCTTTTCTAACCCAAATAGCTCTAGTTTTAATTTTGCGCAAGTTTGCCCTCATTTGATAAAATTTTCGAGAAACAGCTTTTTGTCGAAAAACATTTGGAGCAACAAACTAATTATTGTGGAAAATTTGAGCTTTTGGTTTAGGAAAGTTTCTAGGAGCCTTTCTCTTAAATGAACTCTTAGTTTTGGTCTTTCTATTCCTGTAGTTAGAGTTCTTGTCAGGTTGTCTTGGAAGGACATAATGGTTACGATTTTGCCTAGAATAGTTAAAGTTCTTGTAGACAGAAGTGTTGTACACAGGGGTGTTTAGACGCCTAGCATAACAACCTTCAAAAGAATGGCCATAAATGTCACAGTAGGAGCAATATTGATTGCTTGAGGGATGAACTTCCTTAGGAAAACTTCTAAAGATGGGTTTAACAGCATTCTGTTCAGAATTCTTATTCCTAGGAGGTATGGTCTTAAAGGTAGAATCAGCCTTTCTAATTAAAGGACAGACGTATTTAGTCTTAAGTGCAGTGTCAGCCTTAGAATTACTAGACTCTCCAATGTCTTTCTGTTGTTGCTTTTGATCAAATTCCTTTTTAATAAAATGAAAATCTGGACAGGTTTCGATTGGTCTTTTGCCCCCAGACACAAACTTAATAGGTTCAAGATTTGTAGTTTGTGGTTTATGCTTAGGGCAGAATCCAATACCGGTTCTATCATCAGAATTGGTCTTGGAGTCAACAACAAAGTCAGTAAAACAATTTGAATTGTTTTCAAACTTAGAAAATTTTTTGAAAACAGTAGCTGTCTTTGTTTTTGCTTCCTCCAGTTCTAATAATGTTCCCTTATATTTCATTTCCAGGGTTTCATTAGTTTTAGTCAACTCTTTTAATTTTTGATCAAAAGTTTCAATTTCGGATTGATGAGACAGACACTGGTTAGTGTACTCTTCGGCATTCAGCTTCACAACAAGACTTAGATCATCTAATTTCTTAGTCAGGTCTCTAACAGTCTTCTCCAGTCTAGTGCCTTTTTTGAGAGTTTTAGCATACAAAGTATAAATATCTGGGAGGCCATCTGTGTCTGAGTCGCTAAGTGAAGTGTGTGTAGTGACCCCTAACGATTCAGTTTTAGTACTCACGCACCCATTTACATCGTCGTTATCGAGATCACTTTGACTCACACACACGGAACTAGAGCTAGCAACATTTTCAGATAATAAAGCATCTAGGCCAGTCAAAGCAGTATTCACACAAGCAGGAGTAGGAGCATCATTATCACACACAGGCATATCATCATTGTAAATGATCTTAGCATAAAAGGACATGCAAGGGTCAAGTACATTTGATGACTCAAGTTCCTCTTCATCAGAGTCACTTGAATCATCCCAAGTTTTACAGACATTGGCTTTATTGTGTGTGTTGGTTTTATTCAGATTAACTCTGCAATCGTGAGCAATGTGACCTAGTTTCCCACATCTAAAACATTCAATCTTTTTAAGGTCTCTGTTAGATTTGAAGTTGTTGTCCTTAGGATGTTTGTCAAGGCCTCTCTCATGAGGTTTGGGATTAGACACAATAGGATAATTAGGCTTGCCTTGTTTAGATGCCTGTTTGTTTCTAAATTTAACAATTTTCTTAAATTGTTTAGACATTAAGGCAATCTGATTATCTAGTTTGTCTATATCACATTCCTCATCAGAGTCACAGTTGGTCAGATTAGTCTCATGCTTAGATATTTTAGAGGAAAAGCTCAAGTTAGAGTTGGGCTGTTTTCTTTGAGACTGATTTAATTGTTTCTTAAAATCTAATTCCATTTCCACAGTCCTAAGTTTGCTACTGAGTAACTCAGGGGTAAGGTTTTGATCACTCATTTCCTCAATAGCATACCTCTTGCTGTCAAACTTTTGTGGTAATGATCTTAGAATTTTAGAAACAGTCTCATTCCTATCATATGTTATACCATTAGCATGCAACTTAGTAACTATATCAGTTAAGTTCATGTAAAAGTCATCAAAAGACACAGAGTCAGACATAATTAAAGAGTTGTACTGCTGGGTAAGCATTTGAGTTTTAGCAGCTTTAACTCTTGAGTCTCCTTCATGGGCAGTGATTAATGTGTCCCAAGCTTCCTTAGAAGTGGCACAAGATGAGATTCTCTTGAACTCATACTCATTAATAGACATAAAAATGGCATTCTTGCCTTTATTGTTATTTCGAGAAATAGTTTTCTCTTCTTGGGTAAACTCACTTAAGATTTTCTTTACCCTCTCATCACTTCCTTCAGTGGCTAGTTTAGTAGGATAAGTGTATCCATTTTCAATAATGTCCCAGACATCATCTCCTAAAGTCCCTTGGATGAAGGCAACCATTCTTACTTTCCAGTAAGCAAAGTTGTTTCCATCAAAGAGTGGAGGTCTGGACAGATTACCAAACCTTTCATTCTTCTCGTCCATAGTTAGGTTTTTCAGAAAATGATTTCAGAAACACAAGATCTTTTTGAAATAAAAGTTTACAGGGCTCTGATACCAATTGAAAAACGTTGCAAATGCCGTTTAATACAAGATTAAACTGTATAAGCAACTTCGAGATGTTTGTTGAAGAAACCCTTTTCTTTTGAAAATAAAACTTATAAACAACAAGATGTGTTTACAAAAACTTATGTACGAGAGTAATCAAGACTTTGTAATCAGTTTTAAAACTAGGACAGTTTCAAAAATTCAGCGCACTATAGAATGAGATGAGGAGATGAAGATAATCAGAACACACAGTTTTTAACGTGGTAAAACCTCTCCCAATAGAGGAAACATCCACGGTGACTTCTAAGTCACGAAAGTAAAAATCCACTAACAACAAATAACAGTTACAATCAATACAACATACATGCACACAAATCAACCTATTCTAAGTTTAGGAATATACCCCACTTGGTGTCCTTCTAACTTCTCATAGATCTAATTGTTGATGATGTTCTTCCAGTTTGATAACTTCCTTTTGCTTTAGCTTCCTTGCGTCGACTCAATAATCTTTGATCTTATTCATAACACTTCCAGTGTAGTAGTGTGTTAAGTATTTGTGATGTGATTCCTATCTACATGGATGAACTCACACACACTTAGTTTTTACAGACAGTCCTAGAAAATTACATATAAAGACTATATGTTGTGATTTTCTTTTCTTTCTTTCTTACAGAACTTGAAACCTTTTTGACCTTTAAATATATCCCATATTCCACGGATATCTTGCTTTTAAATCGGTCAAGATCTTAATCAATCTCTATTTTAAAAATACTTTTGAGATCGAAAATCTCCAAGTGTGAATCCAACTAGGTCAAGGTTAAGTTTCGTAAGAATAGAAACCATAAAACATTTTCAAAACTAAATCAGTAAGGATTTTCTTAAATCGAGAAAGAAACATGCAGATCTAGTGAAATATAGCATGCAGAGTGTAGATCTACAATTTCTATGAAGAAGAAATACAGATCTTCACACGAATGTTTAAGTTGGTAATAAGATCACTGATTAAGAGGTTACAGCTTCAATATGAACAAACCAGTAACACCACTCTCTCTCAAACACTCAAGGTTGTGTTTGGGGTTTTGTATATACGAAGGTTTGAATCAGATATGAAGTGTTTAGGGTTAGGGTTAGGGTTTGGCTAACACAGTTTTCCCTTTCTCTCTCTTCTCTCTTTTTTTTCTCTCTTCTCTCTCACTTCTCTCTTCTCTCTATTTTTTTTCTCTCAGAAATGACGACTGCCAAAAGTCTTGAAAGGTTGAGAATTAGAGGGCTTTTATAGGAGTGGAGGAAGGTTCTGGATAGTCGAAGGCAATCAAGGGCTGAGATTAAGTCTTCCTAATATTGACTTGATCCAAGGGTTATAAGAAGGCGGTGGTTAAGTCGAATGTGATTGGTTCACAGGATAGCACAAGGATAGGTTTAAAACACATGCAGGCCATCGATAAGGATAGATCTAACGATCATCAAACCACCAGGCAACCCTCTCACATAACAAACACAAATTGATACATCAGGAACGTGACAAGTGTTGGCCTATAAGTGGCTTGCAAACGCGCGTCAAAGTTAATTACAGGCAGCACCCTGAAGTCTCTAGCGCATTTACATTCTACCCAATCAAACATTCTAATGAAAAATGAATTTTTCAAAATAGCAAATTAACCCCACAAATTTTATAATCACACTTTTATTAATGAAAACATTATTTTAAAAATGTTTAAAAATGTTTAAAAATTCCCAAAAAATTATTAAAACAACATTTTAAGGGGAATTTAACACACAATCAATTTTAAGCAATATATACACATGTATGCACTTCTAATGTGTGTAGTGTGATTCAATTTATACCTTCTTGGATTATTGAAGAGGATTAGAGAGATTAATTCTGAGGCTCTTTGGATTCTAGGTTAGACAACCAATTTTGTCACTATTTCCAAATTAGTTGAGCACTTATATAATATAGACTTAAGTAAGTCAAATGTATAAGGTACTTCATCAGCTTCCTCCTAACTCCTGGAGGACGATCCTTGGCTACATCTCCTTGTGGAAGAATGCTTTCACTGATGAGCCATCGGCCGACATATTTTTGGCCTGTTACAATATCACCTCCTCGTCCAAACAGCCTGGGTACTACCACCTGGGGGCGAGGAGGTTTGACAAAAAACTTCTCCACGTGGCACAGACCTCCAACCACGATTGGAAGAAGAGATTTTTATTCGTTTCTGGGGAGTGGGAATTTTCTGCCAAGTCTTAGCATTTGGACGATAGTCCGAGGGTTCCCAGAAGATGGTCAAACCCCTCTATGAAGGCCAGGTCTGATCCCGGACTTAGCCTGGATGAGAAAGATATAGTTGAGTATCTGAGGGAACGAGGGAGAGGGGGTGAGATTGAAAAATTTGAAGATCTGATGACCCCCAAGTTCCTCAAAGAAGCTGGTCTGAGGTCGACCCCTGACAGAGCTATGTGAGTTACATTAATTTTTGCTCATTCTTTACTTTTTTCAAGTGTTTCATCTTTGTCTCTGGATCTTTCTAACGTATCGTCCTCCTTTCAGGTCGTCCTATAGGTATATCAGATCAACTTTGGGAAATGACTGCTCCGAGCTTATTGTCTGGTTTAGGCAAGAAGAAGGGCAAGGAGCATCAGCAGGCTCCGAGGAAGACAAAGGCCGTGGGGCCGACACTTGTTGAACCGACAGTCGACGGTCACAAAAGAAAAGAGCCTGAAGTCCCTGCTGACCCTCGACCGGATTCTAGGACGAGGGCGAGGGTGGAGTCATCTGAGGGGGCTGGTTCCTCTTCTAGCATGGGAGCCTTCTGGTCCCAAAACTTGACATCACTGAAGGTCGAGCCATCTTCCTTGATCACGAATCTAAGGGCAGCCAAGGCGTCCATGTTTTTTGCCCCCTCGGCTGCTGATTACGAATTTTTGTCAAAGATGCCCCCGACCAAGGTGTATGACTATGGTCTGCACGCACTTGCTCAGGTACTTATCTTTACTTCATCTAGTTGAATTTTTCACTAACTGTTTCCTCCGCCTCTTAACAAGTGTCTTTTTCTGTGCAGTCTGTCTGTGCCTTTACCTCGGCCACTAAGTGGATGGCTGAGAATCAACAGAAGTTTCATGAAGCCGAGAGGGCCATTCAGCATGAGGCCGACCTGCAGACAGAGCTTGAGACTACAAGGGATGAACTGGAGAGTGCCAGGACTGAGCATGCCAGGGTCTTAGATGAGCTGACGAGACAGCACGATGCCGACCAGCAGGCAAAGGACCTGCTGATAAAGGAGAAGGATGAAGCTTTGCTCAACTTGGAGGTTCAGCACAAGGTCGATCAATAGGCGGCTGTGAAGAAAGCCGAGGCCGATGCTGTGGAAACCTACAAACTCTCAGATGAGTTTCAAGGCTTCGGCCTTGAATACTTGGAGAGGGGAATTAGGACGGCCTGTCGATGGGTCGTCTTAAAGTTCGCTGATGCAGTGTTGTCTGTTCGACCTTCTCTTGAAGCAGTTCAGCTGGATGATCCCCTTATTGCTGAAGCCTTAGCTCAAGTGGAGTCTCAGCGTGTCGAAGGCATGGGCACGTCTGAGGGTCGGTCGGTCATGGTCATAGAAGAATCTCCCATTGATGTCGAGGCCTTGCCCTCTGATTTTGCTCAATAGGGTGGTTATCTGTAGCCTATACCCTCTTCGTGTAATCCATTTTTGTACTTTATTTTTGTAAAACGAACAACATTTTGTAATATAATGCCTCTTGCTGTCTTCCATGCTCGTCTCTTATGTAATTTGTATTGTGGATTTTTTGTACTAACAATATCACTAACCCCTCCCTCGTCTGTCTTGAGGACTATGGTGGGGTCGTCCCCTCCATGAGACCTCATTATAGCCGAGGGTTATAATCACCAAATTTATGGCTTTAAATAAAGTTTTCCCTCGCCTTTCTTGAGGGAAATGGTGGGGTCATCCCCTCTATTGACCCTCATTATAGCCGAGGGTTCCAATAACCAAACTAATGGTTTTTAACCAAGTGTTCTCTCGTCTTTCTTGAGGGCAATGGTGGGGTCATCCCCTCCATTGACCCTCATTATTGCCGAGGGTTCCAATAACCAAACTAATGGTTTTAATTAAGTGTTCCCTCGTCTTTATTGAGGGCAATGGCGGGGTCGTCCCCTCCATTGACCCTCATTATAGCCGAGGGTTCCAATAACCAAACTAATGGCTTTAATTAAGTATTCCCTCGTCTTTCTTGAGGGCAGTGGTGGGGTCGTCCCCTCCATTGACCCTCATTATAGCCGAGGGTTCCAATAACCAAACTAATGGTTTTAATTAAGTGTTCCCTCATCTTTCTTGAGGGCAATGGTGGGGTCGTCCCCTCCATTGACCCTCATTATAGTCGAGGGTTCCAATAACCAAACTAATGGTTTTAATTAAGTCTTCCCTCGTCTTTCTTGAGGGCAATGGTGGGGTCGTCCCCTCCATTGACCCTCATTATAGTCGAGGGTTCCTTTTACCAAATTAATGGTTTTTAATCAGGTGTTCCCTCGTCTTTCTTGAGGACAATGGTGGGGTCGTCCCCTCCATTGATCCTCATTACAGCCGAGGGTTCCAATAACCAAACTAATTGTTTTTAATCAAGTCTTCCCTCGTCTTTCTTGAGGGCAATAGTGAGGTCGTCCCCTCCACTGACCCTCATTATAGCCGAGGGACGTTTCTGAAGATGTTTTCATGCATACTAGAATTGATAAACACAGGATGAGGGGAAACACTGATATTTCTCATTAATTTTCCAGGTGTTCTGTTGGAGCAACTCCTATTACAATTATGGTCTATTAAGACCTTACAACACTACTGATAGTATTTTTTCAAATGATCTGAATTCCAGGGGTTGGAAAAGGGTTCCCCCTCTAGATTTTCTAGTCTATAGGTTCCAGGGATGACTTCATCGATGACCCTATATGGGCCATGCCAATTAGGATGGAGCTTGTTGGGATTTTGCCAAGTCTTTTTGAGGACCAAGTCCCCCACTGCAATTGGCCTCTGTTTCACCCTCTGATTGTAAAACCTTGCGGTCCTCTGCTGGTAGGCGGCCTGCCTTATCTCGGCGTCTTCCCTCTTTTCCTCAATCAGGTCTAAGTCGAGTCTCCTTTCTTCTGTATTTCTACGGGGGTCATACATTTGGACCCTATGAGTAGGAAACCCAATCTCGATGGGGATGACGGATTCTGAGCCATAAGCTAGCATGAATGGGGTCTCTCTGGTAGAGGTCCTCACTGTCGTCCTGTATGCCCACAGCACGGCATATAACTCATCGACCCATCTTTCTTTTGCCTCCTCAAGCCTCTTCTTGATTCCATCTAGGATTGTCCTGTTTGTAACTTCAGTTTGCCCATTGGCCTGAGGTCGGCCCGCGGTAGAGAAGAATTGTTTGATACACACCCTTTAACAGTACTTCTGTGGAGAGGTATTCTTGAACTGAGTCCCGTTGTCTGAGATGAGGGTGTTAGGGAGACCATATCTGCATATAACATTTTTCCAGATGAACTGGAAGGTCTTCTGCTCTGTAATTGTGACCATCGGTTTGGCCTCCACCCACTTTGAGAAATAGTCAATAGCTACCATGAGGAACCGATAGTTATTGACTGCTCTTGGTAAGGGTCCTACGAGGTCGATCCCCCACACTGCAAATGGCCATGGGGATGTAATGGAGGTAAGAGGCTGATGGGGTTGGTGAGGGATGGTGGCAAATCTCTGGCATTTATCGCACTTTTTTACATATGCCGCGGCGTCTTTCCCCAAGGTCGGCCACCAGTACCCTTGGGTGATCACCCTCTTCGCTAAGGATCTGCCCCCAATGTGGCTTGAGCACGATCCTTCATGCACATCTTGCAAAAGGGATGGGACCTCAGATGGGTGCACACACCTAAGTAAGGGGAGTAAAAATCCCTTTTTGTACAAGGTGTCCCCAATGACAGCGAACTTTGCAGCCCTGTATCTCAACTTCTTCCTTTCTTGCCTTGCTTATGGCATATCCCCCTCCTTAATGTATCTGATCAGAGGGTCCATCCACGAAGCTTCCTGCGAAACATTTAGGCAATTGCTAAGTGTTCCCTCAGCGTCTTCAATAGTTGGCCGAAGCAAAATTTCCACTGGGACCGTCCTCCTGATGTCTGTCCAAGTTGTCGAGGCCAACCTAGCAAGGGAATCAGCTCGGCCATTGTCGAGCCTAGGTATCCTCTTTAATTTCACTTACCTGAAGCCCTTCAGTAATAACCTCACCTTCTCAAGGTACCTAGCCATCCTCTCGTCCTTGGCCTCGTAGGCTCCTAGTATCTGATTCACTACTAGCCTTGAATCACTATGAACCAAAATCTGGCCGACACTAAGAGATCTGGCCAAGGAGAGGCCTGCTATCAAGGCCTCATATTCGGCCTCATTGTTGGAGGGCTTAAAGTTGAACCTCAGGGCGTACTCAATGTTTGTGCCGTCGGGTGCTGATACTATTAATCCAGCTCCACTCCCGCTTTTGCAAGTGGACCCGTCGACGAAGAGACTCCACACGATGTGCTCTTCTGAGAAACTTCCCTCGGTGAGTGACCCCTATCTAAAGAGATATCTTCCCTCTTCGTTTTTAACCACTTTCCTTCTAGCGGTGCTCGTCTCAGCCTTATCTGCAGGTGTGTCGGTCAGCTCACCCTGTCGGGTATCTATCTTCCCGAGGCTCTCACCCTCGGCTTCATCATCTTCCCAGGTAAACTCGGCCACGAAGTCTGCCAATGCTTGCCCCTTAATGGCCGTCCTAGGCTGATACACTATGTCAAACTCCCCCAGCTCTATAGCCCAGGCCATTAACCTCCCTGATTTTTCAGGCTTGTGTAAAACCTGCCTAAGGGGAGAGTCAGTGAGGATGACCATTGTATGGGACTGGAAGTATGGATTCATCTTTCTCGATGCATGGATCAAGGCATAGGCTAACTTCTCCATCCTTGGATATCTTTGCTCTGCCCCCTGGAGTGCCTTGCTGTTAAAATACACAGACTTCTGTACCCCATCTTCGTCTCTCACAATGGCTGCACTGATGGCTGACTCTGAGACGGCGAGGTATACATAAAGTCGTTCACCCTGCACGGGCCGTGACAACAGCAAGGGAGACCCCAGGTATGATTTTAATTCCTTGAAGGCCTCATCACACTCTTTACTCCATTCTAAGGCTTTTCTAAGAATTTTGAAGAATGGTAGACACCTGTCTGTCGCCCTAGATACGAACCTGTTCAAAGCAGCAACTCTCCCTATGAGCCTCTGAACGTCTTTAATGGACTTGGGGGTCTTCATCTCAACAAGGGCTTTTATCTTTTCAGGATTGTCCTCGATGCCTCTTTGGTTGACAATGAACCCCAAGAACTTCCCTGCTCCGACCCCGAAGACACACTTGGCCGGATTAAGCTTCATCTGGTATTTGTCCATCGTATCAAAGGTCCTCTCTAAGTCTGCCACATGATCCTCTGCCTTCAAACTCTTAGTCAGCATGTCATCTACATAGACCTCCATAGACTTCCCAATTTGGTCTTCGCACATTTTATTTACTAGGCGCTTGTACGTTGCCCCCGCATTTTTTAGGCCGAAGGGCATGACCCTATAACAGTATGTCCCCTTGTCAGTAATGAAGGTTGTTTTCTCCGAGTCTTCAGGGTTCATGAAGATCTGGTTGTACCCTGAATAGGCATCCATGAAGCTAATGAGCTCATGGCCTGCGGTAGCGTCTACCATCTGGTCAATACGGGGGAGAGGGAAGCTGTCTTTGGGACAGTGCTTGTTGAGGTCGGTGAAGTCCACACACATTCTCCACTTCCTGTTGGCCTTTGGGACAATGACTGCATTGGATAGCCATTCAGGGTAGATGACCTCTCTGATAAACTCAGCGTCTTCTAATTTCCTGACCTCATCCCTAATGACCTCATACTTTTCCCTAGAGTAAATTATCCTCTTCTGCTTTACCGGCTTCACTCCTTCTACCACATTGATCTTGTGGCACATGATTTCAGGGTTAATCCCCGGCATATCTACATGACTCCATGCGAAGACGCTTCGTCTTCTCCTCAACAGTTTAATGAGGTCTTCCTTGATATTGGGCTTCAGAGACTTGCCTATTTGGACGGTTTTTTCCGGGTCATCCTCATCGAGGATGATGGATTCTACCTCTTCCGCGGCCTCTCCTTTCTTTAGCCTCGTCTCATCCCTGGGGTCTAGGGTATCAATATTGTAAGTGGTTGTAGCCCTCTTGTGCGCCTCCCTTTCTTCAGCGGAGTTGTAGTAACATTCTCGCGCCATTGTCTGGTCTCCCTGAACTTCCCCCACCCCGTAAGGGGTAGGAAACTTAATCATGTGATGGACCGTAGATGGCACAGCTTCAAACCCCTTGAGGGATACACGCCCCAGTATGATGTTGTAGGCCGAAAACACATGTTCATCCATCACAAAGAAGCTGACCTTCTTGGTAAGCCATCTCGGCCACTCGTCCCCCATCCTGACATCGGCCTCATACACTCCAAGGGGATGAACCTTTTCCCCACTGAACCCAATCAATGGATGATGGTATGGGACAAGTCTAGCATGGCTGAGACCTGGGGCTTTGAAGCATTGCCAAAACATTACATCTGCAGAACTGCCCCCGTCGACCAATATCCTTGGCACCTCACACCCGTGCACCCTAGTTGTGATGACGAGTGGGTCGTCGTGTGGGGCTAGGAGGCCTTTAAAGTCCATTCTCGAGAATCCCACTATCAGGGTGTCCATATCAACCTTCTTCCTTTTTTCTGACTTGACCTCCAGAGAGGTTGAGTGTACCGTCTTCGTCACTGCCTTGGCCTCAGCCACATGGGCCTTCCTGTCAGCGACCTCAGACCCTCCTCCTGCTAGGCCCCCGGAGATCATTCCCACTCCGAGCGAGATCATATTAAGCCTCTTGACAGGACCCTGGTCGTCTCTCGGCGGGAGGTCAGGGTCGTCCTCATCATCAGAAGGGACGTCCCCTCTTTTTTGAGGACCTTCTCTACATGCATCACCTCGCTTCTTTCTGGGGTAGTCCCCTCGGCCCCTCTTGAAGGAACCTTTGTCGATGTACTTTCTGAGCTTCCCTTCTTTCGGCATCTTCTCAATCTCATCTTTCAGAGCAAAGCATTTGTCTGTTATGTGGCCGTGGTCTTGGTGAAATTCGCACCACAGGTTCTTGTTCCTCTTGTTGGGGGTTGCCCTCAACTTCTCAGGCCACTTCAGGGATCGGTCACTCTTTATTTCATTGAGAATTTGTTCACAGCTGACCGTTAGAGGGGTGTAACCAGCGGACTTGTCATCCGTAGACCTCTTCTTCCCCTCTTTGTTTTTCTTAGGGTATTTACCCCCACTAGCGCCTCCTTTTTCATCTTCGTATTTTGCGGCCATCGCCTCTTCGGCGTTCATCACCTTTCCTGTTGTTGACAGCAATTCAGCCATCGTCCTCGAAGGGTCTTTAGCAAGCTTCCATAACAGCTTCCCCTTTTGGAGTCCTCTAATCAGGGCTGTCATAGCTATGCTCTCCTCATAGTCTTCCACCTCCAGCTTCTCTTTATTGAATCTGGCTATGTAGTCCCTCAGACTCTCATTTTTCCCCTGCTTAACATAGAGCAGGTGGGTGGTCTTCTTCTGTGGCCTCACCCCAAAGCAAAAGTTATGGATGAACCGGTCTGCCAACTACTTAAAGTTTTCAATGGAATTTTTTGGAAGAGACATGTACCAGATATGTGCAGCCCCAGTCAGGGTACCAGAAAAGGCACGACACCTCATCTCATCTGAGATAGAGTATATGTCTGCTGCTGATTGATACATCTCAACATGATGGACAGGGTTGGTGCTCCCATCCTATCTTGGGGTGACCACAGGTGGCTTGAACCTTGATGGCGTAGGGAAGTTGACTATCTTCGCCACAAAGGGTGAGCCTATGGTGTATCCCTTCTGAAGAGGGTCCCGGCTCTTCAGTATATCACCGATACTATCCTCTAGTCGCTGGATCGAGTCATTTCAGGGCCTCGCAAGGTCGGCTTGACCGATGTTATCCTCTGCCGCCTCTTTAAGGTGGACAGAGGGTTCTGCTACGGAAGGCCTGTGTTGGCTGGTTACTTCCCTTTGACCGTCATCCCGTCCTTGGGGTTGGCCATCTGCCGCCTCCCTCCTGGACCTCGTAGCACTCCTTGACCTGGACAATTTTTCCCGCGGGTTATTTACTGGGCCCAGCCTCTCAAAGGATGATCCCCTGCTCAATCGATCAAAAGCAGAGCCTCTCTGGCGATCATCAGGATTTGGTCTTCCGCACTTTCCTCTACTTTCCTGGAGAGGTCGTACAGTATTGTTGGAGACCTCATATGGTTCCCAGCATTCTATAGGGGCCTCCTCTCCCTCCAGGTCATCATACCTGTCCTAAGGACAAGGGTTTCCTTGCCTCCCCAGGCGTAGACGTCGGGGGTAAGCAACATCCCTACGCCGCTGAGGGGGTGGCAGGTCTTTGCGTGGTGCCTGGGGTGGTCCCCTAGCTTCATGTTGTCCTGGAGCTGCTGTCGGAGTAATCATCTCAGGTGAAACCCCTGGTGGCCTTAGTATGTTCTGGCTTAGAGCTGTGAACTTCTCCTGCATCATCTGCTGGCTTGCTGCCAGAGACTTTAAGGCTGCCGCCACATCAGCCATCTCAGACTGAGGCGGTGGCTGACTAGAACTGGGTCCTCCCCCATCATCCGGCGGGGGAAGTGGTGGTGGTGGCATCTCAGGTGCTATGTGTTTGAGCTATGAAAAGCTGAACTGAAGAAAAGACTGGTGAGCTTAAGAACCTTAGTGGGTATCTTTCAATGGTGAAACATCTCCTCTCAGGGGGAGAGCTGGGTCACCACCAGAGTGCCCAGTGAGGTCAAGCTGTACAAGGGAAGATATGTCTTCTCGTTCCCACTGACAGCGCCAAACTGATGATGCCGAAATCTAGCACCACCAGATAAGTGATGATGAGCTCAAACAGTAGTAACCATGGCAGCCATAGAGATGTATATGTATATAAGTGTGTAGAAGGAGTTGAGTATAAGAGGAAATAAGACAATGACGTATAGTGGTTCAGCCAATTTGGCCTACATCCACTGTGAGTGTGTGATCCACTAAGTATGGGCACTAATGGCCTTGGATACAATGCACATAAGCTCACTTTCTCTCTCTACTATGTGTATAAGCAGAGTTTTTGCTAGGGTTACAATTATCGATTCCTCCCCCTGTAGGGTTGTAGGTGACAAGTATATATAGGTCTTGGGGGTGTAGTGTACCCCCCAAGTATGCATGGTGCATGTGAATGATGATCTAGACAATCCCCTGCTGACACCTGTAGATGCCAAATGATGACATAATATTCCCTCACGTGAGGGTGTGATTTTGTTATAACGGTCTCCCATGTGCCATGTGAGCCTCATGCGCACTGTTCCACGCGTCTCCCAAACCACGCGCTGTGATGATGTCACCCTCGGCCTTTGATATGAGGCCGAGGGCAAAGTTCCTTCCGGTAATGAGTCTGGCCTAATTTGGGCCTCGTACTGTCGTACCCTCGGAGGGTCGTCCGGAGCCTGATGAAGGGTCGGCCCCCTGAGGGGTCGTCCGGGGCCTGATGAAGGGTCGGCCCCCTGAGGGGTCGTCCGGAGCCTGATGAAGGGTCAGCCTCCTGAGGGGTCGTCCGGAGCCTGATGAAGGGTCGGCCCCCTGAGGGGTCGTCCAGAGCCTGATGATGTGCAGGGAGCCCTCGGCATGGCCTAGGGTATATACGGGTATATCAATGGCCATGTTACAGACAAGTGCTTCGCCTTAAAGGATGAGATCGAGAAGATGTTGAAATTCAGAAAGTTAAGGAAGTATGTTGATAGCAAGGCTCCTAAGAGGGGAAGAGATGACCCTAAAAAGAAGAGAAATGACAGATGTCGTGACGCTACTCCAGCAAGAAGAGACGATGACTCAGATGGTGTGATGGAGACGATCCATACCTCCCACCAAAAGATGACAATGCCCCAGTAAAGAGGGTTACTATGATCTCCTTCGGTGTTAACACCATATGTAGAGGACTAGCAGGGGGTGGCTCAGAAGTGGCTGACCGGAAAGCTCATGTGGCAGAGGCTAAGTCAGTGACCAAACTAGAAGTGGTAAATCTGACATCCTCAAAAACCAAGTAGAAGAGAAAGAAAGTGGATATAGACACTCTTATAATCGGGTTCTACCGACTCGACTTCAAAGGCATCCTAGCTCCGCATGACGACCCTTTGGTAATCACAACAAGAGTGCATGGATGCGAGGTACAGAGAATTCTCGTAGATGGAGGAAGTTAAGCAGATGTGGTTTTCTGGCCCTGCTTTAAAAGCTTAGGCCTTAGTAGAGCTAGGCTAGTACCCTATCATCATCCGTAAATGGGCTCCAGCAGCGAAAAGGTCCATCCGTTGGGCATGTATGAGATGGACGTGCGAATGGGCGACGAGTGCCCTAAGAGGTTGACCCGAAAGATCAATTTTTTCATTATGGACAAAACCATCTTCTCGGCCTATAACCTCATCATAAGAAGAGTAGCCCTCAAGGAGTTTGAGGACGTGCCGTCGACCGTCCACCAGATGCTAAAATTCCCGACCCTTTATGGGCACGAGAATGCTACTTCAATTCAGCCGAAGAGAGTGGCACATAAGAAAGAAACTACCACGTATAACATTAATACACTTGACCCTAGAACCGAAAAAAATTGTCCAGGTCGAAAAGGCCTTAAAAGAGGAGATCAAGGAAGAGCTGATAAATTTCTTGAGGAAGAGGCAGAGTGTCTTCGCATGGATCCACGCGAACATGCCTGGCATCGACCCTGAGGTTATGTGCCATAAACTCAACGTGACTGAGGATGCTAAGCCAATCAAATAAAGACGAAGAGTTTACTCTAGGGAGAAGTACGACGTCATATGGGAAGAATTCAGGAAGTTGGAAGAGGATGAGTTTATCAGGGAAGTCATATATTTGGAGTGGTTATCAAACGCCGTCATTGTGCCCAAGGCCAATGGAAAATAGAGGATGTGCGTAAATTTTACCGACCTAAACAAGTCCTGCCCAAAAGACAGTTATCCCTTACCTCAGATCGATCAGATGGTAGATGCAACTGCAGGGCATGAGCTCATGAGCTTCATGGACGCGTACTCAGGCTACAACCAGATCTTCATGGATGCTGAAGACTCATAGAAGACAACCATCATCACTGACAAGGGGACATATTTCTACAAGGTTACGCCCTTCGGCTTGAAAAATGCAGTGGCAAAGTATCAACGTCTTGTGAATAAGATGTTTGAAAATCAAATAGGCAAGACTATGGAGGTGTATGTAGACAATATGTTGATGAAGAGCTTAAAATCCGCACTCACATGGCAGAACTAGAAAAAACCTTCGATACCATGGACTTGTACAGAATGAAACTCAATTATGCAAAGTGTGTCTTCGAGGTAGGAGCTAGGAAATTTCTTGGATTTATGGTCAATCAAAGGAGAATAGAGGAGAACCCTGAGAAAATCAGGGCCTTTCTTGACATGAAGAGACCCAGAAGTATCAAAGACGTTTAGAGGCTCACTGGAAGAGTAGTTGCACTCAACATATTTATTTCTAGAGCGACGGACAAGTGTCTTCCATTCTTTAAGGTGCTCAGAAAGGCCTTCGAATGGGACAAGGAGTGTGATGAGGCTTTTAATCAACTCAAGTTCTACCTCGGATCTCCCTTGCTCTTATCTCAGCCCATAGTGGGAGAGAAGTTGTATGTTTATCTAGCAGTCTCTGAGTCTGCTATAAGTGCAGCCATAGTACGGGAAGAAGTTGGGGTCCAAAGACCTGTATACTTCAACAGTAACGCCCTTCAAGGGTCTGAACATCCTTGGATGGAAAAGTTAGCCTACGCTTTGATACATGCTTCTAGGAAGATGAAGCCCTACTTTTAAGCCCATTTTATGGTCATCCTCATTGACTCCCCACTAAGACAGGTCCTCCACAAACCTGAGAAGTCGGGTAGATTGATGACATGGGCCATTGAGTTGGGAGAGTATGACCTTACTTATCGACCTAGGGTCGGCCCTAGCAGCCATTGACACCTTTCCCCATCTCAGGGGTATTCTCGGCTCTAAGGATGAAGAGAGGGCACAGGGACCAAACTCCCATGACCCTGAGGCGAAGAAGTATCGTGGTTTCCAGTTGTGGTTCGAAGTCTGGGTAACCAGCAACATCTTTTTGTTGGACTTTCGAGCTAAAAAGTGATAATAACTCGGATGGTTCCTAGCAGAGGAGGGGACGTAGAACCCTGTGAAGACCTTTACAGGAAGGTCTGAATGATGGACTGCCCTCTATAAGACTATAGCTCCAATTATCACCCTCCAGGCATTGGGGGATAATTGGGAAGGAGCCAAGTTAATATAGGACAATATAGCCCTAATTATTGGATGAATGGGAAGACGAAATCCTAACTTAAACATCTTCTCATATAAGCAGATCTACCCATCTCGGCCGCCAAAGGCCCTCTCGTCCCTCAGAGGCCTCTGAAGTTTTATGGATGGACTTATAGAATACAGATGTCTAAAAGCTATGAGGTCGAGTTCTTTGACAGTGCTCTATATCTCGGTTGCCTCTGAGGTGTCAACATCGCTTTCGCTACCATCATCCTCATCCCGATCAACGTCGTCTTAGGCAGACGAGGGAACACCATCAGGGAACCTCTGAGCAAACTCAGCTCATGTGGCGGCCGATAGGGGAATAGCGTCAAGGATTGGGGGAATAGCCACACTAGGTCCTATAATTTTGATATCAGAGGAAGAATGCGAGGTGCTAGAACTCTTGTTAGACGAGGCACGACTGGAAACCTCAGCTTGGTCAGGGGCTTGGTCCATCCGGACGGAATAATCCATGGCCTCTTGGAAAGAATCCACAGATATAGGGTCTGAGGTTGATGACTCAGACTCAGATATCGGATCGGGTTCTAGTAGGACCTCTGCAGGCACAGATGGCTCAGGATATATCACTTTCAGAGGGGGTGGGAATATAGGCCTGAGAGGGAATGCCTCTGCCCTACGAGCTTCCTCTTGGGCTCGTTCTATTTGTCTAATCTTATCTAAGGTTTTCTCCCTAAGAGAAGGGAATTCCTCTAAGAGTTGATAAAGGGGTCTGAGCATATGGGGACGACCTTACACATACGGACACAAGATAAAAATAAACAGGATGACACAACAGTTAAAGATCAAATATGGCTATTTTAAAAGAAAGCCAACCAAAAACAGTCAAGAACAGCTCACCGAAAAACTCATAGACTCACCAAAAAACTCAAGCTGATACCGAAAAATGCAACAAATAAAAAAACAAGGCTGAAAAAATGGCAAAGAAGAGGTAATAAGCAATACCTGATGAAATACGAGGAGAAGAATAGGAAGATTGGCAAGAAAAATCCACAAAATACATCCTCAATCAAGCTCTGGAAGAGAGAGAAAATGAAGAAGGCTCAGGCGGGAGAAAGGGAAGGAAATGAAGAAGAAAAGAGAGAAAAGGGTTAAAACCCTCGAAATCCACTTGCACGCACCCCAAGGCCCATCATTGCCTTGGGAGCTCAAAAGACCATCATCATTGCACTAGCCAAGCATGCAACCTACTCCAGAAGCTGACACTTGTCAAGAAAATATTGACACAAAGAAATCCAACCTCGAACATATATACCCCTTAGTTACCTGTTCACATAGGTAACTAAGGGCTATGGGTGATTGATATACCCTAAATGTACCTAACAGCTCAGAGACACCAACCTCGGCCAAAAAGATGGCCGAGGTAACAAGGGCTCCAGATTAGACACCAGTTATCTCGTCCAAAGCAAGGTCGGCTATGGCCGGCGTTACTAGTTGCCTGACAGTCAGGTAACAGCTGTGGTCTTCATGATCTATGGGGTCAGTTATCCATCAGGTCGTCCGGAGCTGACATCATGCTTACCTCATACAGCAACCTCGGTTGGGTGTAAGCTGAGGAAGCAAGGACTACACAATCATCGTAATTAACCTCGTCTAGGAATCATCCGATGTTCCAACTACTCCTACATAACCCCGGCCCAGGCCGACGTTATAACTCCACTTGTCTTGCCTCGGCTTTCCTACTGGGCCGAGATCATCATGAATAACCTCAAATAGAGCAGCAGTCGGACTTTACAAACCTCTTATTCCTATAGGTCGAGGTTGCATCAATCAAAGACGGCCGAGCATTGACAAGCGTATGCAAGGATAGGAACACGTGTACAAATTCAGTTGTAACTGAATCAATCCCCTCACGTGAGGGAATATTTCATCATCATTCTCTACATGCAATAGTGACAGATGTCATCATTAGATTGGCCAAATCAACTCACACATACTCATTACATACATGGGGGGTGAATTACACCCCCCCACACATTATATATACTTGCCTTCTCCTACATGGAGGGGATCCATATATAACAACCCTAGCTGAAACTCTATCCAAATATATTATAGAGAGAGAAAGCTTGAGAGATTGTATCCATGGTCGCTAGTGTCGTATTCCGGTGACCTTACTCACTCACTTGCACAGTGGACGTAGGCCTAATTGGCTGAACCACTTATATATTGGTGTTCATCCTCTTCTCCTCATCTCAATCTCTTATATTAGGTATATACTTGATCTACCATTGTTATCACTGATTTGAGCTTACAAACACCTTGAAGGGTGGTGCAATTTCCAGTATCATCAACTCCCATACACATTCAATGCACCTATCATGGGGCGTTAACTTAATTTGAATTTCTTGCCTTGTCTTTATTGTGCCTAGAGTGCTTATTCTTTCTCCCTCTGACCATGCTACTTACTGGTCCCATTCATTTATTGTGTTCACCCTATACTGCTCATGTAAATATATTCTTCAATGCAACTTTGAATATCAAATCAATATGTCTCTGATTCACCTGTGGCTCTGACCTATACTCTATATCTAACGGTGTTAATCCCGATCTTGGCAGGGGGTTACGCCTCACTTAATACTAATAGTATTTGAAGAACCCACATCTTACAATATACAAGTATAAAATGTGGTCTTGGGCTAAACCTGGCTTCTTAAGAGTCTGGGCCTAACTATTTGGGTATTTGGAGTACAATAAGGACCAAAAAATAATTAAATTAGCTTCCAAATAAATACTCGAAAATTCCAAATTACAATTATCGTTAATTTATTTCATTTTTTATTTAATCATAATTAATTCCACTAAATAATTATGACTCCAACCTAATTTAATATCTAAGAAATCACTCAGATATAAAAGGGTCTTATTTCAAATTTGATTATGATACATAATATAATTCCCCTCGTTAAGTGCCCGATATTCGCTTGATCAAATCAAATCACTATCAATCGATTTTGTACAACATCTAATCAATTTCTTAATTCTCAGACTTAACTCATTTGCTACACCAACACGACTATAAATCCACCAAACGGATGTATCATAATCGATAGTATCCCGTAGATGCAGATTTCTCGAAATTATGATCTCAGACCTACTCACACAACTGACACTCAATATGTGGGGATTATTTGACCCAATATTAAATCAGATCGCACCCATAGCAATTAAGGTTACATTTGCACACGCATTCCAATCCCTATAATTCTCAGGGTTGAAAATTTATGCACTCTTTGTAAATGGTGTGAGATTTCCGGAATCTAATGAAGATAGCCCTTAGAATCAAACCTCAAGAGTAGCCATATATAATACATTCCGAGGATTTATTGATCACAATCATCTATCAAACTTTCATACAAGTTCTCGAACCATAATACAGGATCCCATAGTTTGAGATAAACTACTAGTATGGCATCGCAATTGTTCCAATAGGACGTCAACTCCTTATTTAGGCTGTGAATGTTTTAATAGTTCTAGAATTGGAATCCCGATCTCATAATCATCACCCTAAAGCTGACTCATCAAAACTCCTACCGAGCTCTGTAGACTGACATGTCTACAATATATTTAAACCAAATATAAGGCATTCCCTCAACCATGATTCTTATTTCAAAATGAACTAACACACCTTTATTTAAAAGTAAACATTATACATGGTTTTAAGAATAAAACCCCACTACAATGTTCATCAGATTACTTCCTTTTATGTAACAAAAGAGAGGTATCTTCATAGTATTAAAACTTTTCAAGTTTCTAGGTGATAATTTCATATAAATAATGATATTTAATGCACACAAGCCAAATAAGAATGAATGTAACACGAAACAATAAAATTACACATAATACATGATGTCCATGATTTGTCAACGTCCCTACGTCCATGAGATGCTATGTTTTAATCATAATTACTTTAGATAACTGGTTAGCAGAGTACATCTTGATGTTACAATATCACATGCCCCTCTTATAGGGGTGAGTTTACATTTATAAAGTAACGTGAGAGAGTCATAAGCTCTATTAATAGCTATTCCTAAGAGTTCAGATACATCTCTTATTATAATCAACCATTATAAGTGATTGACTTGAAGGAGTCTTCTCTGAATTGGACTCTTAATTAAATTATAAGCGCATGTAGTTCGAGTACTTGTGTCGAGAATGTGCCTATGTAATTTTGGACCCCACAATTACCACCAAAGTTCAGGGTCTCTTTGAGATCTTTGGGCTTTGTCGCGTTGAGGTCGGTTGTTAATTACGGACAAGTCTTTACACCGAGGGAATAGCAGTATTTCTCACTAGTCAGAGACTGATAATCTATTGCAATCTATTTGCGATGGTTGGAGGGCAATTTTAAAAGTGCCCCATAAAATGGAACGTTTTTGCCTACTGAGTGCCCCAAAAGCATGTTCTTAAATACGACATACTTACTTAATCGTGGGGAAATATAGGCATCACTTAGGTAGTCCCCGTATATATGTTATGTTATAATTAATTTATTAGGAATTATAAATCCATTTCACACCATGAAAGAGTTTTTCCATCGGTTTCCCTCTTATTTCAAAACTTTGGGCAACTTAGAGGAGGCTTTCACAATTTCGATGTCCGATGTAACCTTACTGACTGCATCCCTTTCATTTTTCTTCACTTCTTTAATTTCTATTCTCAATTCTTTTTTTTCCATCTTCACAATAGTGTATATTATCAATAAGAGTACTATTAAAAATTTCATGCTTGATTACCAATTCCACAGTGGGTTCAAGTAGAATTAGTTGAGGATCCTTGCGACCTCTGTGCACTTTCTGAACTCCATTAGTTGCCTTCAATCTTTATAGCTGAGTATGGGGTAATATTTCCTCTAAACCAGTTATTTCTTGAGTATTTTCAATACTTTGACGTGGTCTCATTCCATGATGCACCAAATACATGGATGGTCATTAATGGGGTCAATCGCATTAATTAGTTATGTCGAACACATCTCGATATTACAGACATTATGTAGTGATACCAATGGGAAATGACCGATGAAGGTATTTGTTACTTGAAGATGAGGATGACCAATCAGGCATTGGTGGTGAATTTTCCTGATTCCAATAAAGATTAATGGGATCATGACATCATTCTAAAAAAAATTGGCAATATGCCCCTCCCTTAGGGCAAAGCACACAAAAGGCCAAGGTTCCCTCAGTAGGGGCAAGGAATAGGTTAGGTTGTAATTGTAACTTTACTTATGTATTTTATTTTCTTTTACGGATTGCAATTGTTTTTTCCTCTATTTATGGAAACTATAAGAAAGAAAAAAATTGACATCGTGGCAATGAAGTGAACTTTGTAAATGTTCAGAAGGGTTGGGCAATCTAAAAGAGGCTTGGATCTGTTGATTATTATAAGTTGAGATATGTGCTCCTTGGCTACAAGAGTTCTACCACCTTCTTTCTTATGAGGCTAGTAGAATAAACTCTAGTAATTTCTATTGCCTTGGATAACCCATAAGCTTTTACTTCCCAAGAGTTAGAGGTGGAGGGATCAAAAGAGGAAGAAATGTCATATTTCTATGAGCTACTAGATGTTTTAAATGTTCTTTTGACAAAGCTTTCTCCTAGTTCCATGGCTAATAAAAAAGTTATAAATTTGATTTCTCAAATGTGGATACCAAGTCTCCCATTACTCGTTCATCGGTCAAGGATAAAGATCTTGCTTAAACAACGAGTAAGAATAGTGAGATTTTGGGTCCTGTCAATCCCATGGACATCGAGGATTTCCCCTTTAAGAACTATGGTCCACTTTCAAAGAGGCTTAAAAGGATCACATCCCTCCTACCCCACTGGCCATTATGGGGAAAACTAATACAAATAAGGGCAAATGTGTTGCCTAGTTTGTAGTTAATCGCCCCACCTGGCTCGAGACTTGATTCGGTCAGGGGTCTTCCGACTAATAGGTCGGCATCTTCTGCCTTACCCAATGCTCAGTCGTAGAAATGTGGTAACCACAATATCTCCCTCGTAAGCTTATCGTTCTTCTGTCTTTTTACTCACATTTCTTTTTTCTTGTATATCACTTACCTTTGTTTACTCGGTATCTAATAGTTCTTAATCAACTATGATTAGTTATTAGAGAGGAACGATGGATTGAATAAGTCCTTCATTGATGTAAAAGTGTCTTTTCAGGAGTTGGGTAAGTCTTTGGCAGTAATTTGGTCGCTAAATAGTGCCCAAGCGACCAAGAAGGTGAAACTCGACCAATAGGTCAAAATACTAGAGGTTGAGAAGAATAAAATTCAAAAGAAGATTGACGACTCTATTACGCTAATCTTCACTACAAATTAGACCAAAAAAAATGTTGAGAGTGCTAAGGTCGAGGCTGAGATTTCTAAGATAAAGGTCGATGAGGTCAAGGCCAATGCCGAGAAGGCCCTAGATATCGCATTGAAAGAAAAAAATGAGACCTATACTAGTGGTTAGGAGAAGGCCTTCACCAAAGCCGGAGACTATATTGTATACTCGAGAAAGTTATTTTTTAAGAGCGATTGGGATGAGGCCCTTATGAAGGCTAGCATCGGTGAGGACTTCAACCTCTTTAAGGAGCATGACACAAGTTCCCCTACCCAAATTGAGGAAGAGGAAGATGAGGAGAAGGAGGAGAGTGGGGAGGTAGGAGAATAAGCTACTACTATTGAGCTTGCCCAAGGTCAGGTAGGATAAGCTTATGCTACAAGGCTTGCTTAGGGGTTTGTTGAACAAGGTGCTGTAACTAGGTCCGACCAATTAAAATCAATAGACACTATTTAAGCCGACGAGAAATATAAGGCCGACGAAAATGCTCCTTAGGACTTTTTAGGAAGCATTGTACTTCTTTTCTTTTCAATCAGTGATGTAGGGGATTCCACTATTTGTTATTCATTAACGAAATTCAGGGTTCTATTCAATGATTTCATATTTATTTATTTTGCAATACTCTTTATATTTTCTTTAGTTTTCTAGTCTCATATATCCGACCACCTATTCATGCAGTTTAATGTGAGACTGACAACTCTTATCAACACTTAATATGACTTTTAGGAAAGACATAGAAAATAATTTCTTGTTGATCATGATGAGGATAACGACGATGATGATGATCTCGAACAACTCTGAGGACTTGATGTGTTTATCTAAGCAAAGAAGACTTACTTCAATCTACATTACCTTTTTTACCAGGTTTTTGAAGATAACGCAACCTTTTATGACATGATCCTCTCCACTCAAAGTAATCATAGGGAGGTGTTAGCTAATCTGAGGGCTAAATTTGAAGAGAAGGTGGTGGATTTGAATGGAGAAAGAGGATTTGATAAGAATTTAGCTGACATCGGGTCATCCCATACGAAGAAGATCTTTGCTCTATAGGCCGACCTTATAGGTGCGAAAAAGGTCATTACTTTCTCGAGAAAGAGAACAGTGATTTGAGGGTTGAGCTTAAGAGATTTGATAAGTCCTGATCAGTGAACAAGATGGATAAGGAGACTCCTTTTTTTAAAGAAGATAACGCTCACATCAAGTCGTTAAAGTATAGGTGTGAGACCATTAGAGGCCTCTATCCATCTAAAGAGAAAATGGGTGGTTATTTATCCTAAGAGATAGAGAAGACCAAGAAGTCTTTTTATAAAAAGTGATAACCATCATGAGCCTATTTGAGAAGCTTTATCACCTTACATTTTAATTCCACAAGTAGACTAGCCAAATATGGACGGATGGCTATGAAAAGGCCCATCTTAATATGGATGTTTGATGCTAAGAATATTGGTTATAAGAATAGTTGTCTCAATGACTTGACGGTGGAAAGTGTACAAAAGGATTATGAGTTGTGTTACTGGCATGATCATGGTTGTCTTGATCAGCCAAAGCCCCCTTATAAGCTTGATGTTTCATAGATACCTTTTGATGTTATTCCAGTGATCTTGATAAGGAAGTACCTCGATGACTATGGTTCAGTTGAGGTGATGGACTTTATCAACCTCCAAACTTGGTGGATATAGTGACTACTTAGGGCCATTGAGAATAAGATATTTGTCGAAGACTGTTACTCCTTATGCATTAGATGTTACGCTTGCTGGAGTTGGAGTCTCAAAAGGAATTTCTCATCATTAGCGAGACGGACTCATCTCTTTTACTTTTCTTAATGTAAATTATTTTACTTTTTAATCTCATTGTAACAAATTCAAAGTGTTAATGAAAATTTGTGCATTTTCCCCTTTACTCTACGTGGTCCTTGGTCTTACCTTTTAGGTGACGTTGTCACATCAAACCTTAGGCCTAAAGCAAGAAAATAAAGAATAAACTTGTACGTTAGATCGTCCCATAATAAGGATTTTTTGACCTGGTTGGTCACATATGCTTAAGGTTTCACAATAAGCCTTTCATCTCTTGTGAGCAATTATTTATGTTTTTTTAATCATCAAAACATTTTAAATTTAGTTGGTCGTTGGCCAATCAACTAGTTAGTCTGTATACAGACGTTTGAATTTAGATATGGTCTCCAATAAGAAGACGTTTAAAAAAAGTCAATCATCATAGTGATAGGTAATATTCCTAAGAAAAACTCATTTAACTAATTGATCTTCTTCATTAAATAATCATTTTCCTGCCACTTTGAACAATGCATAAAGATAAATTTCGACATATGTAGATATGTGCGAGAAATCTAAAAAAAAGTTTGAAAAATAGTTCAAAATCAAAATAAACTAAATAAATATAGACTTAAAAATAAAACTTCATCGGATTGATCATATTCTATGCTCGAGGAACCTCTTTGCTTTCCATTATTTCTAAGTGATAGGCTCACATCAAGTCATCTCGAATAACTTTGAATGGGCATTCCTAGTTGCGCCCAAGTTTCCTCTTTAAGGGCTTCTTAGCGTTGTCCACAACCTTTCTTAGTACGTAGTCTCTGTCCTTGAAGCTCCTCACCTTGAGCCACCTTATTGTACTACTTGGTCAACTTTTGTTGGTAGGATTATAGTTTTATAAGAGCTAATTTCTTCTGTTCGTCAACTAGATCAATCTCTACTCTGATTACATAGTTGTTGTGATCTTAGTTGATTAAGGTAGACTTATTTATCGGTAGACTTCTTTGTCAGCAGACCTATTCCTAGTGGTATGACGGCCTCTATTCCATAATCTAGGTCAAAGGGTGTATCCTTAGTTGATCTCCTAGGTCTAGTTCAAAATTCCCAGAGAATGTGGGGGAGCTAGTCGACTCATGCGCCTTTTTCTTTACATGGGGGAGTTTTTGACCCATGCGCCTTTTTATTTTTACAATCTCCTTCTTATTTTGTCAGGGTTGTCTTATTAGAATCTTCTGGTTGCTCGTTACTCTAAAGATAGACCACTGAACTGTAGTAGTGCCTAATGTTGTGCTCGTCGCAAAAGCTTTGAAAGAGGATGCTCTCAAATTGAGTTTCGTTATATATGATTGTGGTGACAATAAATCTCAATACAAATTATAAACAAATGCGATCACCAGAAAAAGTAAAGAACACAAATTAGAATAATTGCAATCACACACGACACAAGGAATATGTGGTTCGACAAATTGCCTATGTCCACGGCGGTGCTCTCTGTTTATATTTCTTTTCTCTCCAGGGGAGTGTTTACAATTGCATACCCTTTGCCCCTGGCCAGGGGTACAATATATACATGTGAATTTTGGGGAGTGGGGGTGTTGGGCATAATCCCCATAATATCTCTTGAGAGATTTTAGGGGTTGAATGGGTCATTGCTGAATTAGTTATTTGTAAGACTTTAGAGTTTGGAAAGAACTTCTCCTATTCTTGATAGGCTTAGTGGGGCTACTTCTCTGGGCTAGGACAAATAAACGAGGTACCCACAATTGCCCCAAAAAAATTTGGGTCAAAATTTGGGCTCAATAATTTTAAATAATAGCTCTAATGGCATTTTTGTGAATTATAAAATACTTTGGGGAGTGAAACGTTGTTCCCAAGTAGATTTAGGCTGCAGATTCTCTTCGTTCTCCGTGCGTAATCATTGAGAGGGTTTAAATTTGTTTGAAGAGTCCATTTTTGGCATCGGCTCAAAAAAATTTCGTGCTCTCAGGATTTTTTCATCTCCTCATTGTGTTTTCTTACTTCCAGGTCTCTCCTTTTGTCTTCGAGCTCTTTGTTATCTTTTCATCTCCCTTACTTGTGGCTTTGCGTTGTCTTAAGCTGATTTTTACTTCATAAGTTTCCCAAACTTCTCTTCCTTTCTTTTCTATTAAAATTTCTTCTTTTTCACTGCTATTTTCTTCTGATGGCAAGAATAGGTAATAGGTCAATAGCTTAGTTAAGGGAGTTTTACAACATTCCTAACTAGGTGGACATTGAATGTGCCCCTGTCCCTCGCAATGTTCGAGATAGTGAGGATGGACATTGGATTCATGTCCTCTTATTGTCTCAGGGGGGGTTAAAATTTCCCCTAAATCGCTTATTTTTGCATTTCTTTATTTATTTCTATATAGTTCCTGCCCAATGTTCTCCAAACATTTGGAAAATTATGAATGGTGTACATAGGATCAATCAGCTCTATGGCACCAATTTAGGTCTTGCTGAGCTTTGTTACTGTTATACCTTCTCTCGAATAAGCACTGGTCTCCTTTATCTGAAAGCTAAAAGTCCAGACAGGGTTTTGGTAGACAATTTACCTGATTCCCACAAGGACTATTGGCAAGAAGGGTTTATTGCAAGAAATTGGCAGTTCCCTCCTCAAACTGAGGGAGCGAGGTACAAGGGACTTATGATTCCCTTTTACTGGGAGGAGTACATACGCAGACATAGCTATTGTTCTGCTCATTTGATTTTTTGTTAGTGTATTGTATTTTTTATGTTTTCCTTTTTTCCTTTTTCAGCGAAGACAATGAACTTCGAACATACACTCTAAGAAATTCGGGTTGTTGAGCTAATCAAAGCTTGGAAGATCAAGGAATACTTGGCTGACGACGGGCATTTGCGATCAGCTGCATTCTTATTGGAGTATAAGAACATTGGGTCCAGCTTCATCGCTCAGCTTGTTGATAGTATTCCTCACCTTGACATCGTATAAGAGGTTGCAGCTGAACCAATCTAGATGGACGTAGAGGAGAGAAGTTCTGGTGAAGACAGTGTGGGGCTGTCAGAGGTGAAGTTGGAGGTGACTCTTACGAAGAGAGTCCAAGTGGTGAATAATCCTCTAGTTCGAAGGAGGGTTCAGAGGTTTTAGAGGATTCGAATAGATCCAGCGAGGAAACTATGGGCCCTCCTAGGAAAAATATGATCCAAGACGATGATGAGGACAATGTGTCACTCGCTTACAGGTTGAAGAAGTAGAATCCTTGGAGTGGGGATACTGCCACTGGCTCCCAGACTGTGGCTCATGAGAAAGAGAGGAATAAAAAAGAGGAGGCATTGGTGAGAGAGAGAGAGAGAGAGAGAGAGAGAGAGAGGAAGAAGGAAGAGGAGACGAAGAAAGAGGAAGAGAGGAAGAAGAATCAGAGAGAAGAGGTAAGGACCAAGACGGGGCAGTCTCTGGTGCCTATGTTTGCCTTAACCGAGGGGGCTTCTTTTGCTCTTTCCCCTCAGCTGGCTCCTGTGGTGCTCGAGATAGTATTTTTGCCAGTTGATCGACAGAGGTCGTTAAGTATAGGTATCGACTAGTTGGCCCTAAAGGCAAGTCAGGGGCTAGCCTTGGTAAGTCTGTTCTTACTTCTCTACTTTCGTAGTTCTTTTTAATACTTTCTCTTGCAGTTTGTATCTGATTTCACAGTCCTCTATCGCAGCCATGATGAGCTAGCGAGGAAAAATGTTGAGTTAGAGGTAAGCTTGAAGGCAATCAGTGCTGCTCAGAAGTCTTCCAATCTTACCTTGGCTAAAGCTAACAAGGCAAAAGAGTTAATGTCTAAGGAAATAGAGGAGCTGAGGCAGTCTTACGAATTGGTATGTACGAGAAAGCTGGCGGTGGTCGAGGAGAATAAAGAGATTGCCGAGAAGACGAAGAAAATGGAATCTGAGGCTGACACCCTCAAGGAGAGCTCATACAATGTTGGGTGGCTGGCAACGCACGAGGATGCTGAGGCTCAGATTGGACACATCAGTCATTTTAACTTCAAGAAAGGTTGGGATAGGGCTTTGCTTATTATCGAGGTGGATGTTTATTCCCCCTATTTGGCGAGCATGACCCTGGCCCCAAACCTGTTGTGGATGAGGTGCCTCCTCCTGCTACCAATGAAGGTATCCCTAGTACTATTGTTGATGCTCCCCTTGATCAGGGAAGGGTGACTTCTCCATCTAAGAGAGGTGCACCTGGGGATGTCGTGGATAAGGGGAAGTAACCAGCATCCTTAGAACAGACTGAGGTTGCCAACTAGTCTTCTTAGGGACCTTTGTATTTTTTCTATCCTTATTTCTTCCCGTTGATGTACTCGAACTGTTTTTATCTTAACGAAATAAAGTTATGTTCCTTTTCATATACTGAATTATTTATCCTTAATGCTCGTATGACTTGTAGCTTATTGATGTTGAGGAATATATTCCTGTTACCTCTCAATTAGGAAAAATTCTCGGTCCCGAAATGAGCAATTGGGTTCTCCGTTCCTTTATAAAAATCTGCAAGTCTCTTAGATCGAGGAATCAAGACTATAAAGACTAGTTAAAACTTGTTGTCAGGCTAAAGGATAAGCTTGAGGAGATGGAAGAGGTCGGCGCTTCTCTTCAAGAAGAAGTGGATGCTCTGAAGGCTAAGCTTCTGGATGCTTCTGAGATCAACCAAGTTGGAGAAGTTCTTCAACTGGAAAATGATGCTCTGAGAAGGGAAGTCTCACGACTTATGGAGAATATGCCGAGCATTACCCCTCGAATTTTACGTGGTTCCTCTTCATCGACCGGGCGTCTAGGTGATGCTGATGATAGTGATTCAGTTAGGTAGATTACCGAGCTATGAGGTGATGTTCGCAGTGCATATGTGATAGCTGCTGGTCTTCAAAGGGATGTAACCTTACTGAGATACCTATTCAAGAAAGGTCCTCGGTAGGTGTGGGTTGACGGTTATAACTAGGGTTGGACTGATGCTCCAACGAAGTTAAAGGAGGTTGAGGAGTTAGATTTCATAAGAGGGTGGTTGAGTGCTCTTTGGGAGTTGTAAGTCCCTAGGAACTCTGTTCTCTGGTATCGACATGAGATGTCTCCTTCAACTTTGATGTCGAACCCATTCAGAAGGGATGATCGATGGGTTCCCATAGATGTAATCCCAAGACAGCCCGTGGAACCAAGTTCAGATGAAGTTTAAGAGGAATTAGCTCCTCACCCGGATGATGGCCTAAGAGCGTGAGTGACTGACTATCTTACTCAACAACCTAGTTCTCATTAGGGTTTAAATTACTCAGTGTATGTAACTCTTTGTGTATGTAATAATGTAATAAAATAGTTATGTTTTTGGCAATTTGCCTAAAGATCATTGATTTCTTATTCAGCTATCTTAGGCTCTTTCAGCCGACTAGATTTGATTTAGGCAGAGTTGGTTGTTGAGTGAGTATCCCCCCAGTCTAGTATGCTTTTTAGTGTACCATTTCGCCTTACTTTACCTTTTTATGTTGTGTCGTCGCATTTCCTTAGTCCAAAGTGAGGCAATGGCGAGGATACACTTGGTATTGGATGTTCTATCCGAGCAGAATTTTGGGGCCAAATAATGTTGGCGACCAACCTGGGTTGGCCATCTTACCTAAGGGTTTCCTGTAGGGCTTCATATATTGCCATGGGTAAGCTAGGAGGTCATTCATGTTCGTTGACGAATGCCTGAGGAGGGCCATTACATATTGACCCTGCTTTAATAAGTTTCTCGTGATCTTAGTTTTGTATGTTAAGAGGGGAGCCTGTGACTTGGAAGGGGAGCACGAATTATAACGTAGTTGAGAAAAATTAACACTCTATAAAATGCTACTGCCAAACAAATTTCATTAATCATAAATGAATTGAAAATTCAACACTAAGTTTAAAAAGAAAAAAGAGAACTAGATGTAGAATTTCTTCAAATTGGCTACATTCCAAGCTCTAGGTATCTCCCTTACCTCCAGTATTTCTAAGTGATAGGCTCCTTGTAGGTCATATTTTATCACCTTGAATGGCCCCTTCCAGTTTGGTCCTAGCTTGCCATCCGATGATTTTATAGCACTGCCAAGAACTTTCCTTAAGACGTAGTCCCCAACCTGGAATGCTCTTGGATTGACCTTTTTATTGTAGTGCTTTCCTAGATGTTACTGGTAGGCTGTTAGTTTTACTAAAGTCAGTTCCCTTCGTTCTTCAGCTAGGTCGAGTTCAGTGAGCAATGTTGCATCATTATGGCCTTGGTTGAACAGAGTGGACCTCATGGTAGGGAGGCTAGCTTCTAACGGGATAATTGCCTCCATCCTATACATTAGCGGCGCAAATAGTATCTCTCCAGTTGCTCGTCGTGGGGTGGTGCGATAGGCCCGTAAGATGTGGGGTGGTTCATTTAATCATGCTCCCTTGGCTCGATCCAAACGCTTTTTTAACCCATCAATAACTATTTTATTGGAAGCCTCAGCCTGCCCGTTGCTCTGAGGGTATGCTACAGAGCTGAAGTAGTGTCTGATCTCGTGATTGCTGTACAAACCTTGGAAGAGGCCACTCAAACTGGGTTTCGTTGTTAGTGATTATAGTCTTGGGGATCCCAAAACGAGTGACAGTGTTCCTCTATATGAATCTAATCATATTCGCATCTCTAATGTTTTCCAGTGGATCTAATTCTATCTATTTGGTGAAGTAATCTATTACGACTAGCAGATATTTGCGATTATCGACCATGATAGGTAGAGGGGCCACGATGTCCATACCCCATTGGGCAAAAAACCATGGGCTAGTAAGTGACTTCAGGTCGCTAGCCGACTGGTGAACCATAGGTGCGTGGAGTTGGCACTTTTTGCATTTTCGTGCATAGATTCCAGTGTCCTTTTGCATATACGGCCACCAGTAACCTTCTTTTATTGCTCGAAAAGCTAGTGACCTACCCCCAATGTGACTCCCATAAATTCCCTCGTGGAGTTCATGCAGGACTTACTCGACGTCCTTTAGATGAACACATTTAAGGTAGGAGCCAGTGAAAGATCTCTTGTACAGCTTACCTTCAGCAGATAAGTAAAAAAGAGTAGCTTTGACTTTTATCTGATGAGCGGTCTTCTTATCTGCTGGCAGCGCACCATCCTTCAAATCATCCTTTAAGGGGTCCATCCAGCTGGGAGTTGTCTCCATCTGAAGAACACACCCTACACTCGGCAGCTCGCCGATCTGGTTGATACTCGGCTGGATAAGGAAATCAATCTGAATTATCCTCTTTAAGTTGGAGTTAATCGCTGAGCTTAAGGCTACTAGGGCATCAGCGTGGCTATTATGTCCTCTAGGAAAATACTGGATGCTGAATTGTTCAAAGTTGGCCATCAATTATTTCGTAGTGGCGAGATAGGCGGCCATCCTTTTATCTCTAGTGTTGAAATCATCACTTATCTGGTTGGAGACCAACTGTGAGTCGCCGAACACTTGGAGTCATTTTGCTCCGAGAGTTCGTGCCTTTTTTAGGCTCGCAATGAGTGCTTCATATTCTGCTTCGTTGTTGGAGGCTTCAAATCCAAGCCTGATTCCTTGCTCGAGTATTGCATCTTCAGGGGTAATCAGCACGAGGCCTACTCCTGCCCTTTTGGAATTAGAGGCTCCGTCAATGAATAGTCTTCAGATGCCTGACGCTGGGGGAATTGCATTCTGATGAATAGTATGAGGTTGGTCGCAAGGGGGTTCTCCTATAAACTCTGCGATGAAATCTGCGAGGACCTGCCCTTTGATGGCATTCCTTAGGTAGAACTGAATGTCAAATTGCCCAAGCTCGACCGACCACTTGATAGTCTTCCAAAAAGGTCTATTTTTTTCAGGACTGCTTTAAAAGGGTGGGATGTAAGTACGATGATGGAGTGGGCTTCAAAGTAGTGTTTTAATTTCCTTGAGGCTACCACTAGCGCAAAGGCGAGTTTTTCTAGTGGTAGGTATAGTTGTTCGGCATCCAAAAGGGTCTTGCTCGCGTAATAGACTTAGTGCTGGATCCTCATTTTCTTACATACCAGTGCAGAACTTACAGCATGACTGGATACTGCAAGGTAAAAGTATAGAGAATCATTATCTTGAGGGATTACGAGTAAGGTTGGTTGCTTTGATCCCCTCTAATGCCTTCGAGCAATCATCATTCTATTCCACATATTTGCTCTTCTTCAGCAACTGGAAGATCGACTGGCATCTTTCGGATGACTTTGAGATGAACCGATTTAGGGTGGCCGATCATAACCGTGAGCTTATGCACGTCTCTTATCGTATGGGGGGCCACACTGTTAATGGCATCAATTTGGTCCGGGTTAGCTTCGATACCTCTCTTGCTGACCAAGTACCCAAGGAATTTTCCTGACTGGACACCGAAGGAACACTTGCTCGCGTTGAGTTTCATTCTGTACTTCCTGAGGATTTCAAAGTTCCTTGATAGGTCAGAGAGGTGGTCATCCTTGAGTTTTCTCTTGACGAGCATGTCATTGATGTATACCTCCATAGTGCTTTCCATTTGGTCTCTGAACAGTTTGGTGACCAACCGTTGGTAAGTTTCCCCTGCATTTTTTACCCCAAAGGGCATGACCTTATAACAATATAAATCAACTGTGGTTATAAATGTTGTTTTGTCTTAATCCTGCTCCTACATAGGTATCTGGTGATACCCAGAGTATGTGTCTAGGAAGCTCATCCTTTCATGTGCTGTAGTGGCATCCACCAGCTGATAAATTTTTATGAGAGGGAAACTGTCTTTAAGGCATGCCTTGTTGAGGTCGGTGAAATCGATGTAGACACTCCACTTTCCGTTGCTCTTAGGGATAACGACTGGGTTGGATAGCCATTTGGGGAACTGGACTTCCCGTATGCATCCTGCGTTCAGCAATTTTTCAACCTCCTTCTCCACTGCCTTAGCTTTTTCTGGAGCAGTTCGACGAGTTTTCTGTGTAATTGGCTTGAATGCTAGATCAATGTGTAGTCGATGATAAGTGATGTTCGGATCAATCCTGGGAAGCTCCTAAGTCTCCCATGCAAAGACATCTAGGTTACTTCGAATTAGGGTGATCAATTCCTTCTTTTCATGGTCGGTGAGTGAGGTGCCAATCAAGAACTTTCTTTCACTTTAACTGCTACTGGATATGACTTCCTCCAGGTCCTCGATAACTCTTTCAGAGGGGAGGAGCCTGGTCTCCTCCACTCCTGGACTCCCATATCTTAGTTGCAATTTGGAGGACATTAGCCTCTCTTGCTCTTCGTCCTTGCTTATAACTTTTACAACCTTCTTCTCTGGCTTGGGACGGATGGCTGCTATGAAGCACTTTCTTTCCATCGCCTGATCTTCATGGATTTCCACCACTCCTTGTTCAGTCACACATTTGAGCTTCTGATGGTAGGTAGAGGGGACGACCTTCATCGCGTGAAGCCATCCTCTGTCGAGGATCACCTGGTAGGGTGAATCAATATTGACCATGAGAAATTTGATCATTTTGGAGATATTTCTTGCCCTTACCGACAAGACAATATTTCCCAAGGGGATGGTTACTTTTCCAGCGAAACTAACTAGAGGAACGGTGGCTTCCTTTAGGTCGACGATACTCAATTTTAACTTCCTAAATAGGTCGGGGTACATTACTTCAGATGAGCTGCCTTGGTCGACGAGAAACCTATCGACGTCGTAGTTAGTTATCCTAAGTGTAATGATCAATGCAACGTGATGTGGTGTTCTTACTCCCACTAGGTCCTCATCTGTGAACACAATGTGCTTTCTGTAGTCGACGTCCTCTGCTCGTCGACGCTTTTCTGCTTGCATTTTGGCTGGACCGATTTAAAAAGCTTGCATTACTGCAGTAAGTTTTTTAACTTCCATCCGAGCTGTGTTTCTTTGAATCTGTTTGAGGTCGGATGCCCCATAAATTATCGCGAACTCATGATCTACGTCTTCCTCGAGCACGTTGTTGGGCCTTTTATCTCTATTGGCATCTACCTTCTCTGCCTTCTTTTCCACAAATTTGCTTAAGTGTCCAGTTTGAGCTAACTCTTCAAGGTGAGACTTAAGGGCTTTTCAGTGCTCAGTTTTATGCCCGCCTTCTTTGTGGAAAGCACATCTCAATGTGTTGTTCCTCTTTGAAGGGTCTCCGCCCATTTTCCTGGGCCACTTAATGAACGGTTCATCCTTGATCTTTGCCAAAACCTTATAGACTGGTTCTTTAAAAACTGTGTTTACTACTTGAAATGCTTTTGAGGCATCATTCTTGTTCCCATTCTTAGGGCCGCTCTTGCCCCCATTCTTACTTCCTTTATTTTGACTCTCAGTTTTGTCGCTGCCCTTGCCGGTGAACTTGGCGCGACCATTTTCCCCTGCACTGAGATGGGTTATATATTCAATTTGGCATATTTTTTAATACGAGCCATCAAGTCGTCGATGGTTGTGGCCTCCTTCTTAGTGAGGGACTAGTGTAAGAGGTAAGAACTGGATAAGCCAATCTTAAAGGATGCAACGACGACCTTCTCCGAGAAGTCCTCAACCTCATTGAACAGTTACCAATACTTCTTTGCGTATTCTCTGAGGCTTTCCTGAGGCCTTTTTTTCATAGTCAATAAAGCATCCATCCTCTTTGAGTGGGAGCTGTTGGTAATGAAGCGAGCTGTGAAGAGCTCTGCCAGGGACTCGAAGTTCTTGATGGATCTGTAAGGGAGTTTCTTAAACCCTCTTAGGCCACGTCGTGTAATCTCGACGGAAAGATCCGGCACATCAATGCGTCCTTTTGGTTTCAAAGGGTCATGGACTGCTTGTATAGCCTAACATGGTCGATAGGATCAGTCTTTCCATCATAGATCTTGAACCTGGGCATTGCGAAATTCTTGGGGGTTTCTTCTTCCTCTATTTCCCTTAAGAAAGGGGATTTCATCTAGGCCCTGAGAGAGCTCACCTGGCTAGCTCTCTTATCGACCTGGCACCCCTATGGGCTGGGTGTTGGTCCATCTCTCTCCGGACCAAATTTTGTATATCGTTGTTTCCTCAGCCAGGGCTCCTATAACGGCGAGTTGGTTATTGGTGCTCGGACCAGTCATTATCTGACCTATGTCCCTCAAATCTTTGAGATCTATGTTCTAGGCTCCTTTATCGGCTGTAAGATATGTTCGCCTGAGGGCTTGGAGTCCGATAATGACGTCGCCTTGTATTACGATTGAGTTTTCTCTCCATTTTCTCCAGTCTTCTTTTGAGGCGATCATTCTCGTCTTCTTGCTTACGAGTAGCTTCCTCTTGTTCTTGGAGCCTGGCCTCATAGGCGTCGATCAGCCTGGAGACCTGCGTGGACCTAGCTAGTCCTTGGCTTTCTTTTAAGGCGTGTCATTTTGGAAAATGCCTTGAATTTGAGCGTTGAACTTCAGATCTAACCCTACGAGGAATGGGTTGCTCTTGAATATCCCCTGCTTGAGGGGCATTGTTGTTGTGACCAGACATTTTAGGTGCTTGTTGGTGAAGGCTTTCTTAAAGGAAGAACAATCGCTTCCTATAGACGGCACCAAATGTGGTGACAATAAATCTCAACACAAATTATAAGCAAATGCGATCACCAGAAAAAGTAAACAACACAAATTAGAATAACTACAATCACATACGACACAAGATATATGTGGTTCGGCAAATTGCCTACGTCCATGGTGGTGCTCTCGGTTTATATTTCTTTTCTTTCCAAGGGAGTGTTTACAATTTCATACCCTTTACCCCGGGCCAAGGGTACAATATATATATATATATATATATATATATATATATATATATGTGTGTGTGTGTGTGAATTTCGCGGAGTGGGGGTGTTGGGCACCTCCACATTGGCCCATAATCCCTAGAATATCTCTTGAGAGATTTTAGGGGTTGAATGGGTCATTGTTGAATTAGTTATTTGCGAGACTTTAGAGTTTGGGTTGGACTTCCCCTATTCTTGATAGGGCTTAGTCGATCTACTTCTCTAGGCCAGTACAAATAAATGAGGTACCCACAATGATTATGATCTAAGGAATGCCAAACCATATTATAATTCTATTTCATATTGTTGATGCCAAAAATTATCCATCTACGTGGACCAATGAGAAATGGACTCATGTTCTCCTACGTGGCAATATTCACATTAATTACTCACTTGATCGGCTCAGAAGACAATTGGTCGGCTAATCGGCCAACCAACCAACTCGGAGAATAAGAACCATAAAGAATATTAAAGGCCATTGGTGTAGAGTCATTTTGTACACGTGAATATCAAGGGTCTCATTTATTATATACATATGTAAATGCCTGAATATATAAAGGCATTCCATATCTTGGGTTCCTAACAACCCCTATAAATACATACTCTCCCATAGCTAAAAGGGATAACTCAATCATTCTCAGCACACCATGTTGTGCTATTGTAAACCCTAGGAATAAAATAACAGTGGACATAGGCTTTCCTTACAATCGAACCACTTTAAAAAAATTTGTTTCACATGTGATTGCTTGGATTATTTACATTTAATTTATCTACATCTTCATTTTATCTGTTGTTGACGTCTATAAAATGATAGACCATTTTTAGTCATCAACAGATTGGTGTCGTCTGTGGAAAAAGACATGAAAATCTTTCCATTTTATTAGAAGAAACGAAAATCATCATCATAAGCTAAGTCTATTTGTCTTTACGTGTAAACAATTACATTTTATACCCACATCGTTTCGCTCAATGATGAGTCTCGAATGTTTCATAAACTATTTATTCAATTCTTATTTACGAATCTGCATAACGAATATCTCTTTCATCGTTAACCTTCTCTGCATGAATATATATCTGATTCTTATATATCCACCGTCAGATCTTGATTTGGAGCCCTCATCAAATTGATTCATTACAATCATACTTTTCTCTGTGACTGAAAAATAGGAAGAGATAAGTGTCCAGGACCACTTTCTCTCTCCAGAAAACTCAGTTACCCACCTCCGTAAAAGGGGGAAATGAACAGACATAGCCAGCACTTCTTATTATCAAAAGGAACCACCTCAATTTGAGACTCTGGGCACAAATTTGGGATAAAAAGTTCTCCACAATTCTTCATTCAATGACGTCAGTGTTGAGTGCAATTAAAAATCTAGGTTTATTTGTTCAATCGCTGGCAAATCAGAGGAAACCATATCATCATGGCTCCGGACACAAATCCGAGATGTGATATAGAGCATAAAAATATAATTAGATAGCTCGGATTGTGTGTTCAATCATCAATGGATTCACATCGAGTGGAATCAAATCCACCTTGGTAACCAGCTTATGTCCCAATTTACAACAACCATCTGTCTCCTCCGATTATCTCCACTTGCAACCTGTGGCTCTTATTCTCCAAAATCATCAACAAATTTTTATTAGTTCTCTCCGGTGTATATGACCTACCTTTCCTCATCAAACAAACCCAATCGGATCTTCAAACAAGAGGAAAATCCAACACTTACATTCTCTGACTTTTTTGCCAACTAGCCAATACAAATCGCCTCTTCAGCCGCTGATCTGCGTCCATGACACCAACAAATTTAATTTGGTTTATAAGGAAATGAAATCATAATTTAGTTTGGTCTAAAGTCACCATCGCCGACCATCGTTCTGGAGCTTCTTTTGGTCGGCTCTTTCCCAAGTTGCCTCCCTTACCAACGTGGTCACGATAATATAATCTTCTTGATTTTTGCACAGGTATCAACTTCTTCCCGACCACCTATTACTGGTCAGAGGTAGGTGTTGTAACCACCTATTACTGGTCAGCACCAGGTGTTGCGACCACCTATTACAACGAAAAAAACTTATGTTGGAAACTATTTATGTGTATGGTAATTTCTCCTTGGATTTCCTCGAGTATTTCTCCTCGAATGACCTTGGATCTCCTATCCGACCATTATATCATCACCTCAGGAAACCTGTACTCATATGGAAACCCAAAAATCATGGTCGGATGACTAGTGCTCAGATCGTCATATCCATCATCACTGATAAAACACGCAATGGGGGTTTCAAATGATTGGTCGACGTAAAATGTTTGAGGCCCTCATCAGCACGCTGTGTGCCTTAATAGAGAGGGGCACAATTTCTTTAAGGCTTGGATTTCAGGCCCTTGTTACTTTATGTGAACATTAAAAGCCATTGGTTTACCTCCCTACCATTTATATTTCACATCCTCGTATGAAATGAATTTTTTGAAAACCAACATATATCAAAAAATTTACTAGAGTTGAAATAACTTTACAAAAACTTTAGATTAAGCAATTAGGCCTTACATATGGCACATATTTGATAAAAAAACTGCTCGCGTAACACATATTCGACACAAAACTTATTGTTTCATATATTATTTGGCCAAATAAGTTTCATGATAATTTCTATTTGATTTAGCCTCAACATATGGTCGGGAAAATTTATTAATTTCCACAGGTATAAGATTCAGTCCCAATAAAAGCTCGGCCACAATCTTAAGTTCCTGGAAATCCTATTAATGCTCCGACGGATATTTAAGCACGCTGCAACACATTAAGACCGGGTGAGATTATTTTTTATAACCGACGAATGCTCAGGCGATGATATTTCTTCAATTATCTAACTTTGATTCTTGACCTGAATGATGGTTATGCATATTCAAGATTCGTCTCGGCAGAGGATTGACAAAATATTTATTGTCCTATATTTATTTTCAAAGACATCTGCCACACAAGTTGTATTTTATCTACAACGCGTGGTTGGTAGAGAAAATCTTTATCTATATTCAGTCCCGATAAATGGTCGGCATAGTCAATTAAATATCGACATTTACATTTATTATTGATATTCAACCCTAATGAATGGTTTGGAAAAATATATTTCTCTAACAATGCAGGATCATTCGTAATATTTACTCGGTCTCCTCAGGATCATTTATGATAATTACTTGGTCCCCTCAGGCATTATTTAATTTATCCCCGATAAATGGTCGGCCCTTACATTATTTCATTAGATTTCTAATAGTCGTCGATGGATAGTTGATGCAGTTTACATGATGTGAATCATCACAATTTAGCCCCAACGGATTGTTGGGCCCTACCATTGCTAATTAATTCAACCTCTGCCAATGACTACATCAGCATTATATCTGCAATTCAATCCAGATGCTCGGGCATTACATTGCAACAAAGTCCCTATGGATGGTTGGGCATTATTATTATTGGGCTGATGAAATTATTATTTATCCATCTCATCATAACCCCAACAAGGGGATCCATATTTATGTTGACCTGTTCACTGCAACATTAGTCAAGCAAGCCTCAACACATTAACTCTTCACAAACCTTTGGTCGGCCTCTCCAATTGGGCCATTTATCCTATTAACAGATAATACTGGTTTTCACTAAGTATCAGTGTCTAGAACTGAAAATTGAAGACATCACATCAAAGCACTTCAGTTGTTCTCCTAAAATCAAACTTCATGTATGACCTCGTCTTCGTACAGATCACAAACACAAGGTTCACTAAAAAAAATTACAGTCTTATGGACGATAAAATCCGACCAATACTTGACTAATGCAGGTACAAGATCCTAAAATCAAACTTCATGTATGACCTCGTCTCCGGACAAATAACGAACAAGAAGTTTTACCCCGCCAAGTTAAATACGGGAATACATATATACATTCCTAAACATGAGAATATATATATATATATATATATATATATATATATTCCTAATGAAAATTTCATTCTTCCTGTGTTGGCTCAATTTTGAGACAAACAATTTTTTAGATGCTCCTGCATTTTTTATTATTAAAATCTATTTTTTATATACCTTAAATCATATTTTTCTATATTGATTTAATATATAAATTAGTTTTGATAAACATGTTTTTTGTGTGTGTATTTTTAATTTAAATATTTATTTATATTCTGATTTGTAAATTTATTATTTTCCTTGTTTATTTTATTTTATGCCTTAAATCCTATATTCTTATTATGACTTAATGCATAAATTAAAATAAAATAATTTTTGCAAATTTTTTTTGTATTTCTATTTTTTATCTACTTTATTTTCAGCATTTATAAATTTTTTATTATTATTTTTGGTTTTAATTTTTTATGGGATAAATAAAACATTTAGATAAACATAACCGTTATTTATTTGAATCAAGGTTATCCCGAAATTAAAACGCCAATTTTTATTAAAGGTGTGGTTGGTTTTGAAAAAACATGGGCTGGTTTTGGGTGGCTTGAGGTCTTCCGATTGCGTGTTTTGTGTGGCCTATTTTTTGAGATTATTTGTCCCCTTACCTTTATCCGTTTTACCCCTATTTGCTTGGGTAATTATTTACAGACCTAGTTTTTTATTTTGGGGCTTTCTTATCTTCGGTTGAGTTCTTTTTGGAAACAAGGGTTTCATTTTCTTTTTACCTCTTTCTCTCTCTACAAGAGATCCCTACATTACCATTTTTTTCTATTTGTTTTTTTGCTCAAAGCTTTCTTGGTTAAACTCAGGGAGTTTTTACACCATTTTTCTACAGCCCTCTTTATTTTGAGATCTGTGGGTTTGATAAAATTATACCATCATAATGTTTGGGTGTTTAACTTCGGTGTAAAGATTTGGGGGTTCTGAGTTCCGTTTTTCGGCTATTTCAAGTGGTTCATTATTGCCCTGTTTTGAGACGATTTAGAGCTGAATCACTTGTTATTTATGGTCTCCATTTGGAACGATCATTTTTTTAGAACACGGATCTTCTTTGTTTTTTGGACGAACTCGGTTGAGTATTTCATTTTGAGGTAACTTTAGTCTTTACCCTCTTTATATATATATATATTAAGATCTGCTATATATATACATTTATATCCTTTATAAATCTGTTTTGGCTGTGTGTTGGTATCCCATCATTTGCGTGGTTAAGATTCATGAAATAGAAAACAGTTTTTGTTTGTTGAAAACTATTTTTTTTTTTTTGCACAGATCTATAAACATATACGACTTTTATATTCAGATCCGTGGATAGATTTTTTTGGCTTGTTATGTGTCTAATTAAAACGAGATTCGTCTTATCAGTTTTGTTTGTTTTGTTTCTTTGGCTTGATAGAAACTATGTTAACTTTGGGCCGAGATAATTCTTGGGACTGCTTAAGATCCAACAATATTTTTCTTTGCTCTCTAAGGTGATTTAAGGTGTAGAGATGCTACTGTTTTGTGATTGGAAACTAAGTCTAGTTTATTTTTTAAAACTTTGTATGCTTCATATACTTTCTTAGTGTTTTAGGTTTGTTATTGTTTTTGGTATTGTTCAAATCTTTTTTTGTTCAGATCCGGGTGTTGATATCGTGTCTTTTATCAGCTGTTATTTGTTGATGTCGATCTAGATCTGGTGAAGACTTTTTTTATTTATTCCGACCCGTTAATCTCTGTTTTTATTTTCAGACTAAATTTTAGGATTGAAAATTTGGATTGAGATTATTTAGTCCTTTAGACTAAGTCTGATTTTTTTTTGTTTGTCATTGTGAAAATCAAGACCTATTATCATTTGAATCTTAATTCCTTTTTTTTTGTCACACATTTTTTTATTCAAATATATTTTATTTAAAATCTGATTTATTTTAATTAATTTGGGATTTAGTATAATAAGAGTTTTTAGTCGCACCTTGTTCACGTCCTCTAAATTGAACATTTTTCTTTGTGTGTTCATTTATATTTAGTTGGATTTATTAAAGTGTGTGAGATTTAAAATCATTTATCTTTTATTACTTTATTTTATTTATCAGTCCTAACTTGTATGAGCTAAGTACTACATGCTTTACCTTTTGCTCATTTTACTTAGACTAGATATTTGTGACATAACACCTACTTTATTTATTTATATTCTATCCGGTGTTAGGTTAATTTTTTATTTCAGTTAGTGTGACACAATTTCTGGAATTTTATTTCCTGTTTTATTTGTGGTCATTTATACCAACTGATTTGTTTAGGATTAATCTTTACTTGAATATTAATTATTAAGGAAGACTTTGATTGTGTCTTTTGACTTAATATTTAATCATTCTTTTAATACTGATTAATTCAATCTCATCTCATTACTAGTTATTTGTGTTGTGTACATCTACACGCGTTCTCGGGGGTGGAGTGTGTAGTGTATTTGTGTTGTAGTCACTATTATCTGGGTGTTATTAGGTTGACTGATTGTCAGTCAAATTAGGTTATATTTAGTTTAGGTTAGGTGTACGACTTGTATTTACTTAGTTTAAATCATTGTAAACTGGTGGACATAATCTGTAATTAATAATTGGTAATAGTTGACATGGTTCGGTGATCGGTCCTGGAACTAGGGGACCCAAGGTTATCCATTTTGGTGGCTTCCTCGTTATCAAATATTGTGCTCTTTTCGCTTTTCCTCTCTTTCTTAAAGGGTATTTTTATTTCTAACATCACCACTTTTACTTACTAGTGTGCGTGAGTGTATTTTAATTTATAAACTTTAATAGATTTTATATTAAAGAGTTAAAAGAGTGTTTAAATAACCTAATTCACAATAGTGTGACCCCTTAGGTCCTTTCAAGTGGTATCAGAGCTTCAGGATTCACTTTATAAAAAATTTATTCAGCAAAGATCCTGAACACTTTTTAAAATCTATTTTTAGTATTTCTAAAATCTAGTTTTTAATATAGAAAAACAAATTGGTGATGCAAAATTTCCTTTGAGAAAACCCCTTTATGAATGTTCTAAAGGTAAAAATGTCATTGGCCAAGCGATGGGTGCAACAGAATTTAAAGGATTTTTGGCTTGCACCACATCCTTGGAAGCTTGGAACATTTGTAACCCTTCAACACTTTTGTCTAAATTTTGGAGTAATTTTTATGATGTTGATGAATGTGATAAAATAGGCAATTCTACCATTCTAGAAGTGTGTGTGTGTTATAATTCCATTGATATTTGCACACTTGATGATAGCACAAACTTGGGTGAAATAAATTATAGGTTATTAGTAAAAATTGATGCTTTAAATAATCAAATCAAATTTATTAGTGAAGAATTTGCAATGCATGTTGATGATTTTGAATCTAATATTATTTTACTTGAGAAAAAAATTTGTATATTGACTGAAACTAATCTCTTACTTGAAAGTCAACATAAGGATGCTTTAAATAAATTTGATGAAACTCAGTTTTAACTTAAATCTGTTTTGAATAAATATGATCAATGTCAAAAAGATATTAAAGTCTCTTTGAAAAAGGTAGATGGTCTTTCAAATTCGAGTTTAAGTGTTGATGAATTTGTTCCTTTGAAAGAAATTGGGTTTAAGGGCGAAACATTTGATGGATCTAATTTTGTGAGTTGTAGTGAACAAATTCCCGAGTCTAATGAAATTAAAATGAGTATTAAACATGTTGAAATTAAGGATTCTTTTATCGCATTTGTTAATCTGGTATTTGTTTGCATTTTTGCCGTAAAAATGGTCATTTAAAAGAGTTTTGTTTTAAGAAATTAGTAAATTAGGTAAATTTTGACAAATTCAAAATGTTGGGAATGTTAAAAATGTTAAATCTATTTTTCATTGTAGTTTTTGCTCTAAGAAAGGTCATTTAGAGAAATTTTGTTTTAAAAGGTTGAAATTAACTAGGAAAAAGGAGAATGATGAGAGCCTTTTAATGCGAAATCCAATGCTATGGATGTGTATCGGTGTAACTTTTATCTTAAAACGGGTCATTAAGGATAATTCTGCTATAAGCGTTTAAGTAGACAACAAAATGGTGTTAATAATATGCCCATGATCCCTTTAAAGTCTGATTTTATTGAGAATTGTTCCAAATTTAATGTTAATTCTGCCCATTTTAAGACTGGTTTTCCTAATGTTAAATCTAAGTGGATTAAGAAAAATGTCTTGGGGTTGTCAAAAGGATTGTTTCAATGTTCCAAACTAGTTTGTTTTAGTTTGTACATTTTTTTTGTATTTTACGTTGTACCAACTTTATTTAGTGGATTCTTCTTTACCCTTTGTCCCTTTGAGACAAACAGGGAGAGAATTTGATACTCTTTTATTATTGTATTTTATGATTTTTTGTTAAGTCTTTTAGGAATTCTTGTGTTTATTTGAGTTATGTACTACCCTACTATTGTCTAGGACTTTTGTTGTTAGTTGAGTTATGCACTCTTTTACTTTATTTTAGGATTGCATGTTGTTAGTTGAGTTATGTACTCTTTTATTTTATTATTACTCTTGTTGTTAGTTGAGTCAAGTAATCTTTTATTTTTAGGACTCATGTGTATAGTTGAGTTATGTAATTTGTGTCATTTCTTGTATTTGAGTCTCGGTTTAGTTTGTCTAAAAATTATCCGAAGGGGGAAATTAAAAATCTCATTCTTCTTGTATTGACTTAATTTTGAGACAAACAATTTTTTAGATGCTCCTGTATTTTTTATATACCTTAAATCATATTTTTTTATATTGATTTAATATATAAATTAGTTTTGATAAACATGTTTTTTGTGTGTGTATTTTTAATTTAAATATTTATTTATATTCTGATTTGTAACTTTATTATTTTCCTTGTTTATTTTATTTTATGCCTTAGGTCCTATATTCTTATTTTGACTTAATACATAAATTAAAATAAAATATTTTTTGTAGATTTTTTTTGTATTTCTATTTTCTCTCTACTTTATTTTCAGCATTTATAAAAAATTTAATATTATTTTTGGTTTTAATTTTTGATGGTATAAATAAAATATTTAGATAAACATAATTGTTGTTTGTTTTAATCAAGGTTGTCCCGAAATTAAAATGGCATTTTTTATTAAAGGTGTGGTTGGTTTTGAAAAACCATGGGCTGGTTTTGGGTGGCTCGAAGTCTTCCGATTGCTTATTTTTTGAGATTGTTTGTCCCCTTACCTTTGTCCGTTTTACCCTTGTTTGCTTGGGTAATTATTTATGGACCTAGGTTTTTATTTTGAGGCTTTATTATCGGTTGAGGTCTTTTTGGAGACAAGGGTTTCATTTTCTTTTTACCTTTTTCCCTCTCTACAAGAGCTGCAGACATTACCATTTTTTCTCTATTTTTTTGCTCCAAGCTTTCTTGTTTAAACTTAGGGAGTTTTTACACAATTTTTCTACGGCCCTCTTTATTTTGAGATCTGTGGGTTTGATAAAATTATACCATCATAATGTTTGGGGGTTCTGAGTTTCGTTTTTTGACCATTTGAAGTGGTTTGTTGTTGCCCTGTTTTGAGTCGATTTGGAGTTGAATAACTTGCAATTTTTGTGCTCCATTTGGAACGATCGTTTTTTTAGAACACGCATCTTCTATGTTTTTTGGACGAACTCAGTTGAGTATTTCATTTTGAGGTAACTTTGATCTTTACCCTCTTATATATATATACTAGGGTATGCCCGTGCCTGAAGGCACGCTGATAATCGCAAAACGACAAAAAAAAATCAAAATACATGCCTAAAGGCACGAATAAAATTTCCAATGTATTGAATGTGTAAACAAGCATGTAAATAATTTTTAAAAAGTAGAAAAATTTTCCTTATTTATTGGACTATCCACATTAATAGCAATATACCAACTGAAATAAATAAAATCGAGAACGAACTTGAAAAACTAAAGAAAAAAGCATTAGATGAGCAAAAAAGGAGGGGATGATACTGGAATACACATAAATCCGCATCAAGTTTCTATTGTATATTCATACCATATCTAGTCTAGAAATGAAAGTAGCTTTAAAAAGACAGTACAGTGAAGCCTAACCATCATATGCATTCACAAAGAATAATATTCAGTTAATTTATTTCATCATACTCCCTACAATAAACAATTAACTTTATCCTACATTTACAGATAGAAATTTTTTATTCAAGGAGTTGAGGTCTTCAAAGCTCAATAATACCCATTGTATCTACCCTGGTGTTGCATATAGACATCATGGAAGGGGCTGCATATGTCCATTATGGACGACATCTCGAAGGCGCTGTCGGTTACCCATTCACAACTCTGTTCTCTGTTGACCGGTGAGGCAAGAGTGCCATTGCCCCAAGTGAAACTGTTAACATTTAAAGGATAAAAAGTGAGATGATAATATTACTTGACCTGTACTTGAAATTCATAAAATCTCTTTATGGCGTGATTCTAAAAGAAAAATAAAAAATAAACTGCACTTGACAAAAAAGTTCATTGAGAGACGTACCAGATCTGGAGGTGCTACAGGTGAGTGGATATGGCCGATCCGCACAATAGTAATCAAATAAAGTCGAACTGGAACCACACTGCCCACCCGATGTTTCACATCGCTGGCATATGGTTTCATTTTTATGCCCACTCGAACCTGAAACTGCTACGGAGAGCTACTGTTAGGTCATGCATACACTAAAAATTAATATCATAATAATAGAAAACAATAAACATTAATAGGCAGAACAAAAAGCTTCCAGCAGAACAACTGTTGTTACTTTATCATTGAACTCATAATGCTGTGACTTTATCATTCGATCTACTTCTAGCTTGGCCTCGCCCATATCATCAGAGAACCAACTGGTCATTCCTCCGGACCTAGAGAAATTCTCAACCAAAGAAATAAGCAGTGCATTTAAAAAGCTCTCTACCCCAAGACAAACTTGTGGTAAATGCATAAACTGATATGATCAGGATACTGGTCAGCCATCACTCGTTGATTCATCTCATCGCATATCTTCTCACGACACTGCTCATAGATGCTTCACATAGTTGCTTCTGAACACTGACAATTTCTTTCCAATTGGGACATAACCAAGTAACCCTCAAATGACAATTTCATATACATACATGTAAAATGTTATCGTGGCAATAAATGTGCATGTCTAGCAATTAAAAGTTACATATGTCACCATAAAATGGTTATGTTCTTGATGCTTAGGAAATTTTGTAATACAACTTCAAAAAATATATAAATAGAAAATCAGGTAATAAATTTGATTCCCAATAACCCTATATACCTTCTCATCGGTCAAATAATTCCCCGCTACTCCAACACACAAACTATCAACGAACCCGACCCACACTCCCTGTCCCAACTTAAAGTCAATAAAACATTAATAGACAACTTATTATGTACTTTCAACAATGTCTCTCTTAATACAAAATCAAAAACACAAATAAATAGCAGGGTTAAATACTTAAAAAGGGAAGGAGTGATAACCTTGTGTCATGGCAATGATAACCTTGTGTTCGAGACACCTGAAAGGTAAAGCATCCCCCTCCCCACCACAAACAATATGACATGTTAAAAAAATCCAACAATAAAACAAAAATGTTAAAATGAAAATCTATACAAAAAGAATTACTGATGAGTAATTAATTATAAAAGAGAACTATTAGCATTCATAAAAATGAAATAACACGATCCCTAAGTGCGGAATTCATTCTAAAATGTTGTAGTAATGAGATACGCAAAAAAATTTCCTTAATAAGTATATGAAGCCGTAATAAGTAATAATAACTCATTCTAAAATTTTAAACTTATAATCCAAAGTAAAAATCACAACTAAAATTAAAACAACCCCTAATCAAGTTCACAAAAACTGCCTGTTTTAGAATTGGATGCTTAGACCAATCTAAAGGGCAAACCAACAAAAAGAATATTTGCACCTATCGACCAAAATTGATGAGCTGAGCAAAACAGGGAAATAAAATCGATACATATAAGATGGGAAAGTTAAGAAAGCCATAGAGGCAGCCATGGGTGGTGACATTTCTATTCGGAGTCAAAACCGGAGATCGTCGATGGATTCCACCGGAAAACCTCTCTCCATCTCCAATAAAAACAAACCCTTAGTTACATAGGCTGATAGGATGAAATGGTTTGAAAAGAATAGATGATCAGTGGCTCTTGACAGTGTTAATTGTCGAAAAAATCGTTAAGACAGATGTTATACCTTTTGATGATAGTAGGGTGGGTTGTTCTAAACCCATGCAAGGATTATAGACCTCTAGAAAGAGGATATATCCATGCGAGATTCATCATGACTTCTCCATCTGAAAATGTTTCTCCGTTCATAGCCTCAAAACATCCGCTATCACACGCCTTCGAAGATTTTTGGGAAATAGTACTCCAGTGTTGTTGCTCGGTAATTGTGATTCTCACGCGATTGGTCAAGAATTACTGGATGTATAAATTTTGCGACTATTTTCAGACAGAGGATCATCCAAGAGAAATTAACAATAGCATTCAATACATTTCCAACAAAAGATTGCCACTGCCTCAACTCCAAACTAAGATTCCTGCATTCTGAAATAGAAAGTAACATCTTAATAAGATTCAATGTGACAATTGCATTAAATTTAACAAACAAAATATATTATTGAAGACATTAAATGAAGATTACATTTGAATCTCCAAATAAAGAAAACCTACCCCTGCAAATCAAATAATTATAAGTTATTTTTTTTTATAGAAATAAAACAGATTTTCAGTGTATGTAGTGATATCATACCTACAGTATGTAACTGCAAACAAAGATTTTTAACACACCAAATATGAGTAAGGAGGTTGCAGAGAATCTCCCCTGCTATAATTTGGGACTCTGGACCAAAATCAAGAACTGCCTCCATAGAATTCATGTACTCTATATAGAAAACAATAGATGGCCCTGAATACTTCAAAAACCTCAATTTTTTGGCATCAAGATAATTTAGACCCCAACATTTCTTCAAACTAACTCTCCAGTGATTCACATTTTAAACAAAGACTCTTGAGTGCACCAAAATTCTTATAATACAAAACCTTAATATTGGATGAAAACAAAATTCTAGTCCGCGTGAATAATTAAATTCTACAACACCAAGTTTGCCATTCGAGCTTGAATAATTCCCAAAAGATCAAAACTTCAATATTAGCAAATGTAACTAATCACATGTTACATATAAAACATCTTAAGTGAGCATAAATTTTGAAAGTTTTGCAACATCAAGTCATCAGCAAGATTGCAACGCTAACCAAATCCAAAATTTCGACCAAACCAAATTCAAACATGCCACAGTTCAACTAAGAAATATATTGAAAACTTTGGGCTCTTCAACTCAACTATAGATTTCTCAGGTTGCAAGTGGCAGGGGGTAGAAAACAACGCTCAACTCATATTGATCAAATATGGACATAGTAAAATATACCACAGATTAGTACCTCTGCTTGGCCAAATCTGCTTAATATACCGTTGTACAATATACTGTTGTGGAAAAGTGTGTATGAAATATATTTTACAGCAGTACTAATCTGAATCAAAGAATGTGTATAAAACTGCTAAAACACAAAGATTATACATGTATAAAACTGCTAAAACACAAAGATTATACATGTATAAAACTGCTAAAACATAAGATTATACCTTTTATGTCTTTTGATAGTACCTCTTTTGGAGATACTGCCTTGTAAGCCTCTCAACAACTGTTGTACCATGTCGTCACATTCGTCACCGCAATCAGATTACTCAAATACTGCCCTGTATAAGCATCTCAACAGTTGTTGGCAGTGTGGCACGAAACATATACATTGTCCGATAAATCCTCTTCTCATCATGTGGTCTCTAAGTTCTATGACAACAACTGATTTAGTATAATATTCCCATTATTAGGTGTTTTCCCATTTTAATTCTTTCACCTGCTAAAGGTTCCAAAAAAGTAAGGAAAAAGTAGAAATGTTACAAAGCATCAGATACCTTTCTTTCTTGTAACTCTCTAATATCAACAACTCCATATATCTCATTCTCTTGCCATTGAAACTATAATAAAACTTCATAAAGTTTTATAAATATCTATAACATGATAATGAATTTGAAACAAAATAGAACATGGCATAGGTCTATCAACCGCAAATCAAATAGATGAAATATCAACACAATCCACAACATAACCACTTACATCTATAGTTATATAGCAGTTATGTTAGAAGTGGAGTGTGAACATAGAACATGACGAAATACAAAATAAGTCGAATGTCAATTTACCTTCATAAAGGGGGTGTTTCAGAGTTGTAACTTTTTAATTCTTAGCGAAATGTACCTTCATAAAGGAAAAAAGTAATCATCATACAAATAAGTCGAATGTCAATTTATAATATGTTGTTACTGACTAATTAATATAAACGCATTAAGAAAGCAAGGATTATTTTAGAATTGAAATTTGAAACTTATGCCACAATACAAAATAAAATTAAAATTACCAATTAAAATTACAAAATATAAATATATTTAAAATTTTGACCAAAATCGCATACAACAAATTAAACCACAATACTGTTTGCTTGCATTATAGATCAAATATTTCGCATTTTTACGTAACACACGTAGAAGCTAACTAAGCATAGAGAGATGCTACCTTATTACAAATTGAGTCTCTATTTGAAAGAAAATTTACTTACATCAAATAATAAACCAACATCAGTTAAAATCTAGGTAGATAGTCTGCTATACCTGAACAATCAAACAAAAAAATGTCAGATCTACAAAATAAAACAGTAAATGATCAAATAATGAACCCTGAAAATGCAAAAAGCTATAAAACTTAGGGTTTACAAAACGGATACCTGAACAATCGAACTACCATACCTGAATAATTGAATAAAAAAATGTCAGATCTACGAATATAACAACAAATGAACAAACGGATACCTGAACAATCGAACCAACAAATGGGTTTTCATGTACAAAATCAGAAGATATAAAATCATATGAATCGTATTCTCAAAAGGGACATTCCCTTGGCTGAAATCGCACAACCGAGAGAGAGAGAAATGGAGTGAGGGAGTGCGGGAGTGAAGAGATGTAAAGTAACGGCTAGGTTTGGAAGATTAGGTAAAGGGAGAGAATGGGTGCAATTACTACTCTACCCTCGTGACATCATCAACTCAACTTGTGACATACATATCTTTGCTACTTTATTTTATATATATATATATATATATATATATATATATATTTTAAGATCTGCTATATATATATACATTTATATCCTTTTTAGATATGTTTTGGTTGTGTGTTGGTATCCCATCGTTTGCGTAGTTAAGATTCGTGAAATAGAAAATATTTTTTGTTTGTTGAAAACTTTTTTTTTTTGCTCAGATCCGTAAACATATACGGCTTTTCTGTTCAGATTCGTGGATAGTTTTTTTGGGTTGTTGTGTGTCTAATTAAAATGAGATTGGTCTTATCAGTTTTGTTCGTTATTTCTTTGGCTTGATAGAAACTATGTTAACTTTGGGCCGAGATAATTCTTGGGACTACCTAAGATCCAACAATATTTGTTTTTGCTCTCTAAGGTGATTTAAGGTGTAGAGTTGCTACTGTTTTGTGATTGGAAACTAAGTCTAGTTTATTTTTTAAAACCTTCCATGCTTCAAATACTTTCTTAGTGATCCTTTGTGAAAATCAAGACCTGTTATCATTTGAATTTTAATTTAGTTTTTTTTGTGTCACACATTTTTTTATTAAAATATATTTTATTTAAAATCTAATTTAATTTAATTAATTGTGGATTTAGTATAATCTGAGTTTTTACTCACACCTTGTTTATATCCTCTAAATTGAACATTTTTCTTTGTGTGTTCATTTATATTTAGTTGGATTTATTAAAGTGTGTGAGCTTTAAAATCATTTATCTTTTATTACGTTATTTTATTTATCAGTCCTAACTTGTATGAGCTAAGTGCGACATGCTTTACCTTTTGCTCATTTTACTTGGACTCGATATTTGTGAGATAACACCTGCTTTATTTATTTATATTTTATCCGGTGTTAGGTTACTTTTTTATTTCAGTTAGTGTGACACAATTTATGGAATTTTATTCCCTATTTTATTTGTGGTCATTTACACCAACTAATTTGTTTAGGATTAATCTTTACTTGAATATTAATTATTAAGGAAGACCTTGCTTGTGTCTTGTGACTTAATATTTAATCATTCTTTTAGTACCGATTAATTCAATCTCATCTCATTACTAGTTATTTATGTTGTGTACATCTATATGGATTCTCGGAGGTTTAGTGTGTAATGTGCGTGTTTTGTAGTCACTATTACCTGGGTGTTATTGGGTTGACTGGTTGTCAGTCAAGTTAGGTTGTATTTAGACTGGGCTGGGTGTACTACTTGTATTTGCCTAGTTTAAATCATTGTAAACTAGTGGAATGTAATCTGTAATTAATAATTGGTAATAGTTCATTTGGGTCGGTGGTCGGTCCCGGAACTAAGGAACCCGGGGGTTTTCCTTTCGGTGGCTTCCTCGTTATCAAATATTGTGTTCTTTCCGCTTTTCCTCATCTCACTCTTAAAGGTATTTTTATTTCTAACATCACCACTTTTACTTACTAGTGTGCGTGAGTGTATTTTAATTTATAAGCTTTAATAGATTTTATATCAAAGAGTTAAAAGAGTTTTTAAATAACCTAATTCACGTTCCTTAGGTCCTTTCACCTAACACACTTGGTCACCAATGATAACTACTTCATGTATGACTTCGTCTTTGACAAGTCAAGAACAAGAAGCCTATAAAACTTCATGTATAAACACAAGAAGTTTTACCCAAGTGGGTTAAACACAGGAATACATACATACATTCCTAACACACTTGGTTGCCGATGTTAACTAATTCATGTATGACTTCGTCTTTGACATGTCAAGAACAAAAATCGTATAAAACTTCATGTATAAACACAAGAAGTTTTACCCGACCGGGTTAAATTCAGGAATACATATATGCATTCCTAAACACAGGAATACATACATACATTCCTAATACACTTGGTCGCCACTGATAACTAATGCTACAACTTGGATCAAACAAACTATTTAAAGTTTTATCTAAGAACAACATTAGTAGAATTTAAGGCATTACAATCATTACTGATCCGACTAACTAGTCTACAAATATTATCTAGTCGGCAAGCTGATTAAAAACTAATCACAAGCTTAAACACAGATCAACTAACTATTCCAACACTAATGGCTTCAGCAAGATAGTACAACAATAGAAACATTTATTACAAGGAAATAACAAAGCTCTTAGGAGTCATTTCATGGAGCATTTTTCTTCGGCCTTATCCACCCCAGCAAGAGCGGCATCAAGGGAAGAAAAAACACAACACCTTTTGGCGATTTGCAGTTTTTCAAACTATCCACGAAAACACCACCGAGTGAAGTATTTTACAAATTCCAATAAGTCGGCTACCGACAACCGACATACTTGAAGGTCAAGGCTCATTGTTTATCCTTTCAATAAATATTCAAACATTGGAGGCTTTTGTTGCAAATTAAATTGTTCATATAATAGAGATTAAGGATGCAAGAACATCTGTCATATGTTGCGAAGAAATTCGAAGTGATGCATTATGGAAGAAGAATTGATGACATCAAACGATACCAGCTGAACCAACAGCATGAGGACATTTGTCCTTCCAAGTAGTTACATCAGCACTTCTTCAGCACTTGGTCGGCTCTAGACCTAATTGGTCAGCACATTGATCGATCAACTTTAGAAAGTAAACCGTCAATAAGAAGAAGGGTCAAACACACAGAATTATCAAGAGACACTCCACACGTACTTTAGGAAGCTAATAATCTCATTATGTATGGGCTTCGAGCAATTTTTTTAGAATAAATGCGCCATACTTTCCCTAAATCATCAAGCATTAAGCATTGGGGGCTTCTGTTGATGCCAAAAGTTATCCATTTACGTGGACCAATGAGAAATGAACACCTGTTCTCCTATGTGGTAATATTCACATTAATTACTCACTTGGTCGGTTCAGAAGACAGTTAGTCGGCTAATCGTCCAACCAACCAACCTGAAGAATATGAACCATCAAGAACATCAAAGGCCATTGGTGTGGAGTCACTTTGTACACATGAATATCAAGGGTCTCATTTATTATATACAGATGTAAATGTTTGAATATATAAAGGCATTCCATCTCTTGGGTTCCTAACAACCCCTATAAATACATACTCTCCCATAGCTGAAAAGGATAACTCAACCATTCTCAGCACACCATGTTGTGCTATTATAAATCCTTGGGAATAAAATAACAATGGACGTAGGCTTTCCTTACAACCGAACCACTTTAAAAATCCTTGTCTCACATGTGCTTGCTTAGATTGTTTATCTTCATCTTCATTTTATCTATCTGTTGATGCCTAAAACTATCCATCTACGTGGATTAATGGTAAATGAACACATGTTCTCCTACATGGAAACATTCACATTAACTACTCATTTGGTCGGCTCAGAGGACACTTGGTCGACTAACCGGACAACTAACCAACCTGAAGAATATAAACCATCAAGAATATCAAAGTCCATTGGTGTAGAGTCATTTTGCACACGTGAATATCAAGGGTCTCATTTATTATATACATATGTAAATGCCTGAATATATAAAGTCATTACATCTCTTGAGTTCCTAACAACCCCTATAAATACATACTCTCCCATAGCTTAAAGGGAGAACTCAACCATTCTCAGCACACTATGTTGTGATATTGTAAACCCTTAAGAATAAAACAACAGTGGATCTAAGCTTTCCTAATAGCCAAACCACTTTAAAAATCTTTGTCTCTCATGTGCTTGCTTGGATTGTTTATCTTAATCTTACTAGTCTATCATTTTATAAACATCAACACATATGTACTTAGTCATATCAACATCTCGAATATTCACCAGGGGATCTCTTTCAACCTATTTGGACAAATAATATGTGTCGACCAATAAGTACTTTCGGTTACCAGAGGCAAGGTGCAGTGAACTACTGATGTCTACCCCCACTACATAAAAGATCAAGGGTTTGTTAGGGACTTGAGGTCTCTAGTAGGATGTTGCAATAACCGTGAGAAAAGTTAGAAGTTTTTACACCTTTGAACATAGGCGACCGCATCCGATTGCATATACAACCACCAATACCCTTCTCTCATGGCTCTAAATATCAGTGACCTGCCCCCTACATGGCTTTCACATATCCCCTCGTGCAACGCGTTGAGGGTCTTACCAACATCGTCTAGGTTCACGCACTAAAGTTAAGGCCCTAAAAAAGAGCATAGATAAAAGTTTATAGTCTCTCAATAAAGGGACTTAAGTCATTTTTACTCGGATCTTGTGTGCCTCCTTCTTATTATCTGGTAGGACATCCTCTTTTAGGTAACACACTATTAAATTCATCCATCTTGGGGGCTTATAAATGGCCATAATATGCTCTAAACATTTTATTTTATTAATGTTAGGTCGATTTAGGTAATTTACTTAGATCGTTCGCTTCATATCTCCGTTGAAAGCTAAAGCGAGTGTGGTTAGTGCGTTAGTGTGATTGGTGTTCTCCCATGGGAACTGTTATAGTTGTACATCCTTGAACTAGGAGACTAGGTGCTGGGACTCTTCAAGTTATGCCACCATGCATTCATCCCTAATGTTATAGTTTTATAATATTTGATTGATTCCATCCTTGAGTCACAAAAGACGTCAATGTGATAAGCACCCTGTGAGAGTGCTTTTTTAAAACCAGCAATTAGGGCTTCATACTATGTTTTATTATTGGAGGCTTTAAATCCTAAGTGAATCACCTTCTCGAGAATAGTTCCCTCTGGGATACCAGAACTATCCCAACTACTGACCCTTAGAATTTGAGGTTCCATGGACATAAAAGTTCCATATTTTTTCCTCTCTGACTGGTTGTTGTAGTGATTCTTCATTTTTTGGTGCCTCTCTTTATCGATTCCTAGTCACTAGAGAACCCAGTAATGATGTCAGTTAGGATTTGTCCCTTGACTAAGGTCCAAAGCTAAAACTAGACGTCGAACCTCCCCTGTTCCACCAACTACTTGGACATTTTTCTAGACATGTCGTCCTTCCTAAGCATCACCTTCATAGGGAAGGAGGTCAAAACAATGATAATGTGCACCTCAAAATAATGTTTCAAGTTTCGGGAGGCAATCACTAGTTCATATTCAAGTTTCTCCAATGGGAGATACCTCTTCTCATCGTCGGGTAAAGTTTTGCTTTCATAGTAAATGGGAGTTTGACTCTTGTTCTTCTTACAAACCAGATCCAAGCTAACAACATCATTAGACACGTACAATACAAGTGCAACGGTCCCTCATTGTCACGAATGGTCATAAATGGTGGTAGGCTCAAAATTTTTGTCATTTCTTCAAGTTCATAGGTACATTTGTCATTTCATACTTCTTTCCTTTCTTTCTTTAGTGCTTGGAATAAAGGTCGACACTTCTCAGAAGATCTTGATGTGAACCGATTGAGAGCATCAAATATGTCCATTAGCTGTTGCACCTCGTGTATAATGCTCAAGGGTTGCCCTTTTATGGATTTAATCTCGTCAAAATTTGCCTCAATACCTCTATGACTGTCTAAGTATCCAAGAAACTTTCCCGATTGTACCCTAAAGGATCACTTAGTTGCGTTCAACTTCACTCTGTAATAGCGAAGGACTTCGAAATTTCTTGTTAGGTCCGCGAGGTGGTAGTTCTTACTTCTGTTCTTCATAATCATATATTCTATGTGTACTTCAATAATATCTCCTAACTGGTCTTTGAACATACCCATCACAAGTCTCTGATAAGTTTCCCTAGTTTTATTTAATTCAAATGACATCACCCTATAGCAGTATAGCCCCAACGTGGTGATGAAGGAGGTCTTATCCTGGTTGGGGGCATACAGTGGGATTTGATGGTATACTGAGTAGGCATTGAGAAAGTGCATACATTCATAGTTGGCAATCACATCAACTAACTGATCTCTCCTAGTCAAAGTAAAACTATCATTTGGATCAACTCCATTCAAATCGATGAGGTTATATAGACTATCCACTTCCTGTTGCTTTTCTTCACAACCACTGGGTTTGACAACCACTTGGGGTATTGAACTTCCTTTATGGACTACGCCTTCAGAAGTTTCCCCACTTCCTCTTTAGTTGTCCTGTCTTTCTCGGGTGCAATTCGTTGTGCCTTTTGAGTCACTAGTGAATGAAATGGATCCACGTGGATCTTGTGACACATTACTTTTATATTTATTCCTAGCATGTCATATGGTTGTCAAGAAAAAACATCTTGATTGCTTATGAGGAAAATAACTAGTTATCCCTTCTCTTTATTAGTAAATGAGATGTTGTTCAAGAACTTCTTATTAGGTTGGTCATCATCAAATACCACTTCTTGAAAATGTCCTATAACCCAATTGGCAAGGTAAACCCTAGTTTCCTCAACACCAGGTTGCCTATACTTTAAATTACATTTAGAGGGTATGGATCCCTCTATTAGCTCTATGACTTTCTCCTTATTCTTCTCATGTTTTTGTTAGATGGTAGTTATAAAAAACTTTTGAGGTAAGTACTGATTCCCCCAGATTTTTATAACCCCCTTATCAGTGATGCATTTTACCTTTGAGTGGTAGGTGGACAACACCTCCCACGTGGCATGAAACTACCATCTTCCATATATGACATTATATGGGTAATATATGTCTACCACGAGGAGAATAACCTTCATAATAGGCAAATTCATCCTTTCTACAAAGCCGACTAAGGGAACAATGGCTTCTTACAGGTCTTTTGTGCGCAGGTTTAGTTGGTTGAACATATTGAGTTATATCACCTTCTAGGATCTCTCTTGGTCTGCCAATAACTTATCCACATCCCAGTTAGTGACCCTGAGAGTGATCATAAGAGCATTATGAAAGGACATATTTTTATAAGTCCGTTATCAATGTATTATGTCATATACCGCTACACCGTCGGAAAGCATTCAAGAGCCATCTACATCATGACGGATCCGAATTAATCAAATTCTTCATCAAAAAGACTCCGCGTAGTTTACTTTGGTAAGGTTATGTTTTAAATACCTTAACTTTACACTTAGAGCTTTTGGGATATTTTTATAAAATATTTTCTAAGTGTTGGAGCGGACTTTTTCATAAAAATTTGAGAATGAGTAATTTTTTCTAAGTGTTGGAGCGTACCTCGATTTTTACACCCAGGTCGTTGAAGCGAGATAGCCATCTCGTTCAAGCGACATAGGTATGTCGCGAGATGTCGTTTGAAACCCTTATCTCGTTCGAACGAGCACGATTTTCGAGGCGGCGTGTTTTTCTATATAAACTCATTCTATGGTTTCGTTTTAATTAAGAAGTCCCAGCTTTTTACTAAACAGAAAAACTGCGAAAGCATAATTCTTTTGGCTTCTTTCTTTTAGGGTTTAATACCTTTTTGGTTTTCAATTCACAAAACTCCCATATGCTTTAGTGAATTATTTTGTTGTTTGAAGAACATACTTTGTTGTTGTTTACTCTTGTGGCGAGGATAACCTACACCGAGAAGACTGCGTGTCTAGGATTGCGGTTCTTGTGGTATAGCTGCGTGTGAACCATTGCTGTTTTGTTTCTAGCCGTCGCTTTGGAGGTTTGTCGAAGACACCGTGCGTTACTCTTGTGGGCGAAAGCAAGATTGTATGTAAATCAATGGTCTTGTAAACTTGTCAGAGTTCTAAAAATAAAAAAAAAAGGTTTTGCCCTTCGGGGATTTTCCCTTAAACTTGTGTCGCATGCTTTATTTATTTATGGATTGACACAAGCACACACGTAGTTGAATGGTTTGGGGCTGATTTAAGTTTGTTTAAAAATAGTCTCTAATTAAATAAGGTTTAATTGGAAACTTGCGAATTTATTTAATCAATTATCACAGAGTCGTGTTTTTTAAATTGGTATCAGAACGGGTTACGCTTATTTATCACGTGATCCTGATTTTTCAAGGATTTTTTTTTATACAATTTGACTTCTCACGTCATCAAATTGGTATTAGAACAGGTTGCGCTAATTTATCTCATATTCCTATTTTCCGCAAAATTTGTGTGATATTGATTTTTTTTTTAAATCAGTTTTGTGAAAAATCGCAATTTTTCGATGGAGCATTTATGTAATCGGATGCCCCCCTTTGATGACACGAGTCAGAGTTTTGATGATATAAATCGTTTGAATTTGACATTTGCTAAAAGAATTGATTTTTTGGAAAAAGAAAATTCTCGTTTTAAATCCGCGATGGATCTTTTGCAAACGGTTCAAAATCAACTAGATTTTTATCGTGAAAAAATTATTTCCTTGGACCATGTTTTTATTGCTTAAAAATTGTCCAAGAAGGAGAATGATGATAGGGTCCTATTTTTAGAAAAAGAATTGGAGGAACTTAAAAATTCGATGGTTTGTGTTTGTGCCAAAGAGGACAAAAATATTTTAGTCAATGAGTTTGTGGCACGTGAAGAAACTCTTAGGAAAAAGTTTGCTTTAATTGAGGGGGAGAGAGATACCCTTTTAGGAATTGTTGAAAATTTGAAAAAGGCGTCCCTTAAATTGGAAGAGTCTAATTCTTTGCTTGAGTAAAAAATTTTAAAGTTAAAAAATAATTTGACAGACTCAAGTAGGTTTGATAGTGATGGTAATGGCTCATCGTGTTCTCATGCTTCTAATGCTAAAGCCAAAACCATTATTTATTTTAGAGGGTCGACTAATTACAAGGATGTTAGAAAAGGTCAACCCATAGGTGTCGTTCCACCCGTTTACACATGTTCATATTGTGATAGGAAAGGTCACCTTAGGCGTTTTTGTTTTGATCTTGGAAAATGTCCTAGGAAGTTTATGTCTAGTATTCCCTTGGTTACTAAATCCCCCACACGAAGTTTCACATCTATTTGGGTTAGGAAAACACTTTTAGAGGCACTAGATGTTAGATAAGTTGATTCTCGTTTGCTTGCACATGATTCTTCTCTTGCCATATCATATAGATGATTGTGTTTGTATGTTTGTCATATGCTAGTTATATTTTTTGATACATTTTTGCTAGCGTTGTGACATGTACGTTTTGTATAGATTTTTGTTTTTGGAAATTTTTTGAAAAATACAAAAGGATTTTATTTTGATAAAATTTTTGAAAAATCCAAAAAGATTTTTGTATTTGGTTTGCACCATTTATGGATGGACGCTTAGGATGACCGAGTCCCAACATCATTCCTTTTTTTCATGTGACTATTTGATAGTGTTTTGAGACAATAGGTCAATTCATCCATGTGCTTTATAACATTTGGAGTCATTAAGATGTAATTAAGTGTTACTTCCTACATGTTTGACTCATAATTTCCTTTATTGCACACATGCACGGATTTGTTTGATTATTGTGCTTGTCTTATCACATGTTGGTTGGGTGTTTTCACTTCAATCATGTCCTTAAAACGAACCAAGCGCGATAAAACTTGATAAGAAAGTTATGCAAGTAAGAGTCGTTTGTGAGTTTGTGTGCTTTGTTTAAAAACGGTGAAGGGCTATGAAAGATTATTTTTTATCCTTTGTGATTAAGCCGCCATTTAAATTGGACCTAACAAATTGAGGAATTTTATTATCCGGGGTCCAAAGAGGTTTAAAAGAGCCCGAAAAAATTTAAAGGCAATAAAAAGAAATTCATGTCAATTATGGGCCTTTTAGGTTTTTCCAATTCTCCATTGTTTGAGAATTTAGATTACCTCTAAAAGAAAATATATATATGAGGGTGTTTGGATGGAGAATTTAAACTGGTTTTCATGTCCTTGAAATTCTTGAAAAAGCGCTACATAGTTTTGGACGTTATTGGTGTGGAAATCATTTTGACTTTGATTTGTTGATTTGCATAAGACGATGTCATCTAAATTCAACAATTTTTTACACAGAATGATACTTTTGATGTTCATTCGTTAGGAATACACATATTCATCGTGTACATATGACTGATTAAGTTTATTTACCTATCGAATGTGTTCACACCCATACATTCCATTTCCATGACTTGGTTGTTTTAGTTTAAATCCATGGTGTGATTTTTGGTATCTTATTTTTGTATGAAAATTTTGAAAAATCAAAAATAGTTTGTGAAAATTTTGAGATACTCCTTTGCATGCACGTAGTTTGATCCATATTTGCTATGCATTTCATCGTGACACTCTATGTTTTGATTTTTTCTTCTTATCTGTCTATTTGGGGACATCATAAAAAGGGGGAGAAAGAATTATCATGTTATGGGGGAGTTTTTGCATTATGGGGGATATTTGATTTATTAATGACTTATTCTTATATCATTTCAAACCCGATGCGTCACGAAGGTAATTTTGCTTTATCTCATGTGTGTAGGTACAAACATGTGAAGATCATGATGTTGCACACTTGATGAGAAAAGTTTTGAAATTTGATGAAGATTTTTGAAGAATAGTTTGAGACCTTACAAATTTATTCAATGGGAGGGTAGATTTGTATAGGCATTTTGGTTTTTGATAATTCGAATATTTTTATGTATGTACCGGCATAGACATAGGGGGATATTTGTAAGGACATATTTTTATAAGTTCGTTGTTAATGTATTATGTCATATACTGTTACACCGTCAAAGAGCATTCAAGAGCCATCTACATCAAGACGGATCCGAAATAATCAAGTTCTTCATAAAAAAGACTCTGCGAAGTTTACTTTGGTAAGGTTATGTTTTAAATACCTTAACTTTACACTTAGAGCTTTTGGGATATTCTTATAAAATATTTTCTAAGTGTTGGAGCAGATTTTTCGCCAAAATTTGAGAATGAGTAATTTTTTTTAAGTGTTGGAGCGTACCTCGATTTTGACGCCCAGGTCGTTCAAGCGAGATAGCCATCTCGTTCGAGCAACATAGGGATGTCGCGAGATGTCGTTTGAACGACATCTGTAAGTCGTTCGCGCGAGACCCTTATCTCGTTCGAATGAGCACGGTTTTCGAGGCGGCGTGTTTTTCTATAAAAACTCATTCTATGGTTTCGTTTTAATTAAAAAGTCCCAGCGTTTTACAGAACAGAAAAACTGCGAAAGCAGAATTCTTTTGGCTTCTTCCTTTTAGGGTTTAATCCCTTTTTGGTTTTCAATTCACAAAACTCCCATATGCTTTAGTGAATTGTTTTAGTGTTTGAAGAACACACTTTGTTGTTGTTTACTCTTGTGGGGAGGATAACCTACACCGAGAAGACTGCGTGTCTAGGATTGCGGTCCTTGTGGTATAGCTGCGTGTGAACCATTGTTATTTTGTTTCTAGCCGTTGCTTTGGAGGTTTGTCAAAGACACCGTGCGTTACTCTTATGGGCGAAAGCAAGATTGTATGTATGTCAATGGTCTTGTAAACTTGTCAGAGTTCTAAAAATAAAAAAAGGTTTTGCCCTTTGGGGATTTTTCCTTAAACTTGTGTCGCATGCTTTATTTATTTATGGATTGACACAAGCACATGCGTAGTTAAATGGTTTGGGGATGATTTATGTTTGTTTAAAAATAGTCTCTAATTAAATAAGGATTAATTGGAAACTTGCAAATTTATTTAATCAATTATCACGTAATCACGTTTGTTCACATTATGATGGGGAGTCCTTACTCGGACCAAATTATCGTTGCTGAAGACAATGTCCTTTAAATAATCAATATCTTTAAGTCGCTGGCGTTTGCTCATAATAGGCTTGGTCGGGTCGATCTGAAAGGCCTTCATAACTATTATGATTTTCTTCACTTCCATCCCGAGGGCATTCCCATTGATTTGGTTTGGGTTTGAGGCTCCATGAATCACTACGAATTCATGACCTAAATATTCACCCAAAATGTTATTTAGCTTTAGGTTATGCATTGGTTCTAAACCTCATAAATTATTGTAAAATCGTTTCCCACTTCTTTGTCCAATATGTAATCTGGTCTCTAGTTGCGCACATGATGTGCTATACCTTCCTTCTTCTCAAAAAAATCATTTGGGTGCCTAGCCTGGGCCAGTTCTGTAAGATGGGAATTGGGTACCTTAAAATTTTTAGTTTTGTGACCATAATCCTTATGATACGCACATTTTAGTGTCATGTTTCTCTTATTAAGACCACTTATCTTCTTCTTGGTCCACTTGAAGTACTACCGACCTATGATCTTGTAGATGATATTATAGATCGATTAAGAGAAAATTGTGTTGATGGATTTAAACACTTTCTCTATATCTTTTTTCTCGATTTCCTTCCATTTTTTGTTATGCTTTTTCCCTCCTTCCTTGTTTGCCCCTTATTTATTCCCAATCTTAGACTATTTTTATTGATATCCTTCCTGGACAGCTCCGATCACTATGTCTTTAACCTTGGCATATTTCTGAATTCTTGCCATAGGGTCATTGATTGTATTGGCCTCTTTCTTAGTGAGAGACCGGTAAAACATAGAGTTTATAAGCAGTCTAATCTTGAAGGAAGACACCATAACTTGCTCGACGCAATCTTCCACTTCGTTATACACCTCCCAGTACCTTCGAGCATACTCGTATAGTATTTCCTAAGGCTTTTTCTTCATTATGATAAGCGAATGCATCTATTTATTATGGGTATTGCTTATGATAAACCTAATCGTGAAGGCCTCAACCAACTATTTAAAGGAGTCGATCGATCAATTTGGCAACTTTTTGAACCACTTTTAGGTAGTGTCTCCAAGATTATAAGGAAATATTCAGCACATAAAGATTCGTTGGTGTTCAACAATGTCATCGCCTCCCGATATTGCCTAACGTGATTAGTAGGGTTTGTTTTCCCATCATAGATTTTGAATCGCGGGGGAGTAAAATTCTTAGGAGGCTCAAACGCCTTAATATCCTGGTTGAAGCGAGACTTCATCTGATATACAAATTCTCTCTTCGAGATATCTTTGGTTATGCGAGCACCTCGCTGGGCTGGGTGTTTATCCACTTCCTTCCTGATGAAATTACAGAGCTCTTTGTCTCATCGCCGCTTATTAGAGCTTGGTCTCCTTTCACGATACATCTCACGAGGAGAGGATTTCTTTTGTCATTGAGTGCTCCTTCCTCAGTTGTGATCCCTACTTGGCTGAGGGCTAAGAATTCATGATATTTGACTACACTTATGCTTCTTCCTGTGGTCTTCCCTTTCAAACCTCCATGGGCACTATTGGAGTGCAACATTCTGATCCAGTTGGTGCCTGTTGCCCTTTCATCTCGAAGACTCTTTTTATAATTGTCAATGAGCCTTGATATCTGGTTAGATCATTCAAAATCATCATTGTTAACTATTTTCTATCCTAAGGATTTTGACATGCATTAAAGGATTTGTAATAATTACCAATATCGAATCTAATCCTCTAGGATGAGGGAGTTAATTAACGACACTCCTAGTCATCATGACTCATAGTATAGGGGATAGCCCTCTGAATCCTACTAATTGTGTTGTTGATGGCCTTATGCTAATTAAGATTTTGATGATCTTGGTTGGGTGAGTGAAACGTCTTAGAAAGTTGGCTAGTTGCAAAGAACTCGGATTGTTCCTACAAACGGTGCCAATTGTAAGTGGTAATTTCCTACAAATGATGAGATCTAATTCACACAAGCCAAATTAGAATGAATGTAGTAGGAATCAATGAAATCATACACACAACATAAAATATACGTGGTTCGACAACATGCCTATGTCCACGGGCTTCTAGGGTATAATCTTTATTGTTTTAGAGAACTAGTCGACAGAGTTGGAGTATTGCTCGACTTTTCAATATCGCATTCCCCCTCATGGCGGGCGGGTTTATAAATAGAGAAACTTAGGAGAGTCATAATCTCCATCAATAGTTATCCATAAGAGTTCGGACCTATCTCTTATAAGTGATTGATTTAAGGGAGTCTTCTCTAACTTGGACTCTTCATTAATCATAGGCGCACGTGGCATGAGTACTCATGTCGAGCATGTGCATGCGTGATTTTGGACCCCATAAAGTTGAATGAGAGATTATGATGTATCGAGTTTTTTTACTCTTAGGTGGAGGTTTTTCCTCATAAAATTGTCTTATGGTTTAATTGTGTGTTATTTACTTTGATTCTCCCTCGCTAACACACACACCTAAATCTAAAATGGATCAATTAAAATATATTGAAATTGAACATAGGAAATGTATCTAGTTAAATTTTTCCACAATTAACTTAGATTTCCTATTTAATTGGTTTAATTGTAATATACTTGCCTCTCGTTATCTGACAGAAATGCTAAAATTAAATAAGATTTTAACATTGGTCAAAATTGGGATACTTTCATTGAGAGACCTATTCACCCCTATCTAGGTTTGTTTGAGTTTACACAATTGCACAAACCTCCTATTTCAAAAAGGATATTTTGAGGTTAAAGATCAAAGATATATGGTAAGTCTTTATCACATAGTTGTGGCCAATGACAACCTTTCAATTTTTGTAAAAGGTTATTTTTAAACTATAAAGTGTTGGGATAACTTGTGTTCTACATGCCACTAATTATTACATGTGGAGGATTGTGAGTGATGAAGAATAACCTATAGTTATAAGATTTAGTGAAGAAAAGTAAATGAACATTGAAGTTATGAATATTCACATGATTCTCTACATAACTTCATTTCTTGAAAGATGCCATTGCCAGGAGGTAAGTGAAATTTCGGATTTTTTTTAATGAATATGTGGAAGTAAATGTATCAACTAACAATGATGACGAGAAAGTAGAAGAAAAGGAATAAAATTCCCAATATTCCATCAACGAGTGGGGATTTTCACAATCCTCTCAATCTCAAATTGAAGGCGAAAAAGGGAAAACACTATGCATGTTCACTTGGAGAAAATATGAAGTAATTGTGTAATGTTGTTTAATCTAATTAACTGGAAATGAAAATGGAACTCGTGTAATTAAACCACAAGATCCAACGGATTATGAGGTAAAAAACAACTCATTTAAACCTCGTGACACTAATAGCTTCTCTAAAGAAGAAGTGATGGAAGTTTTTGGATATATTAAGTGAATATTATGATGCATTAGTTGTTAATAACAATAATAAAGCTTTGTGAAACAAATTTATCTATAAAAAATTAGAATAAATATTTTTACATTTCAATTGGAAATTTTGTCAAATAGAACAAAATTTGATATATAAAATAGGTTAACTTAGAAAAGAAATTAATGTTTTGAAAAAAGGTACAAGTCAATACCCACCAAGCTTATAATCTTAAAATAATTAATTGAGGAAAAAAGTTGATATATTAAGAAATGCCTTTGGAAAATTTTACCAAAGTAACAATTACCTATATTTACTCTTTGGAAAATAAAGATAAATAAAGTCGGTGTTTGCTAGCAAAACAAACTTATAATTTCATATTTAAACATCACTAAATAGTGGTTCCAAATATATATAGATAATTTAAAGAACAATACATGAATCCATCACTCAAATACACTTGTGTGAGGATGGAGTTAAATCATAAATGACCATAATTCACTATAAAAGGTGTAGGGGGAGTCCCCACCAAAGAGTGATTAACTTAGCTAATATGTTGATTGACTTGCAAAGAAAGAGGAGGAAGGCCGCCCGAGAAAGTTACCTCGAAGATGCTTTACATAAAAGGCTCGAAGGACCAACCTCGAAGATTCTCCAATGTACCTGGCTCGAAGGATCCAATCCCTAGATCGAAGTCACTTGAATGACGATAGATTCTAATAAGAAATGGAATGATCTGTATCATGTGCTTTATCTTATAATATACGTTGAGTGAGGTTATTTGGTACCCACGAGGGACCATGCCTGGCAAGGCATGGGAGAGCTAACATGCTTTATCAAGCAACCTCCTATTGGGAACCACGCAGGGACATGGTTTGGAGGATTGAGAGCAAGGAAACGTTGGGAATATAATTACCAACCCTCTGGGGACACTTGGGAAAAACTTCACTTATTTGTTCGAGCCACTACAACCGAGCCACCTCAACTCTTACTTATTCGAGGGAACCTTCTTGAGGTACCTCAACCTTGCATCTTGGTTCTAAGATAGTGTAATACCCCGTATTTTTATGCTATATTTATTAAAGTTAATGTGAATGATTTATTTAATAAAAAAATCCGGAAATTAATTATGTTATAATTATTAACGTGACGAGAGTTAGTAATTATGGGAAATTTGTTGAATATTACTAATGAGAAAAGTAATATATTATATTGAATGTCATGAGTGATTTAAATGACAATTTCGGAAATTTAAGTCGGAACGTGCTCGTGTCGCGTCGGGACTAAATTTTGATAAATAAAAAGTGAATATTTTATAAGTTGCCCGTATGGTCGTTTTGAGTGCGCCAACGAATCCGGAAGGGTCGAGATAGTCAGAAAAATGTACCCGGGGGTTTAGTTTGGGTCTCGGGGCGTTTTTAGGCCTAATTGGTACCCCGGGAGGGCGTTTTGGACATTTCACCTTTTTGGGTAATTAAACCCACGAAAATACCAAGGGTTATATCAGATATCTGGATTGTCATCTAGGTTTAGAAACTCTAAACACAAGTGACGGCCATAGGAGAGGGAAGAAGAAAGCTCCAAGGCAATCCAAGGCCCCAAAAGTCATCCGTTTGCACCACAACAACCACCACCGCGTAGATCGCGCAACGGGCTACGCAAGCACACCAAAAACATCTGCAAATTAGAACGTCGAAAATCCCAGGCAAGTGTTTATCTTGCTTTTTTCATTGGTGCAATTTCCATATTAGTTTAGGAATGATTAGGGATGAAAAATATGGAAGAAAACTCAAATTGTGATAGGAATTTGCATGTAGTAAAGACTTAAACCTTATTCTGGAAGTCTCTTGTGATGTAGAAAGATAACCCACGAAATTTTGGTGTAAATACGAAGGAAATTCTGGGATTTAACAGATTAGAATCATGAGTTAGAGATTTTTAGGGTTCTTGAGTTTTAAATGAATTATGGCATGTTAAATCCATGTTTAGTGATGTAAATTGATATGTTTTACGTTGAATATACCTGATATGGTGATATAAGGTTAGTAGTATTAATTCTGGGACGATTGGAACTTGAAAATATGGATTTGGTGTAAATTTGGAGATGAAACCCGTAACTGCAATTCTGTAGATTTTCGCAGACCTGCTTGATCGATCGATCGAGCCCAGAGCTTCGATCGATCAAAGGTTCGATCGATCGAGCCCCAAACCTCGATCGATCGACGCCTCCTGGCAGACTCTTATTTCCCTTTGTAAATGATTTAAAAATCGAATTGTCGTGATATAATTCTTGGGCATTCTTAGTATAATGATTTGGGAGACATGGAGGACCAGTAGGGCGTATGAATGAATGTTGGGATCATTAATATTCGACGAGAATGGTATTTATGGGATATTTACTTTAGGGTTAGTAAATTGATATATTAAAGGGTGAGGCGCGTAAGAGAGTTACGTTGAAACGTAATAATGACACCTACTGAATTTTCTACTTGGAAGAATAAAGTTCACGAGTGTCACGAAATAAGTGAGAAAACCCTTCGAGGTAAGGTTAGAGATGAAACCTTATACGTAATACTAATAATGTGAAATTAAGGATAAATGTTGTAATTATGGGTGACGAGAGGAACCTATATTAATATGATGAAAGTGGTATATTTATATAATTGTGTGTACATATATTATATACATGTGAAAAATATACCGCGCTACTTGCTATCCTTGAGGTTACCGCGCTGGGACAGTCTTATCTCGATGGGACCTTTATGGGGGATATTGACTTGTACCCTAGAAGATAGATATCCTTGGTACAGGCTATCGAATCGATAGTTCAGACGGTCCTAAGAGACGCGAGTATGTGCCATCCTCTTAGAGACTTGGAATCTATGCTTCGCCTCGATTTTGTTTGTGTATGTGTTAATACAATTCGAGAGTGATTCCGAATTTGTATTCCCCTTGATATGAGTGGTATGGGGTTTGGATAGTAGAAGTATGCACGCACCATAGTTTTATTTAGGGTGCTGTTATTTTATATATATTATACGAGTAATTAATATATATATATGAGATTTGGAAATTTGAAACTGCCTACTGTGATTTGATAAGTAGGACGTGGTTGATGACTCAAATGGTAAATACTTGTTTTGTGAAAGTATAATATGATACTGGGAAACTTTATAAATTAATAAAGCTAAAACGAGAGTTGTACTGCTAAATGGGAAGTATTCTTTTAAAACAATGATATTGTTCGGTTTTGAAACCTTATGAGTAAGTTAAGATAAGCTAAATTATGGGGAAGGTTAGTAAGTTAAATGATAAGATAAACCATTGGGAAGGTTAGTACGATAGGCGTGCACATTAGAAGAGAGGTGAGAACTTCTCAAGAGAGTGTCGCTATAATATGTTGTTGCATTGGCTTGTATCAATTTAAATACTTGCTAAACGTATTTTAAATCAAACACAGTTTCGGGCTCTGAACCATTTTCCTCTCTCTCTCTCTATCTCTCTCTCTTATATATATATGTATGTATTACAGGTACCCAGCCACAGGGGCGTCTTGCTTAGGACCTCTTGGAAGGAACGCGCTGCAGCTTAGGTGGGAGTTGCAGGTCTCTTGATTAGACGACTTCGTTCATTCGTATCCACTCTTAGTATTTTCATTTAGTTGAGCATGTGTAGCTCATTCCATTATTCCATTGTTATTGGGACATTTGTATTTCAGTTATTTCCAGTATTGTTATTATGGGATTTATTCAGTTTGGATTGTGTTACTTTATATTTCGCATGTTAACATTCGATTGACGAATGTTTTAAATTAATTGGACTATGTTGCAGATATTTAATGCGGTGTGATTCTTACTTATTGAATGTTGTTAATAAAATAAATGATTTTCTTTAAATAAAATTTGGAAAGTATGTATGAAAATGGTTTTGACACTTAGCTTAATTATTTAGGGTGTTAAATTGGAAAATTTATTTTTATCGACAGTGATGCTGAGAATGAACCAACTGTTTACCTTTATTTAATTTAATAAAGGAGTGATCGCCCGGTATTTAATTAGGCGGGGTGTCGCAGGTGGTATCAGAGCATCAGGTTCTAGTGTCCATAGGATCTGTATGGCTTATTTCTCTTTCAGCTTAACGTTGTTGCTATAGAGCCCTATTTTTAGGATTGTTGTATTCTTGCTTTTACATTTAAGTCTCCAACTATTTGAGCTTTGTTAATAACTGTAGACTAATAAACTTGTTCACGTTTCAGATGCCTCCGAGACGTGCTCCGAAAGATAGGCGTGCCCAGGCCGAGCAGCCAGCAGCTCCGGCACCAGGCACAATGAATGCAAATGAAGTAGCCGCCATTATTGCTCAGGCGGTGAATGCCGCGATAACGGTGATTCAGCAGGCTCCACCCCAGGTTCAGGCAGTGGCGCCAGTACCAGCACAGCTTCCATCTGCATGGGAGAGGGTTCGGGATGCTTTTCAGAAAGCGCATCCCCCTGAGTTCTCTGGTAGCTCCGATATTGTCACAGTTAGCCAATGGAAGAAAGACATCCAACGGCACCTCCGTATGTATGAGTGCACTGATGTGCAAAAGCAGTTATTGGCTTCCTTTAAGCTGGTGGGAGCCGCATTGCAGTGGTGGGAGTCCACTACCACATTGGAAGAGAGGGACTCGATCCCTATTCAGTTGTTCTGGGAGCGGTTTGACCGCAAGTATTTTCCACCCGCCGTTCAGACTGAGATGAGACGGAAATTACTAAATCTGAAGCAGGAGAATCTTACTGTAGCTGAGTATGAGGAGGAGTTCACGAGACTTCTCACCATTGTGCCAGATGAGGCACCTACTGAGAGTAAGAGGATTATGTTGTTTGTCGACGGGTTAGCTTGGAGGATCCGTCAGCACCTGATTGGGAATTTATCTCTGAGTACTTTCACTGATGTACTCAATGCAGCGTTACTACATTGCCAGGATCACCGCTTCCATCTTCAGGGAAGCAAGAGAGCAGGAGAGTCCAGCCAGCAGGACAGGACTGGGGGTAATAGTGCCAGTGGGGCACCATCTCATGGACAGACTCGTCAGCACGAGCAGAGTTCCCATCAGGGGGACCCTGCTAAGCGATTCCGTTCAGGTGATTCTAGGCAGGGATATGGGGGCTATAGGCAGGGCCAGCCTAATCAGCAGGGCCAGCAGGGCCAACACCGACAGCAAGGACAGCAGCAGGGCCAGCAGCGTGCCAACAGGGCCAGTGGCGGGGAGGCAACGGCCATCAGGGCCGTGGTCAGTAGGGACAGAGGGGAGGCAACTTCAAGGGCCGATGTTTTGGGTGTGGTAAGCACGGCCATAGGCGCCAGGCTTGTCCGGAGGGAGATAGGGCCCCACAGCAGCAGGGTGCCCGTAATGAGCCATAGAGACCACTATTTCCACCTGCCCTCCCAGCTCCAGCCCAGGTGCCAGCCCTACCAGCCATTCCAGCAGCTCCAGTGCAGCAGGGACAATTACAGTATGGACGTGTCTATAACGTCCACCAGGCAGCAGCTCCACAGGCACCACCTGCGATTGAGGGTATGTTTCCTATCCATGGTACTATGGGTCGGGTTTTGTTTGATACGGGGGCAACATATTGTTTGATAGCTACGCATTTTGCGAAGGCCTTAGGGTTGTTAGCCACAGCAGAGAGCACAGTGACGTGTGTGGACTCACCACTGGGGAGTGGGTCACTTATTTTATTTATATGCCGGGGAGTGGGGGTAGAGATCGGTAGTTTGGTATTACCTGCGGACATGTTAGTCTTAGACATGCACGAGCATGATGTGATTATTGGTATGGATTGGCTCGCAGCTTATAGAGCCATGATTGATTGCTTCGGTGGGAGCATTATTTTTTCCATTCCGGGGCAAGAGATGTTTGTAGTGGCGATGCCTCGCCCAGAGGGAGGTTCGACCGCTCATTTGTATTACATAGAGGAGGATACCTCTAAGGAGGTTGTGATTCCCTTAGATTCGATCCCAGTTGACAGGGAGTATTCCGATGTGTTCCAGGAGATACCAGGCCTACCCCCCAGTCGAGAGATAGACTTTGTTATAGATTTATTGCCAGATACGAGACCTATAGCACGCGCACCGTACCGTATGGCTCCGGCAGAGATGCGAGAGCTACGAGATCAGATAGAGCAGCTGTTAGGTCAGGGCTTCATTCGCAGGAGTACCTCACCTTGGGGCGCTCCAGTTTTGTTTGTAAAGAAGAGAGATGGTTCACTGAGATTGTGTGTGGACTACCGAGAACTGATAAAGGTCACGATACGAAATAAGTATCCGTTGCCTCGAATCGATGATCTGTTCGACCAGTTGAGGGGAGCAACTTTCTTTTCGAAGATAGATCTGAGGTCGGGGTACCATCAGTTACGTATTAGAGAGCAGGATGTTTCAAATACTGCCTTCTTGTCGAGATATGGGTCCTATGAGTTCAGGGTGATGCCGTTCAGACTCACAAATGCCCCAGCCGTTTTCATGGACTTGATGAACCGAGTATTCAGAGAGTTCTTGGATCAGTTTGTCATCGTCTTCATAGATGACATCTTGATATATTCACACTCCGAGGAGGAGCATGACGAGCACTTGAGGCAGGTTCTTCAGACTCTACGAGAGCATCAGTTGTATGCTAAGTACGAGAAGTGCGGATTCTGGTTGCGAGAGGTACAGTTCTTGGGGCATGTTGTTTCTGAGCAGGGAATAGCAGTTGACCCGAGTAAAGTGTCAGCGGTGAGGGAGTGGGGACAGCCCACGACACCGACGGAAGTGCGTAGTTTCTTGGGGTTAGCTGGTTACTACAGGAGATTCATTCGGGGATTCTCCAAAATAGCGGGTCCATTGACCAATCTGACTCGCAAGGGGGTACCATATGTTTGGGATGACGCTTGTTAGTTGGCTTTCGATGAGCTGAAAGATAAGCTTACTTCAGCGCCAGTCCTTGCGTTACCGAAGTCGGGTGTGGAGTACCTAGTTTACACCGATGCCTCTTTACGGGTACTTGGGGGAGTACTTCAGCAGGAGGAGAAGGCTATAGCTTTTTCCTCCCGCAAGCTTAAGCCGCATGAGAAGAATTACCCCACCCACGACCTGGAGTTAGCAGCGGTCGTCTTTGCATTGAGGATATGGAGGCACTATTTGTTGGGAGAGAAATTTCGTTTGTTCACAAACCACAAGTCGTTGCAGTACCTGTTCACTCAGCGAGAGCTGAATATGCGTCAGCGCAGATGGCTAGAGTTTGTGAAGGACTACCAGTTCGACATACAGTATCATCCGGGAAAGGCCAACGTAGTTGCTGATGCGTTGAGTCGTAGACCGGTAGACGAAGTAGCATACGTCTGGAAAGCAAAGTGGAAGGAGTTGGGTCATCAGGAAGCAGTAGCACGTTCTTTCATGTCCGTGATGTCAGTCACACCCGAGATTGTTACGAGGGTGATACAGGCACATACCACAGACCCGTTTTGTCAAGAGCAGATTGTACTACTTCTAGCCGAGGGCGCTGAGTCCTATTCTGTTAGTTCCAATGGAGGTTTGCGATTTAATGGGAGATTGGTGGTTCCAGAAGGAGCAGAATTACGTCATGCAGTGATGACTCATTCTCATGGGTCCCGATTTACAGTACATCTGGGAGGCGATAAGATGTACCAGGATATGAGACGACAATACTGGTGGAGTGGGATGAAGAAGGACATCGCCGAGTTCGTGTCCAAGTGTTCTACTTGTCAACTGGTAAAGGTGGACCACCAGAAACCGTCAGGATTGCTTCAGCCATTGGAAGTACCCGCGTGGAAGTGGGAGAGTATTTCCATGGATTTTATTATAGGGTTGCCTACATCACAGCGGGGCCACGATTCTATCTGGGTGATTGTAGACCGTTTGACCAAGGTGGCTCATTTTTTACCGGTGCAGACAGATTATACCACGGGTCAGTATGCTCAGTTGTTCATTTCTGAGATTGTCAGATTACATGGGGTGCCTCTGAATATTGTGTCAGATAGAGACAAGATTTTTGTGTCACGTTTCTAGGAAAGCTTTCAGGAGGCTATGGATACTGAGTTGAGGTTGAGTTCAGCTTACCACCCACAGACAGATGGACAGACAGAGCGTACTAATCAGATGTTAGAGGATATGCTACGCATGTGTGTTCTCGATTTTGGAGGAGGTTGGGAGCCACATCTTCCACTGGTAGAGTTTGCTTATAATAACTCTTATCAGTTTACGATTGGTATGGCTCCATTTAAGGCTTTGTATGGTAGGCCTTGTCGTTCCCCAGCTTGTTGGCTCGAAGTGAGGGATAACAAGTTGCTAGGACCAGAGGTGATTCAGGAGACCTCCGCGAGGATTGAGATGATTAGGAGTCGCATTCGGGTAGCCCAGGACAGGCAAAAGAGCTATGCCGATGCGAAACGGTTCTTCCGGGAGTTTAGTGTGGGGGACCAAGTGTTATTGCGTGTATCGCCTATGAAGGGAGAGATGAGGTTCGGAAAGAAGGGGAAGTTGGCTCCGAGGTACGTGGGACCATTCCCCATCATCGAGAGGATTGGCCCGGTTGCATACAGGTTGGGACTGCCAGAATATTTACATCGCATCCACGATGTATTCCACATCTCGTCGTTGAGACGATATCTTCGGGATGATATGGCTCATACTCACATTGCGATAGATGAGATCGACTTACAGCCTGATAGCTCTTACGAGGAGAGACCGGTGGCTATCCTAGACTATAGTGAGAGGAGATTGAGGTCGAAGACAGTTCCACTTGTGCGGGTCCAGTGGGAGCATCATAATGTGGAGGAATCCACTTGGGAGCGCGAGGCAGATATACGCGAGAGATACCCAAAGTTGTTTTTACCAGGTATGCCTTATTTTCCGAATTTCGGGACGAAATTCCGTTATTAGGGGGGAAGTATGTAATACCCCGTATTTTTATGCTATATTAATTTGGGGATTTATTAAAGTTAATGTGAATGATTTATTTAATAAAAAAATCCAGAAATTAATTATGTTATAATTATTAACGTGACGAGAGTTAGTAATTATGGGAAATTTGTTGAATATTACTAATGAGCAAAGTAATATATTATATTGAATGTCATGAGTGATTTAAATGACAATTTCGGAAATTTAAGTCGGAACGTGCTCGTGTCGCGTCGGGACTAAATTTTGATAAATAAAAAGTGAATATTTTATAAGTTGCCCGTATGGTCATTTTGAGTGCACCAACGAATCCGGAAGGGTCGAGATAGTCAGAAAAGTGTACCCGGGGGTTTAGTTTGGGTCTCGGGCGTTTTTAGGCCTAATTGGTACCCCGGGAGGGCGTTTTGGACATTTCACCTTTTTGGGTAATTAAACCCACGAAAATACCAAGGGTTATATCAGATATCTGGATTGTCATCTAGATTTAGAAACTCTAAACACAAGTGACGGCCATAGGAGAGGGAAGAAGAAAGCTCCAAGGCAATCCAAGGCCCCAAAAGTCATCCGTTTGCACCACAACCACCACCACCGCGTAGATCGCGCAACGGGCTACGCAACCACACCAAAAACATCTGCAAATCAGAATGTCGAAAATCCCAGGCAAGTGTTTATCTTGCTATTTTCGTTGGTGCAATTTCCATATTAGTTTAGGAATGATTAGGGATGAAAAATATGGAAGAAAACTCAAATTGTGATAGGAATTTGCATGTAGTAAAGACTTAAACCTTATTCTGGAAGTCTCTTGTGATGTAGAAAGATAACCCACAAAATTTTGGTGTAAATAAGAAGGAAATTCTGGGATTTAACAGATTAGAATCATGAGTTAGAGATTTTTAGGGTTCTTGAGTTTTAAATGAATTATGGCGTGTTAAATCCATGTTTAGTGATGTAAATTGATATGTTTTATGTTGAATATACCTGATACGATGATATAAGGTTAGTAGTATTAATTCTGGGACGATTGGAACTTGAAAATATGGATTTGGTGTAAATTTGGAGATGAAACCCGTAACTGCAATTCTGCAGATTTTCGCAGACCTGCTTGATCGATCGATCGAGCCCAGAGCTTTGATCGATCGAAGGTTCGATCGATCGAGCCCCAAACCTCGATCGATCGACCCCTCCTGGTAGACTCTTATTTCCTTTTGTAAATGATTTAAAAATCGAATTGTCGTGATATAATTCTTGGGGATTCTTAGTATAATGATTTGGGAGACATGGAGGACCAGTAGGGCGTATGAATGAATGTTGGGATCATTAATATTCGACGAGAATGGTATTTATGGGATATTTACTTTAGGGTTAGTAAATTGATATATTAAAGGGTGAGGCGCGTAAGAGAGTTACGTTGAAACGTAATAATGACACCTACTGAATTTTCTACTTGGAAGAATAAAGTCCACGAGTGTCACGAAATAAGTGAGAAAACCCTTCGAGGTAAGGTTAGAGATGAAACCTTATACGTAATACTAATAATGTGAAATTAAGGATAAATATTGTAATTATGGGTGACGAGAGGAACCTATATTAATATGATGAAAGTGGTATATTTATATGATTGTGTGTACATATATTATATACATGTGAAAAACGTACCGCGCTACTTGCTATCCTTGAGGTTACCGCGCTGGGACAGTCTTATCTCGATGGGACCTTTATGGGGGATATTGACTTGTACCCTAGAAGATAGATATCCTTGGTACAGGCTATCGAATCGATAGTTCAGACGGTCCTAAGAGACGCGAGTATGTGTCATCCTCTTAGAGACATGGAATCTATGTTTTGCCTCGATTTTGTTTGTGTATGTGTTAATACAATTCGAGAGTGATTCCGAATTTGTATTCCCCTTGATATGAGTGGTATGGGGTTTGGATAGTAGAAGTATGCACGCACCATAGTTTTATTTGGGGTGCTGTTATTTTATATATATTATACGAGTAACTAATATATATATGAGATTTGGAAATTTGAAACTGCCTATTGTGATTTGATAAGTAGGACGTGGTTGATGACTCAAATGGTAAATACTTGTTTTGTGAAAGTATAATATGATACTGGGAAACTTTATAAATTAATAAAGCTAAAACGAGAGTTGTACTGCTAAATGGGAAGTATTCTTTTAAAACAATGATATTGTTCGGTTTTCAAATCTCTTGAGGAAGTTAAGATAAGCTAAATTATGGGGAAGGTTAGTAAGTTAGATGATAAGATAAACCGTTGGGAAGGTTAGTACGATAGGCGTGCACATTAGAAGAGAGGTGAGAATTTCTCAAGAGAGTGTCGCTCTAATATGTTGTTGCATTGGCCTGTATCAATTTAAATACTTGCTAAACGTATTTTAAATTAAACACACTTTCGGGCTCTGACCCGTTTTCCTCTCTCTCTCTCTCTCTCTTGTATATATATGTATGTATTACAGGTGCCCAGCCACAGGGGCGTCTTGCTTAGGATCTCTTAGAAGGAACGTGCTGCAGCTTAGGTGGGAGTTGCAGGTCTCTTGATTAGACGACTTCGTTCATTCGGATCCACTCTTAGTATTTTCATTTAGTTGAGCATGTGTAGCTCTTTCCATTATTCCATTGTTATTGGGACATTTGTATTTCAGTTATTTCCAGTATTGTTATTATGGGATTTATTCAGTTTGGATTGTGTTACTTTATATTTCGCATGTTAACATTCGATTGACGAATGTTTTAAATTAATTGGACTATGTTGCAGATATTTAATGTGGTGTGATTCTTACTTATTGAATGTTGTTAATAAAATAAATGATTTTCTTTAAATAAAATTTGGAAAGTATGTATGAAAATGGTTTTGACACTTAGCTTAATTATTTAGGGTGTTAAATTAGAAAATTTATTTTTATCGACAGTGATGCTGAGAATGAACCAACTGTTTACCTTGATTTAATTTAATAAAGGAGTGATCGCCTGGTATTTAATTAGGCGGGGTGTCACAGATAGTTCTTAACTAATAAATAGAAACTAAACGCTCGAGCTACCTATCAACCGAGAAACCTTTAAGCAGACGCCATCCCGCCTGACTAATGTAACTATACACTTACCAGAGTCATTGTTTAACCACTTTCTGACATCATAACAACTGGAAATTAAGGACTCGAAGTTATAACACTCAAGTGAGTTTATTCTTTGCACGATAGGTCTAGTTCACCACACTTTACCCTTTAGTCATCCTAAGGTAAGCTCTAAGCTACCATGTCACGTCCCTCATTAATGCCCACCAAACCTCTAGCCAATGAAACAGTTTCTCGCCAAATTATGAGATCCCATGCATTTAATGCAATATCTTCTACATGGATGGGAGGTACTTATGCATTTAATACTATCGATCATATTGAATGCGGGCAAGTTCACTCGAGTAACTGGCCCTTCATGTAAATACACCATACAAACAGTTTAACTGATAGAGCATTCTAAACCTGTAATTGCTGCCCAACTTCCCCCGTACACTATAGCTATTGTGAGAACATAACTTCCCACATCTATTGAATACCCATATCATTGAGCATTAACTGATCTTGAAGTTTCTGCCTTGCATTTATTGTGCCTAGAGTGCTTGCTCTTTCTCTTTCTGACTAAACTACCTACTGGTCCCATCTATTTATTATGCCTGTTGTGTATTTATTATGCCAATATATCATGTAATACAAGTCTGAATATTGAATCCCTTTGTCTCTTATTCACCTGTGTTCATTGTCAATATTTAATATTGCACGATGTTGATCCCGATCTTGATAAGGGGTTATGCCTCTCTTGATACTAACCCTATTCTAAGAACCCATATCTTACATTTGGCGAATCTGATGGGGATGTATTCTCTTTTGAAAAGGTGCCTGAGGATGACACTGCCAGAATCATTGAATTTGACGCCATACAGCGTGAGGAGGAGACAAACCTCTCCATGCTATCTAAGGGAGTAAGAATAGCACGGACGGAGCCTAGCGCGTCCAATACCGGTGTGACGGAAACGATGGGCACACAGATAAAAATAGGCCCGATACAAATGAAGGGACTCGTGGGTTTGTTTGTAAAGTTCATCAAGACTTCGGCAACCTAGGTAATGTTGGGGATCCCTATGGGAGGTAACTCCTTCACTACACCATCAACGGTAATACCGACCCCTATCGCTACGGGGGGTGTTACTACGCCCACTCTTAACGGTACTCTCCTTATTGCTTTGCCAACTTTTAGCAGCGTACCTCCCACCACGGTCCCACTCATGACAATTGGGCCAACGCCGCAAGGTGGGGGAACGACTTCGGCGACTCGAGCTACGACGAGCGGCACGAAAAAAAGTGCACCACTCGCTCCGACGATTTTAAGTATAGTAACAATGCAACCAATTAGCTCTTCATCGGTCGACTTAGAAGAAATGAAGAAGGAACTGCTGAAGTTCATAGCAGTGTCCAAAGGGGGAGATAGTTCTTTGGTGTATGACGACTTCCGTACTCCATACCTATAGGCATACAACAACGAACCCAATCCAGTAGGGTATATTCCCCCAATATTTGGGAAATACATGGGGAAAGGTACAAACCCAAAGGAGCACGTGAAGAGGTTTATTGAAAGTCTTGAAGCCCATTGCAACGACAAAAAGATGAGGTTAAGGGAATTTTCAAAGTCCTTGACAAATAAAGCATATGCGTGGTACTGCCACCTGGCCCCAGGCAATGTGGACTCCTATGAGGAATTACATGTTTTGTTTGTGCAAAAGTTCTTTTTGGCTGAGGATGAGTTTACACTCACCAACAAGCATGTGAGAAGCAGAAGCTAGGGGAGGATGTTGCTGCCTATATTAGGAGGTTTCACGAGTGCTCTCTGAACGTGAGAGAAGAGACGCAGGAGGATAAACTTTAGCAAGTTTGTGCATAGGTCTTGTTGCTCTAGTATATATGCCATTTGATCAATGAACACACGAGAAGGGACGTTCGTAGCATTCTTGAAAGCAGCAAAGAACATTGTTTTGGTGGTTAAACCTATAGCACCCCCTCCTGCTTTGTCAAAATTGCTACTAAGGCCAGTGGTTGCTTTAGGGAGGGGAATATCCTCGAGGGTCAATCACGCAGATGATAGGGCCAATGAGGAAAGCAATAGCGGCCAGGGAGGCAGAAGGGGAAGAGGCAATAAGAGAATATTCGAAGATGAATAAGATTCCCCCGAGCTACCTTGCACGGTGGAACAAGTTCTTAACCTGTATGATCTCATGGTTCGGGACAAAGTCTACAGGCACGTCAACGTTAACATGGCATAACCCTCCCGGGAGGATAGGGAGAAACCTCATTATTAAGCAACTTCATAATAGGGTGAACCACCGTACCAAAGTATGTTTTTCACTGAGGAGGTTGATTGACCATCATGTGAAGAATAGAGACATTGAGCTGCCAGAAACTAATGTGAACGATAATCCTTTACCACCATATGGAGCCCATATGGCCAGAACTTTTGATGAAGAGGCTTAACAATCGATGAGAGAGCGGTGGTTCGAAAAAAGTGACTTCGAAGAATCTCTAGAAGAATACACCTTAGATCTAGCTCAACTCCATTTAGGTGATGAGGCTGAGGACGTAGACGAACAAGAAAAAGAAGTGCATGACCCCATCGAGGAACTTAGTAGGCAGTTGGGGGCCTGCTCCCTGGAGGAGGTAAATACAGTGATAGCCTACGATGAGGCTGCATATAGAGACGTGGAGGAAGTTTATGAGTTAGAAGATGACCAATAGACCCATGGATTGAATGTGTGGAAGTTTCTCGCTCGCCAAAGTTTGGATGGCTCTTCTATCAGGTTGACCTTCCTGAGGACTCCTGGCTATAAGTTACGTGAGCCATCTTGGAGATTGCAAAGAAAAATATGGGGCCGCACCTGGAGTGGAAGGGGCCTATGCCCAAGCTTGTGAGGAGTACCTCTCAGAAGTCACGTTCTCAAAAGCCGATAGACTGATCTGGTATCCCCACAATAAACCCTTATATGTTACGGCGCCTGTTAATGATTGTGTTTTCTATCGTGTCTTGTTGGAAGAGGGATCATCCATCAATATAATGCTTATTGGGTCCTTTTATGCTACTGGACTGTCGAAAACAAGGATAGTGACCCATTCGTTGGAAATCTCAGGGTATGATAACCAGTTATCCAAATCGATGGGCTATGTTAATGTAGGTATCACGAGGGGTAATATCACTTCTCATATCAAGTTCCACATCATGAACAGCGAGCTATCATACCAACTTCTAGTGGGCAGGGTATGGATGCACAACCATGGGTTGGTACCCTCCATTTATCATTAATGCGTTAAGGCAAATATAAAAGGCAAAGAGGTGGTGATTCGAGCTACTAAGAGCGAAGGAGGAAGCTCACATGGTAGACACTACTTTCTACACGGATCTGGTGGAAGAAGCCATGATGGTAACATGGTACACTGGAGGAACAAGGGTCTCGGCCACTCAAGAAAGTGTGCGAGCACCCTCCCGAATGGTGATGACCTACTAAGAGGAACGGGACTTGGGTGTGGCGGGCCATGCTCCCTCACAGCTGACACGTACAATTCGAAGCACTGGAAGAACATCGGGATAATGCAGTGAGACACTTTAAGATGTATATGAAGTAGTTGTCTAGATCCTACGACCAATTGGTGAGGCCAATTTATTTTAAAGAAGGGGACTTCGTTCTGAAAGCATGCATAAGTCATATTAGGGGTTCATCATTGCCCAAGTTTAAGGCTAACTAGGAAGGACAGTACGTTATTTCTAGTAGCTCATGGTTTGGGTTATTGCGAGATATCCAAGGTGGAGGACAATTTTACTTTCAAACTGAACAACGAATGGCTGAAGATATACCATGTTTAAATGTGTGTTTTGCCAACACCTCGGTTTATTACATTGTATCTTATTACTGTTTGTTCGAAAGGATGTCTATCGTAAACGATTGGGCCTATTTGCTTAAATATAGTATGTTACGATGTTTAGCTGGAAAATGTTAACCCACTACTCTTTTTATGTTTGTTATTCTCCTTATCTTGCATGGTGCGAATTGTATTGATGTAATAGTTTAGCCAGTGTTAAAAGAAAAATAGGGGGAATGGAAGAAAAACACCAAATATCACAAACTTTTTTTTCTTTATTTTATTTAATAAAGAAGTATTGAGATTGCGATTGCTTGTAAATAAAGTAAAGAGGGCGATCACAACCCCAAGCTAAGAAACACCAATAAAGAAAACATTAAACAAAGATGAATACGGGTTATCCATAATGAAATGAAGGATTGTCAATCCAAGCAACCGATGGTGATGTTGGGGGAAGAATTTGCTTAAGGCTGCTCTGGTTTGGAATAAGATTGGCCAAATCCTTCTGACGAAGCTCCATCTATTAATGAATAGACTCCAAGTCTTATTCCCTCTTGAGAATCTCAGCCTTTTCCCGAGCAATAGCTTCACGAGCCTCCTGTACCTTCTGTTAAGACATCACCAGTTAGGTCTCTAGACTTACGAGCTCCTCCAAAATAGCTACATGCAAGCGACGAGAGCTCTGTAGTCGATAATAGAGGGCAGGTAGATCAACTTTATTAAAATCATGGAGCATCTTCACCAACCAAGATAATGAGAATCCATCATTTATGAGCACATTAACTTTCCCCAACAAAGACTTGATCTTATCAGAGCTAAAAGATTCGAGGGGGGTATTGACGATCTCCTCCAAGACAATGATGAGCTCGAGCAAGAGACATGCCATCATTCAATGAATAGGTTGAAGACTGCAAGAGGTGAAAGTCGAAGGAAAATGGACCACGAGTTGCTCAATCAACAAACGAGGACCCTCCATCAAGATATGGGGAAATTGTCCAAAGTTTGCCTCACAACCAACTCAGGGGCTGCCTCATGAGGATGGGCGTTGAAGACGCTATCACTCGCAGAAGGAAGCTGAGTATGCGAAGTGCTATCACTTTTTTGAATCCTAGAGGCAACCACTTCGAGCATTTCACCAACGTTAGGCGTCGTTCCTTGGATATGTGTAGCAGGGGTCCAACCCAAAGATGCGAATTTAGCTAGGGTCCTCGCTTGTGCAACTTTCTGAGTAATAACTTCAATTTCAGGACCATGTGCTACGGGCTGCTCGACCCCCACCTAAGATACAAGAAATTCCTTAGTGAGAAACGAAATAAAAAACACACATACAAATTGACATGAAAGTATGAATTTTATGCCAATAAGACTTGGCCCACCAGACCCTCGGTTATAGGAGATTTTATGCGAATAAGACTTGGCCCGCTATGACCCTCGGTTATGGGAGATTTCTAAGACCAATATGACTTGGCAAAACTATAAAAAAAATTAAATGCAGGGGATAGATAGAAGAATAAAAGAATACCTCCGGATGCTGCTCGTTTGCAAACTCACGAGTAGCCATTTGAACTATATCCTCCTCCTCAGTCAGACTAGGAGCCACCAAAGGCTGTTGATCTTGGGGGGCAATCACATACCCCCAACCTCAATAACCTCCTCTTGTCTCCCCTCCCCTTGACCAGCCGCAGTAAGATCGACACCCTCCTAATTAAGAATGAAAGGCCTGAACAAAGTGGGGGGAACTAATGGGGCAGTTAGAACTGGAACAGGAACCTATGAAGAACAAGGACGAAGAGTTAGAATATCAAGTTGAAAGGAATAAACGAACTTGGATTAGCGAAAAAAAACTTACCACAGGTAACGAAGAAACGGGCACAGGGGACTTTGGAATAACTTCAACGGTCCTCACATCTGGAACATTTATCTCAAGACCAGCCTGCTCGTGTAAAAAATAGTGATCGGGTGAATAGCCGCTACTTGACTCAGTTGAACTATCAGAAATAACTGTCCCTAGGGAAAATTAGAGGTTACCTACGAAGTAGTAGGGGCAACTATCTTCTACGGAATAGCTTCCTTCGAGGCAGGTAAGGTTGTGCCATGTTTCTCCAATAGACTTCTCTCCTCAACATTATCGTGTGAGTCGCCTCGCGCATCAACCAGAAAAATAAGAAAGTCGGAATAAAATGAAGTTATTAGTCCAAAAACAAACGAAAAAAAGTTTAAAACTCAGAAAAGGAATAGAAAGCATACTTCTTCCTCCTCCAGTACATCTTCCAAAGATTCATAATCTTGGGGAGGCGAGGCTTGTTTAGAAGGGGAAACCATCCTCCTCAACCTACGTCTTTGAATTAATGTAGTATCTTCTTCCTCTTCTTCATCCTATATTTCCTCTGCTTCCTTATCTTACTCTCCTTACCATCCTCGTCTTCATCATCACTAATACCACCAACTACATGTCTTTCAGGCAACTCCTCCTCGTTTCATACTGCCATCACAAGTTTAAGAGGGATAACTGCTTTCATCTTTTTACTACTACCAGCAAGTTGAGGATCGTACGAGAAGCCCCGAGAGGCCATCTCGGCTAACATAAAAACCTTATCTTCTTCACTGATATTCTCCCAAGTCTTTCTAAGTCGATCAAATATTCGGTTGACTGCTTGGGTGACTTTAAGATCAGGAGTATGGGGTACTGGAGCTAGTTGGACAGTTTTAATCCTTTTTTATTGGAGATTTTCGGGTAGCCCTAACCGCTGCCCCATATGAGGCAGTGCGTGGAATATCACTTCTTTCAGCTGGCCGTGAAGGACCAAGGGCAATAGCAGCTACCTCCATCGGAAGGGAGGCCTAAGAAGCTTTCTTTTTCTTGACAATTACTTAGTCCACTGGAGCTAATGGAGGCAACTCGAAAGGGGAAGTGTTATTAGTGGTGCTAAGAGGAAACACAAAAGAAAGGGTGGTGCAATTTCTCAAACCCAACTATGTGGGTAGTTATCTCTCAATCTCAGTGTATCGAGGTTCCTTCAGAATGTTACTTTGAAAACGAACAAGCTGGTTTTGCCAAAATGCCATTATGTACATTTTCGACCTACTTCCTCGAGCCTCTTTGCTCGGAATGACAGGATTGGTCGGGTAACTGGCACAAAGACTTACTACAGCTGAAGTTAGATAATTCACACAAGAAAAGGAAAAGTTTGTTGGCTTCTCACGGGTAAAGTGGCTCATTAAAGGGGTTCCTTGATCGTAACCAAATTATAGGGCTACACAATGGGGGCTATAAACTGAATAAAAAGAAGACCATTTCGTGTACGATGGTAGATAGGAAGGGATCAATAAAAGGGGGACATTATTCTAGGGGAAGTTCCTCGCCAGTGCCTCATCGAGGGGAGTAATGGGATGTTCCTCCGTAGCAAAAAACTCATTGGTAAAAAATTGATCCACTCCAATATAGGGGTGAGGTAAGAACCTTTCAGCTCTGTCAATCAAAGCGACGAGAGGCTTCTTGACACTTTTATGATTCCAGCAATAAATATGGGGGACCTTAATGGGCTGATAGTCGGGGTAGTTACCTGCCGGTGCATAGTCGGGGAAGTGGGCATAAAGGAAAGTCGTCAAAAGAACATGGTTTGCGTAGTTGGAAACATCAAACTTGTCGATGCCCCGTGCTGAATCAGCCACCACACGATCCAACCAGGTATACAATGAACCAAGTATAATAGCCGCGAGAGGAAGCTTCACGTCGCGGGTCATCCGAACAACCATGTTTATCAAGTCCTTTTTGGGGCAATCATGGGGCTTGCCCGAACGATAGATTTTTGACAACATCACTCAGATGTAACCAATTACCTCGATTTGGGAGTCAAAACCTTTTCCCGCTATGGGATGTTCAAACACCTGCTTTCCCCGTGGATTCTCTTTGGCTGCCTCACGGGCCTTAATCACTGCTTTGTCTTCAATAAAGTAGAAGTACCTAATCAACTCGGAGTAGGTACACTTGTTATAAGTTACAATACAGTCCTTCATAACTGATTCTAGCTCAACCCTCACGGCCTTCTCTTTGTTGGAGACTCCTCCCTCGAAAAAAGTGTCAAACCCTGTCGCTTCTAACCCTAGAATCTCGCAAACATCTTCGAAGGTGGCAGTGAATTCCCCCTAAGAGGCCACAAAGGTATATGACCTGTGACTCCAGCGAGAAATGATCAGTTGAATAGCGGTGTTATTTTTAGCAAGGGTGAGATCACCCAATCAGAGGGAACATGATAAACCAACAAGATCAAGTTGGACAGAATATTTAGAGTGGATGTGTTGGGTCCAAGGGAATAATCCCTCACAGGCACCTAAGGAAGCTTCAAACTCTACTTTAGAGAAGGGAAAATCACCATGTTCGATGCGAAAGCGGGGGACAGTGGCGGTAGGAATATAGGTAAAATCATCAACATCCTCACCCTCCTCCATTAGCAAATTGGGGTTTTCAGTTGGCTCTAACTCACCGAGAAATCTCTCCACAATTTTTTAGAAATGATCAGACTCGTCGAAATAGGGAGCACAGCAGTAACTCGCCTATTGGTTTTGATGCACTTGGGTTTCGGGGGAGGCCCCCTAACAGAGTGAGTTCTCTTGATGATGGGTGCCAAGGGAAGCTTAAGGGAATAAAGTGAAAGCGTAAGTTAAAAAGAGTGAAGGAAATGAAGAAGGCAAAGTTTGCTCTCATAAAAACTCAACTCAAGGGAACGATAACCTAAAGGTGAAGATTTGAAATGAAGGTACCCCTTTTTATAAGGGCAATACAGACCCCAATAGGTGGCAAAAGGTGACGCTTAAAAAAGTACAATAATGATCAGATCCATTTGCGTGTTCGTCAAGCAAGCAGTGCTGCAGAAGTTCAAGGGTCGCAATGATGACATTTTGGGAGACAAGCGTGTGAATGAGTAATGTGGGGAACACATGCGCGCTCTGGCGCTGCCATGTGTCACATACAGAAGTACAAACGACAACTTCATTTTGGAGACTTGATTGAGGTCTTTTCATCTTGGGGAAATGAAGAGTTTTGGGAGAAATTTGAATAAACCTCTTCACTTTTCCCAAGGAACCTGCCACAGGTAATTATGAAGTCTCACAAAAGGAAGATATATTATTTTAAGTATGGCAAGATATTCATTAAACCGAAGGTGTGGTTCGAAAGATAGAGGAGAATATAACTCTTCCATTACTGATAAATTGTTGTTTCTTATAAATCAAGTTCCCAGGGATATTTAAAACTTGTTGCAGGAAAGGATTGAATATCAACGAAGGGTTTCGTACATATATTTCTTCATACAATAAATAAATATGTCTACGAAGGGGAACATGTAAGGGGGAGTCCCCACCAAAGAGTGATTAACTTAGCTAATCTGTTGATTGACTTACGAAGAAGGAGGAGGAAGGACGCCCAAGCAAGTTACCTCGAAGACGCTCTACATAAATGGCTCGAAGGACCAACCTCGAAGATTCTCCAACGTATCTGGATCGAAGGATCCAGTCCCTAGATCGAAGTCACTTGAATGGCGATAGCTTGTCATAAGAAATAAAATGATATGTATCGTGTACTTTATCTTATAATATACATTGAGTGAGGTTGTTTGGTACCCACGAGGGACCATGCCTGGCAGGGCATGGGAGAGATAACATACTCTATCGAACGACTGCCTCTTGGGAACCTTGCAGGGACATGGTTTTGAGGATTGAGAGTAAAGAAATGTTGGGAATACAGTTACTAACCCTCTAGGCACACTTGGGCAAAGCTTCACTTACTTGTTCTAGCCACTACAGCCGAGCCACCTCAACTCTTACTTGTTCGAGGGAACCTTCTCGAGGTACCTCAACCTTTCATCTTGGTTCCAAGATAGTTCTTAACCAACAAAAAGAAACTAAACACTTGAGCTACCTATCAGCCGAGCAACCTTTAAGCAGACGCCATCTCACCTGACTGATGTGATTATACACCTACTAGAGTCACTGTTTAACCACTTTTTGACGTCATAACGACTGACAATTAGGGACTCGAAGTTAGAGCACTCAAGTGAGTTTATTCTTAGCATGACAGGTCTAGTTCACCAAACCTGACCCTTTAGTCGTCCTAAGGTAAGCTCCAAGCTGCCATGTCACGTCCTTCATTAATTCCCACCATACCTCCAACCAATAAAACAGTTTTTCGCTAAATTATGAGATCTCATGCAAGTAATACAATATCTTCTACATTAATGAGAGGTACTTATGCATTTAATACAATCGATCATATTGAATGCGAGCAAGTTCACTCAAGTAACTGTCCCTTCATATAAATACACCATACAAACAGTTTAACTGGCAGAGCATTCTGAACCTAGAATTGCTGCCCAACTTTCCTCATACACGAGAGCTATTGTGAGAACATAACTTCCCACATCTATTGAATACCCATATCATTGAGCATTAACTGAGCTTGAAGTTCCTGCCTTGCCTTTATTGTGCCTAAAGTGCTTGCTCTTTCTCCCTCCGACCTTGCTACCTGTTGGTCCCATCTATTTATTATGCCCGTTGTGTATTTATTGTGCCAACATATCATTTAATACAAGTCTGAATATTGAACCCCTTTATCTTTTATTCACCTGTGTTCATTGTCAATATTTAATACTATACGGTGTTGATCCCGATATTGATAAGGGTTTACGCCTCACTTGATACTAATCGTATTCCAAGAACCCACATCTTACAAAAATGACAAGGCAATTACACCTTACAAAGGCTCTTAGGCCAATACGAAGATAAAAGTCAAATTGCTGAGCCATCTCTATCACTCATAGGAAATGTGGCTATAACCGGTAAAAGAATAACTCACTGCTTGTTGTCTTTTGCATCTACACATTCTTTCTTATTATGTTGATCACATAACTGGTTTTATTCATTTATTCCTTTTAAATATTGAACACAATAACCTTTTCGATAAGGTATATTTCTCAAGAATATCATCTTCTCATATAATAATTAAAAGAATCACGTAAAGGCTCCAGGTTGTGGGTAAACATATAAGATAGTTTTTCAAAATAAAACCCTACAGAAATCAAGAGACAATATAAAGTGAAGTTATCTTCATTTGTTTAAAGGTAAGAAAGAGGGATAAAATGAAAGTAACCACTGAAAGAGAGGATGTTTGCGTCCCTACCAACGAGGGAGAGAAGAAAAAGAAGAAGATAAAAAACCGAGATAAAGAATATATAGGTATGCTTAAGTGTCACCCTTTTAAGGCTTGTTAAATAGAGCATTTATTAAATGCTTTATCCCTTTAAGTCTCCATCCTTTTAAACTCCAAAAAAGAGACGTAAGAGAGAATCATCATGGGTATGATAAGTTATTAAAGAAAGATGGGAAAAGACGGGGCGTAGCCTAAACCGAAGTGATAATGAAAGAGGGATGGGTGTTAAATCGAAATGACATGTGGAGGGATCGATAGAATTGAAAATTCTATGCAGACTTGCGTTTTATAATATCTTAAAGATTTAGTGTGCGTAAAATGAGAGAAATGAGAATTTATACAATTAAATCACCATAAATTTCTCTTAACCGAAAGGACCATAATTTAAAAGGGTACGAGGATGGATTTTTTTTTTCTTTTTATGTAGGTACAAAAGAAGACCACTATACACTATTCATATTCCCCCTCTGAAAGATACACTACTGAAGAAGAGGGAAGTTAAAAATGGAAATAAGCAAAATATGTGTATAAGAGAGGAAAAAGACAAAAAGGGATTTGTAAAAATGGGAGATTTGATAAAGTCTTTACATTTTGAGAAAAAAACAAAATGGGCAACATATTTTCATTCACCTTATGTACTTGATGCCAAAAAATTTAAATAAAATCCAAACATTGATGTTACTATTTTGTCAACGTTATTCCATTATACGTATTAGTCAAAACAAATCACATATTTACTATTCATGTCTCTTCCTCATTTTAGTTAAGTCATTTCAATCCCACATACTAAAAAATAAATAATAAATCATACTATAGGGAACTGTAGTTTTTATTTTGTGAGGGTTGAACATCAACCTTTAATTTATTTAATTTGGTTTGGGCATGAAAAAAGTGAAAGGATTTCGAGGAGCAGTTTAGAAAAAATCCAAATAAATTACAATAATTTTTATGTAAAATTCACCTCCTCTTGATTCATACATCAAGCCTCCGACATGGCCATTCCATCTCCCATAAAATTTGCAATTCCAAAGATAATTTTGTATCATCATCCTCAAACGATCCATCAAGTTCTTATTAACATGAGAAGATAAATGTGACTAAAACCACTATTGATGATCAATAAGAATAATATCAACTTGGGGGGGGGGGGGGAGGTGTAGGATATTAATGATGTTTACAATTCACTTAAGCATTTTAAAATGTTGTTTGCATTTTTAAAATAAGTGTTGAATTATGCTTCTTACTTTCTTAAGAAATCTTTGCATAATCCCGGTTTCAAACCTACATGAAAAAATCATCACACTCCTATTCATTCTACATAGATGGTTTTGTAGGATACTTCAAAGATCACACCGAAATTCAACCAAATCAACATTAATGCTTTAAGTAAAAAACTCTTTATATCAAACTTTCGAAGTTCGTACATCCTCATTTCCAATACATAAAAGCTTCTTGACTACTCACATTATATATATATATATATATATATATATATATATATATATATATATATATATATAGAGAGAGAGAGAGAGAGAGAGAGAGAGAGAGAGAGAGAGTCAGGCTATAGTACATCATGCTCTATACATCACCCCATGCATCACGCCTAATTCTAGGGCCTAAAAAACTTTTTTTTTTTCAAATTTTATATTTTTCGCCTGAAATTAACCTTTCAATAAACCCATATGCAAAAAATTAGGTCAAAATATATTTTGTAGCTATTTTAAAAAAATCCACAAACAACTGCTAAAAATACCTTATTTATAAGGGTCTGCGCCAACATTTTTCTGTGGATTTTTTAAAAATAGCTACAATATGTATTTTGACCTAAGTTTTTGCATATGGGTTGATTGAAAGATTAATTTCAAGGAAAAAATATAAAATTAAAAAAAAGTTTTCTTGGGCCTAGAATTAGGCGTGATGTACGGTATGATGTATAGCACATGATGTATGTGAGCCTTCCTCTCTCTCTCTCTCTCTCTCTCTCTCTATATATATATATATATATATATATATATATATATATATATATATATATATATATCACATCAACAACTTCCAAGACTCTAGTAAAATCAATCATTAAATCCAGAGTTATTATGCATTATTTGAAAACTGTATGGTTTGATCGATGAAAGCTAGGTTAGTCGACTAAAACTAAAAAAGTTAGACTGCCAAGTGTGACAACCCGCTTATCAAAATAAGAGGTGGCCACCCCGATACTCCAATAATTACAGGAATCATAGATGGTCCATTCTCAGCATCACAGTAAAATAATAAGTTTACGAGATAATCACCCATTATTTTAGAAAACGGATTGTCAAAAATTTAATTTGCAAGTTAAGGAAAGCATTTAAACAATCCAATTGAAAAGAAGGTGGATACCAAAAGATATGTATTAAGTCGGAAACTATGTACAATAAAATAACCGAATAAGTTGTCGGTTAATAGACACATACAATTGGGTTACACCGAGTAGTTAAGTACAATATCACATATATAATACAATTACAAAACTTGGGCAACACGCCCGAACGTGTAACTCAACATAACTAGAATACATCAAGATGGAAGCGTCTAGATCAAATATCCCATAACATCCACAAAGTGTTACGGCTCCAGGACTCTGGAATAGGAGAATCAATACGGGCGTCCTTGCGGTGAAACACCTGAACGAATATAAGATTCATGCAAACAAAGAGATAAAAACGGGTCAGGGCCCGGTTTAATATGATTACCAAGTGAATAAAATGTATGACAGTCATGAACAAATTTAATCATCATGAATAAGTTTGTATCGTTCACCAAAACAATGATAAGGAAATCTAATCTCTCAATCCAAAAGCATAATCTACACAATAATAATGACAATGATCATAATTCATTTACACCAGAGAATATAAATAAAATAGTATTGAATGAAATTCCATTTCCTTGTTACACCATTTAGTTTCCCCGTTCCTTTTCTCATTAGGAAACGTATTCAAAGCAATTTATTTCATAAAGTGATGTACTTTAAATAAAGTTTGACTTTAATAAGAATAGTTATATTACACAATATATAATGATTCTAAGACCGTCCTTCCGAGTTTTTCCACTGGACGTGCCCCTAAGTAGCTATCATCTTCCAGGGTCTATCGCACAAGACTACCTGGGAATCCTACAATGCAACGTCGGGAAGTGGCCATATACCTTCGACAGTGAGTCATAACCACACCCGAAATTACCTCACTTCGAACAATAGTCACACAATATATAATAACCGGTCCTATGGCCGAGTAATATATTCTCCCTGCATTCACTAGCCAGGGGACTTCACCTCATGCGCATACTTCCCCTATGATAGAATTTATAGAGGTATGTATATACCAATTTATCATTCACAATTTTTAATCTCAATTTAAGATATACATCACATTTTATCCAGAACCAAAGTTATTTGGTGTCATCATGATAACTTCAACGTTTAATAAATTCCCAAATTAGTCTCCGAGAAATAAGAACATTACTATAAACCACCGAGTCTAGTATACCTTGATGACGTCTCGAAAGTTCCCCAATTATGTAATCCTACATCTCTTGATATCAAACTAGTCTACTAAGAGAAGAAACTACCTTATTATCTATTTGATAATTCCCAAGATGAGCCTCATCTATTCCCTTTCTAATATAGGGTAGTTACCTAACTAATATAAGACTCTAGGACACTAAGTTTACTTCATAAGAGAAGGTTCCTAGGTCCTAAGACTAAAAGAAAGGGGCTAAAACTAAGTTAGAAAAATTTCTTAAGACAACAAGAATTCCGAATCGATTCGGTCCTGAAAGCGAATCGATTCGGATAGGTCAAATCGATTCGGTCAAGAGGACCTGACCTTCTGCATACTACCGAATCGATTCGAATAGGGGGAATCAATTCGGTCTAATCGGACCTGTAGCCTACCCCTCTAGTGAATCGATTCGCTAGGGGAGAATCGATTCGCCCGACCCAGAATTTCCAAATTCAGTTATGGAGTTATATGCCCTACTTTTTCCCACAACTCAATTCTCCTCCATCTCTACCCACAACAACCACCAATAATTCACCCAAAACTATCCTACATGAATTCTAACTACTATACTCAACACAACTTCTATCCAAACCATAATTTAGGGTTCAAACACCACAAATCCATATTTGCTCCATTGATTCCAATACACAACTATCAATACAAATTATTCATCTTAGATCATATCTTAGCAAGTAAGAAACTTGCCTTAAGCTGAAATTTCGAATTCTTTTCCGATAAAAGCAAGATCAAGCCCAAATTCTTCAATTCTTCTCCTTTGTTTTCTTTTTCTCCCCACTTCACTTCTTTTCTCTTTTTCTTTGTAGATTTAGTAAGAATACACTTAAAAAATAAAAAGGGTGCAAGACTTAAACGTGCAATTTACATTAATCTCCATCTTAACTGCTAATACACCAATAAAATGACTCGTAACTACACAATTAAGTCATAATCTGTAAAAAGTGCCCGGAACCCAAAAATAAAATATGGCACTTATTTCGACTATCTCGACTATTTCGGGACTAACCGCGCCCTCTAAAACGGTATGCGGAATAATATAAATCATTACAAGTTCCAATCTCAATTAAACCATAAATGTCGTTTAAAGCACACCGACACCATTCATCAGAACATAATGCTATTCACATTCACATAACACTAAATATGCAAAAATCGAGTAAATATTATCTTTTAATTCATTTAAAACAATATTTACCCCATTATCCAATATTTTATATAATTACCTCTCATGGCAACATAATATAAAATAAATTACTCAAAAGTAAGGGTTATTACATACTCCCCCCCTTATAAGGGAATTTTGCCCACAAAATTCAGGCGTACCTTGCAAAAAGAGATGTGGATACTTTTCTCGCCTGTCGCCCTCACGCTCCCACGTTAATTCCTCGGCATTGTGATATACCCATTGAACCCCGACCATGGGCACCACTCGAGATGTTAGTCTACGCTCCCCACGATCTAGGATTGCAACTGGTTGTTCCTCGTATGAAATATTGGGCTGCAATTCGATATCATCTAAAGGAATGTGCCAGTGAGCTCCTTCACACCTCTTGTACTTTTTCAGGGATGAAACATGCAACACATCATGAATCTGTTGTAAGTGTTCCGGTAAGGCAAGTTGATACGCTACTAGGCCTACCTTAGCAATAATGGGAAAAGGGCCTACATAGCGCGGCGCAAGCTTTCCTTTCTTCCTAAATCGCTTTATACCTTTCAGCGGCGAAACTCGCACCAACACTTGATCTCCAACTTCCAATACTACATGCCTTCTATTAGCATCTGCATAACTCTTTTGTCGATCTTGAGCTATTCGGATGCGACTACGAATAAGTTCAATCTTGGAAGAAGTATCCTGGATCATTTCAGGTCCAAGAAATTTATTATCCCCTACTTCCAACCAACAATTAAGTGATCTACAAGGTCGACCATATAATTCTTCATAGGGTGCCATCCCGATAGTAAACTGGTACGAATTATTATAAGCAGATTCAACCAAGGGAAGGTATTGCTCCCAGCCTCCTTTGAAATCTAGCACACACATTCTGAGCATATCCTCCAACATTTGGTTGACTCTTTACGTCTGTCCATCTGTTTGAGGGTGATAGGAGGTACTCAATTTCAATTCGGTTCCCATAGCTTCTTGGAAACTTCACTAAAAATGGGAAACAAAAATTTTGTCTCGATCGGAGACTATATTAATGGGCACCCCGTGGAGTCTAACAATCTTTGCAATAAATAATCGGGCATAACGAGCAGTAGTAAAGTCTGTACGTACTGGTAAGAAATGTGCCGACTTAGTTAAGCGATAAACGATAACCCAAATGGAATCATGATCGCTTTGTGACGTTGGTAATACCATGATGAAATCCATCGAGATGCTTTCCCACTTCCATACCGGTATTTCCATGGGTTGCAACAATCCCGTCGATCGCTGATGATCTACTTTTACCAGTTGACAAGTAGTACATTGGGAAACAAATTCAGAAATGGTCCGTTTCATACTCGCCCACCAATATTGACAGCGCATGTCTTGGTACATTTTATCCCCACCAGGATGTACTATAAATTTGGACCCATGAGATTCTGTCATTACGGCCCGTCTTAAATCCCCCTCATCCAGGACAACAAGTCTCCCGTGGAAACGTAACCCACCCTCGAAACTTATAGAGTAGGATTTCGCCCCCTCGGTTAACAATTGGTCTATACGGTCCTGATAAAATTTTTCCCTTCCTTGAGCTTCCACAAACCGTGCCACTATAATAGGCGTGACTATCAACACCGACATAAATGCTCTAACAACAGCGTCCTCTTGGCTAAGCTCCTTCCATTTAGCCTTCCATATCGTGGCTAACTCCACTTCGGATTTTCGACTCAACGCATCCGCCATTACATTAGCCTTACCCGTGTGATAGTGAATATCAAATTGGTAGTCCTTCACAAACTCTAACCATCGACGTTGTCACATATTCAAATCCTTTTGTGAAAACAAATATTGCAACGATTTATGGTCCGTGAAGAGACTAAATTTCTCCCCCAGGAGATAATGTCTCCAAATCTTCAAGGAAAAAACCACTACAGCAAGTTCCAAATCATGAACCGGATAATTCTTTTCATATGGCTTTAGTTTGCGAGAAGCATAAGCAATAGCCCAATGATCTTGTTGCAACACACCTCCCAACTCTTGCAGAGATGCGTCCGTAAAGACTAAATATTCCAACCTCGGCCTCGGTAACACAAGAATTGGAGCAGAAGTTAATTTATCTTTCAGCTCATCAAAAGCAAGATGATAAGAATCATCCCAAACAAACCTCACCCCCTTCCGAGTTAAATTTATCAAAGGGCTAGCAATTTTAGAAAATCCCTTGATAAATTGGTGGTAATAGCCAGCCAGCCCCAGAAAACTGCAAATTTTTGTAGGTGTCGTGGGCTGACCCCATTCCCTCACCGCAATAACTTTACTCGGGTCTACTGAAATATCCTCAACGGTAACAATGTGGCCCAAAAACTGTACTTCTTGTAACTAAAAACTACTCTTCTCAAACTTAGCATACAATTTATGATCCCTCAACGTTTGCAGGACCAGCCGTAAATGCTTAGCATGATCAACTTATGTTTGATAATACACTAGTATGTCATCAATGAATACGATAGCAAACTGGTCTAGGAAGTCTCAAAACACTCTATTCATAAGGTCCATAAACACTGCGGGGGCATTGGTTAGCCCGAAAAGCATAATAAAAAATTCACAGGACCCATATCTAGTTAGGAACGCAGTTTTGGACACGTCTTGCTCTCGTATCCATAACTGGTGATACCCTGTCCTCAAATCTATTGTAGAGAAGTACGACGCTCCCCTAAGTTGGTCGAATAAATCATTAATCCGAGGTAGTGGGTATTTGTTCCTAATGGTAACTTTATTCAACTCCAGGTAATCTACACACAACCGGAGAGAACCATCTCTTTTCTTCACAAACAATACAGGAGCTCCCCACGACGATGTACTAAGCCTAATAAACCCCTGTTCTAACAACTTCTGAATCTGATCTCTCAATTACCTCATCTCAATAGGAGCCATACGGTACGGAGCTCTAGCAATCGGTCGCGTCCCTGGTACTAAATCGATCACAAACTCAATCTCCCTACTTGGAGGCAAACCTGGTATTTCCTAAAAAACATCTTTGAACTCTCTCACAATCGAAATCGAATCTAAGGAAATGACTACATCTAGAGAAGTCTCCTCCGCAATACAATACAAATAAGTGTTAGAACCTCCCTCTGAACGAGGCATAGCCACTAAAAACATCTCTTGCCCTGGAATGGCGAAAACTATGCTCTTCCCATAACAATTTACTATCGCACGATACTTTACTAGCCAATCCATACCTAGGATTACATCATACCCAACCATATTAAGGACGAGCAAATCGGCCTCAAAACACAAGTTACCAAGATTTATCTCTACTCGTTTACAAACAAAGAAAATGAGCGAACAATCACCCATAGAAGATTCAACACTAGTGAAAGTACTTTCCGTAAATTTAATTAGCTCCATCGATTGAGCAAAATTTATAGAAATAAACGAGTGTGTCGCACTCGTATCAAACAATACACGACCCATATGCCCTTGAATGGGAAACTTACCCTCAATAGCTGGCGGCGCTGGTGGGGTTGGATGAAGCATAACATCCTGTATGTGATAGACACGACCATACTGTAGTTGTCCCTGTTATGGAGGGACAACTGGATTAGGCACTGGTGGCAGTAACTGTGCCTGTTGATGCTGTGGAACCCTAGGAAACTGTCCTCTAATCAACTGCAGACACGCCTTCCTATAATGACCCGGCTCCCCACATTAAAAATAACGACCTGCCATATTTTCCTGATTACGGCCCCTGTTATTTCTGAACTGCCCAAAGCCTTGGTCTGGATGGCCTCGACCCCCGTTTCTACCTCGACCTGCCTGTTGGTGTTACTGGGCACCTTGACCGTGCCTGAAATTACTGCCTCCGAAATTAAATCCCCCATAACGCTGCCTTTTGGACAAATCCCCTTGCTGGGGGTCCCTTTCCTTTTGATTACTTTCTAATGATTGGGACGAGGGTAGTACTCCCCCTCCCGCATCATTGCCTCCCGGTTTACTCGCTTGCCCCACAATTGAAACTTTCTTACTTCCCTGAACATGTAATCGATGATCTTGACAATGAAGTAACGCGACATTCATCACATCCTCGAAAGTTTGCAAAGCTGGATTGCCCAGCAAGTGTTGCCGTATCCTCTAATGTAAGCCTCCAATAAACTTTGATATTCTCCTCTCCTCCGGAGTTACCTCATCCAGCACGAAACTAGCCAAACGAGTGAATTCCTCCTCGTACTCTGCCACCGAATGTTCACCTTGAACTACATCTTGAAGCTTCCTCCTTATTTCGCTTTGGACTGCCGGAGGAAAATATTTTCGGTCAAACAAGATCCAAAAGTCAGTGATAGTCATAGTATCTCTTTGCCCTGGAGTGGTCATCGACTCCCACCAATGCAAAGCTACACCGACTAGCTTAAAAGTAGCAAGAATTTGCTTCCGTTCTTCACTACAGTCTATTAAGCAAAGATGACATTGCATATCCTTCTTCCATTAGTTAGCTACAATCACGTCGGAACCACCCTGGAATTCCGGGGGATGACCCTTTAAGAAGGATTCTCTTACTCTTTCCTACGTAGAAGGTCCCGCAGGGGTTTGTACCTCCTGAGCCCTCGGCTGTTGGTCTTGGGGAAATTACTGAACCATGGCATTCATCGCAGCATTGATTGCCTGGGCCACAATATTGGCTACTTCAGCGGCATTTATTGTTCCTTGATGTGGCGGCGAAGGACCCACATCATCTTCTACAACTCCATTTCTTCTCGCAGGGCGACCTCTCTTAGGCGGCATCTGAGATGAAGAAACCTCTGAATTAGAATACTATTAAGAACAAGTATCTTAGCATAAGATCACAATCATAGGCAAACAAAACAGTCCTAACATTTAGGATCTATATCAAATAACGCTACGGTAGAGCGTGACAAGTCCGCATAGATCCTAAAGACTCTAGAACCTGAAGCTCTGATACCATCTGTGACAACCCGCTTATCAAAATAAAAGGCGGCCAGCCCGATACTCCAATAATTACAGGAATCATAGATGGTCCATTCTCAGCATCACAGTAAAACAATAAGTTTACGAGATAATCACCCATTATTTTAGAAAACGGATTGTCAAAAATTTAATTTGCAAGTTAAGGAAAGCATTTAAACAATCCAATTGAAAAGAAGGTGGATACCCAAAGACATATATTAAGTCGACAACTATGTACAATAAAATAACCGAATAAGTTGTCGGTTAACTGACACATACAATGGGGTTACACCGAGTAGTTAAGTACAATATTACATATATAATACAATTACAAAACTTGGGCAACACGCCCGAACGTGTAACTGAACATAACTAGAATACATCAAGATGGAAGCGTCTAGATCAAATATCCCATAATATCCGCAAAGTGTTACGGCTCCGGGACTCTGGAATAGGAGAATCAATATGGGCATCCTTGCGGTGGAACACCTGAACGAATATGAGATTCATGCAAACAAAGAGATAGAAAAGGGTCAGGGCCCGGTTTAATATGATTACCAAGTGAATAAAATGTATGACAGTCATGAACAAATTGATCATCATGAATAAGTTTGTATCGTTCACCAAAACAATGATAAGGAAATCTAATCTCTCAATCCAAAAGCGTAATCTACATAATAATAATGACAATGATCATAATTCATTTACACCAAAGAATATAAATAAAATAATATTGAATGAAATTCCATTTCCTTGTTACACCATTTCATTTCCCCGTTCCTTTTCTCATTAGGAAACGTATTCAAAGCAATTTATTTCATAAAGTGTTGTACTTTCAATAAGGTTTGACTTTAATAAGAATAGTTATATTACACAATATATAACGATTCTAAGATCGTCCTTCGGAGTTTCCCCACTGGACGCGCCCCTAAATAGCTATTATCTTCCAGGGCCTATCGCACAAGACAACCTGGGCATCCTAAAACGCAACGTCGGGAAGTGGCCATATACCTTCGACAGTGAGTCATAACCACACCCGGAACTACCTCACTTCGAACAATAATCACGCAATATATAATAACCGGTCCTATGGCCGATGAATACATTCTCTCTGCATTCACTAGCCATGGGACTTCACCTCATGCGCGTACTTCCCATATGATAGCATTTAGAGAGGTGTGTATATACCATTTTATCATTCACAAATTTTAATCTCAATTTAAGATATACATCACATTTTATCCAGAACCAAAGTCGTTTGGTGTCATCATTATAACTTCAACATTTAATAAATTCCCAAATTAGTCTCCGAGAAATAAGAATGTTACTATAAACCACCGAGTCTAGTATACCTCAATCACGTCTCGAAAGTTCCCCAATTATATAATCTTACATCTCTTGATATCAAACTAGTCTACTAAGAGAAGAAACTACCTTATCATCTATTTGATAATTCCCAAGATGAGCCTCATCTATTCCCTTTCTAATATAGGGTAGTTACCTAACTAATATAAGACTCTAGGACACTAAGTTTACTTCATAAGAGAAGGTTCATAGGTCCTAAGCCTAAAAGAAAGGGGCTAATACTAAGTTAGAAAAATTTCTTAAGACAACAGGAATTCCGAATCGATTCGCCTTGGCCGAATCGATTCGGTCCTGAAAGCGAATCGATTCGGATAGGTTAAATCGATTCGGTTAAGAGGACCTGACCTTGTGCATACTAGCGAGTCAATTCGGTCTAATCAGACCTGTATCCTACCCCTCTAGCGAATCGATTCGCTAGGGGAGAATCGATTCGTCGGGCCCAGAATTTCCAAATTCAGTTATGGAGTTATATGCCCTACTTCTTCCCACAACTCAATTCTCCTCCATCTCTACCCACAACAACCACCAATAATTCATCCAAAACCATCCTACATGAATTCTAACTACTATACTCAACACAACTTCTATTCAAACCATAATTTAGGGTTCAAACACCACAAATCCATATTTGCTCCATTGATTCCAATACACAACTATCAATACAAGTTATTCATCTTAGATCATATCTTAGCAAGTAGGAAACTTGTCTTAAGCTGAAATTTCGAATTCCTTTTCGGTAGAAGCAAGATCAAGCCCAAATTCTTCAATTCTTCTCCTTTCTCTTCTTTTTCTCCCCAATTCTCTTCTTCTCTTTCTCTCTAGATTTAGTAAGAATACACTTGAGAAATAGAAAGGGTGCAAGACTTAAAACGTGCAATTTACATTAATCTCCATCTTAAATGCTAATACACCAATAAAATGACTCGTAACTACACAATTAAGTCATAATCTGTAAAAAGTGCCCGGAACCCAAAAATAAAATATGGCACTTATTTTGACTATCTCGACTATTTCGGGACTAACCGCGCCCTCTAAAATGGTATCCGAAATAATATAAATCATTACAAGTTCCAACCTCAAATTAAACCATAAATGTCGTTTAAAGCACAACGACACCATTCATCAGAACATAATGTTATTCACATTCACATAACTGTAAATATGCAAAAATCGACTAAATATTATCTTTTAATTCATTTAAAACAATATTTACCCCATTATCCAATATTTTATATAATTACTTCTCATGGTAACATAATATAAAATAAATTACTCAAAAGTAAGGGTTATTACACCAAGATCTCTTTAACGCTAAACCTAATTTTAAGTATTTCCTCTATAATACAAATCCCATTAGTTTTTAAGCTTCATAAGATTTCTAAATCATCCGAGTTGATTAAAAAAGAAACCTCCCTTCAATTTTCTTATTAAAACACTATAAATACACAATCCTCTTTAATTACATCTCACCATAATAAAAAAAACTCTTTAACCTTCTTTTAAGAACTCAACATCTTCTCATACTCATCATCGCACCAAAAAGTGATGAAACACAAACATTGTTCAAGAAGTAAAACATCCCCAAGGTCAATAAATTCCGAATTTACATAAACAATTCCATGATCAAAATGACCATCTTCCCAAATTTCTCTATATTTTTTCCCACACATACCTCAGATAATCTCAACATCCCAAATGCTATTGAAAGTTATGTGGCATAATCATTCAAAAGTCACCAAAACCAAAAATAACAAAGGCATGGTCAAATTAACATTATGACATCTTGACACGCCAGAAGTGTCACAAAACTCGCATGATCATAGATTTCTTGTTGTACGTGATCTATATTTATTTAAAATTTTCCGTGAATGTATTTAAAAAATTTAATTGTTATATTCAGGTCGTAGTACATATACTTAAAATAGTGCAGTGAGCAGTGTGCAAAGAGGCTACATTGGGGTCTACGGTCCACAGTCCAAGGGTGTACGAAATTGGATTGATTTTCTTGTTGCGGAAAGCCCTCACGTTTTAGAATTCTGATCTATCATCATACATCACTCAAATCTTTTTAACCCAGCTCTCTCTCTCTATACGTATAACACTCTCTCTCTCTCTCTCTATATATATATATCGTGATTGAGAGTAGGGATCTGTAAAGTAAGGCGTTGGTTGGATTGTTACTGTCTAGATTCGCGGTTATTAAAGTCGTTGACAATCGATCTCATGGTAAACGTTGTGTGCATTTTACTAGATTTATTCGCATTATTCAGATCATCTTGCATTTGCATTATATTCATATTATTATTTTGTTGTCAATTTGGTGAACGTAATTTATCACTCTACCTGTATGCTATCAAACAGATTGATGTCTCACCTGTTACTTTTGTAACTATTTCAAATTTTCTTTGTGGACTTCGTAAAAGTAAGACCTAACCGAAAATGTACTAAACTCTAAAGCGGGTAATTATGGATGTATTTAAGTCTATATATGGCGAGATGACTAATCACTGCATAACGCCTCCGGTTAAGACAAAATGACAGAGCGGCTAGGTTGGGAATGTTGAACACTGAGGGTCCGTTTGACAATCCAATTTCAAGCAATGAAAATAGAATTCACAGGTCAATTTCAATTCCATGGAATTGAAATTGGCCTTCCAATTCCAATTCCAATTCCAAGCCTTGAAATTGGGTTGTCAAACGGACCTTGAGTGGAATTGTCTATTTTAGAATTATAAAACTAACATAATGGAAAAAAATGGCAAAAGAAATAATAAGAGTAATTCTAGATATGTATGCCATAGGGCAACACTAAAAGGGGTAAAAAGGCTCGAAAGGAAAAATTACAGAATACACTCAAAATAATGTTCTGTTCGATAACAAAATACACTCGCTCACACACACACACACACACACACACACACACACACTATAGTATGGCAATCTGGTCAGCATTGACTATTTGCGAGGTGAAGCTGAACAAGATTTGGCAATGTCCGATGAGACAGCGGAGTTGTGTGCGAAAATGATACAAGGGTTTGAGTGGTGTGTGTATAATTAGGAGTGAGGGAGATGCTTGTGGAATTTTTCTTTTAGAAGGCAGTTTTTATAATTAAGTGGAGGGGATTTTGGCGTTGCCGGAGGCGGTTGGCCTCCCTCGAGTGGAGGGAGGGATGGAGGAAGGAGGAGCAAGGGATCGTTTTTCAGGAAAGTCGTTCTACTCTTCACTGGCTTGCGCGCATGCGGAATCTTTTCCGTGGAAGGTGGTTAGCATACGAGGTATCATTTGAAGGTGGCTCTCTTCACGTGGATGGCTGCCAGAAGGTTTATCCTGACCATATACAATTGCAGCGGAGGAGGAAGGTAATTGCTAAATACTGTCCGTTGTGTGGTGAGGATGTCGAGTCGGTGGACCACATTTTACTTCATGGTGCTTTCCGTATGAGGTTGTGGGAAGTGTTGTTTGCCTGTTTGGAGTGCAGTTGGTGGTGCCGAGGTCGGTGGGGGAGTTGCTGAGTGTCTGGAAGACTGCCCCGGGTGCGGAAGTCCATAGATACAAAGTCTTCATTGCAAACAATTCAGGCATAGAGATTTTCCTTGTAGAGCTAGTTATGCAGGGTCTTTTTTGTCTTATTTTGAGTTTTTCGATGAGCTTCAGTTAGTGATCTTATTTTTGAACCATAATACGCAATCATTTCAATATCAAAAAGAGATACATAATAGTAGAGTAGAGCTCTCATGTGTTTGAAAGAAATAATAGCATTTAGCTGTGCGACTTCCATCATCACGAGGATTTTGGCCTCACTGTAGAGTGCTGCAGTCTGTTAGGCCCTGTTTGACATTTTTAGGTAGTTCCAGTTGCAATTAGAGTCTAACCTATATTCTTGGTACAAGCCATTGCTGAATTGACAAGCTGAGATAACTTATGGACAGTGAAATTAAAACAAGGAGGAAAGGGCAAGATGTGGTTTGTTAAATTTTAAAAAATTAAAAAGTCTTAGCAAATTAAAGGTATAGAGGCTTATAACAGAATTATTAGAAAGTGTGGAGAAATTAACTAGAACCCGTAGGGTATACATTGGATGTACAATTTTTTTCTTATGTCTGCTTCCAAGGACTTCTTGGTGTTAGTAGTTGGAACTGAACACCAGGGACCATCATATATTATTCTGATATTGATCTATTTGGTTATGCGTGGTTGAGAGTTGAAGCTGAACTTTAGAGGCCATGAGTAGTTAAAAGTGTAACTATTGAAATCTAAGTTCAAACCTATTGGTTTTGTTTAAACATGATGCATACCGTCAATTTATATGAAAATGTTCCATACACAATGGAAAAGAGGTGATATTAAATCAGGTTTTACAATTTTAAATATAATTTGAAGAACATCCTTTGTTATTGAAGGGATCAAGATAAACTTATGAATAAAGCTATGAAATTGTGCTTTCTAAATTCTGATCTTTGATACAAGATTAACTTATGACTAACACTGCCTTCTTACTTACATTTATGAAGGGGAAACCTGAATTTGAAGCTCTCTAATCTGCACTCTTATATGTTGACGTTGTTCATGTTTTCCATTCCATTGTATGGTTCTGAGGCCTGTTACCAACTTTGCTCTAGCTAGTTTTTGACCTCCTTAATTTAGTCAAGTTGTGCACTGAAATTACACTTATCTGGTCATGCTGTAAGCTGCGTGCGCCTTTTTTCTGCATTTCTAGGTTTGCCAGTAGTAAAGCATTTGCATGGATTGATCAAATACAAAGATCACCATGGTTGCAGAGAGATGAATTTCCACTCTGGCTTCAGATAAGAGCATCAAATTTATGTGTTGACAGACATATCAGGAATCATCTTGTTTCCGGTTTAAGGTGAAACGTTCATTCAGATGGTTTAGCGTCCAGAAACGAATATAGAATTCAGTGAAAGAAATCAGCAGGGAAAATGATCAACAAATCACTTTTCTTGACCTATCTGTACCTATTAATCTACATTTCACTATCATCTGGAGTTATACTGTACAACAAGGTAATGCTTCTTACATTTCACTTGTATGTCTTGACTTTTTAGTTTTTGGTTGGTCATATCACTTTTATTCTGGACCGTGAAACGAATTTACCCTTCTCAGTAGGAGGTTGTCCTACAAAATATGGTGTTCTTGGATTTTGATATTCCCCAAAATATAGAATCTTGTAAATAGAAATGATACTGACATTATTGTTGAATGAGTTGTCATGTTATTAATTATCTCATCATGCGTAATGTGGATAGTATTTTGTTGTCACGTCTCTTTCTGAGTTTTCAGAAGGTCTCTCTTCTGATTGCTATCTTCACACATTGCATTATATGTATAAAGTGTGTTGGATCACATCTATATAAATTGTTCAGCCACATTACTTTAATTATCTTTTCAATGAAACCTAAGCTTTAAATATATCCTGCATATCATATGATGAGATAATACACTACAAATTTTCCTTTTTTTTTTCTAAAATTTCAAATGATAAGTGAAATATTTTTATTTTTCGAAAGATGGGAGAATATTTGCTCTTTACCTGTTTTCCTAAGCTTGAAGTATCATCTACAACCTTGTTACAAAGCCTTTAGTATAACTGTAGTATCTCAATAATATTGTGCCTCATATGTAGGATTTGAATGCAGAACTGTACAATGCTAAAAAAACAGAAGAAATTTGGGGTTAAAGTTTTAATATTGTGACTATATAGTCAATTGCTCGGCTTCTTCAGGTTATCGCTCTCTCTCATTCATGACTGTTATGCATTGGAACCTAAAAAGAGGCCGCATTGGACTAGATCATTTAATAATTCATATAGTCATAGGATAGTGATTGGAAAAATCCCACTCTTCTCCTATATGATGTATGCATGTACTGGTTTATGCACATCATTGTACCAATGTTTTTAACCTCATTTTGTTGTTTTTAGTGCTTAATAGACATTTAATAATATTCTGCTTGCACATTTAAAAATTGCTATTTCATGGATACATTGTAACTTAAAGTAATATTTCTCAGTTTGTTTTAATGTTATTATATTGATTTATGATCTGATATATTGATTGCAGTGGGTTCTCTCTCCAAAATATTTCAATTTTCCACTTCCTATAACACTTACCATGATTCATATGGGATTTTCCGGAGTAGTGGCATTCTTTCTTATTCGTGTCTTGAAGGTATGACTCGCAATGGAATTCGGACAATCTCAATTCTAAATATGCTTTCCCATTATCTGCTCAATTGCTAAGGCCCAGTTTCGTTGCGCAAATTGTTTGATTGTGTAAATTGGTTCATTGTGAATTAGTGAATTATAAATGAGTGAATTTGAAATGAGTTAAATTCAATTTTACACAATGTTTGGTAATTTGAAATTGATATTAAGATTCTATGAAAAAAAAGATAAAAACAAATTAAGAGAGAAAGGAGGAGGGGGAGGGAAAGGGAGAGGGGGAGGCAAATGGATTCATTTCACATTTTTTGTGAAATGATTCTATTTCAGATTTTGTACATGAGCTAAAATTGGGCAATTAATGAATCCTTTCATTAATGAAACCAAACACAATTAATGAGTCAATTTGTAAATGGAGCAATTTATTAATGATTCAATTTACAATTTTGGGACAACCAAACGGGGCCTAAAAGATCCTGTTAATTTGGTTTTCCAACTAGACAACAAACATATATGACAACTCTATTATCCTCTCCCCTGTATACCAAATAATACGTGATTTTAATGAGTAAATATCCAATTAAGGCCTAGGCTATTCTATCAATCAGTGTTGAAGCTTCAGAATGTTCTTGTTTTGCCAACATATTTAAGTATTGCGCATCATAGTTTTGTCACTCACGTCGTTACTAATGTTTTGTTTTCTTCCTCGTTGCTATTTGTGCTAGAGAAGATATGTCAGATTTTACACTCGTTCTCCCAATTAAATATAATAACAAGATGAGAAAATCACATTTTTCTTCTTATCTAAAAAACTCACATTTTACTTCTCTAAATTTGAAAATTTATTATAAGATTTTACACAAATCTCACGTATATGTGCCATATTTTTTATTGGAAACAAAACTTTCATTAAACATAACTGAACATTTATAATGAAAAAGCGGACCAGCAGTCCACTCAAGTAGCATAAACAGAAACAATGAAAGTAACCTATAAAAGACGGCCTCTAAGCATGCTAGGCCGCCTAAAGCTTGTGCAGGACTGTAAATGCCAGCATGCGAACTGCGCCTGCTCTGTTAGTACATCCCCACAAAGATTGCATCTGTCCAGCTTACCAAATCAGGTTTAACAGTGTATCTTTGAAGACAACGATGCCCATAATGAAGCTGTGAATTTGACTTTTTCCCACACCCACTCCTTGCTTTCCTCTATGTCATCAAAGATTCTATCATTCCTTTCATTCCAACTATACCAAAATATTGCTAATACAATACATTTCCATGACTCCATAGACAAGCAAATTCTGATTGAACTCCTATGAAAAATCCACCGGCCCTGCAATACTTCACCACAAGCAAAATTCTTTTAACGTATACATATACATGCACTTGTAGCCGCAATCACACTTGGCTTGTGACTCATGGAAAAGTGTTTACTTGTGAAATGTTGCAAAAAAGGAGCCAAAGATGTCTTACGCCCTATTGGTGTCGCCTTTGTAAAGAAGTGGGTGAGAATCTTACACGGTCTGATCTCCAAATTTTTGTGCAACAAAGCCTTTAGGGTGTTGAATGTGGTTGGGGATGTGCCTCAAAGGATGGTGGGGGAAGGTGATCATTGTAAAGCAGAAAGCCCATGGAGATGCACTGTGCTGGCTGCATTTTGGGGCATATGGCTTGAGAGAATAGCATTTTTTAAAGGGAAAAGGGACGTAAACAAGGGGATTTGGTAGAGGGTGAAACATTAGTATCATTACGGGAATCTCTTCTGAAACCTTTAAAGGGGACTCCCCTGTTTTAGCTACATTTTTAAGCTGGACAGAACACTGGTATTGTCTGTCTGGGGAAGCTTCTAATTGTTGTTAAGCCAGCTCATGCTATGTATTCTATGCTATGCGTAAGGGTCCTTATGTCACGTGGGACTTCAGTTTTGGGCTGTGCATCCCTATATTATCCTCACTTCTTGGGGATCCCTGTTACTGTCTTCTCAGCTTTGTTTTCTGTTTGGATTGGGTTTTGATTTATCTAGCTATGTCATATCGAGAACTGCTTGACCTCCAGCTTGTATATTTTCTGTCATTAATAATTGTTTCGGATCCAAAAAAGAAAGACATTATTTACTCCATAGTTTTATCATGAAATATAGAACATGACATCTACAAGTTTGCACCTTTTTTTTCTATGTTGTTTTTACGCTAACGTGATCCAGTGATCTTATTTAATAGTATTTTTTCTTTGTAACTTATGTGGCAGATTGTATCTCCTGTTAAAATGACATTTGAAATGTAAGAGATCTTACTTTTTATTTTGTTTAATTTTAAATGATCTAATTCTTTTCTATTTTTCTTACAAATTTCCTGCTCCTTTGTGTAATTTAATTTTAACATAATGACAGATATGCGACATGCGTAGTTCCAATAAGTGCCTTCTTTGCATCAAGTCTTTGGTAAGTATTCAAGTGCATCGATATTGATTTTGTGAATTGTTATGCTACTGCAATATTATGTAGTTCCAATAAGTGCCTTCTCTGCATATGTTAATGCTACTGGGATGAATGATATACTTTGACATATAAAATTTCGGGTGTATATGTTGTGATGCACATGTGACTGCCATTAGACTTATTTTGGGGTGTGTGGTGGGGAGGATACTTGTGATTTAAAGTTGCTCTGCTGTTGACACTAGAAACTCTGCTTGAGGAGTTACTAAACTTTTTTTGTATTAACTGAGTCATTTTTGGACTGTCAAATATCAAAACTCTATGCAACTCATCAGAAAATTCTCTATGAAAAATCATTTTTTGTTTAGAGTGGGATGTGTCTGCTTGATTTATTTTGGGATTTTAACGCATTTTCTAGTTGTAATAGTGTTAGAACTGGATGGTAAGCGTTAAGTTTTGTCTCATGAAGAAGTCTATGGATTGTATACTTTCCAATTTTATTCGTTGGGTTTCCCACTTTCCTTTTTATAGTAAAATCGGATTTTACTTTTATAAAAATGTGAAGTCATGATAATAATATTTTTACAATACTTAATTAGAGATGTTTGTGAGGTCAAATCTTGGTTCAAGTTTATGTAGTGTGTGCTATGCTATGAAGCTCAGGTTCTTCAAAATGGTAAACGCGTCCGACTCGGGTGCGAGATTCTCCACCGATTCTCACCCACCGCGTATCGAACTTTTTAAATTTAATTTTATAATGGATTTTTTTTCTTTAAAAATCCTGTTTTTTCTTGAAGAATACTAAAATCAACCAAGATTGGTGGAACTTTTCGACCCACCCTTGTCAAGATATGTGGATATAGGGGTGTAAACGGATCGGGTCTGGGTATATCCAGATCCGATTTGGGTATATTTTTAGCGGATCGGGTCTTACCTGATTACCCGACGGGTCTCAGAAAATGGATCCAGACCCGGATCCGTTAAGGACCCGGAGACCCGACCCGAATACCCGACCCGAATACCCGTATAAACTAACTTATATATATATATATATATATATATATATAAAGAGAGAGAGAGAGAGAGAGGCTGGATCGTATACGGACCTAGTTTACGGACCGCTACCGTCCAAGAATTATCTAGGGACCGTTTTGTCTTTTTAGGACCATCTTTTGGGACCACGATGTCTTTTAACTTCTTCTAAGTTTTGGGGAATATCAATTCTTACCCCAATGATTTCTAAGGTCTTTTAAGCTTAATTTAAAGCCTAATTAATCTGGAAGTCTAAGTGTGGAAGTTTCAGGGCTACTGCTACTTCTCAAGCTTCTTCTGTCACTATCGTACTGGAGTTCTGAATAGCGAGGATTATCTATATAAATTGTTTCTTCAGGGAGTCTAGAAATTGAAATAGGTTTTGAGGGAAAATATTCTAATCTTAAATACCTCATACGGTATCGCGGGTTTATCTGTCTAGTTTCTTTATATATTTGATTAATAATATCAATTATATCGTTGTCTATAAATTCGTCTAAATTATTATCACCATAAGATGATAAAAATCTTCGGTATGTTCTAGGGGCTGCTGTCTCTACGTTTTTAAGGAGAGGGCGGATTTGGATTCCTCCGGCTCTAATTAAAGTAGTCTTTGTTTCAGCTAACCGTTTACGTCTAACAAATTTTAATACGTCTATACTGTCTTCGAGTATCCTAGTGTATTCTTGATATTTTTCAGGTCTTGATAGTTCTTCTGCAAAATCTTCAGTTCTTAATTTTTGTCTAAAGAGATCTCGGATCCATGTTCTAATTATTTCTATTCTAGGTACTTCTCTTCCTAACCACTCAATGATCTGGTCTATATATTTAAAAGTACCACCTGCATATATTAAAGCAGATTCTATAAGTTCTTTATCTTTAGGGTCTGTAAGAGTCCAGTCTTGAATTTCTCTAGTTAAGTCTAAACTTGTTTGATTAACAAATTCTAAAAAGTCTTTAGTGATTTGTAAGCTCATATAAGATTCTTCTTAAAACAATAATATGTAAAATAGTTAAGGGTTTGGTTCGAGTTTATACCTTCCTTCTGGTCTGCAATATCTTTATCTTCTTCCCTTTGTCTCTTCAGCCTTGCTACTATTCTTCTCCGGTCTCGGCCTCCTACAACTCTCTCTTTATGTGTCGCACCTTAATCCACTACTTTGGCGGTTGACCCGTTTCCTGCCTGTACGCCTTCACGCCTAACGCCCACCTGGCTAACGGCTCACGGCTAATCGGCACCTGACGACGGTTCACCAGTATAACACCTTGTGTGATACACCAGAGGTTCCACACAATAGTCCTCTATGAACAGAAAGTTGGAGACAATTTGGAAAATAATAACAACTTAGCATAAGAGAATTCTGGAAAAAAAAACACTTTTATTGCATAGCATAAGTAAATACAACTCTCCCCTCTCCCATAACTATGAGAGGTTTACTCACTCATATACATATTACTCTCTACAAGCATACTCTCTCTAAAAGTCTAACAATCTCTCACTCTCTCACTCCTTATCCTTAAAACACAAATGGACGCTCCCTTTTATAGCACAAGGGCACTTACAATATGACTGGTAACCGGCTACTAAAAGCAATCCGGTTGAAAGAAAATTATTAAAGCAACATTATCTTCAGAATCTTTATCAGCTAGGTCTACAAGCTTTTATCGTCTTTTGATAATTTGGAAACCTTTTTCTTTTTGAAAAGAAAGGCTAGCTGATGGAGCGTGCCAAGTCTTCATCATGAGTCTTGTCGTTTTGTAATAATGCAAGAGCATCAAACAAAGTCTTTATCAGTTTGGTGGTCCATGTGGGGCAGGTCTGAGCTGTATCATGGAGTCTTCTTGTCTTCTTGCAATAATGCAGGGGTCTAGTGCAGAGCATCTGTGTCTTCTTCTTCCTTGTCTTGGTTTGGCAGGACATTGTTGAAAAATTCATCAATGAGACCTACAGTTCTAAGGCTAGCTGGCAAAGCTATCTCTACCATTTCTTTGGATTCTCTCTTGAGCCTTCCATTGAATGGCTCATCAGCTTGGATTATCAGGTCTTCTTTGTGGTAGGCAGTGTACCACCTGTCTTCTCCTGTCAATAACTCCATAACTTCTATGGTCTCCATGGCTTGAGCAATCTGGAGCTTGGACTTATCAACGATTAATTCTTTAGTCTCGTCTTCTGATAAAATCTCAACGTCTTCAAATATGTAATTGGAAAATCTAACAAGTCTAAATCCTTCAACTCTCATTCCTCTACAGGAACTTGGAGCAATCTGATAGATTCTAGCAAATAGAGGAAGGAAGTCTTCAACCTTCTTAATATATTCATGGACTATTTTTTCAAGAACAACCGAGTCTTCAATGTCTTTTATCTGAACGAGTCCAATGAACCCCTGGTCTGCAAGAGTTATATAAGCCATTTCTGATTTTCCAAAAAGATATACTTTTGGAACGTCTTTGAAGAAACATTTAATCATTAAGGCATCTCCATTTAATTCTGATAATAACATATTAAAATGATCAATAATGTTATTAGATTCTTTTTTAAAGTCTTCAGTTAATGGAAGATTATTATGACCAAATGGTATAACAATCTTAGTCTTAAACGCCTTTTTCTGATAACAGAAATCAGTAGGTCTAGTTTTGGAGGATTCTCAAGAGTCTGAGCATAAGTCTGAGTCTGAGGTCTAGGCACAGCAGTACCACTGAGCTGGGTAACTGCGAGTCTTTGAGTTCTCATGAATCTGGCAATAGCTACCAAATTTTGTTTGAACTCGATCCAAAGTCTATTCTTGACGTTCCACCATATAGCGTCTATGAGAGTATTTTCATCTTCCGAAAATTCTCGTTTGAATTTGATCAAGTCTGGATTTCTTTGGTCAGGTCTATATTGAGGAAAATACAATTTCCCAATGAGTCTATTTTGAGAAATAATCTCGTCTAGATTTTCCAGGAGGAACTAAGATATCATCAAAGTTCTCCAGGATTGGTCTTTCTTGAGAGTCTTGAATATGAGTCGGTCTTTGCGTTATACCAGCATTTGGTCTTACGCGTCTAAGATAGTCTGCAACGTCTTCCTTGTTTAGTCTATTTGTTCCAGAGGAACTCATGTCTTTTAGGTCTTCTGTTTGCAACATAAAACATGAAATCATATTAGTGTTAGCAAACATTGGCTCTCTTGATATAATGTCTGGAATGGTATTTTTACTTCCCTTAATATGTATAACAGAGAAGTCATAACCATTAAGCAATTGTTGCCATCTAATTAGTCTATTAGTCCTTGATTCGGACAAATCTAAGTCTCTGAAGTTTACTGCATAAGAAGAGTCAGTATAAACAGTAAAATGTTTAGATCAAAGAAACAACATATATTTTTCTATTTCCCTTACTATGGCTAAAACTTCTTTTTCATGGGCAGTGTATCTTGTTTCTGGGTCTGTAAAGGTTCCAGAGCTATGTCTACACAACTTCTTCTTTTTTGTCTGATGATCAATGGCAAAGTATACTGCTCCCCATTGTTTATCAGAGGCATCTGTTTCTACTATAAACTGGTCTTCTGCATTAGTTAGTTCAAGTAAAGGAATGTTCTTGACTGCATCTTTAATTTGTCTTATGACTTCAAAATCATCTTTAGTCCAATATAAGGGATTGGTTTTGTCTGTTCCTTTTAATTTGGATGTTAAGCTTTGTCTTTTTGAAGCAAGGTCTTTAATAAAGTCTGCAGCACAATTAAACAATCCTAAAAATGATTGTAATTATTTTCTATCTTTGAGTTGATATGGAAACTCAAGAATCTTCTTAGTTATGTGTTCTGCCAAGGATAATTTTCCTTTATTAATGTGCATTCCCACAAAGTCTATTTCAGTCTGAAATAATTGCATTTTCCTTTCGGAAATAACAATACCATGTTTATCTAATTCTAAAATAATCTTTTTAAAATGGTCTACATGCTCTATCTCAGTCTTACTTGCTACAAGAATATCATCTATGTAAACAAGACAAAATTCTGAATAAGGTCTAAATATGTTATCCATTCTTCTTTAGAAAACTTGAGGAGCATTCAAGTATCCAAATGGCATGACTAGCCATTCGTATTTTCCTTGGGGCACACTAAAGGCTGTCCAAGTAATACTATCTGGATGCATCTTAATTTGCCAGAAGCCTGATTTGCAATCAAACTTACTGAATATAATTCTGTCTTTAATTAAATTAATCAAATTATTCTTGTCTGGTATCTTATAAGAATCAAATTCACAATTCTTATTTAATTGTCTATAATCTATAACCATACGTCTTTTTCCTCTTTTACGTTCAGATTCATTTTGAACATAGAAGGCTAGACTATTATGTCTACTTTTACTTTCTCTAATAATGCATAACTTAAGCATTCCGTCTATGTCTTTCTTGAATTCTTCCCTATCTTCTTGTGAGTATCCTTTCTTATAGGTTCCACCATTAATAGTGGCGTCTGGGTTAATAGGGATGATTTCACAATAACTTTGGTCTTTATCCCACTTAGCAATGGGATTTTCTCCTAAAGTAGGCTCTGCTAGTTGCCTAATCTTTTCCTTTTCTACTTCTATATCCATTTTCTTCTGTTTGGATATAGCTTGAACCTGTAATAAGGTCTGCTAGGCTTGATCTAAAATGTCTTGTTGTATAAGCGCTATTTGCTTATAACACTTTTGGTCTGGACACTTACATACTTTTTGTAAGGGTTTCGTAATTTCTAAGGCTTCTTGTTGGGTTGTAGGTCTAGGTCCACCATGCTCAGCTGAAGAACTCTGATGTTTAATGGTTCTATAATTGGGTTTGACCCGCATAAGGTCAAAGGCAGTCTTATGGTCTATTAGAGGAGCTTTAATATTAAATTCCTTTTGGTCACTAATTAATATCTTATCGTTATACTGAGTATAAGGATGATATTTACTAATAAAGTCTTGTCCTAAAATGATGTTTCCTGTGAAACTAGGACGATGATCCATTATCCAAAATCGATGATTAACGGTTTTGTTGGTCTGATTTCCTAATTTAAAATAAATAGGAATAGTCTGGAAATATAAGGTAAATGGATCTCCATTAGCCACTTTACCTTAGATTTCTTGAGTACTTTCTAAAAAGTAGTCTTCAGGGAAGGCATTAGCCTTACAAATACTCTGAGAGCACCCTGTATCTATAAAAGCTGAAAGTCTTTTAGGATAGTCTTTATGTTGAACAAATAATTCTACAAAACAAGCATGTGGTTTAGTAGAAATTCCTAAATTGTTCTTTTCTAAGATAGATATTCCTTTCTGAGGTTTATCTACAAAATCTAAAGGTATTTGGTCTTTTGAACTACTATCAGAATGGTATTCTTCTAAATCATAGGAAATTCCCTTTCCTTTGAAGTCTTCATTTTCTTGCAATCTTTTGGCTATATTTCTATCAATGTCTTGATAATATGTTTTGATGTCTAAGTCTATTTGAGCGTCATACTGGCTAGTATAGATTGCTCTAAATCTAATTCTCCAACAGTCTTCATGGTAGTATAATTGACAAACAATACAAACCATAAATAATTCTGTTTATATAGTCTCAAAACATTCTACACATCTAAAGTCTTTCTTGCAACATTTCATCTCGAACGTGCAATAATTTCTTTCATCAAAGTAACACCTAGGTATATAGGTTAGTAACTCAGGATTACTAACTGTCCATCTTTTCTTTAAAAAGGGGCTTAATATACACTTATACTAAGCATCTTCAAAGTCTATATATTCATCATCTAGATCGCCTAGATCAGTCTGCATCATATATAAGTCTAGGGTATCCTGAGAGTCTTCATACTCATCAGTATCACTATAGTCTTCAGAATCACTGTCTGTGTATACACTATAGATACTAGTATTGTCATCATCTTCTCTGTCTGATATTTCTATAGCATATAGGATATCAAATTCTTCTTGATCTGCATAGTCTAATATTGTATTAATAATCTTAATACTTTCTTTATCCTACTTATTAGGGCAGTCTTTAGCAAAGTGTCCTTCTTTGCCGCAAGTCCAACATTCTTTGGTGGCAGTCTTAGATTGAGCTACATCTTTTTCTTTCCTATAATTAGGGACCTTCTTATATTTACTAGTATTCTTCTTAAAGTATCTTCTTTGGTTAAATCTATTTTTCTTAGTCTTAGGATTCCTTTCCCTAAAGGTAGTAGATTGTCTAAATTTATACTTCTTTGGCAATCCTAAAGGTCTAGTCTTAAACTTCCTATGTTTCCATTCTAATTTCTTTTTGAATTTCTTAGATTCACTTCCACATCCCCATTGGATTGGAGCGATGTCTCTTTCGTCTTTGATCGGAGGGATCTGCTTGAAAGTTTCTTCCATTAACTTTCCTTGAGTTATATCACGACTTTTAGATATGATATAGTATTTGGCGAAATTGATTCTTTCACCAAGGGAGTTATTCTTAACTCCAGCTACACCTGGCCAATTCCTATATTCATTAATTAGGATTTGTCCTATGGCTGGCATCTTTCTAAAGTATTCGTCTTTTAAGGTCTCTCCAAATTCTTTAATTTGGTAATATAGCTGTTCGTAATTATTGCTATATTCATTTATCTTATCTAATTTGCAAATGCTAAGGAGGGCTAACTTAGTTTTTGCTAAGTCTTGTTCATTGATCTGAGCAAGATGTTCAGCTCCAATGAATTCCGATGTGAACAATTGAATATATTCTTCAATTGATCTTTCTTCTAAGTTTTCTTTCATCTTCTCAACCTTTGCCAAGGAGCCTTCGTCTGTAGCCTTTCTTAAACTGCCTAAGTAATCTTTTGCAATACCTCTAATGGATTGCTCAGCGTACTGCTTACATGAACTTGCATCCCATTGTTCATTAGATGCAAAACACATGTTCATCTGGTTACGCCATTCATCTAAGGCTTTCTTCCTATCTTGAACATTGTCTAGGTTAAGGTATATGTCTACTGGGTTTATGGCTTGGCTTGCCATAGTCTTAACAGGAGTGAAACTCTTGTCACTAGTTGGGAAGTCTTTTATATAATCGGGTTTAGTCTTAACTACGGTGCTTGAATATATAGGAATATTTATTCCTATTGGTTTACTAAAAAGTCTAGGAGCATCTTCTAGCCTACTACCACTTCCTATCTCTTGTTTACTAGGTTCTACTTGTGTAGCTGGCATTAATCTTTGTTCTCCTTCTTCTATTAGTCTTAAGTTTCTAAGAAGTTCTTTAGTGTTCTTAGATTCTTTTAATTTTAATATACGGTCTTGGGCTATCATATTAAATCTTTCTCTTTCTTGAAATCTAATAGAATGACTTTTCTTAAAGTTATCTTTAAATGTCTTCATATCCAATTCTGAGGGTTCATGTCCAACGTTTTGGATCCCAGCTTTTTCTTTAACTAAGTCTTTTTGTTCAAATGATCTTCTAGGTCTAATTATCGGAGATTGTCTAAGTAAACTAGCACTAGTCTTACTACTACATTCTCCTTCTGAAGGATCATTGATTATGGCTTCTCCCATATTCCTAAATCTAATTTCTTCGGTCTGGATATTTTTATTGACAATCTTAGGGGGACCAAACTGGATGGTAACATTTCCAGTGACGTCGTCTTGATTAATAAACAAGGGTTTATTTTGTATAGTCTTAGTTTCTTGAAATTCTGGCAATTGCCAGAGAGTCTTAGCTTTTTCTCTCATAGGGCCAGTATTCCTAATACTGTAAGTATGATTGTAGTCTGACACATTAGTTCTAACTAAGATTTCTTCATTAAGTCTACCGCTAGGAATTCCTGCGTTCCTTCATAAGGAAATTGAGAGAACTTCACATAGCTTTGGAATTCTATATTTATATTAGCGTCTGGGATTATATAGTCTTCATAACCACTAGCATATAAGATTAACTTAAAATGCTTGGCTGTGTCTACGGTTACTGTAAATGCCGGAATGACATTAAAGTATCCTATGTTGTCTGACATTTCTAATTGGGCTATCCCAATAAGGCTTTTTTCAAAATCTTTCCATCTTTTGTCTACTAAACAGCATAATATGTTAATATTATTCTGAGGTCTATGTAATCCTTGGATTCTTGCTTGAAAGAGTCCAAAGGTTAGGAATTGGAACTTCCTATCAGTTCCTCTAGATCTAAGCCATTATGAGTCAAACACTTGGAGCTCAGTATAGGATTTGTCTAACACATTATTTCTACAATGGTGGGTCATGTTATAATTGGGGGTCTTAGGAGTGGCACCTTCTTTAAACAAGTCTATATATCTAACGGCTGGAAGTTGTCCATTATGAATGGAATCTTCAACAATCTTCCAGTCAACTTCACCCCATTCTTTCCATTGGAGGGGATTGGTGAAATTTCTTTCTTTACACCATGTCCTAACATTGGAGGATGAATCCTTAAGTCTTTGGAGCATATGATTACTCTGTCCAATATTTGGGATAGAGCTAACTATCTTGCTAGTCTTATCTAATCCGTCATTTATGACTCGTCTACCTAAGGACTTTCCTTCTCTAGTTTCTATAGGAGAGGATTCTTTAAACTTACAGGTGGTTACCTGTTTTTGTTCAAGTCTTTTTTCAATTCTTTCTAAGAAGTTTGAATAATCTTTTTGTCTTTTCATCTGATTAAGGATTTCTTCTTTAAAATTCTTATTCTCTTTTCTAGTCTTTTCAGAAGTTTCTTCACTATGTCTAGCTAGAGAATTAACGATGGTTTTACCAACGTTAGTGATATAGTCTTTTACTTCATTATCTTTTTCTAGTTGTTGCATAGTTCTAACTTCTATGGCTTCTACAGTCTTTTCAATTTTATCTAACCTAGTTAGAATAAAAGGAGAGTCTATTTCTGCTTGGGATGGTTTATTATATACGGCCTTAATTCCGTTTATAATTTCTTTGTATTTTTCTTCTACTTGGGTCATGTCTAGTCTAAGTTCATTAATAATACTATCCATTTTGGATAGGTTATGGCTTTCCCTATTATTAAGGTAATTTGCTAAATTTTGTTGAAATTTAACAAAGTCTGTGTAGAAGGTGGTTAATCCTTCTGTCTTACCTTTTAAGTCTAAATGCAAGTCTTTAACAAAGCTACTGTTATAGTCTTGGGTAGCTTCTATGGATGTAGAAATTAAATTCAATCTTTCTAATATAAGTCTAGTTGCTTTAGCCGCGTGGCAATCTCATTTTCATTTATCTTATAATAAAATCTATCATCATTTATCTTTTCTAAAATTCTTTGATAAAAGTCTGATAACGTCTGGATGGAGAGGTCTCTTGGTACCTCATTCCAATCTGATCTAACTATCTCCATTAGGAAGATAACTATCTAGTCTAGGGATAAGCTTAGCTTGTTCTTTAGTAAGTTTAATTAAGTCACTGTCTTGATTTTTAATTAAAGTCTTAATTTCTAAAATATCTTTGTTAAGGACTTCTATATGATTAGTCTTAATATTTATTTCTTGTAACACGTGTACTAAGTCTATTGGGATTTGATTATCTATGTCTAATAATCTTTTAGAGATATTTTTGATCTCTGTTTCTAGGGTTTGAGTGTCTTTTATTAATTGTCTTAATATAAGGAGTATACACTTATTTTGGTCTATTATGCTATTAATAGCACTAGCAGTAACTTGTCTACTGTCTGCGTGTTTGGCTGGGATATGTTCAACGTGTGAACAACCTTCTATGTGTGTGGTTAAACAACCTTCTGAGTCTAAGTCAGTTATGGGTATAGGTTGGTAGTCTGGGTTGGTTCCAAAAATATCTTGGTAAATGAGATGGATAAATTCCAAGGGCATTAAAGTCTTTTTACTTTTAGTCTAAAAGGAACGTCTTATGGCTCTGATACCAGAATTAGGGTTTGGTCGGAATTTAGTGAGTTTCTAAAATCTTTAAGGTCTTGATACCAATTTCGGGTCTAAATTATAAATCTTTTAATTATATAGTCTTAAACTAAGGTTTTAGTATAAGACAAGAGGGGGACCATCTAGTGTAAATAACAAAAGTCTTTGGGACCACGAGGGGACCACTTTCGGGATAAGGACAAAGTCCGCACGAAAAGTCCGCACGGGAAGTCCGCACCTGAGCCTGTCTGTATATATATATATATATATGCAGTAACTGTTTGTTAGTATATATATATATATATATATGCAGTAACTGTTATATATATATATATATATATATAAACTAAACTTATATAATATACTAACAGTTACTGCATATATATATATAAACTGTTAGTAAACTTATATAAACTTAAGTTTAGTAACTGTTAGTAAACTTATATAAACTTAAGTTTAGTAGCAGTTATGTATGTTAGTTTATATAACTTTTAGTATGTATATATATATATATATATATATATATATATATATAAACTAAACTTATATAATATACTAACAGTTACTAAACTTGTATATATATATATGCTACTAAACTTAAGTTTATATAAGTTTACTAACAGTTACTAAACTTAAGTTTATATAAGTTTACTAACAGTTTATATATATATATGCAGTAACTGTTAGTATATTATATAAGTTTAGTTTATATATATATATATATATATAACAGTTACTGCACTGCATATATATATATATACTAAACTAACTTACTGCATAATATATATACATACTAAAAGTTATATAAACTAACATACATAACTGCTACTAAACTTAAGTTTATATAAGTTTACTATACTAACAGTTTATATATATAAACTAACATACATAACTGCTACTAAACTTAAGTTTATATAACTATATGTATAAACTAACTAACTTATATATATATATATATAGTAACTATATTTAAGACTATATATATATAATATTATATATAAATATATATATTTATTATATTATATATATAATACACATTCGGATCGGGTCCTTATCGGATCGGAGTCATGTATATCCAGATCCGATCCATTAACTAATCGGGTAATCGGGTCTATAAAATTTGCTCAGATCCGTTAATTCGGATCCGGCCCGGATCGGGTCCGGGTCCAGACCCGGTCCATTGACAGCCCTATGTGGATATATATATATATATATATATATATTCTAGATTGGTTGAAACTCCATCATTGATGTGAATCTTGAAGCTCAAGATTGTTACTGCAAATTAACTTTCAACATCTTATAGCCTCCAGCTGTGAAACTGAGTAATAGTTTAGGGGATTTACCAAAGCGGTGTTCAAAAGGTTAGGCGCATGGCTAGATTTTACTACAGATGAAATTAAATCGCGGCAAGGTGTTTCGGAATAGATATGTCGTATCAATTAATTTTTTTTGTTTTGGTCCATTCCCTTTATGCTCGGGATCAATGAATGTAGCTGTTAATTTGTACACAACTTAATTTATTATCTATATGAAGTCGAGGAATAATATACTGTATTTTATATCATTATCTTATTTACCAAAGCAACCGAATCCTACATTTTATAGATTTTATGAATTGCCGCACCTGCACCTTAATACCCTCATCTCGCCACGGACACGTAATACGTGTTTCTACACACGACACGTGATTGATGCAATAATTAGGATATGACACGCTATGATACGTATAATATATAATATATATATATATATATTAATGAAATAAAATAGATTTTTTTTCATAAAATACGTTATTAGAGCATTCTTAACATGAAATTAAGAAAATGGACCATACAAAACAAAATTTAAACACACTTTGACATTAAGAATCATAAATAAACCAGAAACACCATCATATGAGAAAAAAATTAAAAAAATTAATTTCACGTGTCCAAAGCGTTTCCTGCATGTCCTTTTACATGTCCAATCTAAATAAAAAATGACTTGCATGTCCCAACGTGTCGGCAACATGTCGGAGCGTGTTGCGTGTCCGACTTGTGTCAAAGATGACTCGTGGCTTCTGGGAGATTGTCCGTGCTTCATAGTGTCCGACGCGATACGTTGCCTTCTGAGAAGTGCCTGTGCTTCCTAGCATCTCGCTTTATAGGGGCTACATGATACCTTTCTGAATTTGCATCTATTGATGAGGTTAGATAGAACAGATTTGTTGGGTTCGGATTTGAGTTCGAGATACCATGGGGGTTCAAATGTCCATAATAGATGGTGAGGACGGTCGGGAGTTCTTGGTGGACATTTGTGCACTAATAGGTTGAGTTCAGCGGAACAAGGTGAAGTTGGGTGCTGGAATAAAATTTTGAGAATTTCTGTAGGTAATAAGAGTGGAATGGATGCCCAAAGACTGTGGGGGAAGTCTTTGTTAAGGCGCTGCTTGTCAGGTCTGAAAGGATCTCGTTGCAAGGAGATCTCAGTGGTCAATGGTTAAAATTTATATGGCATGTTATATGGGGAGAGGCTTGGTTTGATTTTTGGAAAATAGATGTTCGGAGGTGATTTTGGAGGGATACGTGGCAGCAATCAAACGGGCATGTGATACAGTTGTCCATGTCGAGTGGAGGAATCTTAATAATGGAAGACAATTGTACGCGTCTAAAATTTTAGGACCGTGGGAAAGCGAGGCCAAATAGAAAATAAGAAAGGCAGTATCTGTGTCCTTGCTAATTCTTGGTCAGCGGGCAATAGGCCTCCCTGGACCAGGAAAAAGTACCTCTTAGTGGTCAGAGCTAGGTCCAAAAGTCGTTGGGTGGGTTGGGCCAAGATCTTTTTGCAACTGGCCCAATTTTCAGAGACCTTGTGGACTCTTGTCTCACGATGACTTTTGGTTGGCTAGTGGCATGGGTCCTTACCTCATAATCGGGAATTCAAGAGTTCAAATCCTCTTAGGGCCACCTCCCATGGTGTGTGCTGGTGCGTACGTATTATAGGGTCTAAGGGGTTTAGTACATGCTTTAATAGAATTGGATACCATAAATTTTCCTTTTTCTTTTCCTTTTTTTTTTTTAATAATTTTATTAACAGAATCAATGTACTTAATTCTATTGCTCCTCTATCATAGTCAAAGCAGAGGGACTTGGTTCGAAAACTCGAGGTTTTGAGGAGCCTGGGGAAAGAGATCCCAAGCAAAGTTGGGACTGGTGTTTCCAGAAAGGTTTGTTGTTTCTCTCTACTCTGAAAAGGCATCCAAATATATTGATATGTGCAAAGCTCTCGCTTCGCTGTCGCATTGCAACCCCCCCGGGAACCCATCGGCGACATTGATTGAGGAGGTGTGGTTGGAGCCACGATGTGTCGAATGATATCAAGTCGTGCCCATAGGGGGAATACGATTGAAGCAAGATGCGATGTCCTTGGGAGGGAGCTCAGTCAGTGTAGACACCATAGGGCTAGGAGAGAATAGCAAGGGCCTCATGGGTTTTTGAGCAGACCCATGAACAGAAAGCAGCGATTGCTTGGTGGTGGGTCCATCAACCCTATGGACAATTCAATGCAAGGGGCCCAAAAGAAGGGACGAACCCTTGTGATGAGGTACTCTGGCGTCTCCAATGACTGATTCATGCAAATTTTTATATATATTTTTTTTAATCGAAAACAACTTCCATTGAAACAAGAGGGAAAGTTACAAGAAGGATGGACCAGGAATCCATCAAAAGCTACTAAAAAGAAATAAAACGATGCATCTCCAAAGAACTTTGACTTTTTTTCTATCTTTGTCCAGAACGATGTATATGGTAAGGAACATATACCAAGAAAGATGGAACGCCCCGACCAAATTGAATTCAGTGCCAATTATGCCCCAGCCCCAACAGTACGTGGACAGGTCACAATGGAGGATGATATGATCAATGTTCTCATTACTTTTTCTTGCAAAGGACGCACCACGATGGGGCCAAACAAGTCTTTGAACATTTTGGCTGAATTAAATCAAACGTGTTCACCTTTTCTTGAGTTGCCAGTCATGAAAAATTTGGACCTTTGATGTCCCATTTCCAAATCATTAATATGAATGAGAAAGGTTATGGGCAATCAATTAAATTTTTGAGATGAGATTACGCGTTGTCACCTTAAGGCTTCACAATGCGTAAGGGTTCACAATGCGAAAGGGTCCAAAATGCAGCTCCATGTGAACTTACACCATAACCTGATCCTATGCCTGATAAACGACTTGCCTATAGGTTAGTTTGACCTTTTTGCAAAGTGTACATTCGATGCAAACGATCATAAACATCATGTGTAAAGGCAAGACGGGCAACAAAGTCAAAAGTGGCTGGACAAGCAAGTTCTGCAGGGGATCAACGAGGTTGCTTAAGAAGAGGCAAACACATTTTGCAGGCGAACAACAATGGCCTCCATAGGCCCGATAAACTCTCTTGCAACATAGCAAGAGTCTGGGCTGCCCCCCGCATGTCTCGCGAGGCCTCTCGATGGACCTCTGCTATGATCTTCTATTTTTAGGAAGAATCGCGAATGCACATGCCCTCAAACAAGAATCCATCCTGTAGAAGATACTGACCAATAGTCCCATTCTGTCATTGCACTCCTCGTAAATGGTATCAAAATAAGAATTAGAGGAATAAAGGCCTCACCTTGTCAAACCTGAAAACAATGCCCATCACAATACTAATGTATGTGCCCTCTGACTCAAGTTATAATGCTAAAGAAAATTAGACCGTTTGACATGACGAACACTAGTTTTCTCCTAGTCGTTCTGATCCTTTAGAGTCTCGTGATTAGACTTGATAATAAATTTTCTGGCAGATACTTCTCCTAATACTCGATTGTCTAAACTACTGTAAAAATCTTAAATGTAGAATAACTAAGGGCGGGACCTGACACAATCTGATTGAAGAATGCAACATTTTGACAATTTGATAATTCTGGATCAATACTTCTCCACTACTTGTTTTGCACGTGTCATTGAGCTTAAATAGCTTTCTAAGAGCAGGCAATGCCAACCACGTGCTAGTAATCATACTTCGACTTGATGAGCTGGAACAAATCTCCGCCTCATCAGTGTATTGAAATCCAGTCACTGCGAACCCTTCAATGCAGAAAGAAGAGCCATGATAATACCGAAGCCCTCAATAAACCACTTTATAGAAACTGGGGAGACCATGAAAGTTTTGCACTTAATATACAGTCGTAGGAGTAAGACAATCTACAACGGCCTTATCCTTGGACTCGTCCACTCTAATCTATAAAGTAGCCTACTCCCTCCTTTGAAGCAATTCGTGTAAAAGAACAGTAGGACATAAGACAATAAGGTGCAGAAAGTATATGCAACACTTTTCAAATGACAGTAATATTAATACGAGGACATGGCAAATAAAAGTGAAATCATCAACTGATACTCATAATCGTCATGGAAGGAACCCTAAGATTTTTTTCAGCTGCAAGTAAACTCCCCTGGCCTTTAAACAGACAATACCTGTGCAAGATGAGCTAAGTGCTGCTCCACACATCCTTGGGGTCGGGTTTTATCTGAATCTGATAATATCTACTCTTGAGATCCAATTTTAAGAATACCCGTGCCCCATGTAGTTGTTACAATCAATGTTTAAAAAGGCGAAAGGCGAGGCGAGGCGTAAGCCTCACTAAAAAGGAAAAAAAAAGCAAAATATATTAAAAAAATACTAATAAAACCATAAAAATAAAATAACAAAGAAATATAAAATAAAACTATAAAAAAAGGCATCCTTGAGGACTCTCACGTAGTTTGACATTTTTTTGTTCCCCCGAGATAATTTAAAAAAAAAAAGTAATTTGAGAAAATCAATTTTAACATATTGGTTATTTTACAATATGACAAGAAATTAATCAATGCAAACTCATATTGGCAAAGTCATTTTTTTAGCTTCATTCACATATTGGTTATTTTATAATATGACAATAAATTAATCAATGCAACTTAACAAGCAGATTTATTAAAAAAACATTGATTTTCAAGCTAAGATAAAAAAAAACAGCAATTTTATTAAAAAAAATAATAAACCATATCAATCTAAGTTTATTAAAAAAAATAGCAACCTTTAAAACATATTCAGTTTAGTTAAAAAAAACATATTAATCTAAGTTGAAAACCAAAAAAAAGAAACCTTTTAAAAAAAAGTCATATTGAAGTTAATTTAGTACATTTATTTCAAACAAAATCAAATTGACAAAATCAGTTTTTTAAGTTTCATTAACATATTGGTTATTTTTTAAAAATTTCTCTCAAGTTACAACAGTAAAAAGTATGAGTTAAGTGCAGTTTAAGGAAAAAAAAAAGAGTTAGTAGATTAAAACAACTTTTTTTTTAAGTTAAGTGCAATTTTAGAAAAATGAAGAACTTTAACCTTAAAGAAAACAGACTTAGTGATGGAAGAAGAAAAAGTATTTTTTTTCCCCCGCGCCTCAGCAAAAAGGCGTGAGGCGCATCGAGGCGTAAGCCTCAAATTCAACCCTGAAGCTTAAGTCTCCAGGCATTTTTTTACCCGCCTCGCCTCGAGAGGCATAAGCCTCAAATGCCTTTTTAAACATTGGTTACAATTTATCCTCAAGTCTCAGAATTGGATAATCGATCCTTGATCGTGATCTTATTGGTAGCACACACATCTTTCTTGATAGTAAGAGTCAAAATTGCACATGGTGAGATGCTCTTTCACCCCTTGGATCCTTACACAGTGATACCTTTTGTTGCAACTCGTGCTCACGAGATGCCATATGGTAACAAGGAAGATTTGGTTGGGCTTTGGGGAAAAAAAGTCAATGGCATGTTGAATATCATATAAAGGGGGTAACTGACCCAGAGGATTACACCCAACCCAAAGGTGATAAGTAATGGTCTCGGTTGCTGAAATGGGGTTAACAATGGCGTAACATGCCCAGCTTCTGGGCCTTTATAGCATGGATACTTCAAAAATGGCAGAACAGAAGTATCCTATACGGATACGGTTTTTCTATGAGACTGGTAGAGCCCAATAGGTCTATGATACTCATATACTTATAAGTTGGTCAAATTGGCAATCCTGGTTTTTGGATACGACTCGATACGTTACATTTTTTATATGGAGGAATACATTTTTGGGAAACCAGAAATGTGGTTTAACCAAAGATATTGCACTGGACAGAATGAAATGGAAAAATAGGATTCATGTAGCCGACCCCAAATAATTGGGAAAAGGGTTTGTTGAGTTGAGTTGAGTTGAGTTGAGGAATACATTTTTGATATGAAGGGATGAACCTGGAGCAACGGTAAGGTTGCCCCATTGTGACCTGGAGGTCACATGTTCGAGTCTCGAAAACAATCTCTCTGTGATCCGGAGGTCAGGTAAGGCTGCGTACACTTAACTCCCCCCAGTACCCAGCAGTGGCGGGAGCCTCGTGCACTGGGTTTGCCCCTTTTTAATTAGGGATAGATTTTTGTACTTTAAACAAATAAAAAATTAAGAAACAGGGCTCTAATTGTGATTATGCAAAGTTGAAAAATTTAATTATAAAATTAAACATATATACGTTATGTTCCATGAAAACATATTTAAGTTCTTAATTCGTAAGTTGGTGGCCTTAATTGCCTGATGAAACATTGCATGTCATGTCCTACATCCCATGTCATGTCAAGAAACTCAAATGATGATTCTTGCTTTCGGGAGAGGACCCGATGCGCCACGTATGGTATCAGAGCCGACCCAAGGCTATCAAAAGTGGTGATACAACTTGGCCTGTTCTTAAAATAGATAATCAGTTTTCTCGTTCTCACAAGCTTATTTTATTTGGTTCCATTTTCAAATTTGTGCTTACTAGAAAGAACTTCCTTAAAAGTAGTTTTTAAAGTGAAATGTATTTCAATTTTGCACTGTGGATAATATATGCTTGAAAAATGTCCCCAAATTTTGCACTGTGGGTCGTAGTGGGAGGTAATAGGGATGTGATTTAGGGTTTGTGGAGACAAATTAGTGGGGAGGAGGACTCGGGGTGGTGGTAGGTGAGGAGATGGCGGTTGATGATCTCATAAATTTGGATCGGGTGGTGGAGGAGAGGTTTTGTATGATTGGAGGCTAGGGTTTACCATTTGGAAGTTGGTTGAAAATTGGGCTATGAAACCTTAGAAATGGGTTGTCTTGGATTTTGAATGGATGGTTTATGGAATGGGTGGGTATGTTTGGAAGAGAAAAAGAAGGATCCACACCTCTCGGGAGGGGGAGGAGATTGCCACGCACGACCCAAGGGCGGCAAAAATGGGGCCGACCGACCACCCTCAAGACTGCCCGAGGTGATTCAGGTGGGCCGTGGGTGGTTCTGACCAAGATCGGGGCCCTGTGAACAATTTTCGGTGGGTTTTAATGGGAATGAGACTTGTCCAGTCAGAATCGGGGGACTGGAGGTGTTTTTGGTAAGCCGATATGCAGTTGGGCGGATTGGTTCAACTCTAGATGGTTTCGGTCAGGGCCGGAGGAGCCTGGGGTGGTTCTGGGTGGTTCAGGCAGTCCACTTGGGCTCAGGTGAGATCCGGCCACCATAGGGTGGGTTCCGCCAAGGACGGTTGAGTCTTGGGTGGTCTCGGTTGGTCCAAGAAGGACTCGACCACCACCTGGAGCCTCCGTGTGTTTTGTGGAAGAGAGGTGGAATGAGTAGAAGTGGAGGTATGGGGATTAGGATTTTGAGCAGGAGTGGGAGCAGCGTGAGGGAGGCTCGTGGTGGAAGACGGGCGTCAAAAGCATCCATCCGGGGCCACGATGCGGTTCAAGACTTCCTCGAATCGATCGGTGTGAGGTTCCACGGGAGCATATCTTCTCTTAGGACTCATTTGTCGTCTTGTACGATTTTTTTGTGTTTTTTATACAACAACAACGACGGGTTGAGCCAAGGAGGCTCTGATACTAAGTGACGTAAATGAGCGTCAAATGAGAAATAAGATGAAGAAAACTCTTGTCTCAACTCTCTCTATTAAATCTCAAAAAGGTAGAATGTCTCAAATGAGGCTACAATAGGGGTATTTATAGGTGGAAGTAGCTTAGGCTCCAAGCAATGATTCTAATTACAATTATACCTGTATTAGCCTTTACTACTTCCTCCTATAATACCAAGCAAACAATTACTAAAAGAAAAATACAACCAAATAAAGAAAATAACAAAAATGCCATAAAAGCCCAAAAATGTCCTCAAGCCACATCACTAAGGCTTGAATTTTATCTGAACATCTTTGTTTAGTAGTTTAATGACTCGAGTTTTTATGCACTTTCTTATTGGATTCGAAAAAATAACACCCATTTTTAATCTGTGTTTCTTGAAACAGGTTTGGTAATACTGCTTATTTGCATATATCGGTGGCCTTCATTCAGATGCTCAAAGCCTTAAGTATGTAAAGATAATTTTCACAACCCTCTCGTGTAAATGTCATTGCAGTGCTCTCAATATCTAAAGAATAACTAATTTTTAAATTTTGGATGTTACAGTGCCGGTGGCAACACTTCTCATGGCTGTTTTGTGCGGCACTGACAAATTAAGGTGGGACGTGTTCTTAAACATGGTGCTGGTCAGTGTTGGAGTTGTCATTTCCTCATATGGGGAAATACACTTTAACGTAATTGGTACAGCTTACCAGGTTACGGGCATCTTTGCAGAAGCCCTCCGGCTAGTCCTAACCCAAGTCCTTCTGCAAAAGAAGGGTTTAACGCTAAATCCTATTACAAGCTTATATTACATAGCTCCATGCAGGTATCGAATCTTGGTGCTTTCTGACAATTATATTTGCTTACTATTGATAGTCAAGTTAATGTTTGCAAGTTTAGCCATTCTTATCATATTGTTGATGGAAATATATGATTTTTGGATTAATCTTGGTTTGTAATTCTAGAATATTTATGTGTGGTCTTTGTTTCCCTGTCCATGTATTGTTTCTGTTTCCTACAATCATGACATTTGAATATATTGTTTCCTTCATATGTTAGGTAAATGAAGTGATTTTTTGACTTATTGCTAACATGACATGGGCCCATTTAACTCTATATAATATCGTTTACTCTGTTGACTACTTTGAATCTGGTGCTCCTTATTTTGTGATTTATATTGGGTTGATTTAGCCTTTGACTTCAATTAGTTTTCCTGCATTATGATTTGGTAGAATAAGTTTAGCGTAATATACTTTTAGCTGCCCAAACTCATGGTTCTGTCCAGTCTACATTGTTGACTGTTATTTTCCTTCTAAAAACCCTATTTAATCCCTAGTTAATGTTTAGTGTGACCCCAAACTTCTATATCCTCAAAATTCACAACTCTTCACCACACAGAAATTTTGAAGTTTCTTGCCATGGTCACACAAAATTCAGATCTAAAGATACCTTTTTTACAAGAAGATGTCGCATCTTTCATAATCTTTTGGTGTCTTTACTCTTTATTCCACCACATCCTAACTGGTGTGTTATGCCACCAGAACACAAAGGGTAATTTTTTCCTTCTACATGTACACTTAGCCTGATGGATAATCGATGACAGTTTTTCCCATTTCTGGTTGACATCTACATCATAGTGAAGCTTTGTGCTTCTTCTTGAACCCGTGAGTGAGAAAAATGTGAGACCGTGATGGTGAAGGGCTAGGAAGAGAGAGAGAGAGGGGGGGGGGGGGGACTTTTGGCGATCTCTACCCATGGTATCATTGTGAGGGGTTTATTTGTAACAATTTGATTATGTCATTTAATTTTGTAGGGGCCTATGTGTAAATATTGAAACTTAAAGTTATAAATAGAATGTGATGGGAGATGTATGACCTGATTTATTCATTCATTCATTCCTATCTGCTGATTTCTCTCTTTACTCTCCCTTCTTCTTCTTCTTGTTGTAAATTGGTTATCTTATAAATCTAACATGGTATCAGAGCATGGTGTGTAAAGCTCAAGGGTATGGTTTTGAATCCCTAGAGCTGAGTGTATAAACCCTAGTGTATGCAAAGGTATTTCTGAAAAATGAGAAGTTTTAATCCCATCCACAGCTTTTGTGGTTCCAACTCCACGTTGAGTAATTTTTTTTGTGACCCGTTTTTGAATCGCAATTCTGGATCATTGTATTTTGACACGATCTACATAGATCCGTATATTTTCCTTGGATTCTTGTTGTTCTCGGACTGTTCAGGTAAGTCTACTTTGTTGCTAGTTAGAAGTTCAGATGTACCTCGTTCTTCTTTTTGGGTTATTAATCTGATGTTCAGATACTCATCATAGTAGCTATTGTGTGTTAGTGGTTCTTGTGTGTGTTAGAGAACTGGTTCTCTGCACAGTTTGTATATTTTCTATATTTTGAGATGTGTGTGCCTAGAAATTGTTTGTAAAAATGTCTACCTCAGAAGATAAATCAGGAGCAACTTGTTCTTTTATCGGTGTGACTCTCGCGATGGGTAATAATTGTGATGATCATCCGGACATGTGTATTACGACTGTTTAGACTGAATAAAATAAATTATATGCAGTGGGTTCAATATGTTCATCTGTACATTACTGGTCCTAGAATGATTGCCCATGTTGATGGTACTGTATCTTATCCCCCCACGAACGACCCTAAATATGGTGATTGGGGGGCTGAGAATGCCTTAGTTACAACGTGGTTGTTGCAGTCAATGCAACCACAAATTAGCAAGGGTTTTCTGTTTCTGAAAACAACAAGAGAGTTATGGACTGCTGGAGAAGAAACGTATTCGTCCGTTGGAAATTTTGCCAAGATGTATGAACTTGAACAGGAAGACCAATTTTGTGCTATGTATTGCCATTCTCTACGAAGCAAATGGGAAGAATATGACCACTTCCAAGACTATGTACTTGTTTGTGCGCTGACGTTAAGGCGTATTGAGCTATGGTAGAAAGGAGTCGTATTTAAAATTTTTTGGGTTGTTTGCACCCACAATATGAGTATGCAAGGGTGCAAGTGTTGGGTAGGGATTCTGCTGTAATACCCCGTACTTTTGGCTATATTTATTTTTGGGATTAATTAATTAAATGCGTATTAATTGAAAATTAATCCGGGTTATAAATACTAACGAGATGCGAGTTGGTATTTGATTATGTGCATACATGTTTTGATATATGTATTTGGTATTATAAAAGTTGTCGTGAGATTTATATACGGCATTTTAGAAATTTTATTGAGACGCGTGGGACCGCCGCGTCACGGTGAAATATTTTGATTATAAAAAGTGAATTTAAAATCTATAAACCGTATGGTCGTTTTGAGTGCGCCAACGCGTCCGGAAGGGTCGAGATAGTCAGAAAACACTACCCGGGGGTGTAGTTTGGATTCCGGGGTATTTTTAGGCCATACCGGCAACTTAAAGGGTATTTTGGTAATTTTACATTTTGAGGAATTAAAAGTGACGAAAATTAGGAGTCTTAATCTGATTGATTATTGACCCACTAAACCCACTATCCAACCCACTTTAACCCTTTAAGCTACGGAGGTTATCAATTAGGTTTCCAAGTTCCCCAAAACAAACCCTAGCCACCTTAAGCCACCATTGAAGAAGGAGCTTGGAAGAGAGGAAATTCTGCAGAAAAACTCCATCAAACCTACACCAAAATCAGAAATCGAACCAAGGCAAGTGACTTTATTCCATTTAATTTCAGAGAATGTCTTTTCCATGTTAGAAATTGAAGAATATCAATTGTTCTTGAAAGATAATGAAAACCCATGTTAATTGAACTTAAAACTTGAAATCTTGAGGAGGATTTGCATGTAGAATGATAGGTAGATGTTCCTATTGATGATATTTATGATTGGGTGAAATTTAAAACGGATTTTATTGGGTTAATTCATGATTCAAAAAGTTAGGGTTCATGTTCTTGAAATAATTGGGGGAAAAAGTGTAGAGATTTATATTTTGATTGATGTTTGAGAGATATAATCCTTGAAAACATGTTAGAAGATGACTTGAATATGTTTAGGATGAATTAGAGACCCTAAAACGTTATTAGGATGAACTTTGGAAGAGATTAGAAGTGATAAAAATGGATGAAAACGAATTGGGGAAAAATCTGGGCCGAAACTGGTCAGTCGTTAGAAGCAATCCCCAGGTCGTTCGAACGAACTCGTTCGAATGAGCTTCTAACGAGTTGACCAGTCGCTGCTAACGAAAAGGGATTTCGTTCGATATCTCGTTCGAACGAGATATCGTTAGAAGGTACAGTTCGTTCGAACGAACTGGAATCTCGTTCGAACAACCTCGTTCGAACGAGACTTCTAACGAGTTGACAGAGGGATCTCGTTCGAACAGTCTCGTTCGAACGAGACTTCTAACGAGTTGACAGTTTGGTCCTTTTTGGACTGTTTTGATTTTTGGAGTCCCGTAAACTTGTTCGAGGATATAGATGACCTTCCTTTGATGATGTAAGGATAGATTTGGGACTTTTGGGTTATTAAGAGGAGTAAACTATATACGCGAGTTATATTAAATGAACCGTTTGGGTTGAGACGTGAGTGTCTACTACGACGTGAGAATCGATTATGGCGCGTATGATGATAAACCGGAATAATATAAGTGTAGATATTATAAGTTAGTACGAGAAAGCGATATGTACTACGATTAAACTACGGGATTACTAAGACGTGTGTTAACTTAGTATTGGTATATGAATTGTGTGTATGACATACCTACCATACTTGCTATCACGGGAGGTTTGCGTTCGCTTAGGGCCCTCTAATCCTTGTGTTGCCCGGATTTAGACTGGTTACCTTGATGAACATAGGTCATAGAACGACTTATTGGGATATTAATAAGTCCGCTGATCGTGGGAGCGTAGGTATGTGCGTGACCCATGTGATGTGACTGTGTTCGCCTCCATTATTTGTGATGTTGTTATCTGTGAACTATTCCTGAGAGATTCGGAATATGTAATCCTTATGTACGTGATGTACCGGGATGGATAGCAGAGTATGTGTGCACCGCAGCTTAGTTCTCGGGGTGCTTATACTGTATATTTATGATGTGAATAATATACACTTAATTAATGAGAACCTTCATGTTAATGATGTGAATATAATTACGGTATTGTTTCGAGAAATATAACGAGTTAACTGATAGTTATATATATTGCATATTGAACATCTGAGTTACGTTAAACCCCTACTTAATTACGAGCGTTATTATGTTAAGAGGACCGAGTAATAAGGGTAGGACCTATGATAGTCTAGCGAGATATGTTGTCACGTAGCTAGTAGTCTGTATCACTCTAGATGGGTACTTACGTTAGGAGTGCACAGTTAGACGAGAGGTGAGAATATCATGTGAGTGCACGTCCTAACATGTACTTTGCATTTAATGTTTTAAATGTTTTTAAAGCACTTGCAGGTTTTTAAAATATAACTCCACATTCGGGCTCTGACCCGTTTGCTTTTCAAATCTTTTTCTTGTAAAACCATTTTAGGTGCCCAGCCACAGGGACACCAAGCATAGGATTCTCATTCAGGTGACGAGCTGTAGCTGTTTGTGGAAGCTACAGGGATTTGCTTGTAGACGCTTCTATCTTTTGGATTCCAGAGTCACTATCTATCAGTTGTAGGGCATGTTGCCCATCTCTTTTAGAGACATCTTTTACATTACAGTTTTCAGACTTTGATTTGTATTGTTTTAGCATTCGGTTATTTATTTCAGTATGGGATTGTAGTGAGGAGTTTTCCTCCAGACTTTATTTACACTATGTGATGGTTATTCGTTTTACTTCAGTATGGTGAATGGTGTTGTTATTCTTTATTACACTTGTTGCATGTTAATCAGACTTATATTAAAATTTGGCAACTTACTTTTTAAATACTAGGTGGTTAGTAATAATAAAATGTTTTCGACAGTGATGCTATTAACTGAGCCAACTTGGCATTTTGAATTAATTTAATAAAGGAGTAGCTACCCGGTATTTAATTAGTCGGGGTGTCACATCTGCCCCTACTTCTGTTCATGAGGTGGAAGGCCGAATTAAAAGTACCTCTCTCTGAGAGGTCTGCTCTTGCCACCCAGCAATGGAATATAAATTTTACCTCCAAGGGAGGAAGACGACATGACAAGAGCCACCTAAAGTGTGACCATTGTAGTCGCACCGGTCACACCCGGGAAATTTGCTGGGATCATAAGTAGTGGTGTAAACGGATATTCAAAAATTTGAATCCGTCTGGTATTACGGATATGGATAATGTGTTAAAATATCCGGAAACAACGGATACATATACGGATACGGATAGTATGTGTATCCGACACATAATCCATATTCGAGGTGGAGTATCCATATTTGTGGATATCCGTTTTTCAGATATCCGTATTCGTATTGTATTTAATAAAAAATATTATTGATATTAGTTATTTATAATTATTATTTATAATATTTATTATATGTAATGTGAAATATAAATATATAATGAAAAAATGTTAATCATCACTTTTCACTCATTTAAAAATTAAAGAAATAATACATTTTAAAAAAATCAAAAGATAATGAATGGCTTGAAAAGAAAAAAAAGGAAAAAAACAATAGAAAAGAACAAAAAGCGGGAAAAAAAACTCAATCAAAACATTTTACCTAAGACCCTTCTCTTTCATTTTACCCGTTTCCCCCTTATTTCTCATTTTCGGCACAGACCCTATCCTCCAAAACCTTCCCTCCACTGATAACTTGGTAAGCTCCTCCATTTCTCTCCCTCACTCACACACACTCACCCCCTCCCTCCCACACACCACACGCACACAGCAATACACACACAGCACAACACCCACAGATGTACACAACAACACACACAGATGCACGCAGCAACACACACACAGATGCACATAACATATGCACATAGATGCACATAGATGCACACAATAATACGCACACAACAACTGTTAGGGCTAAATTGTTGATTCTAATTTCTAAGTTGTTGATTATGAAATGGTAGATCAATTTGTTGATTCCAAATTGTTAATTCTAAACAATTAGGGCTTGATATTTTTTTTACAGTAGTATTGATATTACTCGTTAAAGGAGGCAAGTTGATTACTATGGATAAGCAATGTAAACGAATATGTATATTATTCGAATCTCGGTAATCCGAGAGGATAGATGTTTTTACTATTCGGGTGGATACGGATACGGATAGTGCATCCTGATAGCGGATACGAATATGAATAGCATGGTATCCGCTTTGTATCCGTCCGTTTACCACCTCTATTCATAAGAGACCAGCCTCAACCCCTGCTAGAGAGAGAACCCCTCCCGTTAGGGGGCCACCAGTGTCGGTTGTTTCGTTCAAGAGACCTCCCTTGGCACATAACGTAGTGAATGAGCCTGTCATTGGCCGTACCTCTCCCGGACCGTCAAGGAATATGTCTATACAAGATGCTAATCATCTCATATAAGATAGTGCTTCTCTTCGACAGAGGGTAACTCAACTTGATCTTCAATCCACTCCTAATGCTCCCTTCATCTTTAATTTTGCTCGGACAGGTATTTCTCATTTAACACATCATATTTCCGCATCATCTGGTGTGCTCCCCTAATCATTGACACTGGAGCCACCGATCGCATGATTGGTATAACATCTGATTTTTCTTTGGTCGGGATAAGATTAGAGTGGCTTATGGATCGTTCGCTCCTATTGTGGGAAAGGGCACGATTCCAGCCTCTCCAAATATTACCCTCTCCTCCGTTCTTCAAGCTCCAAAACTTACCAATAATCTTCTTTCGGTCAATCACATTACCAAAAGTTTGAATTGTAGTGTGATATTTTTTCCGTCTCATTGTGTTTTTCAGGATTTGGTTATGAAGAAGACGCTTAGAAGTTAGCGTGAAGATAATGGCTTGTACTTGCTGGACGTCAAGCCAATTTCTTATTATGTTGCAAATCAATCTAGTGTTAGGGCTAGTAGTGTGAATAAAGATATGTTAATGCGATGGCATAATAGACTACATCATGTTCACATTCCTTTATTGAAGTGTGTGCTTCCCCCAGTTTGCTTCTGTTGCACCTGTTGAGTTAAATTTTGAACCATGTGTTCTTGCTAAATAATGTCGTGTCCCTTATCCTACTAGTATTAATGAAACCACAGCTCTTTTGTAGCTTGTTTATTCTGATGTGTGGGGTCCTGAACCTACTACTTCCTTACTTAGTTTTCAATACTTGTGGTATTTGTTGATGACTTTATCAGGTATACTTGGCTCTGTCTCAAGAAGCATAAAAGTGAATTTCATTCCATTTTTAGGAACTTTCATAAGATGGTTTGTACTTAATTTGATTGTCCTCTCAAGATACTTCGATCCGATAATAGAATGGAGTTTATGTACGGCGGTCTTGCCTCATTTTTTGATGATAATGGGATTGTACATCAAACCTAGTGTGTTAATACACTACAACAAAATTGTTTAACTGAAAGAAAACACCGTCATATTACAGAGGTAACTCGTTCTCTTCTTATGGATATGGGATTGCCTACACCATACCGGGCTGACGCAACCTTAATTGTGGGCTATCTCCTTAATCGCATGCCGTCTTGGGTTATTGACAACCAATCTCCCTTCTCTGTTTTACGCCCTAACTCTCTTTTGTTTAGTGTTCCTTCGAAAGTCTTTGGGTGTGTTTGTCATGTTCACCTTCATCACATAACGGATAAAATGGACCCTAAGGCATTCTGATGTGTGTTGTAAGCATACTCCGCCACTCAAAAAGGGTTATCACTATTATAACCCCATCACTCGTCGTCGTATTCTCTCCATGGATGTTACATTCTTTGAGTCGGTATCTTTTTTCTCCACCACTAGGGATTCTCTATAGGGGAGACTCCTCTTAGTATAAAGAACCCGACTTCCACTCAACCTGAATGCCCTCTTCCACTGCCTATATCTACTCCTATTCAGGGGGAGTTTGTGCCGATATATACTGCTACTAACACTAATGTTTTGCAGCAGGAAACGAGCGACTTATTTATACTAGAAGAGTAAAACAAACCATTGCCTTACCTCAGGAACATGAAGTCTCCCTTAATCCAGGTGATCCCTCAGTTGATATTGATGTCCCTATTGCCCTTCGTAAGGGTGTTCGTGATTGTACTAAACACCCTATCTCTCAGTTTGTCTTTTATAATGCCTTATCTCAAACATATCATGCCTTCACTTTCTCTGTATCTTGTTCCTACTAACGTTTCAGATGCCCTTCGTTAAATCCAAAGGAAGAGAGCTATGACTGAGGAAATGGAGGCTCTTGAGAAAAATGGTACATGGGATATTTTTCAGTTAGGGTGCGTTTGATTGCAAAGTTGGAAAATGAATTGAAAATAATTGATTTCCATGGAAAACTATTTTATGGAATTATTTTCCATGGAAAACTATTTAGTGGTTGTTTGATTACTTTTATTTTCCTACTGGAAAATTAACTATTTTTCAACTTTTGTTGTTTGATTAGCATTATTTTCCAACTAAAAAATAAGACGCTTATAACAACTGTATATATGTAAAAGTTTATTTTTTTTAAAAGCTATCAAATTTATAACTTAATAAATAAATATCATTCAACTTTCAACATTTGCAACCCAGGAAACTTGTCATTGAAATAATAAAAATATAAACTCCAATATTAAAATGCTTAAACGTTCATTCATAACCAACAAAAACTAGAATGTCTAAAAAACTACAAATAATTAACCCAACAAAATAAAGAAGTCTTAAAACTATTAAAATACGATGTCAATTTGTCGACTCCTATCCAAGCTTGTCAACAATCCAAGCACGAGCAAACTCGTCATCATCTAAGTCGATGAATATCCGACCCAATTCTTTGTCTTGCTCGAAAACTTTCATGAGTTGCATTATATCAGTTTTCTCTATGTGCATGGCCTTGAGCTTGTCCAAAATAACTTTCCAATTGACATGAGTTTGCGTTGCTTGCTTTTCAAATGCAACAGCTTGCATTTCTAAAGCAACTGTAATTTTTTTTGATGAATCAGCAATAACAGATAAGGCAGCAGAAGCATCGTCCACAGGTTGCCGACGTTTACGTCGAACTTTTGAGTTTGTTCCTTGCGAGGTTTGTTTGGACGTGATTGAAGGACTTGCCTCAGTAGTAACATTCTCATCTGCCTCATTTTCATTGTCCAAGTTCACCTCAATATTTTCACTAGCATCATTTGCATTCATTGGGGGAAAGTCATTTCCCGATACGGCTCGATCACCCGTTGCAATGTCATCACCAAATATAATACCCAAATCCTGGTAGTGAAGACACACCTTCCCCTTTAACTTCGCTGCATCAGGTTTATCCTAAATAAAAATATATAAATTAATAAATAACCAAATTTCATTAAACGAAAAAATATAAATAAATAATTGTTAAAGCTAATAAAAAAATTTGGTGCTACCTTAATGTACTCTTCCAAACATTAGGATTTGTTGTGATTCGTCTAGTATTGGCGTCCCACCCAAAACCGCTAACCTTGAATAACTCACGGAGATCCGTATAATTTTTTTTCAAAGTCTTCAAACGTCCTCTTACGTTCTTCTCAACAACCGCTATGCCACATACAAAATATACACGCTCAGCCACCTTCAAAATTTGAGTTGCTGTGAATCCATTGTCTGCCCGTTTTGTCCCGGCTAGCAGTTGTTCAATGAGTGTGTTTACCAACTGCTCATCCATTTCATCTGTCCAACGAACTTGCCCTTTTTTTGCACTACCTGGAACTGATTGAGAAAAGGGTTGACTAACTTCCTCAATATCAGGGTGAGGGCACGTGGTCGTGGTAGGTCGTGGGACACGAAATGGCACAAAACTTCCACTTGGGCGATAAGTTGCCATTAAACCTGTTTGACATTAGTCAATTGAACATGCATACCAATAATTGTAAATGGAAATATAATAAATCTAAAATTAAAAATTTAATTTGTCGGCAATAATTCATAACAAAAGAGCTCAGTCAAAGTTAACCCCAACATTAGGGTTCGTTTGATATTCATTCCACATTGCAATAGCCGTAATATTTCTCCTAGTATTCCAACTAGCCTCGGGTGTGAAAGTAATGTGGGCATTAAGGGAGGCAACTTCAGGTACATCGTGAGGATCGGGGTTAACTTCATCATCAATAATCTCTTCGTCGCTACAAACATCATCTATGTCATCAATTCGTATAAAGTTGTGAAGGGCACAACAAGCAAGTACTATTTTTGCTTGTGTATCAATATCGTGAAAGGGTTGATGTCTTAGATATGCAAATCTTTTCTTAAGCAACCCTATTGTTCTCTCGATAACTACGGAGTGATGAATGGCGAAAGTTGAACAACTCTTTACTATTTTCTGGTCGTTGAACCTCTGTCTCTACGGTGATAACGTGTCTTTCGATATGGTGAAAGAAAACCCGGAACCAATGGAAATCCAGCATCGGCAAGATAATATTTACCTAGTATTATAATAAACCACAATTAGATAATGAGATTTAGTTTGTAGTAATTTATGAAAGATAATAAGTTTCAAATTGTACCAATAGGAACCGTTAACTTAGGTCCTTGTCGTAAAATAGCACTCCTTAATAGTCGACCGTCATGTGCTGATCCCTCCCAACCGGCAAGCACGTAAGTAAACTTCATATCAAATGTACACGCCACTAAAACATTTTGCGATATGACTTGCTTTCTGTTACGATATTTAGGTTGCTCTAGTAAATTAACATTCGCAGCTATGTGAGTACCATCTATTGCGCCCACAGCATCCTAAAAGGAAGATTAGTTAATAAAAAACATACATAAATTAGAAAAAAAAAAAAAATTTAGTAAGAAGACCTAACCTCAAAAGTATTGGTACCAGTCTTCAACATGATCCTTATCGTATGGGGAATTCGCGACAGTTGCATTGGTGACTATATCCCCTATAGAGCATCAGGCATGCATCTAAAACTCTATGAAAGTAATGGCTTATTGTTTGTCCAGACCTAAAGAAATGTAAACTTTCAACACGATTGCGCTCATCATGGCCAACTGTGGTTAAAGAGATAGCAACCTGTTCCTCAACCCTCACAAATCGACTATCGAGTAACCCCGTAAGCACGTAAACTAGCACATAACCTGTGGAATGGACCTCGTTTCATCCTAAGTTACTCGTGGCAAACCTTATCGCTCATGTCGTACAATCGATGTAGTACTATGGCCCGATCTTCATCCCAATTTCTATAAGGTGCCCTAGTGAGATGTTGGTCACGATAATGCCTAATAGTCTTATACAAAACTACCGCTTGCAGTACCATTGCCCAAAATGCACCTACAAGTTGGTCATTGTTTGGTGTTCTTGCCATTTTGGAGTGATGCTAAAAAAAATAAAAATAAAACAAATTATAAAAAAGTTGCTCATAATATTTGTCAAATAAAAATAAAACAAAATATTGAAAGGTTACGTAGTCATGAATAAACTACATAGCTTTTCAATTCACATATTACATAAATATGGGCAAAGTAAATAATGCTTGCACAATTTTCAAGATGCAAAAGTTGCTTTCTCCATGTCAAGAAGAATATAAACTTAACACCATTTTCTATAACTCAAAATCCACACAGTAAAATGAAATACAATATATCAACACCGTGATATATTCGGGTAAAAAATCATATATACCAATATCAGATTGCAATACAATATATACATATATACTTATATCAGATTGCATTCGGGTAAAAAAAACTATTGTGATATATTCGGGTAAAAAAACACTGATGTATATATATATATATATATATATATATATATATATATATCAAATTGCAGTCGGGTGGAATCCATGGTGAAAAGGAAACCCCACTTGTGATATATGTATATATACATATATCAGATTGCAGACAGAAAATGAATAAAAAAAACTAACCTGAGGGGAATCGAGCAAAAGCTTCCGTCAAATCTAGGATCGAGCAGAGGAATGGGTGAGGAAGAGGGAGAGGTTCGCAGGTAAAAGGGGTTTGGAGATAAAGATTATGGTCGATTTTTTAGGTGATTTACGAAACGTGGGTTGGAAAATATCAGGCTGGAATTGGATTATTTGGGAGCATTAAAGAATTGATTTCCTACTTTTTAGTGGAAAACGGGTCACGTGAGTAGATTTTAAGGAAAATAATTGCATGGAAAATATGATAATCAAACATCACAAAGGATGGAAAATAGTTAGAAAAATCTCATTTTCCATGGAAAATGTTGACAATCAAACACACCCTTACATAGAGGAAAAAAGGTAGTAGGCTGTAAATGGATCTACACAATAAAATATCAAGCAGATGGAAAAATCGAGAGGTACAAAGCCCGACTAGTTGCAGAGGGATTCACTCAGACTTATGGGATTGATTACCATGAGACATTTGTTCTAGATGCCAAGATGAACTCTATACGTGTCTTTATTTCTTTGGCAGCAAATTTATCTTGGCCACTACACTAGTTGAATATAAAGAATGCTTTCCTTCATGGTGATTTGGAGGAAGAAGTGTACATGATGATGCCTCTAGGATTCAAAATGGTCAGAATTTAGTGTGCAAACTATATAAGGCCTTTTATGGGTTGAAACAGTCTTCATGTGCCTGGTTTGAGAGGTTTAGCTCAGCAATGAAGAGGGTGGGGTACACACAGAGTCGGGCAGATCATACTCTTTTCATAAAAAGGTACGAAGGTTGCACCACTATCCTTATTGTATATGTGAAGAGATACAATGCATGGAGTCTTTTTTGGGAACAGAGTTCGAGGTTAAAGACCTTGGATTACTGAGATACTTTCTTGCAATCGAAGTGTGTAAATCCAAGAAAGGAGTGTTCATATCTCAACGAAAATATGTGTTCGATATGGTGATTGAAACAGGTCAACTTGGAGCTAGACCCGTTGATACTTCCATTGAGCAGAACCATAAACTAAACGTCACGGATAGCATGTTGCTTGATGATGTGGGGAGATTTCAACGTTTGGTTGGGAGACTAATTTACTTATCTCTCACCCGTACATATATAGCCTATGCTGTTGGTGTGATTAGTCGCATGCTCCACGATCTTCTCACCTCGAGGCAGCGTATCATGTTCTTCGTTACCTCAAAGGTTCACCTGGTAAGATGATATTATTTTGGAGGGATGGTCACTTGCGTGTCGAAGCTTATATCGATGCTGATTGGACAGGGTCTGTGACTGGTCGACGATCAACTTCAGGATATTGCACATTTGTTGGTGGTAATTTTGTTTCCTGGCAAAGTAAGAAACAATTTGTAGTAGCTAGATTTAGTGCAGAGGCTGAGTTCAAATCCATGGCACATGTAATTTGTGAGTTGTTATGGTTACGAACTATGTTAAATGAGTTGAGATATCCAGGACAGGTGCCAATAAACTTGTATTGTGATAATAAGGCTGCCATTAGTATTGCCCACAATCTAGTTCAACCACTGTTCTAAAAAACCCCCCTAGGCATAGGGTGAAAATGAGCCGAGCCGAGCCGAGCTTAAGATTGCTCAAGATTGGTTTGTAAAAATGTAAACGAGCCTAAAAGTATGTTCAAGCTCGGTTTATTTATCCTATGATCCAAGCTCGAACGAGCTTCTAAGCAAGCGAATACGAGTCGAGCTCGAGTAGCTTGGTTATTTTACACTAGTTTAATATGAATATCGATGATCGAGCCGAATCCGAGCCGAGCTTAATAAGATAACGAGCTTAAATTTTTGTTCAAGATTGGCTCATTTATTTTACGAACTAGTCTCGAACGAGCCTTTTTCCGAACGAACACGATCCGAGCTCGAGTAGCTTGGTTCATTTTATAGCCCTTGGAAGAAACGCCTTGCCTTACGCTTTTTACGCCTTATTCTTGGTAAAACCCTTAAGGCGCACTTTTTTCTAAAAATAACAATGCTTTAGTGAAACGATATCGCCTTTTAAAGAATTTTTTTTACATACCGGACCATTATCTCATCCAAAATAATCAAATAGTATTTTAATTTGCATATATTCAGACATAATTTTATGATATGTACAATTTTAGTATTTTAATAGCGTTGTTATGGTTAAAAATATTAAAATATATTAAGATGGCCTAAACGCCTTTTCACGCCTTTTTACGCCTAAGGCCCGCCTAGGCTTCTAAGGCTTAAGGCTTGGCCTCCACGCCTCGGGGCGTTTTTTAGAACCTTGGGTTCAACATAATAGGACAAAGCATGTTGAAGTTGATTGACATTTTATCAAGAAAAAATTTCATCTTGGGCCCATTTGTACTCCGTATGTCATCACGGTTGACCAAGTGGCTGATGTATTGACTAAGGGTGTGAGTAAAACTACCTTGCACGAAATGCTAGTCAAGCTGGGTATGATAGATATCTTTGCACCAGGTTGAGGGGGAGTGTTGTGAGGGGCTTATTTGTAACAGTTTAATTATGTCATTTAATTCTGTAGGGACCTGTGCAAATATTGAAACTTTATGTTATAAATAGAATGTGATGGGAGATGAATGACCTAATTCATTCATTCATTCATTCATTTCTCGTTGTTGATTTCTCTCTTCACTCTCTTCCTCTTCCTCTTCTCCTCTCCTCTTCTTTTCCTTTTATTATGTAAATTGGTTATCTCATAAATCTGATAGGTACCCTTATTTTTATACTTATGTATATATATACATATATTACTACGAACAACAATCCTATGAGATCAAGAACCAAAAGTTTGAATTCTAAAAATCTGTTGCAATTAGCTTTGATGTGCGTCACCTTATCGAAATTTGCAAGGATCAGAGGCGGCATCCATGGAGGTCGCCTGAACAGTGCCGGTGCACCACATCTTCACACCACCTAACACTTCGTTAACTTCGACTTTGCCGTGCTTTTTGTCTGCATCAATTCTCAGCCAATTCTCCTTGGCACAAACCAACTCCTTGACCATACCCCCCCGCCACAACTTGAACTCTGAGATCAGATTGACTTCATGGATGCTGGTAACGTGCTATAACTCTGCGTGAACTCATACTCCGACCAAGGGATGAAGACACTTGACTCAAGCGGCTCTCCCTCTGTTGCGAGGATATACCACACGTGTCATCATGACCGAGGCATTCTACACACGAACTACTATTATGAACACATACCAAGAATGGACATTACTTTGGTTTAAACGCAGCTGAAGACTAATTAAACGGATATAAAATGAAGGGTTATTTGCACCTTGGGGTTCAGTCATGAATAGTTAAGTCAGAAGTCCAAAGTTTTGAATATTTGTACTTTGGGGTCCATTTTCTCTTTTTTGCGACGCTTTAGAGAGAAAAATGTGTCACAAAAATTATTAAAAAGCATCAAAAGGTGAAAATGGACCCCAAAACGCAAATAACACAAAGTAATAGGGTCTCTCATAAATCCATCCTCAATCTCTCATTATTATTAATAATCAAGTTCAAATGTGCTCGCAAAAGAGGGGCAACAACCTTATATAAACTAATGCTAGTCTTGGTGTTATCATCTAACAATTTCTAAAATATTCCCTATATATAAGCATTTAATAATACAGGAATACGAAATATATCTTCCATGTTGCAATTCCAAAATTCCGCAAGGGGGACCCAAAAAACCTTGCTGGACATCTCAGTATATGCATTCACAGATGGAGAAATTTGGATTACCTTTGCAGCCGAACATATATTTTTGGGTAGTTAGATTGAGCTCAAACTAATTATTTAAGTAAACTTTCTAATGGTGTTACATATGATTTTGAGATCAAGGGAAGAATTATCTAGTTTTAGCCCGGTGTCGAGTCAGTGATTGTGAACTTTTTTCCCCTCTTAGTGATTTGACTTTATTGGTGAATCCTTGTGAATTTATACTGGTCCAGTTTTCTTGGTTGGGAGTTTTTTGGATTTGCCAAACATCTACAAGTTGAAGAGCTTTAATTCAACTGAGTGGTTGTTTTCATGGGCAGTGCATGTTAGATGCTACTATGCTAGCAGTCAATGGTTGAAGAAACACGTGTTTGAAGAATAGGGTTTGAAATATTTTCTTTTATTAACATGAAAGGAATTTTAGGTTAAATAAAAAAGTTAAATGAGGTTAATGATCAACAGCATTGACCAAATGGATTTTGCCAAAAATAGGGTTAAAGGTATATTATGCTAATCTTTTACATCCAAGTCACAATATTGCTTGGGGACATAATTTAGTTAATGACACCCGACTTGCTATAAAATCCATTTTCTTGATTTGTTATCTGTATGCGCATGCATAGATCTTGTGCGAAGGCAATTTCTTTTGGGTGGGTAGGGATTGCCAGTTAATACAATTATTTTTTCATGTGCAGCTTCGCATTTCTATTTGTACCTTGGTATTTCTTGGAGATGCCTGGAATGGAGGTGTCACAGATTCAGTTCAATTTCTGGATCTTTTTCTCCAATGCTATTTGTGCTCTAGCATTGAACTTTTCAATTTTCTTAGTGATTGGTAGAACTGGAGCAGTGACCGTTCGAGTTGCTGGTGTTCTGAAAGATTGGATACTGATAGCCCTTTCAACTGTAATATTTCCAGAGTCTACAATTACTGGGCTGAATATTATTGGCTATGCAGTTGGTATTTATATTTAGCTATGAATTGCTGGAAGTTCTCAATTAAACTAGCTTTCCATATGGTTCTTCAACTTACGTATTTATTTTGTTTAAATGTTTTTCTCTCCAGCATTATGTGGTGTAGTCATGTACAACTACTTAAAGGTTAAGGACGTTCGTGCATCTCAACTTCCTTCTGAAAGCATACCAGAAAGAATGAAGGTCAGTTTTTGCCACAATCCTTGATATCCTTAGGCTGATCTGTTTATTCTGTGTTAATATTGTTTTTTCTTGGAGTAACATTTCACTATTATTTTTCTAGTTTAATGTCGGGTAATCATGCACCCATAATATATATAACTTATACAAGGTATTCATTTCAGTGACAAAGATTATTCTCTATTTTTGTTTAAGTTTGTTTTCTCCGAGTAATGTGTTGCTATTATTTTGTAAATGAATTGCGGTTATTAAAGCCTCATAATATTTACTCCCTCTGTCCCAAATTAAGAGTTCATATTCTCTTTTTGTATAAATTAAAGGATACTTTCGATCGATGGCCACGATGAACAAATGTTCACTATTGTGAAATTTGGTTCATTGATTATGTCCAATAAATGAAAGTGTGACTATAAATATGGGACAATCCAAAAAAGAATACTGGACCCATAATTGGGGACGGGGGTACTATGTATATATAGAGCAACCAGTTCAATAATTAAAGCAGAATGGACTGATGTCTACACAGTTACCGATACAGGGCTGATCTGTAACCATCACCATTCATTCTGAAGAAATAAAGTTTAGTTTTCAAAAAGTAACGTGTAATGAATTGTTGGAACACTAGATAAGTTTTTCTATTACAGCATAGTGACATTGTGTCACAATTCTAGAAATCACGGTGATTTTTATTTTATTTTCTATATAATTCCTTTTTTAGGTATTTGTTTGGTGTGCCAACTAAGAACATCTGGTGTATAGTAATGCATAATATTTGTTATAAAATTTGTGCCTGTTTTCGGTTGACTACAGGATTGGAAGTTGGAGAAGAAGTCATCAGATATATATGCACCGAATAACAGCAATGGTGAGGATGGAACGAATAGCAGAGGCAACAATTCTGCCTCTGATTTGAACGTAGATGAAGAGACGCCTCTAATTTCTTCATCAAGGCTGTCTCATATTGGACGCACCCAACTAAGTAATCGAGATCCATAATAAGATGCCTCTTTCGATAAGTAGAAATCCATTTTTTAAATAGTTCATTACACTAGAAGCTGTCGTGTAATTGGTTGTGTAATATTTTCATCTATAGCCTGTGCTCATGCAATTCACATTTTGGGGCTTTTTTACTCATGAGCCCTAGTTTCGGGGAGAACATAGAGACCACAATATATTCAGACTCTTGATCTGGACGGATTCCTATTTTAGCAGTGGCAATTTTGATTTCAAATGGCTTTATTGATTCGTTAACCAATACTGGGAGATGATGTATTCCTTCGTATTTTGAAATATAGTTTCTTTGGGTTTAATATCATTTTCAAAGTTTTGTTAGGCTCCCCTCCTATTTTTTAAGTTGTATTAAGCTTCATAACCATTCAAAATCTCTCGCAATCGTCTTGTAATCGTCCCTCTTCCTTTTCACAGAGAGTAACATTTGGCTCATAGTTGTTAGAAAACGGCTAACGATAAAAAACAGAAAACATTAGAGGGTACAAATGAATTTTTAAAAGTGGGACTGACCCTTTGAAATTTGGATAATTGTATTCATTTTGTGATGAAACAAGGTCAACGTTGAGAAAATATAAAAATTAGTTAATAAGACAAACCAAAAGGACAGGATCTGGAATTGCCAACTGTAGTGTAGTGTGATGAGGTATTGATGATTGCCCATAATAGTATCCCTTAGACTCCATTTTGTTCGGGATGAAATATTTTTGTCATGATGAAAAGTAAAATGGTAAAATATTTTTCTACATATTTAAAATAAAATTTCTGTTGGGTTGATTGAATAAGTGCATAAACTATAATTATGAAACTTTAAACAAAAATAGAGAAAAAAATTTAACCTTAAATAGGTCAAATGCATTTCATCATATTATTTCTTGCCGCGTTAAAATATATTTTATTCCAAACTGAACGGACCATCATTAAGGTGAAAGCCTGGGACGGGGAGGTGGATTTGAACTACTATTGAAAGGGGATGTGGAATTTTCTTTGAGAGGATCCTCGCAGAATAAAGGTTGCAAGTGTGTGTTGGATTATCAGGTTATACTTCAGGCATGAACATTTTATTAATCAAACACACCAAAAGTTTGTAAATTTCAAATCTTCTATATTTTGCATAGAAAATATTGTCAATCAAATATACGGGTGTGTTTGGGAACCACATTTTCATGCCTTGGAATTGAAAAATTTTCAATTCAAATTTTGATCTTGAAAATATGCCAATTCCAACTCCACTGCATGGAATTAGGGTTGCCTAGGGGTATGTTTTGGCCTGATCGAATCAGAATAGGGGTGCTTGAAAAATATTTTAAAATTTTTTGGAATTTTAAAATCCTTTCCAAATTGAAAAAAATGAAAATTGGGAGATCAATTTTTCCCAATTTGGCTGATTTAGAATGTTCGGAATATTTGGAAATTTCAGAAAATTTATTATTTGGAAAAATCTCAAAAAACTTGGAATTATCAGTTTTATGTTTTTCAAAAAATATAAGAAATATTATTTTTAAAAATGATATGTTAAAAATCAAATCATTAAAAATCATTAATCAATATTGTTAAAAACTAATGTTGAACAATTACCAATTAGGACGCGACCATCCATATGAATAATACATACAATACGAATTATAATATATCCCATTGGTAATTGACAATGTTGAAGATAACACTCAAAAGAAACAAATATATAATCCAATGCACAATAATGTAACATACAAATAGGCATCGTCTAACATTGTTTCAATAATTATCACAAAAAAATATCGTTCTAAGCATGTAAACTTGCAAACAATACACTATATATAAACAAGGTTAGTAAAAATGACAATTAAAAAAATATTAAAATAAATAAAAATATTATCATTTCGAAAAATATTTTGGATAAATCGGATCGGCATGATATCGGAAAATTTGGATCGGAAATTCAAAATTTATATATGATTTCCAATTCCTTTCAAATTTATTTCAGAAAATTAAGAAATCAACAAACTAAAAGTGATGTCAAAGTCGGAAAAATCGGATCGAAAATAAAAAAAATTCAAAAGTTCTAAAATAATTAACACCTCTAGGATTTCCAAACACCCCCTTAATGTAATAATATTGTGACAAGTTACACGCATGGGTTTACCGGGGTTAGCTAATAGTGGCATGCGAAATAAAATTATAACATAGTATATGATAAATTACATTAAATCTTCATAATTATTTTGGATTTACAGTTCATTCCCTCATCTTAATGACTCCATACCCGTGAAAATTAACCCCAAAATCTATATTTTTAGGAAGGTTGTAATACCATCCTCAAGGCATATGCCCATCCCCTCCCCCTCCCCCCCTCCCTCCTCCTCCTCCCCCCCCCCCCCCACACACACACACACATAATTTTTGTGTCTTGCTCTAGAGCTGTGGGCAAAGGTCACCTCCCCGCGGCAAGTGGATTGCCACGCGAGTTTGCTTTCCGCGACAGTTCGATTGGTGCGGGTACAACGACCAAAACACCTAACAACTCTATTTCTAACGACTATTTTTTCAATAATTCTATAAATATCCCATTTTTGACATCATTCTTCATAAATTTTCTTAAATATTGATTGCATTTAAAGTTATTTATTTCTAAAATTTCGATGGAAAACTTCTCCTCCAAGCCAACTCAAGAGATTGAGTTTCAAGAAATTCTAGAAATTCAAAATTCTAGAGGTATGCAGTGAAAAAAAAATATTTGGAGGATGAGGACGCCTTACTTTACCAATGTTGGGTAAATACTTATGAGGAGTCCATATATGGTATCAATCAGAAAAATATGGGATTGTGGAAAAATGTGGCCTACGAATTCAATAAAAAAATCAACAAATCGAGCATTGCTATACAATTTCCCTCAAGACACGATTCAACTCTATTATTCAAGCTGTGAATAAATTATGTGCATTTGTTGGCTGGGTTGAGGGAGACTTGCCCAATGGCTGCACTGACCATGATATGATCCCCCTTGCCGCTCAACCATACAAGTTAGAGACATGGGATTTTTTCAAGTTCGTGATGTGATACCTAATTTTGAAGGGCACTTAAAAGTGGAACAAAAGGGCTATGTATACAGTGCAAACCGCGTAAGAAGGCTATGACTAATTCCACATTAACCCTTTGCTTTAAAGCCTTGCCAATCCTCTATGCCTATTGAGGAACCGTACATTCCTTTTATGGAGGATGTGTCATTTCAAGATGATGCCCTCTCGATGTTCACTCAACTGAGAGTGCATCGACTAATTATTAGAGATGTCGGGAAGGAATGGAGGAAAGTTGACATTCGTTCTACCGAAGCAACATTCCAGAGTTTGTGACGAGCTTAAATGTTTGATTGCATTCAATTATTTAGAATAAATTAGCCGATGCCAACAAGAAGCATGAATTGCTGGATTAAAAGTTACGAATTGCCTTAAAAAAAGAGAAGGCGTTGGGCAGAAAGGCAGAAGAAGATATAGTCAACAAAGACTACTCTCAATTGTTCCCCTGTGCGTACTGGGAGTAAAAGAAAACATCTATCCTCGAACAGTGGGAGGCTGGGAAGGCAGCCGAGGAGGCGAGTGAAACGGTAACATTTTGTATTGTAATTGTTGTGTATTAAATTTGGATAAATTCCATGACCAAACATTGAGTTGTTGAGTCATTTGAGCCACATAGGCTTGAATTGTAGAGTGAGGCACACTCATTTCGATTAGATGGACTTTTGAACTTGAAGATTATGCAAACCGCTCTATAACACAAGATTTTCGTTGCCACATATGTTGAAGATGTACACTTTTGGTAGTTTTGTAAGTTGAATTTAAAGCTACACACACTTGCACATTTTTTAAAGTGTGTATTTTAAAATGGATGAACAAGTGAATTTCTATTCAGTTGCATTGTGTAAACCTTTTGTTAATTGACCTAGCTTATTTTGCTTTGATTGAGTTTATTTTTCTAGCCTCAATCCATTCGTAAAGTTAAATATGAACCCGTGTGCATGGACCAGTTCGCAAGACAAGGAATTTTCCCATGCGCACATTTCAGCACTGGCTGAAATTCTGCGCACGTAAAAAGTCAACCATGCGCATGGCGGTGAAGATTTTCAAAAAAATCTATAAATATATCCATTTTTTTCCCATTTCAAAATATCTGAAAACCTTATAATTCAAAAACACTTTTGAGCGCATTTTCGTGGTTGAGAGCGCTTCATTTCTTCTTATATTCCAAATTTTACTTGTTCCCTCCAAAATTCATAAAACTTAGATCTGTGTTTAATCTTTGCTTTTGAGAGAGAATTGATAGTGATTTTTTTTCATATTCACATTAGCTTATTTAATTCAAACTAATTTATATTGAATTGCATTATCTATCACTCCTGGATCTAAAATTGGACGTGCTTCGATTAATTTGAGGAATTGGAGCATGACGTGATTGCAAGGGGGTTTTCCTCATAAATTTTGTCTTGTAGATTGATTGTATACTTGCACACTTTGATCACACACTGCACGTAGATCATATCTAAATATAGTGTAATCGGTGAAAATGGGAATTAAGTGTTTAATTCTAGTTATTTGTTATAGATTTGCCTAATTGATCTCATTGTGTTGTTAATCCAAAGCTTTCATCACATCACTTAGTAATTCCATGTGTTAGAACAACTAAATCTGAAAGCAAATTCGAATTGAATCCAAAATTGTCCATGTTATGCAATCAAACCTATTACCCCCCACCCCCCTTCTAGGTTTATTTTTGAGTGAGCACTTCTAGTTTAAACACACATCATCAGCGAAGGGTACACATTAATAGGATTTTGAGATCCCTTGGATGAAAGGTGTATTTAATTTTAGATAAAATTATTAATGTTGTATTAGTTTGTGTTCACTTTGTTATTAATTTAATATGAGTTTGTAATATTATTCAACAATTGCGTAACACATTACCATATTAACTAAAACTAAGAAATACGTTAATTCATTAAATTAAGACAACGATTCCACCAAAAAAGACATTAATACAAATTACATTGAACATAAAAAAATCAGAAAACACCTATAAATATTTGTCACACTTCAAAGGCTTCCTCGGTGTGAAGTGGTAGTTGTGATGAAAACGATCGGGAGGTAAAGTCCAACAAAACTTACAGCTTATAGAAGACTTCAATTCGAAATTATTTTTCCCATAGCTCTCTACCCCTGACTCTAAAATTTGTTGTGGTTCAAGATCTTGATCGACAAATGAGGAGGGGGTGACTTATTTTCCTTATCAAAGTAGTAATAGTATTCAGGGTTCAATTAAACGTTGAGAGCCTTCCACTGATTTACGAATATGACATAAGAGGATGACTCTTCCTCATATGTATTAAATTTTTTGATACTCCAATCCGTAAAACCACGAGTCTGCTAAATTTTATCACAGAAATTTGTATAAATACCGAACCGTTGAACACAATGTAAAATTTCGAACCACTCATCCTCGAATCAGTCATTGCATAAATTGAATATGTTTATTTTAAGGAGATAATAAATTGAATATGTATTTTTAAGGAGTATACAATAAAATAAATAGGGGTAGAAGAATTATGGTCATTGGTGTTGTGACAAGTCAACTGTCGTTGCACCCCTCCCGCGATAATTGAATTGTCATGGTGAGCCATGCTTGCTGCTCCAGGGGATTAGTTGAAAAAAATCAAAATTTATTTTTTTGACGACGACCTGTAGTGTTAAAGAAGGTTTGATCTATCCTACGATCAAAGAGGAAGGTGTTATAGTGAAAAGGCTTAGGGTTCTTTAGACCGATGTAGAATTTGTAGATTGCAATTGTAATCCCATCACATTGAATGCATTATTTGCATCTGTGAGTACACAAGAATACAACACTACAAAAAAAGAAGCTTTTGAGACGGTGGCCTAATAGTCCCAAAAGATGGTTTATCCGTCTGAAATACATTTTGGGACGCTATTTGGGACGGCTAGGAGGGGTCTTTTTGATAGGGGGTTATAAATACTTTTTGTGACTCCATAGCCGTCTCAAAAGAGTTTTTTGAGACGGGAACAAATCCGTCTCAAAAGCTCACCATTTTATATGAGCCTTTTGAGACGCCAAGAGAGCTGTCCCAAAAGAGTGCTTTTGATACGGGAATTAATCTGTCTCAAAAGGTTACTATTTTAGAAGATGTTTTTGAGACGGCAACATAGCCGTCTTTAATATATTTTTGGGACAGTTTTAACCATCCCAAAAGGGGTGAAAGGATTTTAAAATTTTTGCACCAATATATTGTGAACAATAAAATCTACCACTAAAGTTTAATATAGAAATGAATTATATTTGAGACAACACAACACAATGAACAATGATAAAATTTAATACATAAAATGATTTTCAACCAACACAACGAATCATTTTCATTCAACAATAGTTAGAGTTCTTACAAGCATCTTCAAATATTCACCAAAACAAAATGATAATACTAAGTTCAAATATTCTACTTGACAACAAAATACATTAATTTTTTACACTCCAAAACATGAAATGCTTTTATCAAAGTAATCCTGTAGTCTTAAAGTGCACGACATCCAAAATCACTGATTATCATTGCATGTTCTACAAAAATTGTCACCTACAAAAAAAAAATAGTGTCAATTATGTCAAAATTAATATCCCACTCGGCAATCATATAATGTGCAATGAATCAAAGTAGTAAATTCTCATCACAAGCAATATAAATATCTAACTACTATTATTTTAAAAAAATTCGACAGACTCTCCTTTGTTTATTCATGAAAATTACAAGTAGGCAACCTATTTTAAACACCAATATTTATTCTACGAATATAAACCAACGAACAAAAACTTCTGAACACCATCACAACAAATTTTCACCACCACCATTGAAAAATTTAACTTTAAAATAGAATTTTCCACCTGAAAATCTCTCATTGTATATAAGTAATTATATGTATGAACTATATATTATTACCTAGTCGGTTTGAATTGTTGAGGTGATGGAAGCACGAAGTGAATGTAAGATCTAAACTCATGACTCTCACGAGACCATGGAAAACCTAACACGAGGATCTACCCAAAAGTAGTTTTATCCAGTTCTGGGACAATAAGAGTGACGTTTAGATATCATACAATAGCAACCATATCACATATCTGCACCATAATGAAGTGAATGAGAGTAGCAAATGAACACACCAAGAACAAAGAGGATAAAATCCAAAGTGAAAAAAAAGCAGAACTCATGAAAAGATATTGATAATAAAATGGAAAATAAATAAAAATCAGTTGGAACTTACTGCTTCTCTCATTTGGTTGAGTCCTCCATTGCGAGAAACCATAAGGTAACCATTGTTCTTATAAACCCCTGCAACAAAATACTACCTAATTGATGAGCTCAAGAAGAAAAAGGAAATTGGAATACACAACAAGAAAGCCATATACAAATAAAATCAATAACAATATTGATTATATAGGTAATAGTAAACAAATCATAATAATCACAACAGAGATTTGAATTACCAATTTTTAGTTGTGTGTGTGTGTCTATAGCCCATGTTTGGTAAAAGATCATATGATAAAATCATGAAACAAGCAGGAAATAGTGAATTAAAATCCAATCTAACATTATCGGGAATTGAATCAAGAAAATCGTAAAAGATTAATTAAAATTTATACAAATCAAAATAATTTGAATAGGGACTCTAACCACCAATACAAAAGGGTATATAAATCTGGAGAGGGACTCTAACCATGTTTGGTGGATCAATTTTTAAAAACCTCCTTGACAGAACTTTGTTTCCTAAATTACTCTCAGTTTCAAACCTTCCATCCATTATGGATATTTAAGTTTGAAAGTGAGAATTAAAGAGGTTTCCTAAAATCAATCATATTTTCCTATTGGTATTTCAATGTTTTATTTTGTTAGTTTTCTCGTGTTTATTTTTAAAGTTTGGAATTCTTGTGAGATGATTAGTCTACGAATAGTCGTCTTTTAATCGATGTTTTGAATTTCAAACATTGAAAATCTCATATGAGATCCTACCTTAGGTCAAGACATGAGAAAATGTGGAGTGTAGAAAATGGGTGGCAATGGACAACTAATGCTGTTAATAATGTCATTATGAAAAGACTGTTAAAGGATTATGGCAGAAAGAGTTATGGCGGGAAAGACTGAGTAAAAGAGATGTTGGGGGCAGGTGTAGTGAACCGAGTAGGATCAATAACCACTATATGATCAGTCTGTCCAAAAGAAGAACCGATAGCAGGACTAATGACATGAGTAGTCATTATCTTATCAAGACAAAGTGTTTCTATCAACTCAATATAGTTGATAATATTTGTATAAGTATCATATTATCAACATGTGGGGATGCACTAATATCAAGAAAAGCATTATCACACATTATATTGTTATTAACATCAACTAAAAAGTCATATACATGGTGAACCATATCAGTAACATCCAAAGAATTATCAATTTGTGTATTTTCTACAACATTATCACTAGTATTGTTGACATGAGCCTCCAAAGTATATGAGGGATCAACAGTTGGATTCTCTATAGTTCTAAAAACTTATTACATAGTTTTAGGTTTGGATTTTTTTTTGGGGAATCGAGTTCTTGTCCCTATTATTCTGGCCAACACCGTTAGCTTTTTTGGTTTTATGAAAAAATATGCACCAAGAAGGGGGGGGGGGGGGGGGGGGATTAACATAGCTATTTTTTGTTGTAGATATGAGAGGAACCAATTTAGGGAGTAAATCTAAAAGACACAACCTGTAATAATTCTGTAAAAAAAGTCCATAATCAGTTAATGAGGGAAATAGAGAATTATAAAAAAGATAGAGAGATATGTAACATTTACATACATAAACATAGTAATTACGCACTTACCTAAGCACATGAAAGATATATCAACAATGTGGACTGACTGGAAATTAAAAGTACGATTGATGGATTTGTTGACTCCATACAAATAAACCATTGATCAGTGAGGGAGAAAAAAAAGGTTTGTAGTGTAATGGACTGTCAAAAGCTATTGAGAGATTCATGCGCTCTCGCAGCCCAGAATGATCGTCTTCATTTTCAAACTACTATTCATGTACTTTACTATGAGTAGTAACGCCTTCGCGATGCAAAGGGTGGCAGCCTCACCGAGGGGAATCCCCTGCTATCCCCCACAAACTAAACGTATTTTTTTAAGCAAGTAAATACTTAAAATGGTAATACTGACCTAGATTAACATCGATAGCCACTTGCTAGAAGAAGTAATAATTACAACTATAAATTGTAGCTTTAAAATCAACTATTATTTCACAAGTGATGAACTGACTTATAAATATATATATGAAGTGAACAAAGAATAACAAATGTTGCTAATGACTAAATCATTTTAAGAAGTTGTTCAGACCTTAAATTTCCTACTTAATCCTTTGATGCGATGACTAGCAATCCCAAAGCGCCAATAAAAATATACTTTATCATAAATAGGATTTTCAGTCATGACAATAGTAACCTAACCTACGTATGGTAAGAACCCTGAAGCTCTGCCCATGATATGGTGCTGGTGAATCTAGAGTTGACCATGAGCACATAAATCTATGTCATCGTCATAATTGTTATCCTCTTTTGTGAGGATATCAACTTCTCCGATATCTTTTCGTTCATGAGCCTTAATTACGCGATGGACAATTGGGACATTTGGGTATTTTTGGGATGGGAACTTTGAAATCTCGCCTAGTTTTAAATATAGTTATTTTAGGAACAAGACTTTTAGGTACAGACGAAGAAGGATTACATGGCTATTAAGTTGGGAGAGTATAAATACCAAAAAGAGGATAGAAATAGATTTGATTAAATGAGCAATATTGAAATTTAACTGCCATACCTCAATGATTCTTGGACTGACACAAGTCTTCTTTGGATAAGAATTGTTCCCATTAGCATGTAGAGATTAATATGGGATTTTAACCTCTACCCAATCATCTTCATTATTTCCAATTGTTGATGTAAAAAATTAGATCGCTCTAATTATTCAATCACAGATAAATAAAATAAGACAAAGATTTTAAAGTGGTTCAGCCTTATATGAATGGCCTACGTCCACTGTTATGTTATTGCTGAATGTTTGGGAATTCTCGAGTACAGATTCTCTCCAGAAATTCCGGTCCCTTTGAATGAGGGTGATACAAGGTATTTATAGCCTTTAGGATGTACATGAAAGGGTTGATACATTAAATGATATACATATGAAATGGTAATACATTTAATGCAGTGTGTGTGTCAAGATGATAAACATTCAATGAATAGTTGAACTGTTGATTATCTGGCAATTAATGATACGACCGAGGTGCAGCTCGGACCGCCTTGGTTGCTCGTTGCTCAGGAGTTCCTCGGAACGCTAGAGTACCTCGGAGTGCTGAAGTTCCTCGGTGTATCCTCGTTGCTCGGAGAGAACATGAGTTGGTCGGGGAAATGAACTTCCTCGTTACTATTGTGCCAAGTAGATTGACACGTGTCTTCATATTATTCGTCCATATCAGCATATTAATTTTGGTATCAACAGAAGCCCCCAATGTTTCATATTTCAAACTTTGAGGAGTATGAAACATTCTTTCTCGGTATATAGCGATATTAAATGACTTTCCTGGGTTTTAGGAGCCTTTTCTTCATATTTGAATTTCCTTCCAAATTCGCATAATTCGCTTTTTCGAATTTTTATGAGTGCTTCGATCTTCGTGCATTTTTGTCCTTTTAGCCACCGGTGGCGTATTAGTTTCTCTTGTGTAATCATTTCCTTCGCAGCTTCCCAAGGTAAAGTATTTAAACTTCTTAGGTAACCATACCGTCTTCTACCTTTTCCAATTTTCTGCATTCAAGCTTTCTATTCTCTCTCTCTCTCTTGTGCGTTCATCTTTTCCTTCGCTAGTTGTCAGCTCTTCCTTTTTCCTGTAAGATTCTCTTCTTTTCTTCTGTATTTCTTTTATTCAATATGGTTTATCTTGTGGAATCTGTTGAGAAATTTCGTTCCGATTTTTCCATTCTTTCCTGGGTAACTCTGGAGGTTCTTTCTGAGCCTTTAGATTATTTTCGATTGGCTGAGAGACATTGGTTCCCCAGTCTATTCATTGCTGAATGTGGATTTTCTTTTCCGCCAAACCCCTTATGCTTAGATTTCTGTCAGTACTTTGACGTTGTTCCTGCAAAAATAGCCCCCAATTCGTGGAGAATAATTAATGGGGTGTATAAATTAAATCTAACTCATGGGACTCGTATAGGGATTCCCGAGATTATGTATTGCTATAGATGGGCTATTTTAGATAATGTTTATTACTTAAAAACTAGGTTTTTAAATAGGGCTCTTGTAGTTAACCTCCCTGATGCAAATAGAGATTATTTTGAACATGGGGTGGTTAATAAAAATTGGCAATATGCCCCCTTGGTTGGAGATGCAGTATACCAGGGTCCTAAATGCCCCCATATGGCAATGGGATAGGTTTATTCTCATTTTCCTTTACTTATGAAATTATGCTTTTATCATATTTGACAAAATGTATAACTGATATTTCATTATGTATTTATTTGCAGTTGATAGTAAAAGAAAAACTCCAAAAGAATCAGAGGTTAATATTAAGCATCTGAAACTTATCTGGGGTTTGCATAAGAACGTTGCAGACGAGCACATCAGGTCTGCATCATATTTGCTGCAGTATAGGAGCTATACGACTTCTTATACTGCTCGTCCTGTGATTAGATCTGTTGAGCCAGCCTCAACTCCAGAGGATTCTTCTTCAGATTCTCACATCCCTTTAAGTCAAAGAATGGGCAGGAAAAGAGCTCCCCCTGCTCTATTTGATGACACTACTTCTGCTGCTAAGGCCAAGAAAAGAAAAATTGATGTCCCAGAGGGGACTAAGAAGGTGGATATTGCGCCTTCCAAAGCTATCGAGAAGCCCCCAGTGGCTCCGAGCAAGAAGGTTGCTCCTGTGGAGATGACTGCTATCTCTCTGACCAAGAGCTCTTCCTTGGTTGAAACTGCTGAAGTCCCTTTGAGGAGATTGAGGAAATCGTCCTCAGTCACTTTGGCTGAAACTGTCAATCTGGCTGAAACCATCTCCTCTCTACCAGCTGGTGGTGTTGGTGTTCCAACCATCATTCCTCCGAGCTCTGCCATGAGATCGGTAAAAACTTGGATCATACCCGAGGTCCAAGGAATTGATGAAAAGATTTCTAGGGATATTCTGACATCCCTAGCTACCCGTCACCTTGCTTCAGTAAATTTCTCACACTCTGAATTTCCTTTCTTTCTTTGAATACTTGTATTTTTGTACTGACCTGTCACTTTTTCCTTTGTTTAGCTGGTGAATTGTTTTAACAACATCGTGAAGAAAGATGAAGCAATTAAAGCTTCCAGCTCCTCGTCGGGGGTAGAGGATGCTCTGCTGGGTTTGACCCAATCCTTGAAGGATTCTCGTCAGCAGTATAGTGAGGACAAAGCTGACTGGGAGAAAAAGTTGTCTATAGTTAAAGCTGAGAAAGTGAAGTTGGCTGAGATCTCCAAGAGTTTAGAGAATAAGGTGAAAAGTTTAGAGGTTGAGCATCAAAAATATGACGACAAGCTCAAGAACTTTGGAGAGCTTGAAGATAAGCTGAAAAAGGCAGAGGAAGAGTTGTCCATCCTGCGAGATGTCAATCGCCAAAAAGAAGAATTGGATGCGAAGTTAAAGACTACCGAGGATCTTCTATCCGAGAAGCTCTCCTCGAAGAAACTGAAAAGAAAGCTCGCAGTTAAAAAATCCTTCAGCGCTGGCTGGGATAAAGGATGGGACAAAGGGATTGCTGCGATGACATCCCAAGTACAATACGAGAAGTTAAAATACTTCCGAGATGGCTGGGTAGCTGCCCTGCAGGAATTGAAGATCAAAGATGACTCTGAGCTATTTCAGCTACACCTCCCTGGTCCTCCCCCACCAATTGTAGAAGAAGAAGAGGATGAGGCTATCTCTGACGAATCTTCCATGGCCATGGGTGATCAAGTCTCTGCCTCTCTACCTTTTGCCAACGAGGACATTTCTTCCATGCCTCCTCCTCCTGAGAAAATTTCAACTCCTGCTGATCAAGCTGCTGTTACCACCGAGAAACCAAGCTCCTCGTCCCAGCCTCCCAAGAAAGTCTTGGGAGACAAGGAAAAGGTGTGAAGTTGTTCGGTATCATTTCTATCTTTCGTTATCATTTGTAATCAAACAATGTAATCTTTTTATGATCTAATAAAATACATCTTTGTTCTTCTCTGTTGTTGATGATTTGTTTTTGTTGACCGTTGTCTCCTCTTCATTAGTTTATGGCCACGATGGAATTGCTATCTTCCAATGATACAAAACTGATGCAGCAATGTCACGAATACTATAAGGCTGGTCACACAGAGCTAAGTGTATCAGAAATTGCTGACATCCTTGGCCATGATGCTTCAAAATAGGCAATTGAGGCTTATCGGTACTTGAAAGCTTTACTCGACCGAGCTGTGGCCAATAATGTGGCCTACTATGAATTGATCGAGGAGCTTCATTGTACCTTAGAAGATCTTCAGGATCAACACAATGAATCAACTGCCTTGTTGCACAAGGAATATGAGAATATGTATCAACAGCTTTCCTCTGAGACAGGTCACAAAAAGATCATCGCTGGGTACGATGTTAGGGAGAGAACCCTAAAAGGTGAAGTTGAGGCCTGCAGACAGATCGCCGAGCTGCTGGAACATGAGAACAACAATTTGCAGAAAAAGTTGGCACATTATGAGTCTGCAGTTTCATCCTCTACTGCCTTGGTACCGATCACTGATGAAGGATTCTCATTCTTAGAGGTTGAAAACGCCAAATTAAGGCAAGAATTGGATACTCTGAGAAGGTCTGGTATCTCTATTACTGCTCGGGTACGAGGAAGAGGGTCTCGTGGGCGAGGAAGAGCTGTTCAAAATGTTGTCGAGGAGCAAAGTTCTCCACCTGCTCGGAGTCGATCAAGAGTTCTCAGCCGTAATGTTGAAGAAGCTCGCACTCAGTCTACTTTGGAAACTCAAGCGTTCCAATTGAATGCGAAAGATCGTGCTTTGTCTGAAATGTCCAAGAAAAATCTATCTTTGGAAGATCAACTTACTGCGACGAAGTCTGCTTTGAATAATAAAGATGTTTTTGCCAGGAGCCTTCACGAGCAACTAGAGAGAATAACTTTCCAATTCCACAAACAACCTCGTGAGTTTTGGATGGCAGGCTACAATGAAGCCCTTTGTCACTTGGATGCTCGCCTTGAAAATGCCAATAATGAAGGTTATAAACAGGGATGGTTGAACGCACTGGGCGTGTTAAAGCTAGAGCAGGGCCATTATTTATGGGATTATCATGCTCCTGGGCTACTAGACCTGCCTGTACCACCTTATAAACTGGACATGGAATGGATCCCAGCTCATGCTATTCCTCGTAGCTTAATTTCAAAATACCCTGGTGACTATAGTCTTCATTCTCAGATTGAATTATCTTGTCCCGAGCATCTCTTGGATACACCTTCTGTGATGAACGTCAGAATGCTCAGAGATGTTAATTTCGTTAATTCTCCTCTTTGCCTGGAGGATCCTCCTGCTGGCGAGGAGCCTGTTTCAAAAGCTAAAGGAAAGAAACCAATAGAATAGGTTTTTCAATGTAACAGTTAACACATATATGTAGCTTGTAATTTATTTTGAATTTTAATGAAAGACTTTCATTTTCTGTTTGCAAATCTGTATTGCTATTCTTTTGTACTTGTCTTACACTTTTACATCTGTGTATATGTATCTGTTAAAAAGACAATAATTTTGTGCTGTTCATCAACCAACTTAGCAATAAACAGTTACAAGTATCAAAAATGTTGTTCGATCACTTAATAAAGTAATGAGTATAAAAATGTTTAAAATTTTCCGACCAACCAAGGTTGTTAAATTGTGCTCGTCGACCAATTATAATTAGTGAGAGTTTATACCCTACTAACCATACTTGGTAAATTTTTGTCTTTTTCATAAAATGTGTCCGACCAACCAAGGCCGATAAATTCTCCTCGTCGACCAACTACAGTTAGTGGGTTTTTATCCCCGACCAACCATACTTGGTTCAGTTTGGAATATTTTGTTCTTTGAGGAACTTTTGTAATAATCTTACCTCCCGACCAACATAAGTTGGCATTTGAGAGCATATTTTGTTTCTTAACCAGCCAAAATTGGCATTTTAATAATGTTGTTCTCGCCCTTTTACCATCCAAAGTTGGTCGTGGGTTTGAACTATTAGGTTCTTTCGAACTATCTTGTCCACAAGCTCTTTTACCAACCGAAGTTGATCACGCAAGTGTACGCCTCCTAACCAAAGGAGTATAATTTGTTCTCGCTATTTTACCTACCGAAGTTGATCACGCTCGAACTATCAGGTTCTTTCGAACTATCTTGTCCACAAGCTCTTTTACCAACCGAAGTTGATCACGCAAGTGTACGCCTCCTAACCAAAGGAGTATATAATTTGTTCTCGCTATTTTACCAACCGAAGTTGATCACGCTCGAACTATCAGGTTCTTTCGAACTATCTTGTCCACAAGCTCTTTTACCAACCGAAGTTGATCACGCAAGTGTACGCCTCCTAACCAAAGGAGTATATAATTTGTTCTCGCCCTTTTACCAATCGGAGTTGGTCGTGGGTCTGAACTATCGTCTTCTTTTTGCTGTCGAGCAGCGTAGTGTACAACACTAGTATTCCCCGAAAAACTTTCAAACAAAGGAGAGGAAAATGGTGAAAACATCATCGTTTTATTCATATTGATGGAACTGTTGTACATTTTACATCATTGATAATACTTGCGAAGGTGTTCAGCATTCCAAGCATTCTTGAATTCCTCTCCTTCTAGAGTTGCTATTCGATAAGTTCCTGGTCGAACAACTTCTGTAACTCGGTAAGGTCCATGCCAGTTTTCCTCCAATTTATTGTGCTTCTGAATGACCTTCTTTAGCACATAATCTCCTTCTTTTAAATCTCATTTCCTCACCCTTTTGTTGTAGAACAGAGTTGTTCGTTGTTGATAAGCAGCATTCCTAATGGTTGCTTCTTCTCTGACCTCCTCGAGCATATCCAAATCCAGTCTTCTCATCAAGTCACTGATAGGAGAATTGAAATTCAGCACTCTATGTGTTGGAAGACCCAACTCGGCAGGTATTACAACCTCACTTCCAAATGCCAGCATGTATGGTGATTCTCCAGTCGCTGCACGGGGAGTTGTTCGGTAAGCCCACAATACTGATTGTAGCTCATTAATCCAATTAGCTTTAGCTTCACTTAGCCTCTTCTTCAAACCATTTAGTAGTGTTTTGTTTGTCACCTCAGTCTGCCCATTGCTTTGAGGATGACCTGGTGCTGAATGGGTCTTCAGGATGTTTGATTGTTGACAATAGGCAGCAAACTCCTCGTTGTCGAATTGTGTTCCATGATCTGTGATGAAGGCATGAGGGAGACCATATCGACATATGATATTCTTCCAAACAAACTGGTATACCTTCTCGTACGTCATATCGATAAGGGGTTCAGCTTCTACCCACTAAGTAAAATAATCTACTACAACAACGAGGTACTTGAATCTTCCTCGGGTGATTGGCAGTGGTCCAACCAAATCAATTCCCCACATGGCAAATGGCCAAGGAGAAGTTATGGGTGTCAACAATGCTTGTGGAGTTCGTCAGATGGAGGAAAAACGTTGACACTTGTCACATTTCTTAGCGTAGGCTATACAATCAACCCTCATCGTTGGCCAGTAGTATCCTTGCGTCATCACTCTTTACAAAAGTGTCCGACCTGCCACATGTGCTCCACAAGACCCTTCATGGATCTCTTCAATCAATTCTTTCACTTCGGAGGGGTGTACACATCTCTGCAAACCTACCATAATTCCTCGTCTATACAAAACACCATTAGTTAGTACATACCGAGCAGCTTTAAACTTTAATTTCTTTGCCGCGAGCTTGTCCTCTGGCAATTCTCCCTCTTCAATATATGCCCTGATGGGATCCATCCAAGATGGTCCTAAATCAAGGGTAATAACATTCATCGTCAGGTTTTCATCTATGCTCCGACTTTCCAGTACTTCAATTGATATCATTCTTCGCAGCTCGGTACGAGTAGCTGATGCTAGTCGGGCCAGTGCGTCTGCTTGTGCATTTTCTATTCTGGGTATTCTGATCAACTGAATGGCATCAAATTCTGCCACCAATTCCATCACCTTTGCATGATACTTGACCATTCGTTCTCCTTTAACCGCATATGTTCCCATCACCTGATTCACAATTAATTGGGAATCACTGAATACCATCACTTGTTGTGCTTCCATAATCTTTGCTAAATTAAGACCTGCTATCATGGCCTCATACTCAGCCTTATTATTGGAGGTTTTGAATTGAAATCGCAAGGCATATTCTATGTCAATCTCGTCTGGGGTTTTCAAAACAATCCCCGCTCCACAACCTGCTGTGCAAGATGACCCATCTACATACAATCTTTATGTAGGTAACTCGTGTTCAAATTTCTTATCTAATAGAGTTCCTCGGTGGAATATCTGCTGTTCTCTTCCATCCTTCCATGTTAATTTTCGCTCCTCGTAGACCATCTCTTCTCGCCCTTTTACCAACCGGAGTTGGTCTGGGTTTGAATTTGATGATCTTTCTACATCCACAAGCCCTTTTACCAACCGGAGTTAGTCTGGACTTATGTCTGTTGATCCTGTAACATCCACAGGTTGATCAGTGAGCACTTTTTGTTCCTCGGGGGTATCAGGATATGTAAACTCTGCTATAAATCTGCTATATCTTTCCCTTTCAATGATGATCGGGGTTCATACACAATATCATATTCACCAAGCTCTATTGCCCAGTACATCAGTCTCCCTGACTTTTCTGGCTTATGAAGGGCTTGTCTCAATGGCATGTCGGTATAAACGATGATGGTATGGGCTTGAAAATATGGCCTCATTCTTCTACTTGCTTCAATTAATGCCAATGCCAATTTTTCTAACTTTGGGTACCTAATCTCTGCACCTCGAAAAGCCTTATTTGTGTAATAAATTGGCTTCTGGACTCCATTCTCCAATCTGATCAATGCTGAGCTGACTGCATGCTCTGATACTGCCAGGTATAAGTACAACTTCTCTCCCGTTATTGGCCTTGACAACAGTGGAGGTGTTCCCAGATATTTTTTCAAGTCTTGAAAGGCTCTTTCACATTCATCATTCCACTCGAAAGTTTTTCAAAGTGTTTTGAAGAATGGTAAGCATCTATCTGTTGCTCGAGATACAAATCTGTTGAGCGCTGCAACTCGTCCTATAAGACTTTGCACTTCTTTCTTTGTTGTTGAAGATCGCAACCCTAAAAGAGCTTTGATCTTTTCTGGATTTGCTTCAATGCCTCGCTGGTTGACAATGTACCCGAGAAACATTCCTTCTCGTACTCCAAATGTGCACTTCGTCGGGTTGAGCTTCATCTGGTATTTATCCAGTTGATCAAAAGTCTGAGCTAAGTCAACTAGATGATCTGCATCTTTCTTGCTTTTTGTCAGCATATCATCGATATAGACTTCCATATTGCAACTGATTTGTTCGGTAAAAACCTTGTTCATCAGCCGCTGGTATGTCGCTCCTGCATTTTTCAAACCAAAAGGCATAACATTATAACAATAAGTACCCCTAGGGGTAATAAAAGAAGTACTCTCCCTGTCTTCAGGTTTCATCTTGATCTGGTTGTAGCCTGAATAAGTGTCCATGAAGCTGAACAGCTCGTGCCCAGAGGTAGCATCCACTAACTGATCAACTCTGGGTAATGGAAAGTGGTCCTTTGGGCAGGCCTTGTTGAGATCAGTGAAATCAATACACATTCTCCATTTATTGTTTTTCTTCTTTACCATCACCACATTTGCCAACCAGTCCGGATATTTCACATCTTCAATGAATTGAGCTTTCTGGAGTTTGTCGACCTCCTCTTGAATAGCTTGATTCTTCTCGGGGCTATATACCATTCTTCTCTGTTTTACAGGCTTGATCTCCTTATTCACATTGAGCTCGTGACATAAGAAGTTTGGATCTATTCCTGGCATGTCCTCATGACTCCATGCGAAAGTTTTCTTCCTATTTCTCAAGAAAGTTATCAACTCCTATTTTATTGAAGCATCCAACGATGAACCTATCTGGGTTACTCGTTCAGGGTGATCGTCGTCCAGAATAACATTTTCTGTAGATTCCACCACCTGTCCTTTTACAAGTTAGGATTCATCTCTGGGATCGAGAGTTTCAATCTATGTATCTTCTTCCACCTGATAAGTAGTAGTCTTTTTCCTTGATTCCTCAAGCTCCTCTTGCTCGGCAGATGAATAATAGCATTCCCGAGCTACTTTTTGATCACCTTTCACAACTCCTACTCCAAAGTTTGTTGGTAATTTTAAGCATTGATGCACTGTAGATGGAACTGCTTCAAACTTCTTCAAACCAACTCTTCCCATGATGATGTTGTAAGCTGACTGCACATTCTTATCCATCACAAAGAAGCGTATTCTTTATGTTCGACAAGCAGGCCAAGTTCCAATGAATATATCCAACTTGATCGTCCCAAGTGGAAAAACTTTCTCGCCAGCAAAACCCAGGAGGGGTCTGTGATACGGTTCCAATTGAGATAATTTCAGATTCAAACTGTCAAAGCATGAATAGTACATGATGTCTACCGAACTTCCATTGTCTACCAACACCCTTGAAATCACTACTTCCTTCATCCTCATTTTGATCACCAGAGGATCGTCGTGAGGATAAAGAACACCTGCTAGGTCGTTTTTTGAAAAGCCAATGACCAACTTCTCTTTATTTACCTTCCTCGGACGATCGTCCTCGGCCAGATTTATTCGCTGAATATATGAACAAGCTTGAGCCTCTCCAAGGTAAGCCTTTCTTTCTGCAGTAAGGTCTCCTCCTCCTGCATCTCCTCCTGTAATGACATTACAATCAAATGACCCAAAACGTATAGAAAATACCTCTCGTTCTGACTGTCTTGGTTTCTTGGGAAGGTCGGGGTCATCATCTGGATCATCTTCATGGTTTCTCTTCTTTTTCTCTTCTGCTCGACAAGGAGATCTATACCTCTCTCTAGTTCGGTCATTATTTTTTCTATCACCTCCCCGATCAACATATTTTGCTAGCTTTCCTCTTCGGATGAGTGTTTCAATCTCGTTCTGAAGAGCTATGCAATTTTTTTGTTCATGTGACCATGATCTTTATGAAACTCGCAATATTTATCCTTACTCCTCGAATCAGGGTCTGACCTCAGTTTCTTTGGCCATTTTACCTCCTCGTTGTTCTTGATTTCTTCCAAGACATGATGAATACCCATTTTCAAAGGAGTATAATTGTCGTATTTCTTCAGGACTTCCCATGATGATTTATTATTTCTGGAACGTTTGTCACCGCCATTGCTACCGCCATTGCTACCGCCATTGCCCTTATGCTCTTTATTTTTAGACTTGTCGACGTCCACCTTGGTATCTTTATCCATATTCTTCTTTGCATCCATAGCTTCCTCGACATTCATGATTTTGGCCGCTTTTGCCATCAACTCTGACATAGTTTTAGGTGGATCTTTCGCCAAGGTGTAATACAATTTATTAGGCAACAACCCACTCATCAAGGCGGTGATTGCTGTCTTTTCTTCGTAATCTATGACTTCCAGCTTCTCGTTATTGAAACGAGTTATGTAATCTCTAGTACTCTCACCAGATTTTTGTCTAACACTTAACAAGTGTGCTACTCATTTTACTGGCTTTGCTCCAAAATAGAAATTGCCAATAAACAACTCAGCCAACTGAAAGAAAGTTGAAATCTTACCCCTAGGAAGATTGTTGTACCATATCTGGGCAGCTCCAATAAGAGTTCCTGAGAACGCTCTGCATCTCATCTCGTTGGGGACGACATAAATGTCGGCAGCAGCTTGATATTGCTCTATGTGAAGAACATGATCTGTCTTTCCATCATATTTGGGGGTCACTACAGGTGCTTTGAACTTTGACGGTGTAGGAAAATTCACAATGGCCTGTACAAAAGGTGTTCCTCGAACAAAAGTTCGTTGTAGGGGGTTCTTTGATTTGACCATTTCTCCCAATTTATCCTCCAACCGTTGGAGAGATCCTTTCCACGCTTCATTTCCTTCCTCGGGCCTATTGGTTCGAGCAATTGATCGTTCTGAGGTAGCTTCTTGAGATCTATCTTGACGAGCAGCCGGTCGTGATTGTGCTGATCCTTCTCTTAGATCTGATGGTTGTCGAAAACTCCTCGATATGGTCTTAGGTGGAATCCTATTCCTCCTAGGGCCTAATTGATTGAAAGGAGACACCCTACTCAGTCTTTCTAAAGCACTGGGTCTTTCTGGAGAGAGGGTGATATGTTGATCAGTATCTGTAGCCCTTATTGACGAAGTTCGCCCAGGTTGATAAGAGAAATCATCAGACTCCTCATTACGACGTGACTCAGTACGCCTGGATCGTGAAGAAAGTAAATAAGTTTGCCTCTGACCACTTTGCTGTCCTGAACGTGCATGTGCACCACCATGAAGGGTTTGTATGAGTTGCCTCATTGTTTCTTGCATGGCGGTTTGTCCTTGAGCCAGATTCGTCATAATCCCGGCTAGATCTGGAGATTAGATCGCTCTAATTATTCAATCACAGATAAATAAAATAAGACAAAGATTTTAAAGTGGTTCAACCTTATATGAATGGCCTACGTCCACTGTTATGTTATTGCTGAATGTTTGGGAATTCTCGAGTACAGATTCTCTCCAGAAATTTTGGTCCCTTTGAATGAGGGTGATACAAGGTATTTATAGCCTTTAGGCTGTACATGAAAGGGTTGATACATTAAATGATATACATATGAAATGGTAATACATTTAATGCAGCGTGTGTGTCAAGATGATAAACATTCAATGAATAGTTGAACTGTTGATTATCTGGCAATTAATGATACGACCGAGGTGCAGCTCGGACCACCTTGGTTGCTCGTTGCTCAGGAGTTCCTCGGAGCGCTAGAGTACCTCGGAGTGCTGAAGTTCCTCGATGTATCCTCGTTGCTCGGAGAGAACATGAGTTGGTCGGGGAAATGAACTTCCTCGTTACTATTGTGCCAAGTAGATTGACACGTGTCTTCATATTATTCGTCCATATCAGCATATTAATTTTGGTATCAACACCAATGTTAATTTCACTTGTGAATTTATCTTCTGTTACTTCTCCATCAGACCCCTTCAAAGGGGCACAAATAGTTCCTTCAATATCAGTTGTGTGGAGTAACTCTTCCTCTCTAGAAGCAATGTCACAATGAATAGTGCAGAGGTACTCATTGCTACTCGTCATTGAAGGTGCATAATATATCTCATATATATGCGCTGTACTTCGAACATAGACCTGCCGGATCTCATGCTTTTGAGTAAAACTTACTGTAATTAAAGAAATTTTGAGTCAGTCAAAACAAGTATGTCGCATTGAAGAAAACACAAAATCAATGGTGTGGAAAATTTGCACAACTGGTCCAGTCAGAGTATGGTACGTTCGCACCCAATGCGTGAGCGTGTATATATATATTAGTGTCACCATCCTCAACACGACTTATGGAAGAAATCAATTCTAGTTTTGATGAAAATTTAAATTACCTATTTGATGTAATATATGCAATAGAAATCATATATAAAATACTATTTATGTCAGTATTCTAGACCAAATTAAAACTGTACTCCAAATTTCCAAAGAGATTACTGCACATTGAAAGATAATATGGTGAACAATTACAATATATATAGAAATAATACAAGTACAAATAACAATACTTTACTGAATAGGCAAATAATGGGGAGAGTGAGCTGGAACTAAACACCATTGTATGTATGATCTGTGAGTAATGGATGCTCAAACAATAATACACACAATGGAAGGTACTTCTTAAGGATAAAAAATTGTACATCTCTCAAGTTATTATGAAGAAGACAGTATGAAAAATGTTGTTTTACCCTCAGCACTGTAATTAATTCTTACTTTGGTAGACGTATGGTTTATGTATAGTAAATGTCGAGAATGAATGTTTAAATAGAGGCTTGAGGTTGGAGTGAAGACTTAAACATGTAGGCTACTTAGATTCAACTTACATTAAATGAGAGGGAAATCGTGATAGAACATATCTGATCATTGAATAATTTGATTCAGCAAAAAGGAATTTTTTAGAATATACTTTTGGACATGATGTGAATATAGTGCGAGAGAGTATGTCCATGTGTGCGAGAAAGTATCCCCTTTTTTGAGCATATAAAGTCTATAAAGAGAAAACCAAGACCTCAAATTGGGCCAAATATAAGAAATCAAATGAATGCTAAACATTTATCTTCTGGAAGATTCACGCACACATTTAATACACTCCATTTAATACACACACACACACACACACACACACACACACACATATTTATGCATGCAAGCAATTAACTATTAAACTCAAAGATTCACAACCCTGCTCAGGAGAATTAAAACATAAGAAAAGAAACTAAACTATAATCGAAAGTACACTATGCTTTCCCTTAAGGAGGAAAAAAGGAGAAAAAGGATGACGGGGGAATTTAATACATACTCTTCAAAAGGGAGAAAAATATATATATAATTAAATCCCAATGTAGATGTATCAATATATGCTGGCTTACCTATCGTGTAGATGTTTTCAGTATAACACATTTACCCTTCATTTGTAAGTCGAGATATATTAAAGTTAGTTAAGAGAGAGAAATGGATGTGATAGTCAACTATGAGAGTGCATTTTGCATAATTATTTTACACTGTTGAAGTGTATGTTTTACACCAGACCAGGTAAAATTGATAAAAATAAGACATGCAAATATGTAAACAGTTGTTATCATACATATTCATGCATCAATCCATAAATTAAGAGAAATACATAGCATTAAGAATTACTCATCATAAACCAATAGTATACTAAATAAATAATTTAACGCCTCTTCAGACTTTAGTATGATTCCCCAGAGAATGAGCATTTTTATTAGAAGAGTTTCACTAGGTAAATTTTGGGGAGCTTTAGGATTGTGTTTTACGATCTAAAGCAATTGGATGCCTATGACGTGTCTATAGTAATGAACACATCATTTATGGAAAACAAAAATGAGGCACCTCCAGTTCATGGGAAATAACAAACAGATAACGAGAACCTTTTAAGAATTAATCTATAAAAGAATCCTTAATAAAGGTTTAAAAAATGCCAATTTCTATGAAATCACGTCCTCTTTTATCAGAGATAATTTTGTTCAATATGAAAGAGAAAATGAAAGAGCGAATGAGAGAAAAGTTAGAGGAGAATAGAAGATATTGAGAAAAATCATAAGTGAATTTTGTTGAAAGAGCAAGTGATGCGCATGTGAGGCTTTGAAAAATGACTTGACAATTTTCAAATGACAAGTCATTGATAATTAGGGGTAATTTTATGTTGGGAAGTCATCATCCCTTATTTTTTTTCTCTGTACCGAATAGTGGGAAAATTCTGTAAATTATTTTTCCTGAAATAAATGAAGCTACTGTGCTTATATCAGACCACATATCTATGTTTTATCAATAAGTGTAAGGAGGTTTTCTTCTTAGTCAAATGCAGAACATCAAATTCAATGAAAATAAGTTACAACTTCATATAATGTTGACAATATACAAATGCTATAAACATTGATGGAAAGGTTGTTGAAGGATATGGTAAGGTACTCTGTATTGTCATTGGTGCTAACAATATATGGAAAGATTGTTGATTGGATAGTGCAGAATTTAGTACGATTGGGTCTTGGTAGCTAAATAGACCATGACTAGGTGAATATGGACATTACCACATGCATATTTTCTGAACACGACATTTATACCACATACTTCTTAAATGGTGTTGATTATGTGGAAATATAATTGTTAAATAAGACCCTTCAATTGTTATGGTTTCTATAATATCCAAATGAGTGAAAATAATTTGAATTTAGTGAAAGTTGAAGTTGATATTGAAAGTCGAAGTTGATGCAGTGAAGTGCAAGTCTCATTGAACTACCTGTGTGTTTCATCTTCTTTATTTATTCTTTGTACATGTCATGGTACCTGAGCGTGAAAATGATCTCCTGAGAACCATTAATAATTTATATCTACCTATACACATCTGCTTAAGCTCTGCCCTTCTTTCCTATGTTTACTTCCCCTTCATTTTTCTAGAATGTAGTAGTACGCATGATCATTGCTACGATATGCGTGTTACCCTCTCTTTTTTTAGTTTTATCTCAGTTGTACTATAATATGTTTACCTCACCATCCGGAGTTCAGATCAATGTGAACACCTCCTCCTCTCCCTATTATTGGTCTTCCTATCCTCTCTATAATCTCATTCTCTGCTAAATTTCCATCCTTGTCGAGATAAAATCCAATTACCCCATTGTTGACCTCTCTGGCGACAATATCTCCATCCGTTTCTCTCTCTTTTGTCCACTGTTATATTGAGCACAGAGCAAGTCTTCTTCTTCGCCTGGACTTCTCTCATCCAGATCGCGGACTTTATGTTCATCGGTCTCTCTTTCAATCGCCAACCTCTCCTGTTTATCACATTTTCATAGTTTCTTATATATACGTATATATGAAATTAGTTTTCCAGTACCTGTTTCTCTTGCACTGAAAAACTAATGCCTTCCATTTCTCTTAACATTTTTTCCCAAAACCGATTTATTCCCTTCTTTCTCTACCCTCTACGTTCTTTACCTCACTGGGTACATGTCATTCTTTATTCCCTTATTTTGCTTCTTAAAAGCACACAAGTCTTGTAGATTTATGTAAATGCACATGATTTTTGTATTGATATTATTTTTGGTAGTATGTTGCTTTCTATGAGCTCTTTGGTTTTTTTACAGTTAGTGTGATTGCTTGATTAAACACATTTATACCACATACTTAATAAATGGTGTTGATTATGTGGAAGTAGAATTATTAAATGGATTGAGCTGGATGTTTAGTTGTATGTTCAAATTAGACTATATTGCCATCCGATATTTTGTCCATGAGAGTTGGCACACATTCTTTGTTATAGATATTTTCTTTGATTCCTTGTATAGGTTGTAGGGAAATTTTTGATGGTCATTGTCTATCCTTCCTTATCTTTGTTCCTTGTATTATTTTATAGACCTTCGATATATGGTAATGATAACTTGTCCTTCTTATGCATTTTTTATGTACATTTTGTATTTGTCTCTCAGAAAAGAAGTATGACTTAGTCTCTAGTTATTGCAACACCTGCTAAATCACTGGGAGATTTACAACAAGTGATACTTGTAACCATAAACTTGTGTGGGAATCACAAGAAGTTAGGTCTGAGCTGGGTGACACATTTTTGTTAAATTAAGATAAAAATTCACTAAAAATAGGGTGTCAATTCGTTTACAGAGTCGCCTGTCATCCCCCACACCCCACCCCACCCCACCCCACCCACCCACATACAATTTCCCCACTAAAAATTTGTATATAATGTTTAGTCCAATAAATTTTAAAAATTAATTTCTAATCCCCATAGTGACACTAGTCTATGAGGGACTAAATAGAATTGTTGAACATACACTCAACTCAACAACATAGCATTTTTTCCAATTATTTGGGGATCCTATTTTCTATTTTTTGAGAAAATGTTGGACTAAAAAAAAAACAATGGCATTTATGCTAAATGCCTCTTATGTGCTTATCTTAATCACAAAAAATATCTTCACTATAACACAATTTGTAAAAAAATTACATACCCTTCAATATATCAACATTATCAATCTATCCCACAAAAGAAAAAAGTTCAAAAATGTTATCTTTAAGAAAATCTAAGATTAGGATGAGGAGGAGTTAATTTACCTGGTGAGATCATTGAAATTGAAGAGTTTTTCATATCCACAGCTACTGTCAAAGGTCCCCTAAAGCTCCAAACAACTTTCTAACTATAAATTATCCAAAAAAAATTAAAACTTGAGATAAAATAAACCCAGAAACAATGTGACTTTTTCTTTAAACAGAGCGTTGAAAAATAAATAATTAATATACAAAGTGTGTTTGTGAGTGGATGGGAGGGAGGGGGTAGGGGGTAGGGGGGGGACAGAGAGAGAGAGATTTTAAGTACCTAAGGTGCCGACCAGTCAGGGGTTTGGCGGCTGACTGGGTTTGTTTGGCCTTCGGCTTGCTTTGTGTAGGTTTGGTCAATGAGGTTTGGTTGATGGGGGTAAAGTGGTTAGGGCTGAGTCCCATATATTTTGTTTCTTTGGGGGGGGGGGGGGGGTTAAAGTGTTCGAGGCGGGAGATGAAATTTATTAATGGTGGTAACTTAAATTTTTAGCAGTCTTATTTGGGATATCTTTTGAGACAGTAAATATTTTACGGTCTCATTTGGTTTACTTTATAAGATGAAGATAATTCACTGTCTCAAAAAGTGACCTCTTTTGAGACGGATATAATTAGCAGTCTACAAAAATAATAGTTTTTAAGACGGCTAATTATACCCGTCTCAAAAGATATGTTTTAAAGACTATATTTTGTCTGTCGAAAAAAATAGGGTCTTATAAGTAACTTTTTTTTGTAGTGACAACCGTATTCAAAATTGTGAGTTGGTGAAAAAGGATTAGGATATTCTTAGAGTGACACATGATGGAATGTCTAGTGTTAAGCGTGCCAAGTTGTAACACATTACAACAAAGTTTAAGACTATGAGAATGAAAAAAGATGAGAGTTTTAGCGATTAATTCATAAGATTGTTGAAAGTTGTCAATGATTCATTCAATTTTGGGGAGATTATTTTGGAGATTAAAGGTGTTAAAAAGTTTCTTAGAACTCTATCTTCGAGGTTTAACACTAAGGTTTCTATTTTGAATGAGATGAAGGACACAGACACTTGTATCCTAGAGTAGTTGGTTAGGTCTTTGCACATTTATGACTAAGAGGAGAGTGTTGTGATGCCTCAGCCGAGTAACGACTTAGCCGTTATTATTAATTCAAAGGAGAATGTGTCATTGAAAGGCGAGGATTAGCCCAACTAACATGTTGAAGTATGTACATTTTTATTTGCAAAAAGTTTTAGAAAATTCTACAAAAATAACAAGAATATTTCAAAAAATGGTATACAATTTGAGCCAAAGCCATACAATCTTACTAAACATGCTTATTTGGGTGAGAAGAGTGATCATAAGAAACTAAAGGCTAAGGATGAAGATCAATGTTATGGATGTGGAGGTGTAGGAAAGCATATCAAAGTGTTTACACCACATTTGAGGAAGTTTGATAAGAACAAAAAATTAGATATGAAGAAGATAGTATACAAAGCTAGTTTGAGTGACTCGGAGAGTGAGAGTGATGAGAGATCTACTAGTGATGAAAGCGGGAATGAGATAGCCTTTATGGTTAATCTAGAAGAGAGTGAGAAGGTAAGTGGTGAAAGAATGTCCTTAGAGAATGTTGTGGGAAAGAATAAAGTAAAATCTTCTAGTGATTGGTCACTTAGTGACTCTTTATCTTGTAGTAACAAAGGTTCACACACTTTTATCCATAGATCACAAGATGGTAGTGATAATGATGTGGATGGCATTCAAGAAGACTTTGAAGAACTCTATCAAGAGTCTTTAAAACTTAATAAATCAAACATCAAACTTTTGAAAAAAAATAAAAATTTCCAAAGTGAACATGAAGAAAAATATGAATCCATTTTGAAAGAAAAGGAAGAAATTGAAATTCAAAATGAGATTTTGAAAATTGACTTTGAAAACTTAAAACATTAATTGCAACTTGCCAATGATTTGAAACTTGAGTTATTTGATATAACAAGTCTGGTAGATATTATTTTATTGAATCATGCTCAAGTGAAATATAATAAACATGGAATTGGTTTTGAGGAGCCAAATTTGAAAAATTACAAAGTTAAAATCAAATGATGAAGTTTCTAATCTTAAAAGAAGGATAAGTAACAAATTCCTTTGATAAAAAGGGAGGAAATTGAGCCTAAACCTGATTTGGTGAAAAATGGAAATGAATGTTCATTTCGTGGAAAAATAAATAATGTTGTTCACTTTTGCTTCAAGAAAATGAAGCTTGATAGAGTTAGTTTGATGTCTCAAGAGGTGAGAAAGAATGTGAGAAGAAATATTCCATTTTGTACTTTTTTCAAGGTACAAGGTCACACAAATCAAGGTTGTACTTTCTTGAGAGAGAAACCACAGGTTCATTGATAATAGGAGAAAGTTTTCCTTAAAGATCCTATTGTTTAGCTTTGAGTTCAAATTAATGAGTTGATGAGAAGGATGGACTTCCAAGTGAAAGGTAGTTTTGGGGATTGACAAGACTTTTCTTGACCTAGACCATATGTTCAAATTTTAAGGCCTAAGAATAAAAATATTAGGAAGAATGCGAGTTGGATTCCAAGAATTGGTAGTGGATTTCTTAAAATTTACCAAGACGAAGAGTGAAAATTGATGTTCCATAATGATGCTGAGATTCAGCACCACCAGATAAGTGATGATGAGCTCAAACAATAGTAACCATGACAACCATATAGATGCAAGTGTATATGTATAAGTGTGTAAGTGTGTAGAAGGAGATGAGTATAAGAGGAATAAGATAATGATGTATAGTGGTTCAGCCAATTAGGCCTACATCCATTGTGAGTGTGTGATCCACTAAGTATGGGCACTAATAGCCTTGGATACAATGCACATAAGCTCACTTTCTCTCTCTACTGTGTGTACAAGCAGAGTTTTTGCTAGGGTTACAATTATCGATCGATCTCCCCTATAGGGTTGTAGGTGATAAGTATATATAGGTCTTGGGGGGTGTAGTGTACACCCCAATTATGCATGGTGCATGTGAATGATGATCTAGCCAATCCCCTGTTGACACCTGTAGATTCCAAATGATGACATAATATTCCCTCACGTGAGGGTGTGATTTTGTTATAACGGTCTCCCATGTGCCATGTGAGACTCACGCGCACTGTTCCACGCGTCTTCCAAACCACGCGCTATGATGATGTCATCCTCGGCCTTTGATATGAGGCCGAGGGCAAAGTTCCTTTTGGCAATGAGTCTGGCCTAATTTGGGCCTCGTACTGTCGTACCCTCGGGGGGTCGTCCGGAGCCTGATGAAGGGTCGGCCCCTGAGGGGTCGTCTGGGCCTGATGAGGCGCAGGGCGCCCTCGGCATGGCCGAGGGTATATACGTGTATATCATTTCATAAATGGATTTTGTAAAGAAATAGGTTACTTTTGTTCATCCCATTGATCCGAGAGACTTAACACCTATCTCTATCTACGAGATAGCTTTCTAAGGTATCTAGGATCTTGTTTGTGTATAGGTGTTAGGTTATTCTTGATTTGTTAGGAAACAAATCTTGTGGGTGTGAAATTTTAGACACATTTGGATCTTTTAATGTTTTGGTGAGGATTTCATGAATTTGTGCATCTACATGCACATGCTTTATTTGCTTTACTCCTTGCTAAACATGTTTGCAAACACATGAATCCTTCTTTTATAAAAAAACTCAAAAGATTTTATGTTCTCTTTCCTTTTGTGATTAAGTCTTTGGTTTTATTAGATTTGATGGATAGACATAACTTGAATGGTGATTAAAATTATATTTTTAACCATTTGATTAAAAATGTTGACAATGGCAATTATTATGTTATAATTCATTTGATAAATCATGATTGGCCATTTTATTGAAGTCTTTGGTATAGATTACATACTACTTAAGAATTTTCATATAACTTGATGCTTCTGACCATACTTATGTGATTCGTTCTTTTAGTGCCTGACTTAATTATGATCATACCTCGAGATTTTTTTGTTATTTTTTGAAAGTGTCTATGCTCCATGTATGAGATTTTTATGGTTTCATACTTTGAAGGAGTTGAAAAATGACTGTTTTTATGCGTTTATAAGGGCTATCATTAGTGTGATTACACGCAATTTTGAATTTAAGTATCATTGGATAGGTGTGTGAAAATCCAATCAACGACAAAATCCAATATGTTAGAAAAAGCAACAAGTCGAGAGCTTAACCAATATTCAAAACAAGGTAGGGCGTAGCTTTTCAAAAATGAAAATGGCTATTTTAGTTTGGCATTCAAATATTGTGATCAACATGTTCTTGAGAGAGAAAATTGTCATAAACTAGCATTTACTTGAGATCTTGAAAGGATATTGGTTTACTGATTAATTTAAGCATCATTTGTAACTTTCATATGATTTAATATGTGTATTCACTTGATCTTGTAAAGCCATAATTGTCACACAAATCATGCCTCGATTAAAATACAACATTTCATGAAATTGAGTTGATAAGAATTATATACCTTTTATGTTGAATATTTGGATTTAATGTACTCATAATCTATGTTTTAATCAAGATTTAAACGAAATTTATTTGTTAAATAAAATTTATCATAAGTTGCCTAATCATTATCACACTTTTCACTTTAGAGTTTGCATTTATATATACGTGTGTGTGAGTTGTTTAATTTATATGCATTCCTCTTATATATGTGATTTTCAAGACAAAATGAATGATTTTGGACACGTATGTTTTCTTTCATAACGTAAATGTTTTGAGAGTTAGGATTTTGGTTTCACACTTAGTCTTTTATAGACGCATTAGTCTTGGGCTTAGTTTCTGGGTGAAAAACCATTCCCACGAATAAAACCCATCAGTTCGCATGGCTGTATGCCACCATGCGCACGGTTATTGGCACGACAAGTTAGGGTTCTTATGTTTTGTTGCTAATTTCAGTTCAAAATTCCTCCAGAGCACAAACCTTAAGGTATTTTGTCTCAAGAATAAAATATTTCAAGTGCATGTCAGATTAGAAGTGCATTTTGTGAGGATTTGATGGTAGTTGGTGTAAAATCCCTAGTTTTCAAATCTACATTGTTTGATCTAGATATTCTTTGGTAAGTCATCAATATTTGATCTTGTTTGTTGATTTACTTCACCTATAGTGTATCTATATTACATTCCTTGGTCTAGGTACATGATTTGGTAATTTTTAGGTCATACCATATTCTACACTCAAACTCTTTTAGGTTTTCTGTCCTAATTTAGAATGTTGTTTGATTTTTACCATATTTCTACATCATGTTAGAGAGAAGACTCATGCTAGGAAGATAATTTGAACCCTGAGTAGTCCTGGAGAGAGTTCTCTTGCGAGAGAGACAACTACTTCACCACCACGTTCTTCATGTTTATCTTGTATACATACTCCAAGTGCTTTTATCTTGATTCCAGTTGCTACAATTGATGCCTCTAGGATCTTGTTCACTAGATATGGTTCGACAGTATTTGAGACTTTTATGTGGGGAGCGGTTTGTACCAAGAGATATATGGATTTGGATCACCTTGATCATTGTGAGGAGGTACAATTTTATTGACCTTAATTAAGTTCGAGGAGGTACAGTTTTTGTTGACCTTAATTAATTTTATTCGAGATTCCCCTCTACTTAAGCTACATTAGTCGACCAATGCAACCATTGTTCACGAGTTTTATGAGAACATGGTTGTGACTTCCGCATGTGAATGATGATCTAGTCTATTCAAGTATGCAAGTGACTTCCGCATGTGAATGATTCGTGGTGCATGTGAATGATGATCTAATCAATCCCCTGTTGACACCTGTAGATGCCAAATGATGACATAATATTCCCTCATGTGAGGTTGTAATTTTTTTATAACGGTCTCACATGTGCCATGTGAGCCTCAAGCACACTGTTCCATGCATCTCCCAAACCACGCGCTGTGATGATGTCACCCTTGACCTTTGATATGAGGCCGAGGGTAAAGTTTCTTCTGACAATGAGTCTGGCCTAATTTGGGCCTCGTACTGTCGTACCCTCGAGGGGTCGTCCGGAGCCTGATGAAGGGTCGGCCCTTGAGGGGTCATCTGGAGCCTGATGAAGGGTCAACCCCTGAGGGGTCGTCCGAAGCCTGATGAAGGGTCGACCCCTGAGGGGTCATCTGGAGCCTGATGAAGGGTCGGCCCCTGAGGGGTCGTCCGTAGCCTGATGAAGGGTCGGCCCCCCTTGGGGTCGTCTGGGCCTGATGAGGCGCAGGGCGCCCTCGGCATGGCCGAGGGTATATACGGGTATATCAATCACCCCCAACCCTTAGCCATAGATGATGCTGAGATGGCTGAGGGATAATATTACTTTTGAGACTAAGTGTATGGTCTGTTTGATGAGTGACACCTGTTAAGCTGATGTGACACCTGTCAAATTTTTATCCAATGTCGTTCCAGTTTTCAAGGCGTGGCGGCTGCATGCTTCTTGGGGCTTTGTGACCTAATGATGTCCTCCTCACGGGCTGTGCTTTGCCTTGGGTAATGGGCCCACTCATCACTAAGGTATATAAGCAATTTTTGAAACCTTTCCTTCTCTTCTTCTTCTTCTTCTTCTTCTTCTTCTTCTTCTTCTTCTTCTTCTTCTTCTTCTTCTTCTTCTTCTTCTTCGCTCCCAAGCTCTCTCTCTCTCTAGATTTCCAACAGACAAACCACCATTTCTGCAAATTTCAACATTTCGAGTTTGGCAGTCTCGTTCTTCCCTCTCAGATAATCCCTCTGCCCTAGTGTCCTCTTTTCCTTCATTTCTTGCTTGCTTTCTTATTTTAGGCTTGTAGGGTAGGATTTTCCTTAGGGTGTTTCATAACTTTTCTGGCGTCTTCTCCGGCGATTGGTTCTTGAGTGTTCTTGATTATAACACTTGGTTTCTTTTGTTTCAATCCAAAATTCCAGCTTGGTCAATTGCAAACTTGTTTGTAGTTAGCTTAGAAATTCATCCAAGTGTAGGGTCTCCCCCTTAATGCTTAGGAGGCTTTACAGTTTATCCGAGGAGTTCCCATCCTTGAGAGATAAGCTCTTCATAGAGATTAGGCGAATAGAGGAAGAGGAGGAGAGGAGATGAGGGGCCGACCCTAATTGGGTACGACCCATTTTTCCCATTCCTCTTGCCACAATAAGACCCTCTGAGTCTTGCGGGTCGTCTTGTCGTCCAGCCGAGAGTCATTCGAGTGAGATGGATGAGAGAGCGTCATCGCTAATTGGCGCTGGACCTTCTGGGAGAGGAGAGGCATCTGACCTAAGCCCAGGCCGACAGGCCGAGGGTATGGTTACTTTCGAGGCTGTCCCTGTGACAACTCTATCTCCACATGCCTTCCAGATGGCTTTTCCCCAAGGGCCTATGACAGGTGATGAGGCCGAGGCCGAGGGTGAGGGGACTGAGGATGATAAGGACTCAGATGACCCAGTTGACACATATCAGGCCTCGTCTTATATTTCCTCGGTCAGGGATCATGACCTTCTTCGGTGGAGGCATGCATATGGTGTTCCTCCCACCATATCTATGAGGATTCCCTCTGAGGACGAGAGGGTCTTTGAGGGTGACGAGGGAGAGATAGCGGTGTACGAACAAATGTTCAAGGTAGGTGTCAGACTCCCTTTACATCCTGGTATCGTAGATATTTTATCAGCCCTCGGCGTTGCCCCTCTCAACTTCATGCCAAATCTTGGAGGACGATCCTTGGTTATGTCTCCTTATGGAAAAATGCTTTCACTGATGAGCCCTCGGTCGACGTATTCTTGGCCTGTTACAATATCACCTCCTCGTCCAAACAGCCTGGGTATTATCACCTGGGAGCGAGGAGGTCTGACAAAAAACTTCTCCACGTGGCATAAACCTCCAACCACGATTGGAAGAAGAGATTCTTCTTTGTCTCCGGAGAGTGGGAGTTCTCTGCCGAGGCACAACCTGTAGCCGACAGTCCGAGGGTCCCCAGAAGATGGTCTAACCCTTCAATGAAGGCCAGGTCAGACCCCGAACTTAGTCTGGAAGAGAAAGACATAGTTGAATATCTGAGAGGACGAGGGAGAGGGAGTGAACTTCCAAGGTTTGAAGATCTGATGACCCCTCGGTTCCTCAAGGAAGCTGGTCTGAGGGTCGGCCCCCTGACAGAACTATGTGAGTTATATTATTTTTCCATTCTTTACTTTTTTCAAGTATTTCATCATTGCCTCTGTATTTTTCTAACGTGTCGTCAACCTTTCAGGTCGTCCCTCTGGCATATCGGGTCAACTTTGGGAAATGACTGCTCCCAGCTTACTATCAGGTCTAGGCAAAAAGAAAGGCAAGGAGCCTCAGCAAGCTCTGAGGAAGACGAAGGCCGTGGGGCCGACGATTGTTGAGCCGACTGCTGATAGCCACAAAAGGAAAGAGCCTGAAACTCCTGTTGACCCTCGGTAGAACTCAAGGACGAGGCCGAGGGTAGAGTCGTCTGAGGAGGTTGGTTCATCTTCCAGCATGGGGTCCTTCTGGTCCCAGAACTTGGCGCTTCTAAAGGCCGAGCCGTACTCCCTGATTGCCAATCTGAGGGTGGCCAAAGCCTCTATGTTCTCTGCCCCCTCGGCCGCCGACTATGATTTCTTGTCTAAAATACCCCCGGCCAAGGTGTATAGCTATGGTCTGCACACACTGGCTCCGATATTTATTTTTACTTCATCTCCTTACTTCAATTTTTCACCAACTGTTTCCTCAGCCTCTTAACAAGTGTCTTTTTCTATGCAGTCTGTCTGTGCCTTTACCTCGGCCACTAAGTGGATGGCTGAGAATCAACAAAAGTTTCATGAAGCCGAGAGGGCCATTCAGCATGAGGCCGACCTGCAGACAGAGCTCAAGACTGCAAGGGCTGAACTGGAGAGTGCCAGGACTGAGCATGCTAGGGTCTTGGATGAGCTGATGAGACAGCATGATGCCGACCAGCAGGACAAGGACCTGCTTATAAAGGAGAAGGATGAAGCCTTGATCAACTTGGCGGTTCAGCACAAGGCCGATCTTGAGGCGGCTGTCAAGAAGGCCGAGGCCGATGCTATGGAGGCCTACAAACTCTCGGATGAGTTTCAAGGCTTTGGCCTTGAATACTTGGAGAGGGGAATTAGGACGTCCTGTCAGTGGTTCGTCTTAAAGTTCGCTGATGCAGTGTCTTCCGTCCGCCCCGCTCTAGAGGCAGTTCAACTGGACGATTCACTTATTGCTGAAGCCCTAGCCCAAGTGGAATCTCAGCATGTCGAAGGCACAGGCACGTCTGAGGCTCGGCCTGTCATGGTCATAGAAGAATCTCCCATTGATGTTGAGGCCTTGCCCTTTGATATTGCTCAATAGGGTGGCTGTCTGTAGCCTATACCCTCTTCGTGTAATCCATTTTTTTACTTTACCTTTGTAGAACAAACATCATTCTGTAATATAATGCCTCTTTCTGTCTTCCATACTTCTCTCTTACATGATTTGCACTGTGATGTTTTTGGATTGACAATATCACTAACCCCTCCCTCGTCTTTCTTGAGGACCATAGTGGGGTCGTCCCCTCCATGCGACCTCATTATAGCCGAGGGTTATAATGACCAATTTAATGGTTTTAAACAAAGTTTTCCCTCGTCTTTCTTGAGGATCATGGTGGGTCGTCCCCTCCATGCGACCTCATTATAGCTGAGGGTTATAATGACCAATTTAATGGTTTTAAACAAATTTCTCCCTCTTCTTTCTTGAGGACCATGGTGAGGTCGTCCCCTCCATGCGACCTCATTATAGCCGAGGGTTATAATGACCAATTTAATGGTTTTAAACAAAGTTTTCCCGCGTCTTTCTTGAGGACCATGTAGGGGTCGTCCCCTCCATGCGACCTCATTATAGCCGAGGGTTATAGTCACCAAATTAATGGTTTTAAACAAAGTTTTCCCTCGTCTTTCTTGAGGACCATGGAGGGGTCGTCCCCTCCATGTGACCTCATTATAGCCGAGGGTTATAGTCACCAAATTAATGGTTTTAAACAAAGTTTTCCCTCGTCTTTCTTGAGGACCATGGTGGGGTCGTCCCCTCCATGCGACCTCATTATAGCCGAGGGTTATAATGACCAATTTAATGGTTTTAAACAAAGTTCTCCCTCGTCTTTCTTGAAGACCATGGTGGGGTCGTCCCCTCCATGCGACCTCATTATAGCCGAGGGTTATAATCACCAAAATAATGGTTTTAAACAAAGTTCTCCCTCGTCTTTCTTGAGGATCATGGTGGGGTCGTCCCCTCCATGTGACCTCATTATAGCCGAGGGTTATAATGACCAATTTAATGGTTTTAAACAAAGTTTTCCCTCGTCTTTCTTGAGGACCATGGTGGGGTCGTCCCCTCCATGAGACCTCATTATAGCCGAGGGTTATAATCACCAGTTTAATGGTTTTAAACAAAGTTTTCCCTCGTCTTTTTTGAGGACCATGGTGGGGTCGTCCCCTCCATTCGACCTCATTATAGCAGACGGTTATAATCACCAAATTAATGGTTTTAAACAAAGTTCTCCCTCGTTTTTCTTGAGGATCATGGTGGGGTCGTCCCCTCCATGCGACCTCATTATATCCGAGGGTTATAATGACCAATTTAATGGTTTTAAACAAAGTTCTCCCTCGTCTTTCTTGAGGACCATGGTGGGGTCGTCCCCTCCATGCGACCTCATTATAGCCGAGGGTTATAATGACCAATTTAATGGTTTTAAACAAAGTTCTCCCTCGTCTTTCTTGAGGACCATGGTGGGGTCGTCCCCTCCATGCGACCTCATTATAGCAGAGGGTTATAATGACCAATTTAATGGTTTTAAGCAAAGTTTTCCCTCGTCTTTCTTGAGGACCATGGTGGGGTCGTCCCCTCCACGCGACCTCATTATAGCCGAGGGTTATAGTCACCAATTTAATGGTTTTAAACAAAGTTTTCCCTCGTCTTTATTGAGGACCATGGTGGGGTCGTCCCCTCCATGCGACCTCATTATAGCCGAGGGTTATAATCACCAAATTAATGGTTTTAAACAAAGTTTTCCCTCGTCTTTCTTGAGGACCATAGTGGGGTCGTCCCCTCCATGTGACCTCATTATAGTCGAGGGTCGTTCTCCGAAGATGTTTCCACACGTACTAGAACTGATAAACACAAGATGAGAAGAAACACTGATATTTCTCATTAATTTTCCAACTGTTCTGTCGGAGCAACACTTCTTACAACTGTCGTTCGATAGGACTTTACAAAACTACTGATAGTATTTCTTCAAATTATCTGCATTCCAAGGGTTGGAAAAGGGTTCCCCCTCTAGGTTTTCTAGTCTATAGGTCCCAGGGGCGACTTCATCGATGACCCTATATGGGCCATGCCAATTAGGATGGAGCTTGTTGGGCTTCTTCCAAGTCTTTTTGAGGACCAAGTCCCCTACCGCAATTGGTCTCTGTTTCACCCTCTGATTGTAAAACCTTGCGGTCCTCTGCTGGTAGGCGGCCTGCCTTATCTCGGCATCTTCCCTCCTTTCCTCAATCAGTTCTAAGTCGAGTCTCCTCTCTTCTGTATTTCTTTGGGGGTCATACATTTGGACCCTATGAGTAGGAAACCCAATCTCGGTGGGGATGACGGCTTCTGAGCCATAAGCTAGCATGAATGGGGTCTCCCCGGTATAGGCCTCACTATCGTGTTGTATGCCCACAGCACGACATATAACTCCTCGACCCATCTTCCTTTTGCCTCCTCAAGCCTCTTCTTGATTCCATCTAGGATTGTCCTGTTTGTAACTTCTGTTTGCCCATTGGCCTGAGGTCGGCCCGGGGTAGAGAAAAATTGTTTGATACTCACCTTTTCACAGTACTTCTGTAGAGAGGTATTCTTGAACTGAGTCCCGTTATCCGAGATGAGGGTGTTGGGCAGACCATATCTGCATATAACATTTTTCCAGATGAACTGGAAGGTCTTTTGCTCTGTAATCATGACCATCGGTTCGGCCTCTACCCATTTTGAGAAATAGTCAATCGCTACGATGAGGAACCGATAGTTATTGACTGCTCTTGGTAAGGGTCCTACGAGGTCGATCCCCCACACTGCAAATGGACATGGGGATGTAATGGAGGTAAGAGGTTGATGGGGTTGGTGAGGGATGGTGGCAAATATCTGGCATTTATCGCACTTTTTTACATATGCCGCGGCGTCTTTCCCCAAGGTCGGCCACCAGTACCCTTGGGTGATCACCCTCTTCGCTAAGGATCTGCCCCCAATGTGGCTTGAGCACGATCCTTCGTGCACATCTTGAAAAATGGATGTGACCTCAGATGGGTGCACACACCTAAGTAAGGGTAGTAAAAATCCCTTTTTGTACAAGGTGTCCCCAATGACAGTGAACTTTGCATCCCTGTATCTCAACTTCTTCCTTTCTTGCCTTGCCTCTGGCATCTCCCCCTCTTTAATGTATCTGATCAGAGGGTCCATCCATGAAGCTTCCTGAGAAACATTTAGGCAATTGCTAAGTGTTCCCTCAGTGTCTTCAATAGTTGGCCGAAGCAAAATTTCCAGTGGGACCGTCCTCCTGATGTCTTTCCTAGTTGCCGAGGCCAACCTAGCAAGGGCATCAGCATGGCCATTGTCGAGCCTAGGTATCCTCTTTAATTTCACTTCTCTGAATCCCTTCAGTAACGACCTCACCTTCTCAAGGTACCTAGCCATCCTCTCATCCTTGGCCTCGTAGGCTCCTAGTATCTGATTCACTACTAGCCTCGAATCACTATGAACCAAAATCCGGTCGACACTAATAGATCTGGATAAGGAGAGGCTTGCTATCAAGGCCTCATATTCGGCCTCATTGTTGGAGGCCTTAAAGTTGAACCTCAGGGCGTACTCAATGTCTGTGCCGTCGAGTGCTGATACTATTAATCCAGCTCCACTCCCGCTTTCGCAAGAGGACCCGTCGATGATGAGACTCCACACGGCGTGTTCTTCTGAGAAACTTCCCTCGGTGAGTGACCCCTGTATAAAGAGATATCTTCCCTCTTCGTTTTTAGCCACTTTCCTTCTAGCGGTGCTTGTCTCAGCCTTATCTGCAGGTGTGTCAGTGAGCTCACATTGTCGGGTATCTATCTTCTCGAGGCTCTCATCCCCGGCTTCATCATCTTCCCAAGTAAACTTGGCCACGAAGTCCGCCAATGCTTGCCCTTTAATGGCCGTCCTAGGCTGATACACTATGTCAAACTCCCCCAGCTCTATAGCCCAGGCCATTAACCTCCCTGATTTTTCAGGCTTGTGCAAAACCTGCCTAAGGGGAGAGTCAGTGAGGATGACCATTGTATGGGACTGGAAGTATGGCTTCATCTTTCTCGATGCATGGATCAAGGCATAGTCCAACTTCTCCATCCTTGGATATCTTTGCTCTGCCCCCTGGAGTGCCTTGCTATTAAAATACACAGGCTTCTGTACTCCGTCTTCGTCTCTCATAATGGCTGCACTGATGGCTGACTCTGAGACGACGAGGTACACATAAAGTCGTTCACCCTGCATGGGTCGTGACAACAGCAAGGGAGACCCCAGGTATGATTTTAACTCCTTGAAGGCCTCATCACACTCTTCACTCCATTCGAAGGCTTTTTTGAGAATTTTGAAGAATGGTAGACACCTGTCTGTGGCCCTAGACACGAACCTGTTCAAGGCGTCAACTCTCCCTGTGAGTCTCTGAACGTCTTTAATGGACTTGGGGGTCTTCATCTCAACAAGGGCCTTTATCTTTTCAGGATTGGCCTCGATGCCTCTTTGGTTGACAATGAACCCCAAGAACTTCCCTGCTCCGACCCCGAAGACACACTTGGCCGGGTTAAGCTTCATCTGGTATTTGTCCATCGTATTAAAGGTCCTCTCCAGGTCTGCCACATGATCCTCTGCCTTCAAACTCTTAGTCAGCATGTCATCTATATAGACCTCCATAGACTTCCCAGTTTGGTCTTCAGACATTTTATTTACGAGGCACTGGTACGTTGCCCCCGCATTTTTTAGGCCAAAGGGCATGACCCTATAATAGTATGTCCCCTTGTTAGTAATGAAGGCTGTCTTCTCCGAGTCTTCAGGGTTCATAAAGATCTGGTTGTACCCTGAATAGGCATCTATAAAGCTCATGAGCTCATGGCCTACGGTAGTGTCTACCATTTGGTCAATACGGGGGAGAGGGAAGCTGTCTTTGGGACAGTGCTTGTTGAGGTCGGTGAAGTCCACACACATTCTCCACTTCCCATTGGCCTTTGGGATAATGACTGCATTGGACAGCCATTCAGGGTAGATGACCTCTCTGATAAACTCAGCATCTTCCATCTTCTTGACCTCATCCCTAATGACCTCATACTTTTCTCGAGAATAAATTCTCCTCTTTTGCTTTATCGGCTTTGCTCCCTCTACCACATTGAGCTTGTGGCACATAATTTCAGGGTCGATCCCCGGTATTTCTACATGACTCCACGCAAAGACGCTTCGTCTTCTCCTCAACAGTTTAATGAGGTATTTCTTGATATTGGGCTTCAGAGACTTGCCGACTTGGACGGTTTTTTCTGGGTCATCCTCATCGAGTATGATGGATTCTACCTCTTCCGCGGCCTCTCCTTTCTTTAGCTTCGTCTCATCCCTGAGGTCTAGGGTATTAATATTGTAAGTGGTTGTAGCCCTCTTGTGTGCCTCTCTTTCTTCAGCGGAGTTGTAGTAACATTCTCGCGCTGTCGTCTGGTCTCCCTGAACTTCCCCCACCCCGTAAGGGGTAGGAAATTTAATCATCTGATGGACCGTAAACGGCACAGCTTCAAACCCCTTGAGGGCCACACGCCCCAGTATGATGTTGTAGGCCGAAAACACATATTCATCCATCACAAAGAAACTGACCTTCTTAGTAAGCCATCTCGGCCACTCGTCCCCCATCCTGACATTGGCCTCGTACACTCCAAGGGGATGAACCTTTTACCCACTGAACCCAATCAATGGATGATGGTATGGGACGAGTCTAGCATGGCTGAGACCTAAGGCTTTAAAGCACGGCCAAAACATTACATCTGCAGAACTGCCCCCGTCGACCAATATCCTTGGCATCTCACACCCGTGCACCACCCTAGTTGTGATGACGAGTGGGTCGTCATGTGGGTCTAAGAGGCTTTTAAAGTCCATCCTCGAGAACCCCACTATCAGAGTGTCCATATCGACATTCTTCCTCTTTTTTGACTTGACCTCCAGAGAGGTTGAGTGTACAGTCTTCGTCACTGCCTTGGCCTCAGCCACATGGGCCTTCCTGTCAGCGACCTCATACCCTCCTCCTGCTAGACCCCCGGAGATCATTTCCACTCCAAGCGAGATTATATTAAGCCTCTTGACAGGGCCTTGGTCGTCTCTCGACGGGAGGTCAGGGTCGTCTTCATCATCAGAAGGGTCGTCCCGTCTTTTTTGAGGATATTCTCTACATGCATCACCTCGCTTTTTCCTGGGGTCGTCCCCTCGACCCCTCTTGAAGGAACCTCTGTCGACGTACTTTCTGAGCTTCCCTTCTTTCAGCATCTTCTCAATCTCATCTTTCAAAGCGAAACATTTGTCTGTCACGTGGCCATGGTCTTGGTGAAATTCACACCACAGGTTCTTATTCCTCTTGTTGTGGGCTTCCCTCAACTTCTCAGGCCACTTCAGAGACCGGTCACTCTTTATCTCATTGAGAATCTGTTCATAGCTAACCGTTAGAGGGGTATAACCAGCGAACTTGTCATCCGTAGACCTCTTCTTCCCCTCTTTGTTCTTCTTAGGGTATTTACCCCCACTAGCGCCTCCTTTTTCATCTTCGTATTTTGCGGCCATCGCCTCTTCGGCGTTCATCACCTTTCCTTCTGTTGACAGCAATTCAGTCATCGTCCTCGGAGGGTCTTCAGCAAGCTTCCATAACAGCTTCCCCTTTTGGAGTCCTCCAATCAGGGCTGTCATAGCTATGCTCTCCTCATAGTCTTCCGTCTCCAGCTTCTCTTTATTGAATCTGGCTATGTAGTTCCTCAGACTCTCATTCTTCCCCTGCTTAACATAGAGCAGGTGGGTGGTCTTCTTCTATGGCCTCATCCCAAAGCAAAAGTTTTGGATGAACCGGTCTGCCAACTGCTTAAAGTTTTCAATGGAATCTTTTGGAAGAGACGTGTACCAGACATGTGCAGCCCCAGTCAGGGTACCAGAGAAGGCACGAAACCTCATCTCATCTGAGATAGAGTATATGTCTGCTACTGATTGATACATCTCAACATGGTGGACAGGGTTGGTGCTCCCGTCGTATCTTGGGGTGACCACAGGTGGCTTGAACTTTGATGGCATAGGGAAGTTGACTATCTTCGCCACAAAGGGTGAGCCTATGGTGTATCCCCTCTGAAGAGGGTCCCATATTTTCAGTATATCGCCAATCTTATCCTCCAATCGCTGTATCGAGTCATTCCAGGGCCTCGTAGGGTCGGCCTGGCCGATGTTATCCCCTGCCGCCTCTTTGAGATGGACGGAGGGTCCTGCCGCGGCTGGCCTGTGTCGGCTGTTTACTTCCCCCTGGCCGTCGTCCCGTCCTAGGGGCCGTCCCCCGTGGGGTCGTTCATCTGCTGCCTCCCTTCTAGACCTCGCGGCACTCCTTGACCTGGACAATTTTTCCCGCAGGTCGTTCACTGGGCCCAACCTCTCAAAGGCCGACCCCCTGCTTAGGCGATCGAAAGTAGAGCCTCTCGGGCGATCGTCAGGGTTTTGCCTTCCGCACTTCCCTATGCTCTCCTGGAGAGGTCTTACAGTATTATTGGAGACCTCATATGGTTCCCAGCATTCTATGGGGTCCTCCTCTCCCTCCAGATCGTCATACTTGTCCTCAGGGCAAGGGTTTCCTTGCCTCCCCAGGCGTAGACGCCGGGGGTCAGCAACATCCCTACGCCGCTGAGGGGGTGGCAGGTCTTTGTATGGTGCCTGGGGTGGTCCCCTGGACTCATGCTGTCCTGGAGCTGCTGCCGGAGTAATCATCTCAGGTGAGACCCCTAGTGGTTTTAATATGTTCTGGCTCAAAGCTGTGAACTGCTCCTGCATGATCCGCTGGCTCGCTGCCAAAGACTTCAAGGCTGCCGCCACATCAGCCATCTCAGACTGAGGTGGTGGCTGACTGGAACTGGGTCCTCCCCCATCATCCGGTGGGGGAAGTGGTGGTGGTGGCATCTCCGGTACCATGTGTTTGAGCTGTGAACAACTGAACTGGAAAAAAGACTGGTGAGCTTGAGAACCTTAGTGGGTATCTTTCAATGGTGAAACATCTCCTCTCAGGGGGAGAACTGGTTCACCACCAGAGTGCCCAGTGAGGACAAGTTGTACAAAGGAAGAGATGTCTTCTCGATTCCCACAGACGGCGCCAAACTGATGATGCTGAGATTCAGAACCACCAGATAAGTGATGATGATCTCAAACAATAGTAACCGTGGCAGCCATTAGGATTGCACGTGTATATGTATAAGTGTGTAAGTGTGTATAATGAGATGAGTATAAGAGGAATAAGATAATGATGTATAGTGGTTCAGCCAATTAGGCCTACATCCACTGTGAGAGTGTGATCCACTAAGTATGGGCACTAATGGCCTTGGATACAATGCACATAAGCTCACTTTCTCTCTCTACTGTGTGTACAAGCAGAGTTTTTGCTAGGGTTACAATTATCGATCGATCTCCCCTGTAGGGTTATAGGTGACAAGTATATATAGGTCTTGGGGGGTGTAGTGTACCCCCCAAGTATGCATGGTGCATGTGAATGTTGATTTAGTCAATCCCCTGTTGACACCTGTAGATGCCAAATGATGACATAATATTCCCTCACGTGAGGGTGTGATTTTGTTATAACGGTCTCCCATGTGCCATGTGAGCCTCACGCGCACTGTTCCACGCGTCTTCCAAATCACGCGCTGTGATGATGTCACCCTCGGCCTTTGATATGAGGCCGAGGGCAAAGTTCCTTCCGGTAATGAGTCTGGCCTAATTTGGGCCTCGTACTGTCGTACCCTCGGGGGGTCGTCTGGGCCTGATGAGGCGCAGGGCGCCCTCGGCATGGCCGAGGGTATATACGGGTATATCATTCCATAAATGGATTTTGTAAAGAAATAGGTTACTTTTGTTCATCCCATTGATCCGAGAGACTTAACACCTATCTCTATCTAGGAGATAGCTTTCTAAGGTGTCTAGGATCTTGTTTGTGTATAGGTGTTAGGTTATTCTTGATTTGTGAGGAAACAAATCTTGTGGGTGTGAAATTTTAGACACATTTGGATCTTTTAATGTTTTGGTGAGGATTTCATGAATTTGTGCATCTACATGCACATGTTTTATTTGCTTTACTCCTTGCTAAACATGTTTGCAAACACATGAATCCTTCTTTTATAAAAAAACTCAAAAGATTTTATGTTCTCTTTCCTTTTGTGATTTTGTGATTAAGTCTTTGGTTTTATTAGATTTGATGGATAGACATAACTTGAATGGTGATTAAAATTATATTTTTAACCATTTGATTAAAAATGTTGACAATGGCAATTATTATGTTATAATTCATTTGATAAATCATGATTGGCCATTTTATTGAAGTCTTTGGTATAGATTACATACTACTTAAGAATTTTCATATAACTTGATGCTTCTGACCATACTTATGTGATTCGTTCTTTTAGTGCCTGACTTAATTATGATCATATCTCGAGATTTTTTTGTTAGTTTTTGAAAGTGTCTATGCTCCATGTATGAGATTTTTATGGTTTCATACTTTGAAGGAGTTGAAAAATGACCGTTTTTATGCGTTTATAAGGGCTATCATTAGTGTGATTACACGCAATTTTGAATTTTAAGTATCATTGGATAGGTGTGTGGAAATCCAATCAACGACAAAATCCAATATGTTAGAAAAAGCAACAAGTCGAGAGCTTAACCAATATTCAAAACAAGGTAGGGCGTAGCTTTTCAAAAATGAAAATGGCTATTTTAGTTTGGCATTCAAATATTGTGATCAACATGTTCTTGAGAGAGAAAATTGTCATAAACTAGCATTTACTTGAGATCTTGAAAGGATATTGGTTTACTGATTAATTTAAGCATCATTTGTAAATTTCATATGATTTAATATGTGTATTCACTTGATCTTGTAAAGCCATAATTGTCACACAAATCATGCCTCGATTAAAATACAACGTTTCATGAAATGGAGTTGATAAGAATTATATACCTTTTATGTTGAATATTTGGATTTAATGTACTCATAATCTATGTTTTAATCAAGATTTAAACGAAATTTATTTGTTAAATAAAATTTATCATAAGTTGCCTAATCATTATCACACTTTTCACTTTAGAGTTTGCATTTATATATACGTGTGTGTGAGTTGTTTAATTTATATGCATTCCTCTTATATATGTGATTTTCAAGACAAAATGAATGATTTTGGACACGTATGTTTTCTTTCATAACGTACATGTTTTGAGAGTTAGGATTTTGGTTTCACACTTAGTCTTTTCTAGACGCATTAGTCTTGGGTTTAATTTCTGGGTGAAAAACCATTCCCACGAATAAAACCCATCAGTTCGCATGGCTGTATGCCACCATGCGCACGGTTATTGGCACGACGAGTTAGGGTTCTTATGTTTTGTTGCTAATTTCAGTTCAAAATTCCTCCAGAGCACAAACCTTAAGGTATTTTGTCTCAAGAATAAAATATTTCAAGTGCATGTCAGATTAGAAGTGCATTTTGTGAGGATTTGATGGTAGTTGGTGTAAAATCCCTAGTTTTCAAATCTACATTGTTTGATCTAGATATTCTTTGGTAAGTCATCAATATTTGATCTTGTTCGTTGATTTACTTCACCTATAGTGTATCTATATTACATTCCTTGGTCTAGGTACATGATTTGGTAATTTTTAGGTTCATACCATATTCTACACTCAAACTCTTTTAGGTTTTCTGTCCTAATTTAGAATGTTGTTTGATTTTTACCATATTTCTACATCATGTTAGAGAGAAGACTCATGCTAGGAAGATAATTTGAACCCTAAGTAGTCCTGGAGAGAGTTCTCTTGCGAGAGAGACAACTACTTCACCACCACGTTCTTCATGTTTATCTTGTAGACATACTCCAAGTGCTTTTATCTTGATTCCAGTTGCTACAATTGATGCCTCTAGGATCTTGTTCACTAGATATGGTTCGACAGTATTTGAGACTTTTATGTGGGGAGCCGTTTGTACCGAGAGATATATGGATTTGGATCACCTTGATCATTGTGAGGAGGTACAATTTTATTGACCTGAATTAAGTTCGAGGAGGTACAGTTTTTGTTGACCTTAATTAAGTCTATTCGAGATTCCCCTCTACTTAAGCCACATTAGTCGACCAATGCAACCATTGTTCACGAGTTTTATGAGAACATGGTTGTGACTTCCGCATTCCCGATTACGTTGACTATATTTATTTGTGGGATTGACGTTGAGATCACCGATGATATCCTTGATATAAATTTATGTGTTAAGACTCGTATTTATGACCCTGGTTTTATTGCATACAGTGAGGGTGGGATTTCAGATGACCGGGTTATTTCTTTTCTTACAGGTTATCCTACACATTGGGTTGGAAATCTTTTCCAATAGGAGACTATGATGAGGTGATATTCTCTTCTTTATTTCTTAGTTATTTATAACCTTATTCCACGACGTCACTCACAGGACTTCCCATACTCGATAGGTAGGTTGATGTACGTGCTTGCTCATAGGCATGTTATCGATTACCCCGATCTTGTCGTCCAGGTGATGAGGAAAGCTTGCATTGATACCGCCAAAGAGTCTTTGCCATATGGATGGGTGATTACAAGATACCTATATCAGTTAGGTGTTTTGAGATTTCTTACTCATGAGTCCGCTCCTATTGTTAGATCTATTTTGAGTGTCAATTCATCTCTTTCCACTGGCCAGACTACACACTGAACCCCTCGGTAGCCTATTGATCCCTATGCACCAATACTTGCACCTATACCTCAGCTTGCACCTACACCAGAGCCTAGATCTCATCAGGGTACACGAGAGTTTATGGAGTCTCAGTTTTCATATATGCATAAACTGTTCACAGACATGAGAGCTGAGATGACCGGGATGCATACTATTTTGGACATCGTCTAGATGTGGTGGACCGCAAGCAGATTAGTCTCCGCACAGGTGTTTCTTTCATAGTTTACTACTTAAAAAGTACCAGACTTTTCCCTGACGTACCAGCTTCTACACTGCCACCGGTTCCCACTCCTCCTCCTCCATATGTTCCTCCTTTAGATGATGAGGGTGATGAGGACTTTGTTGATGATGATGATGATGATGATGATGATGATGATGATGATGAGCTGATAGATGGTGATTATAGATTTTCTACGTATATCTATTTCACTTTTATTGATATTTAGTAGTACCGTCTGTGGTACATTGATATGTTTGTTATTTGGATATTTATACCATTTTCTTTGGTAGTTTGATAATTTTGATGGTTGTATGAATATCTTGGATGTATCTCTTTACTCCTATATCTGTTATGGAGTTATTTTAGTTTGTTATGATACATTTTGATGATTTTTATGGCTAGTTCTATTTTTATTCATATTTTGATGCCCACATAGCTATATCCATGCTTTATATATGATTTCATTCTATTTAGATTGTTTGTATATCACATATACAGCTTTCATGCTTATTTCTTGATATATATTTCATCTACTAGTTCCTATTTTGAGATCCATATGCTGATACACTTCTATGTTGCTCATACCCATCTTGATTTCTTGAGTATTTCCTTAATAGCTTTGGTATTTCACAAGTTTCACTAGCTTTTGATTTTTTAGTTCTTGTCTATTCATTGTGATTGTGCCTTATTACCATACTATACTTGTAACCTATGTCTTTATACTTCTCTTTGACATTTCCATGTCGCGGGGGGGTGGGGAGGACGAGGAGACACATTGATATAGGAGATTCCAGATGTTCCCATGTTTTTTGCATGTCTCTTACTTTAGGGGGGAAAAATTTGTGTTATGGGACTTTTGTGGAGATACCCTTTTATTATATCATTCCACATGCATATAGCACATGCTTATTGTATTCATTGATAGATAATTCTTATCATATTTTCACTTGCTTTATATCATCTATATCATATTAATTTTTTGAAGGTTTCATAAAGTAGGGGGAGTTACTCTTTGTGCATGCTATTATCAGCGTGATGCTCCTTATTATTTCATGTGATTTAAGTATAGTCGTGTTGATTTCGACTCCGACCCACCATTTCAGAATCTACTTTGATGTGTCGTTGGTATTTTGGACTCATATGTGAATTACTTCGTATTATTACTCTCATTACATGGCTAATGTGGAGTTGGTTTGGTATGGGCAACCAGGAGTATTTTTGATTTTGGAATTTTGCCACGGAATATCCAAATGGGGAGATTGAAAATGTAAAATTTTGTATTGTCATTGTTGTCTATTAAAGTTGACTAAATTTCGTGACAAAACATTGAGTCCTTGAGCCATTTGAGCCACATAGCCTTGAATTGTAGAGTGAGGCGCATTCATTTTGATTGAATGGACTTTTGAACTTAAAGATTATGCAAGTCGCTCTAGAACACAAGACTTATGTTGCCACATACTTTGAAGATGTATCCTTTTGGTAGTTTTGTGAATTTAATTTAAGGCTACACACACTTTCACATTTTTTCAAAATGTGTGTTTTAAAATAGATGAACAAGTGAAATTTGACTCAGTATGTTGTGTAAAACTTTTAGGAATTGACCTAGCTTATTGTGATTTGATTGAGTCTTATTTATTTTTTCTATCCTCAATCCATCCACATGGTTCAAGACGAACTCGTGCACACAAATCCAATCGCACGAGAAGGAATTATTCGTGCACACGGCTGTGAGCACATTTTAGCACTGGCTAAAATCACGTGCAAGACAAAAGTCAACCGTGCACATTTTTTAGAGTATTTTTGGTTTAGATTTACATTAGCCTGTTCAATCCAAACTACTTCACATTGAATTGCACGATTTGTCGCTCCAGGATCTAAAATTGGAGGTGCTTCGATTGATTGGAGGAATTGGAGGATGGCGTGATTCCAAAGAGAATAATGAAATTTCTCATTCACCTTGTGGAGCTCGAGGTGAATTTCTACATTCAATAGGGTAAAGTTCAAAGTCCATAAGTAACTATTAGTGAGTGTATGAGTGAGAGGTAATTTCTTTCTTTATATAAAACTCCTTTTAAGTAGAAATAGAAATTGGAGTGCGTCGAGATTTTTTTACCCCTAGGTGGGGGTTTTTCTCAATAAATCTGTCTTGTGGATTGATTGTTTGTATTGATTGTATATTTGCACACTTTAATCACACAATACATGTAGATCACATCTAAATCTTGTGTAATTGACTAATATTGGAATTAGGTGTTTAATTCTAGTTATTTGTACTAAATTTGCCTAATTGATCTCATTGTGTTATTAATCAAAGCTTTCATCACATCACTTAGTAATTCCATGTGTTAGAACAACTAAAACTGAAATCACACACCCCTTCTAGGTTTGTTTTGAAGTGAACTCTTGTAGTTTAAACACACATCTTCAATGAGGCCTGCACATAAATAGGATTTTGATATCCCCTTAGATGAATGATATATTTAATTTTAGATAAAAGTGTTATTGACTTATTTGTTTGTGTTCACTCTGTTATTAATTTAATATGAGTTTGTGCATCTAACTTAATAATTGCGTAACAACATTATTTAAAACTAAGAAGTACATTAATGCATTAAATTAAGACAACGATTCCATCAACAAAGACGTTAAGACAAATTACATTGGAAAAAAAACTACAAATACTTATCCCACTTCAAAGGTTTCCTCGGTGTGAAGTGGTAGTTGTGATGAACGGGATCAAGAGGTAAAGTTTAATGGAACTTGCAGTTTGGAGGACGCTTCAACCTAGAAGTATTTAGCATGAAATTATTTTTCCAAGAGGTCTCCACCTCCGACTCTAAAACTTGTTGTGGTTCAAGCGCTTGATCGACAGATGAGGAGGGAAATTACTTATTTTCCTTGTCAAAGTAGTAATAGCATTCAGGGTTCAATTTAACGCAAGAGATGTTTCCATTTATCGAAGAATCTTTCGAATATGCCAATTCGTAAAACCATTAGTCTACCAAATTGCATCACAGACATTTGTATAAATACCTAACCGAATTCCCTTGAATACAACCTAAAATTCTGAATCACTCATCCTCGAATCAACTATTGAGTAAATTTAATATGTTTATTTTAAGGGGATAATAAATTGAATATGTAGTTTTAAGGAATATATAATTAATTAAATAGGATGAGAAGAATTATGGTCATTGGTTCCATGACAAGTCAACTCTCGTCACACCCCTCCCATAATAGTTGACTTGCTGTAGCGATGCCATGCTTGCCAGTCTGGGGGGTTATTAGTAAAAAAATTACATTTCTTTATTTGACAACGACCCTAGTGACACAAAACCACAAAATAGGTCGGAATATATAGGTTTTGCTATATTTGTTGACGACTCTGAAGATTGTCTAAATTATTAAAATGTTTCTAGTGTTTTCTTTAAGATTTTAAAATGACCAAAATACCCTCTAGCAAAAACTAGTGAAAATAAAAAAAATACCCAAAAAACACTCACAAAGACCACAAATCTAAATACATAAACCTAAACAGACACCTCACCTCGAATATTTCTCTCTATATCTCCATTACCATCTACACATCACCCGACACCACCTGTCTCTATGTCTCTAATCAAACCCAATATCCATCCAATTATAACTAAATTGTGTAGAGAACACTCTAAATCGATTAGCATAAATAGTAATGGATTTTTAGGTTTGATCGGTTTGATTAGGGTACGATTAGGTGCAATCATGATATTATTACATTCAAACTATGTTGGGGAGCTTAGGAGAGAAAAGAAAAGAAAATGAATTTTTATTAGGGGAGGGAAAAAAGAATGGAAAGTTGATAAGAGAAAAGAGAAGATAAGAGAAATTTCTTTTCCTTCCTTTATTTGGGAGTCTAAGAGGGATGAGAAAATAACTTTCTTTCTTGTTTTTTAAGAGGAAGAAGGTAAAATTCATTAAAAAAAACTTTCCTTTCCCTACTTTTCTTTCTAATTTGGAAAGAAATAAGTTTTGTCGAGAAATGACGATAATTTTTTTGTAAAATTTTCATTTCTCTTCTTTCAAATTAAACTCCCAAACGAGAGAATGTGTATTTTTTTCTCTAATAATTAAACTCCCAAATGAAGGAAAGGGAACAGTTTGCCGTCCTTTCTTTACTTTTCTCTCCAAAATAGAACTCTCAAGAATATTACAAATTTGTGAGTTTGGGGCTTAATGTTTGATTGGAGGTCCAGATTTGTTCTTTTGGGGTCAATGTTTTTGTGTTTGGGTGTACAATAGTTGAGAGTTCAATAGATTGAAATGATTTTGGATTTTGTTTTTCAAATCTAAATTTTATATTTGATAAGGATCAAATCACAGCTGCCATTTTCTTCTCCAACTCCAAAAACTTAATTCCATAGTTTACCCCAACTTAAGATTCTCCGTATTAGTGGAGGATCCAAAAATGTGAATAAGAGGGGGCCAAATAATAAATATTTATTTTTATAGGGACCAAAACTATAAAAATATAATTTTTTTTCATAAATTTTTATAACTATAGGATTAAAATTTAAAATTCTTTGAAATTTGGGGGGGGGGGGGGGGGGGGCATGGCCACTCCTTGCCCCCCTGTATCCACCTCTGCTACGCATCCTTATCCAACAATAAAACTTGAGAGCATACGTCATAAGTGGCCTTGTTTTTTCTTTTCTTTCAAAAACTATGCCATTTTTATTCCGTTCCTTTCTTTTTTTCTCTGGAATGAGTTTGAAGACATCCATTGATGAAGTTAACAAAAACTATAAAAGGAAAGAAGAAGGAAAAACACTCGTTGACCATTAATAAAATAACAATATTGTATTGCTTTATTAAACATCAAGAAGTTTGATATATATTGCTCTTTCTACAAAAGTGAGATATATGAATTTTTAGAGTTTGAAGAATTTTAATTCTTAAATTTTGTAGGTTGGGCATTATGGTCCTTAAAAGTGTTAACTATATTGAGGGAATTTTAATTTTTTTAACACCTGAAAAATCTTTAAAATCTGAATTTTGGGATTTGTTATCTTGGGTTGTAACTTTAGGGGTAGTTATCGAGTTTTTTTTTTTAATATGAAAGGAATGACTCGTATATTTGAAATACTTTAGGGGGTTTAGTGTAATTTCTCTT